>CM053584.1:181115532-181140837 GCA_028627135.1 Pseudochirops cupreus | reverse complement strand
ATTTTTTAAGGTGTTATTTTCTTCAGTCAGGTTGTTGACTCTCTTTTCATGATTTTCTTGCATCATTCTCATTTCTCTTCCCAATTTTTCCTCCATTTCTTTTACTTAGTTTTCAAAATCCTTCTTAAGCTCCTCTATGGCCTGTAACCAGTTCATATTTTTCTTGGAAGCTTTTGATGCAGGAGTTCTGACTTCGTTGTCTTCCTGCCATTCCATGCTTTGATCCATTTTGTCCCACAAAAAGGAATCTAAAGGTGGATTGCTGTGCTTGCTTTGCTTCCTTTGCTTGCTCATGTTGCCACTCAATTACTTGACTTTTGAGCTTTTTGCCACAGTAGAACTTTGCTTCCAGAGGGGAGAGCTTTGTCCCAAATCACTGGGGTTTTTGCAACTACCAGAACTATTAATTGGGTGCCCTCTCTCAAGCCTCCACAGGCTCTGGCACTTGGTCACACACCCCAGGAACTCCACCCAAGACACCGATCCAGATCCAAGCAGGTTAAAGCTAGAGCAATTACCCCTCAGAATGGTTGCTTGTTCCCCTTATGATCTGCAGGCCAGGAGGTCTGAAGCAGCCATGTGGAGGTGGCTGCTTCTCTCTTCTGGGGGCAGAGGCCAGACCATACTCTTAGTCCCCCTGTTCCCAAAGTCCACACTGACCTTTTACTTTGCCTTTGGCATTTATGGGTTGATAATTCTGGAAACAGCTACAGCTGATGGCAATCCATTCTCTCAAAGTCCCTCCAGTTGTGGCTGATCGGGCCCCCCTGGCGCTAAAACCATGGGCTCACGTGGGGCTGGGCTTGACTCCCAGCGCACTGCGATGGGCTCTTCCTGCTGGCCTGCCAGGCTGCCTTCAGCGGAGATTTGTTTCTCTCTGTCACTTTGTGGGTTTTGTAACTCTGTAGTTTGTTTAGAGTCACGCTTTGTCGGTATTTGAGGTTGTTATCAGGGGAGCTCATGGAGTTTTCCTGCTTCTACATCACCATCTTGGCTCTGCC
The DNA here is from genome assembly GCA_028627135.1 of Pseudochirops cupreus. Lineage (NCBI taxonomy): Eukaryota > Metazoa > Chordata > Mammalia > Diprotodontia > Pseudocheiridae > Pseudochirops > Pseudochirops cupreus. The sequence goes on along the minus strand of CM053584.1, from coordinate 181,139,836 downwards.
CCCTTCTTTTTTTTCTTACTGACATTGCTATTAGCTCCAACATTATTTTAAATTATAATAGGAAGAGTGGACATTCTTTCTTCACTCTGATACTTATTGGAACAGATTCTAGTGAATCTTCATTGATATAGTGCATGTTTTTCATTTTAGAAATATAATTTTATAAAATTTTTAAAAATGTTCCTCTATGCTTAGGCTTTGTGGGTTTTTTTTTAAACATAGGTGAGTATCATACTTTGACAAAGTCTTTTTCTGCATTTGTTGAGATAATTATGGATGGATGTATGTTTTTATTTCATATTTATGATTGTTTTCCTAATGTCGAGCCATTTTTGCATCCTCAATATAATTTCAACTTGGTTATAATAAATGATTTCTTAGATGAATCACAAAACTCTGATAGGTTCTTATTTATAATTTTTTAATCAATATTCATTAATATTATAGGTCTTATTTCTGCTTTACTTTATCATTTTCTGGTTTGGCTATTAGGAATATTTTTTAAGAAAAGGAATAGAGTGCCTTATTCCTCAATTTTTGAGAATAATTTATGTAGTATTGGTGCTCATTGTTCTTTAAAGGCTTGATAGAATTTTTCTGTGAATCCACGAGGAACAGGAGATTTTATCACTGTCTTGGAAGTTTCTTTGTGGGTAGTTCTATTTCCTTTTCTGAGAATGGATCATTTAAGACCTATATTTGGCATTTTGTTAGTTTGGGTATTGTACATTTTTCAATGTGTTGCTCTTTTTCTTTTGAATTCTCAGGTTTGCTAGCATATAACTATGCATTGTAAATTCTGATAATTCTTTTTAACTTTTCTGGTTATGTTGTGATTTCACCTTGTTCAGTTGCTATTTTGTTGATTTGATTTTCTGTCCTCTCTTTGAAACAGGTTGATTAAATTTAATTAATTTTTGTTAGCCTTTTCAAAGAACTAGTTTTTAATGTATCATTTTATAATCTTTTTTGTTTTTAGTTTACTTTCCTGCTAATTTTCAATATCACCTCTCTTATTTGATTTTCTTTATTTGTTGATATTCTTTTTTAAATGCTTATTCAAAATGCTTTTCTTTTTCTATTTTGCTAATATGTTTCTTTAGGGATTTTTTTCCTCCAAAGGCTGCTTTAGTTGCATCCCAGGAGTTTTGATATGCTCATCATTATCATTCTCTTTCGTATAATTATTAATTGTTTCTATGATTTGTTCTTTGAACCACTCATCATTTACGATTTACTGTCTGTATCTCTTGTTTATGCCCCCTAGAACTCTTTATTTTTTAATTGTATTGTATTATATTTTTATTCTGTTGTTTTAAAAATGGCATTATCATGAAATACCTTTTTTATTGTATAATTGTCTGGAAAAGATGTGCCAATTGATTGAGTGCTGGGTCTAGAATCAGGAAGATCTGAGTTCAAATACTGCCTCAGACATTTATTTTGGGGTTTTATTTTCTTATGAATTATTTAATTCATTCACATTTAAAGTCATGAGAGTTTATATTTTCCTCCATTTCTTTCATAAGTTTTTTTTTCTGAATTAGGATTTTGTTTGTTTCTCTTGTTTCTGTTCTTTACTACCTTGCATTCAATTACCACTTCCTCTGTGTAACTGAAAGATTTTAGGGGTCGTTCAGGCATATTCCATTGGGCTGGAACTAATTGTTCTAATTTAAATATTATAACTTCAAATTTGAATATATGAAACCACTTCAGGTGATTCATTATTTAAACTAATCAGGACTTAGATGTATAAAATTTCAGGGTTTGTTTTAATCTAGGGCATTGTCTGATAGATACCTTTCAATATGAACTTTGCAGGGTCCCAGTCCTGGTCCTGGGTTAGACAGAGTGCTTCCTATGTGTGTGTTCACTGACTGAACTTTTCTGACTGAAATCTTCCTTTATGCCTACAGGCTTCTGGCTATCTGTTGTATAGATCTGAACTAAAAAAATGTATTTACTCTAGTTTTTCCTTGGATTTCTGGTACTCTTTTTTTTCATCTTTGTTACAGTAGTTGTCTGAAAACTGGGCTGCTCCACTCTCAATCACTCCATCATCTTAGAATTATTCTAGTGCCCACATTTCCACTTACATCTGAATGGACATCTATAGAACTTGACCAGTGACATAAGGTGTTCTATGTCTTAATGCAGTTTTAAAGTTTAATAGCTTAAAATTTTTGGAACATGATACACACTTACACACACACACACACACACACACACACACACGATTTAGACCCAACTAGAGATATGCTAAAGATGAGATGATTGTAAAAATTTTCAGTGTAAGCATTTACATCTCACAAATTTTCAAATGCTACAAATCAGAATTTGTTTTATTGGGTTTTTTGATTGTCTAGACTTAAGAATGTGATGGAGAAAACGTTAAAAATTCAGGTTAAGCTTACAAATGTGTTCCGAGTTTTTTTTAATCATTTACTAGGACTCCCCTATCTCAAATCTTCTGAGTGATGATGGCTCTCTTCCAAGAGACTCTATATTATCTTTGGATTTAATGCAGCCAGCACAATGTCATCCACAAAAAGGAGCATCTCAATGATTGAATAAGATTCCAAAAAAAATTTTTAAAGCTATACCATTAGGTCAAATTTCATATGTTAAAGCATAATAGGGATGTGTAAAGACATGCATTGCTTCAGAAAACTAACTTCATAAGCACAACATGGGGGAAACATGGTTCGACAGTAAGCTAACTGAAAAAAGATCTAAGAATTCACATGAATGAGTCAACAGTGTGACATAGCAGACCAAAATGAGATCTTCTATTTCCTTGAAAGGCATAAGGGAAGGCACTTGAATGGTGACAGGCTTTAATTCTATAGATGATGATCATTTAAAGGGACTAAGTATCTTAACCTGAAGAAAAAAAGATTCAGGACGGATATTAGCGTTTTTGGAATACAGTTAGTTCTGCTATAACTTGGCATAGGTTTTCCCAAAAAGCAATGTAATATGCAAAAATCACATTTTTTAAGAAGAACTTAATTAAAATAGCAGTACATTTTAATGCATGTTAAATGATTAAGCAGTACATAAATACTTGAATAAACAGTGACCCTGACCTCAGCCTCCAAATGCTTCTTGTCCTGATCACAGCATGAGAAAGTTGAGCAGGTATCAACTTCAGCCTCAGACAGGAGTCCGCGGTATATAAGGATAGGATGTGGGTGTAGGTGGTACGGACTAGCCCTTCTCTGCTCATAGCTTCTACCATAAGAAAAGATATACAATAAATATGACACCTTGGAAAAGACCTAAAGTTTGCTTGTGAAGGTGAATGTCTGAAGGGTTATAATTTGTGAGTTATTACAAAGTGGTAGTTTTCTGCATTCTCAGTATTTTTCTGGGGAAAAATCCTGCAGAAGCAAACTCAAAATTCGAGTTATGCTCAAAATATTCCCTAATAGATCAACCTCAGAACAAATTCCTGTTTTCAAATCACATGTTATAGTAGAACTGATTCTCTGAAAAGCAAAATAATGTGGAAGAAGGATTGGACTTTTTCTCTTGACTACAGAGTAAACTTGAGAAGCAATACATGGATGTTACAGAGAAGCAAATTTAATATTTTAAAAAAGTTTTACTCATTTTCATTTATGGAATAAAACAAGCAATTCTATAACATAGTATAATAAAAAAGAATATGATTGTACATAAAACCGCAAATCTATTATGTACAATATGTACAACATGCTCTTCTTTTCAAATATATAATAAAATTATCTTATAAATTTCTTTTTATCTTTTTTTTTCCTCTCCCTCCTCTATCCTAGAGATGGCTGTCATTAGACACAAGTGTGTGTGTGTGTGTGTGTGTGTGTGTGTGTGTGTGTGTGTGTGTGTGTAAAATCATTCTATACATACTTCTATTTATCAGTTTTTTCTCTGGATGTAGATAGTATCTTCCCTCATAGGACTTTAGTAGTTAATTTAGGCATTTATAATAGTCGAAATGACTTATTCACTCAAAGTTGTTCTTAAAAGAATATTGTTCTTGTTGTATACAACATTCTCTTGATTCTGCCCATTTTGCTTTTTGTTATTTTGTGCAAGTCTATTCATGTTTCTCTAAGATCATCAAGCTCATCACTTCCTATAGCATGGTAGTATTCCATCGGAATCATATGCCACAATTTAAATTTAGTTTTAATGTCAGGAAAAGCTTCCAAAAATTAAAGTCATCTAAAAATGGAATTTAAAAGTGGAATGAGAAATATTGGTTTTCCCCTTCATTGGGAGTCTTCAGACAGAGGCTATTTGACCACTTTTGGGAATGTTGTAATGGAATTCTTTTGCTGAGGTCCCTCCCAACTCTGAAATTCTGTCTATTTCTATGACTCTGATAACTAGTCCTTGCTAATATATGATTAGGGGAGGACAAGAGGAGTTATGCCAAGAAACTGAGGTTCATTTAAATAATGGTCTTCTGTCTTTGATCCAGCAATATCACTTCTAGGGCTGTATCCCAAAGAAATCATAAAAATGGGAAAAGACCCCCACATGTACAAAAATATTTATAGCAGCTCTTTTTGTGGTGGCCAAGAATTGGAAATTGAGGGGATACCCATCAATTGGGGAATGGCTGAACAAGTTGTGGTATATGAATGTAATGAAATACTATTGTGCTATAAGAAATTATGAACAGGCAGATTTTGGAAAATCTGGAAATACTTATATAAACTGATGCTGAGTGAAGTGAGCAGAACCAGGAGAACATTGAACATAGTAACAGACGATGACTGACTTTGATAGACTTAGCCTTTCTCGGTAATGCAAGGACCTAAATCAGTTCCAAAAGACTCATGATGGAAAGTGACATCCATATCCAGAGAAAGAACTATGGAGTCTGAATGCAGAGGGAAGCAGACTATTTTCTTTTTTTTGTTTTGTTTTTTTTTTCTTTCTCATAGGTCCTCCCATTTTTTCTAATTCTTCTATACAACATGACTAATGTGAAAATTTGTTTAATAGGAATGCATATGTAGAGCCTATATGAGATTAATGTTATCTTGGGACGGGGGTAAGGAGAGAAAGGGGGAGAAAATTTAAAACTTATGGAAGTGAACGTTAAAAACTAAAAACAAATAAATTAACTTATTAAAAAAAAACACAGTGGTCTTCTAAAGGCAATGCTCCCAGTCTGCATGTTAACTCAAAGGAATTATGCTATTCTGTTTCAGGTCAGATAAGAAGGGAGGGGAATGGCATGGCAGGTTTATGGAAGTGCTATTGTTGGGCGGTGGGATCCTTTCAGAATTCTCATAGTCTTAAATGTATGTGGTTATTTATTTTGCTTAAATAGAGAATCAATACACAGGCGATTGATTGACTTACTGACTGCTAGCTCTTTTCAGGCTAAAATTACTTGAGAACCACTTCAAAAGCTCTTCTAAGAATTGTCACTGTGATGATCTAGGCCTGTGAGACCTCTTCTGGCACCTAGGTGTTATACCTTTTAGACAAGTCTCCTATCTCTGGGCCCAGTTTGGAGGCATATCGTGGAAGGTCACTGCCTATATCAATGGAGTGGAGCTGGAAATTCTGAATTGTTTTCTATTTGGACTGAGTAATCATTGGATAGGTTTCTTATCTCCTTAAAGCTTCAGCTTGTAAAACAAAATTTTGGGGTCCTTGAAAGTTTTAAATCCATCCTTACCTCCAGGGAAAAACCAGAGAGGTATTTTTCATAGTATATTTAAGAAATGTCCCACATTTGCCTTCTCCCTTCCCACTCTGCCACACCCACTCCTCTCCTACTCCCCATCCCGCCCAGCAGCTGGTCTTTCCTAATTGGTAATATATGTCAATAACAAAAGCTCTTAGAAGCAACTGTTGTTAAGAACACTGACAAATCTAATAGTTGCCTGTCACTGAGTATTAACTTGTTGGTCCTACTGGTAATTAAGAAAAGAGCAAGTTGATAGAAACCTAATTAGAGGGAATGATAGACAATTAGAGAGAATGACTTCTAGCTTATCTTTAGCAATGGGATGAAAGTTGACCTGACTTAGAATTGCTTCCCTTTATATAATATTCCAGTGCTTTTTTTTTTATTAATAATAGTGTACATGAATATAGTACTGTAGTTTAATTAAACTTGATTCAACAATTATCAAGTACCCCTTACATGTATGGCACCATGCTAAGCACTAGAGATACAAAGATAGGACAAGATAGTCTCTGACCTTAGCTGGTTTATAATTTAAGGGGGAGTTTACAATGTAAATTTTTTCATAATTTTCAAAACATTTCTTGCTCATCTCATTTAATCTTCACAAAAAAATTCCATTCACAAGTATTACTTTCTCTATTTTCAGATGAGAAATGAGATTTTTAATAAGTGACTGGCCTGTGAGTGCAAGGCCAAAGATTCTAGTCCTCTGTCTGTTTCCCTAGCCTGCCAAGTGATTTTGGACAAGCCACTTAATAATAATGAAAACTTAATACTAGTGTGAACAAGGCACTCCTATTAGAGGCTCATTTTCCTAAATTTTAAAATTAAAGTGTTGGATTAGCTCAGTGTGTCTAAAATTAATTTGACTATGGAAACATACCAAGGTGATTTCTATTGTAAGAAACAATAGTGATCTGGTACCATGCAATACCTCTGAGATAAATGTGGATTAGTGAGAGCTGGGGATGAAATAGAGTAAATTAAGCTTATTTTCATATCAATAATTGTTGAATCTAATGCTGCTTACCTGCATTTAAATACTGGCTTTGCTGCCTTTACCACTTGTGTGATCTTGGGCAAGTAAATTCACTTCTCTGGGCCTCAGTTTCCTCATTTGTAAAATTAAGTTGTTCAACTAGATGATCTCCAATTTCCTTCCCTGATATAAATTCTAGGATCTTATAAGTATTTCTAAATTGGGCATGATTGAATTCTACGTGATTTCATGTTTAATATTTCAGAGGGAAAATATTGGTGGGATAAATTTTTTTTTCATGTAGCCACTATTTATATCCTGCCAGAAGAAAGAATACCACTGGGGAGATGCAGGACTAGATGTCCCATGCAACTTTAACATTATTAGCAGGTTAGTTCAAATTCTGAGTTGAACTTAATTTTTTTCTACCTCTAAGTATTTCTACTGGTTACATTCCTGTGAGTGAGGGAATGAAAAATGATGGGCAGCTTTTCTGATTTTATTCTGTCTCTCTGCTTTAAGGCATAGTTTGCCCAGTTTAAACTGACACCGAGATCATTAATCCTGAATTTGCATGCCCCCTACATCTAGGTATGCTTTGCACTCTAATTCCTGGGAGAGAGCAAGGGCTCACGTATCATGTGTAAGATGAAGAGCATGCTTGTGCTGCAGGGACAGGAATTCCAAGTCCACCATGTGAGTTTTCTGCATTTGGAAAAAATCGTCATGGATCACACTCCCTTCCATATATGTTTTTCCTGGCAACAACCAAAAAAAGGGGTGGGTGAGGATGGTGCTCAGCCTCTATTGTTGGGCAACAGGTCTTCCAAATATGGAAAAGGGTTGAACCAAAGCAGAATCCATGAGCCTATAAAAGCAGAGGGAAAAACAGGTTCTTGGTAGTTACCAGGAAGGGTTGAGGTAAGTCGGATGTTTTGATTGCATGTATCTCTTCTGTTTAAGTTGCTGGGAATGCCGCTAACTCAAGTGTGTCTTTCTCTTCTGGGCAGAGGCATGCATTATAAGGTTAGGAATTATGGAATTGAATTTCCATTATCTTGGAATCATCAAGTGTATTTTGCCCATTCTCACCCAAACCCATAAGCCCTTTCTATCACCAAAGCTAGTTGGGAGAAAAATATAAAATAAGAAAAGTACCCCTACTCCTTTTTTGTGCTTCCTTTCCCTCCTAACCCTGACCTTATCATGTCCTTATCAGAGCAGGGACCCATAGATACACCCCAATATCTCAGACTTGTCTCTCCATGGCCAGATGTCCACATATTGGTCCTTATATCCACCTACCCAGAAGATTCGACAAGTAAAATGATGAAGTTGGCAGTTTTTGTTGTCTCCTTCAAGTTATTGCTATCCAACTCTAGATATCTAGTACCCTCCTTAAACTATCCCCTGATGTCACAAGGTCCTTACCTAGGCCTGTCTGTCCAGGACAATATCCTATCTCTGGACCTCTTTTTTCACCCAACAAAATTTACCTAGAGTGTGTCATTTTTATAGAGAGCTGATTTTATTTGTATGTCTTTCCTGATAATTTCATGCTAGGGTTTAAATGCCTAAACACCTTTTCATGAATTACTGCTCTCAAGAATGCTTTGCATTTTGTAAGAGTACAATGACTTAACTAAGCAGAATGAACCTGTAATGGTAAAATTTCAGGTAGGTGTGTGTGTGTGTGTGTGTGTGTGTGTGTGTGTGTGTGTGTGTGTGTGAAAATTTGAATTGCCCATTGGTTCTCAAATTATACCATACAGGTAGATTCCTACCCCTAAAGACTGGCCTGGACCCTTCCTCTGTCCTACTTACTAGGTGTAGGACCCCAGGCAGGTTACTTAACCTTTCTCATCCTTAATTACCTCATCTGTTAAACTGTTCATTGCTCTTGTGAGATAATGAGATAATATGTGTGCAGCACTTTGTAAACCTTAAAGCTCTATATAAATGTTAGCAATGATGCTAATTGTCCAGAAGACCATGGGTGTTCCCACCCAATTCTCTCCACCAAATGCTGTTTCCTGGTGACCCAGGGTGTCCTGTTGCAATCTTCTGCCTTAATTTATTTAAGAAAACTTCCCCAACCTGTAGCTTATCCCCTCAGAGCCAGATTTATGGTGATTTCCAAGTTTTCATTTAGTAAATGTAATCAATTCATGCCAATAAGAGCTGACTTTGTTTCTTTTTAGGAAATACACTTTCTTTTTCATAACATTTTCTTTAGATAGTGCCCCATCTTTTTTGTTCAGTCTAGAGGAATGGGAATTTCAAATCAGGTAGAAGGAGGGGGAATGATATTGTCACAGAAAGCTGGTGGGGGGCTGCTTAGGGCAGGTGGGGACTTTTACTGTAGCTCAAATTACAAATATAGGCTAATTGGCCTTCATACCTATTGGGGAGAGCCTGCTTATTCCTCCCATCAACCTGTGAATTCAACGTTCCTTCTTCAGTTTGATCACTAAGCATTCCTAAGAACTTTGTTTGCCAAGAATTGATTAAGTAAGACAACTATTTCTTAGGTGTTTCTGAATTTTCCTTTTACTTTATCTGTTGCAGGTCAGATATTTCTACCAGTTCTTTTCTTCTTCCTATTGGTGTAATTGCAAGGTGAGAATTCTGACCATAATTTATTGTAACCTCTTTAGTTAGGCTAAAACTCTTACTGACTCAGCAAGTGACTGAGCTCCTTCTTGGTCGGAGCAAGTTGCTCAATGTGACCTGGAGCAAATTGTCTCCTGTGGTGTTGGGGTCTTTTCATTTTCACTTAATGACCTATTCTAGCACCAACTAGACTGATCCTTAGAGAACTGGCATAGCCCATCACTGGCACTATATCTGAAGTATGTCAGCTTGGTAGAATGAGCTGGAGTCTGTATTTTGCTGGTATGAACTTTGGTACACCCAAGGGTTGGCAATGTCCACCAAATCCAATTGATTAGGCAGAAATTATGGAAAGCATGAGGTTAAGTAGCTCTTCTAAGGTTAGGGGCTTAAAAGAGATGACCATCTCTGCCTCAGAATCCTAAGGCCTACTCTGATAATGCAGAGCAATTGTTATAATCCCCAAATTTCAGGGAGTGGTGAAATTAGCTCACCTGCATTTGTAGGGACCCTTGCTAACATGAATTGTCTTGGATTCTGAAGGGTGTGAGAATGCAGGGCATATAATGGAGCATGAAACTCTGCCAGGGTGAAACAGTAGTGTCCACTACTCTGGAGGTTGTCAGTGCAGCTGCTAGAGAAAAGGAGCTCTATGAGTGGATAATCAGGCTGATGTTGATGTGCTGCTTTCTAGTTGGCACCATGAGTAGTGATGCTGAGATGGAAGTGTTCGGCATAGCTGCTCCTTTTCTCCGCAAGTCAGAAAAGGAACGGATAGAAGCTCAAAACCAGCCATTTGATGCTAAGACCTATTGCTTTGTGGCTGATGCAAAGGAAGAATATGCCAAAGGGAGAATCAAGAGTTCCCAAGATGGGAAGGTAACGGTGGAAACTGAAGATAACAGGGTAAGCACTATCTTATTAAACCCTCATAACAAATTTGTCAGGTTGCCATTATTATTGCCACTTAACAATAGACAAAATTGAGGCCTGAGAAGTAAGTTAAGTGGCTGTACCACCGCTCTTTACTTCACAGAGTTGTCTCAAGGAATGCATGTTATAAATTGAATGGTGCTATAATAAAAATGTGAATTATTATTATGTACCTACAGCTTTCCATCACACATTACTTCAGCTTCCTTTGGGTGAGTAAAGTAAGATTGGTTTGTTGTATAAGCTTGCTGGAGAGGACTGGACAGCTGCTTTTGAAGTACACAGGGTCACTCTAGGAATCATGCTGATGACCCTGGCTTGAATGACATATATCAAGAGGACCTTTTCCTTTCTACTCTGGGCCCTGTCCAAGGAGTGCCAAGGGATGATGGATGTAATATTTTCTCTGTGAAGGCAGAAGAGGGCACATCAGCCCTTTGAGCTAGAAAAGTGCTATGAAAACAAAAGAGTTGTAAGATATAGCAGAAAAAAAAACTGACTCTGGAGTCAGAAGGTGGAAGTTCAAATCTAGCCTTTAATGCTTACTACCTGTGTGACCCTTTGGCAAGTCACTTAATTTCACTGGGCCTCAGTTTTCTCATCTGTAAAATGAAGGGGTTGGACTAGATGTTTCCTGAGAAACTTGAGATTTATGATCCTATGACTTCCCTCTCCTGCCACCCCATCTTTGTTTGTCTTTGCCTCTATCCTCTAGAGTCCCAGAAGTCCTTAGTTTCACAATATGGGGGACCTATTTGTCATTCCTTCAGAGTTTTTCCAGAGTGCCTTTGTCAAGGTGCACAAAGGAAATGATGGTTAACAATCCGGATTTTCTTCCCTTTTGCAGACATTGGTCGTTAAACCAGAAGATGTGTATTCAATGAACCCACCCAAGTTTGACAAGATAGAAGACATGGCAATGCTGACCCATCTAAATGAGCCAGCTGTCCTGTATAACCTCAAGGATCGTTATACTTCCTGGATGATCTATGTCAGTAATTTTTTGGTCAACCATGTGCATATTCTGTCTGTCTCTGTCTGTATGTGTGTGTCTCTCTCTCTGTTTGTCTGTCTCTCTCTGTCTCTCTCTCCCTCTGCCCCCTTGAAATAAAGAGTTAGGCTACATCAAATTGGTCAAGCCATGCACTTAACTCTGCAAATTGTAAACAAGATTAATTCTGCTTCTTTTTCTTGGAATGCTATTTTAAACTCAAAACATGTAGAAGAACTTTATTGGGTTTTAAGAGAAAAGGAGCTTCAGAAATCCTGATTATAGTGTTACTTTTGTTTGTTTTCTTTTAGACCTATTCTGGCCTCTTCTGTGTCACCGTCAACCCTTACAAGTGGCTGCCAGTGTATAACCCTGAGGTGGTGAATGCCTACCGAGGCAAAAAGCGCCAGGAGGCTCCTCCCCACATCTTCTCCATCTCTGACAATGCCTATCAGTTCATGCTGACTGGTATGTTTCAGATAAGGAAGCTTGACACAGTGGAAAGAATATAAGAATAGGAGTCAGGGAACTGGGTTCTAGTGTTGCCTTTTCTCTTAGCTAACCATGTACTCTAGAGGATGTCACTTCACATCTTTGGGCCTTGGTTTCTCCTTTATGTAAAATTAAAGAAGGGAAGTCGTTTTGATGATCTCTAAGGTCTGTAGTGTAATAGAAGGAATATTGGATTTGAAGTCTGAGATGTAGTTTCAAATCCTGGCCCTGCCACTTACTATCTGTGTAACCTTAGCAAGTCACTTTTCCATCCCAGCTTCAGTTTCCTTTTCCATTAAAATATATTTTGTGTATATGCATGTCTTCCCCAATAGAATGTATGCTTTTTGAGGGCAGGGGTTATTTCATTTTTGACTTTGTATTCCTAGTACCAAATGTACGTTAGCTGCTTGTCGATTGATTGATTTGATCTATAAAATGAGGGGATTGGACTAGATGATTTCTCAGACCTGGACTCCCTAGGCAAAAAATTTAGGCTAATTTCCCTTAACTTTTCTTAACTGCAAAATAATTTTTAGAGCCCAGAATTTCTTGGCACATCAATGGGTTTCACTAAAGTCTTGTGATAATATGCCCATTTAAAAATGTCAACTAATGTGCCAAAGACTTCAGGGCAATGTGATTGAATGGGAGTCTTATAACCCAGAACTAGGGAAAGGAAAAGTTAGCAGGTAAATGAGTTAGGACAGTTATAATACTAGCAAGATGTAAACTAGAAATGGCTCTTTTGGTAGTGTTGGTGATGGTTACTATGCTTTCTTTTGACAGATCGGGAAAACCAGTCTATTCTGATCACGTAAGTAGCAAAATCATTGTTAGTTTCAGTGGATATGATCCATTTTTTTTAAATTTAGAAAGCAGATGTGTCCTTTATGGCCTGTTAATTTTTTAAATTGTGGATACAGGTGAAGGGAGAACTTTCATATGTGTATCTATATATATACATATATATATATATATATACATATATATACATATATATATACATACACACACACATATATGTCTGTAGCTGTGTGTATGTGTGAAAAGTGACAGTTGGGTGTAGGTGAGATGACAAAGGAAGCTTAAGAAAGCTGCACTAAGCTGCACTTTGCCTCCCATCCCAGTGTTTACCTTGAACTTTGTGATTCAGGCAGGCCAGGTATGAACATGATAAAGAGACAGCCCTGCTTGAAGGGCTAGAGACAGGGCACAGTATCTTCTGTTAAAGCCATCAACAGATCTATCATTTGTATCTTCTTTTTTGTTCTCATTCTCTAATTGTCCTGGATAGTGGAGAATCTGGTGCTGGAAAGACTGTCAACACCAAGAGGGTTATCCAGTACTTTGCAACAATTGCTGCTACTGGAGACCTTGCCAAGAAAAAGGAAGGCAAGATGAAGGTAAGATGAAATCCTGTATTGAAGAAAAAAGAATGGAATCTGGATCTAAGATGCCATAGTTCTACTTTTGTGAGACAGGTTAACACTTTGCTTCTTCCTCTAAGTCTATAATCAGTCATGTTCTATTTCTCCTTATTGAAAATGTGTTTAAATTTCAGTTTGAAAGACTTAAAAAAACTTTTCAGAAAGTCTGAGAAACTTTTATGTGACATAGGGTTCAAATTCCATCTATTATTTATTACCTAAATGATCTTGTGTATGCCAATTAAATTCCTTGGGGCTCAGTTCCCTTATCTATAAAATAAGAGGATTAAATTGGATGACCTCTGAGGTTCCTTCCAACTAGAGATCTTCCTTGACAATAAGATTTAGAGCTAGTAGGAACCTTAGAAGTCATCTAGTATAACTTGACAGTTGAAAGGAACAGATCTGTTGAGAAGTGACCTTCCAACATTTTGACATGTGGTAGAATTTGAATTTGGGTCTTTTGACTTTAAATTTAGAACTATTCTGTCAACTTCTTTTTATTATTTGAATTCACAACTAACACCCTTCAATTCTTAAGGCTACAAAGCAGTGCAGTGGAAATTGTACCGAATTTGAAATCAGAGGTCCAGAATCAAATTCTGGCTTTGTCAATTACTGTTTGATCCTGAATGATTCACTTACATTATTTGGTACTTTTGTTTCCACATGAAGGGTCAGACTTGATTACCTCTAATACTATGACCCTATGAAAGACTTAGAAAAGAAAAGGTCCAATGCAAATTGAGCTCTGAAAAGTTATTTATTTGGTGGAAATCTCTCAGATAGGCAGAACCAAATGGACAGAATTTAGAAAATTTTAGTTGTCGACTGAAATGACACATTTAGAAAAAGATATTACAAGAGAACAGTTCCATAATTATAATTAAATGTGACAAAAGGCAAAATCATCTTAAGTGCAATGACTTAAATATTTGTTTGAATTTCACATTGGAAGATAGATGGAGAAGTTACTTACCTAAGGAGTCAGGATTCTCTAGGTCGGTGTAATAAGTGATTATCATACAAGCTACATGCTCGTTTGGTTTGTGCCATTTTTTTACTTGATAAATGAAGAAATTTTTCCCCTCTTGTTTTATATAATTTATTTATTTTTATATTTTGGTACTAGGGGACACTTGAAGACCAGATTATCAGTGCTAACCCCTTGCTGGAAGCCTTTGGTAATGCCAAGACTGTGAGGAATGATAACTCGTCTCGTTTTGTAAGTCAGATTAATATGAGGATTGGAAATTCAGTTTAGACCATTAAAACCAAGAGAAAGCAAAACAGAGGAGTTATGGGAGAAAGAAAGGAGGATTTGTGGGGAACAAATCTGCCACCATCTTCATTCCCAAGATCTAATCATGATGGCTTAGAATTCTCATGATGGCTCTCAGGCCAGGCAAAATTGTAACCTATGCAAAGTTCCTGGCGTTTCTTTCATCCACTTTTATGTCTCTGAATTGAGAGAAGAAAATGAAAGGGAGAAAAGGAAGGCCACATACTGTCAACTAAAAACAAGAAAAAAATTTTTGGATGATAAATTTATATTCATTTTCCAAGTAGACCTCATGAGAAATGTTAACATCCTTTAGTCAATCTGACTTGTGAATTATATTTATGCTTGACTATGGCCAATTCTTGTTTCCCTTTGTTATTACAGGGCAAGTTCATCCGAATTCACTTTGGAACCACTGGAAAACTTGCTTCTGCAGATATTGAAACCTGTAAGTAAATAACTGGGGTCAGGTTACTGCTTACACTAACCAGGGCAGTTTGGCAAATAAATATGTATTTGTGTTATAGATTTGCTAGAGAAGTCAAGAGTAACCTTCCAGTTAAAGGCTGAAAGAAGCTACCATATCTTCTACCAAATTCTCTCAAATAAGAAGCCTGAGCTCATTGGTAAGAAAGAGCTTTTACTTCAATGTCCAACAAACTGGATTTCTGGCTCTTAGACACTTCAGACTTTGTTTATGAAGTCAATCAAATTGCTTTGTCTATAGGTAGCCCATTAGGATCATAGATTAAGGAAGAAACTTTAGAAGCCATCTAGTCCAACATCTTCATGTTGTAGATGAAGAATGAGATTCAGAGAGATTGAGTGATTTGCCCAAATCTGCAGAGTTAGTAAATGGCAGAGCTGGGTTTGGAAGTTAAGTCTTTTGACTTCCAATCCATTGTTCTTCCCACTGCTTCAGTGCTGTTTGGTAAACTGCTCTGGGAATATGGCCGTTTTGACATAAACACACCAGTTAGAAAACAATTTTTTAAAAATGTGCCATCACTTTCTGGCAGTGGGGGCTATAGCAAGGTGATAGGGTCAGTGTGTTTTGTGACTTATAAGGAAGAGTCTAAAAAATACACCTGTAAACCACAGGCCTTCTAAACAAGTCATCAATAACCCTGAAGATATAATTCTCTTGTCCTTTAGCACCACCTTGTGTCCTCACAGAAAATCTGCTAATTTGGAAAAAGCTAGTCACTGAAATGCACAATGGGGTGGAAATCCACCAATGCATTTCCAGTGGAGAAGGCTTAAATGATGGTTTTAACTCCTGACATTTTTCATTTTAAAATAACACATTTCATTGTACCAATGGAGAAGCACACAAATGGCCCAGGACAACTCAAGAATTCAAATTCAGTTAAATGAAGCACCTGTACTCTCTCTCTCTTCACACACACATATATGTATATATGCATATATGTATAGATACAAATATATGTATATGTATACACACATACACACATATATATTTTAAATCTAGGACTTTAACATAAAAAGCAGAGCATTTCTATACACACAGCAAAACACACAGCAAAGTATTTTATATGAAACCATGAACCTCTGTTTCCTACAGTTTGATATATAAAAATAATTCCATAAATTATTTTCTCATTTACAAAATTATTTTTATTTTTTTGCTTTTTTTTTGGAGGGGGGAAAGGTAGGGCAATTGGGGTTAAGTGATTTGCTCAAGGTCACACGGCTAGCTCTTTGTGTTAAGTTTCTGAGGCTGGATTTGAACTCAGGTCCTCCTGATGCCAGGGCTGGTGCTCTATGCACTGCACCACCTACCCACTCCACAAAATTATTTTTAATCAACAAGCAATTATTTTCTCTTTGTCCTACTTTCCCCCCCCAACTCAAGCCGTTGTAGTTTTTTTTAAAAACCACATGAAAAAAAGAGAATCCTCATAACATGAATTCATAGTCAATCAAAGGAAATTCCCTCATTGTCTGTGTCTAAAAAAATATATTTCTCATTCTCTCTTTTGAGTCCATCACCTCTCTGTCAAGAAGTGAATAGTAAGAGGCCACTGGGTGGCACAGTGAATAGAGCACCTGCCCTGAAATCAGGAAGACCTGAGTTCAAATGTGGCCTTAGACACAACACAAAACTAGCGGTGTGAATTCGGGCAAGTCATTTAACCCCAATTGCCCTACCTTCCCCCCACCAAAAAGAAAAAAAAAAGAAATGAGTAATATGTTTCATCTTTGGCCCCCTGGAACTGTGATTTATCAATATTTTGATTAAAGTAATTCAGCATTGTTTGATAATAGCAATGCTAATTATACAAATTGCTCTCCTGGCTCTGCTCACTTCCCTCTGCATCAGTTCTTATGGGTTTTCCCACTTTCCTCTAAAATTGTTCATGTTGCTATATCTTATGATGAAATAAAAATCCATTACATTCATAAACCATAGTGTATTTAGCCAGAGGTAAGCACCCATTTAGTTCCTAGTTTTTGCTATTAAAAAAACCTACTATGAATATTGTTTTTTTTTATTCTATGAACCCCTTTCTTTTCTCTTTGGGTTATCCGACTTGGTGTAGTATCTTTGGGTCAAAGGGAAGCACAGTTGAATGATTTTTATGGCATAGCTCGGAATTTGCTTTCCAGAATGATTGGACCAATTCGCAGATTTGTGGATAGTGCATTAGGGGGCCCTGCGGGTGAAGACTGTCCTTCTTGTTTGTATTTCCTTCTGAATTTCTTTTTGTCTACTTCAGTGCAGTTTTTAAAACGTTTTGGTGGCTCTTCCCCCCACTCCCATCCTGCTTCTTTTTTTTTTTTGCATCACTATTGCTAAATCCTCCTCTCTTCCAAATTCCCACTCAAATTAAAAACCAAGAGAAAGAAAAACTTGTAACAAATAAGAACAGACAAGTAAAAAAAAACCATACAGTATCCATGAATGACTCTCTCTGTGTCTCAAGTCCATCTTCATCTCTCCTTTGGGATGGATAACTTGATCCATTGTAGGTTCTCAAATCAAATTAGTTAGCGTGTGCCAGGCTAAGCTCTGAGAACTGTGTAGACATTAGTCATTGTATTGGTCAGAGTTCTTAAATATTTCAGAGTTGTTTTCCTTTCTACTACTGTTGTTCTTGTACATTTTTTCCCCAGTTCATGCTTTGTCAGTTCATACTACCTAGATTCTCTGAAAAATCGATCATAATTTCTTATGGTACAATAGTATTCTATTACATTCTTGTATTACAACAGTTCAGCCTTTCCCCAAATGATGGGTTTCCCCCATATATTCTAGTTCTTCTTTCTTTTCTTTTCTTTTCTTTTCTTTTCTTTTCTTTTCTTTTCTTTTCTTTTCTTTTCTTTTCTTTTCTCTTCTTTTCTTTTCTTTTCTCTCCCTTTCTTTTCTCTTTTCTTTTCTTTTCTTTCCTTTTCTTCTCTTTTAATGCCTCATTCAGAATTAGGACTTTATTTTGTTTTGCTTCGTCCTATTTCCATCCCCAGCATTATCTGCTCTCTTAAACACCCCTGCTCCATCTCTTTTTTTCTATTAAATTTGATTTATTGTTACCACAAACTATTAATGTTTTTGTTTGTGTTCAGTACTCCTTTGTCCATTTCAGGTAAGAGTGAATTTCCTTTGATATTATTCCCCATACCCCTTCCTCTACACTTTCATGTACTCTTCTTCACATATACCTTAATTATAAGAAATAGCCATCTCCAGCCCCTTCCTCCTTTCTATACCAATACCTTTCTATATTTCCTTTTGCCCTTCCATCTGTTTTCTTTCTTCATATCCTCAGAATATAACCAATCTATTCCCAAGTCCTCTTTTTCTTATTTAATTCCATCAATATACTTTGAAGATATTAAAGTTCTGAAACAACATTTGTTTCTTCTCACCTTACAATGCCTTCCATTTGTTGAAATAAATTTACCTTTCTAATTTTCCCTTGATTTGTGTTTGTATTTCAAAATTTCTAAGTGCTTTAGTCTTTTCATCAAAAGTGCTTGAAAGTCCACTATTCCACTAAAGGTCTATTCCCCACCTGCAAAATTTTGCTAAGCTTTTCAGTTAGTCTTGATCATAAACCCTTATCTTTTGCCTTTTGAAATATTATATTCAAAGATCTCTGGATTTTAGGAGAGATTGCCAGGTCTTGCGTTATACTGACTGTGGTCCCTTGGTACTTGAATTGCTTCTTTCTGTATATTTGAAACATTCTTTATTTGACATGGGACCAGTGCGCTTTAGCTCTGACATTCTTAGGACTTTTCCTTTTCTTTTTTCCTTTCCTTTTTTTTTTTTAAAGGGGGCGATCAGTAGAGTTTTGATATCTTTATTTTGCCTTTTGGTTCCAATAGATTTGAGTACTTATCTATGACAAGTAGATACTTAAGCTCTTTTGAAGTATGATGTCTTGGCTTTTTTTAAATTGTGGTTTTCAGGAATTAAATGATTCTTAAATTATCTCTCCTTGACCTGTTTTCCAGGTCAGTTATGTTTTATTCTAGGTATCTTATATTTTCCTCTATTTTTTCAATCTTTTGGGTTGTTCCTATTATTTCTTGCTCTTTCATGGAATTATTAATTCCTCTTTGGACCATTGGAGATTTCAAAGACTTGTTACTAAATACTCTAGGTGATTATCAAGTTTTTGTTGAAAAGCCATTTTTTTCTTTTGAGTTGCTTCTTATAGTTGCTCCACAGTTATTTGCCCCTTCTTTTAGCAATCTTTAGATCTTCAGTAATTTTTGATACCGGTCAATGCTTTCGTTGATTTAATCATTTCTACAGCTTTGGTTCCTGAAACTGTGGCCAAGGACAGAATGTGCCTCCTCCTATACATTTTTAGGTGGGGTGGGTAGTCTGTGCTTGGTCTCACCCTGTGTTCCTGTGCTGCCATCTGGTGTTAAAAAATCAAATCAAAACAAAACAAAACACCTTTTTGAGTTTCAGAGTGTTGCATATCCTTGGCCCTTTATGACATCTTGGGATAGAGAGTTAGGACCAAAGATCTTTATGCCCCTGGGGTGTTCTGGTCTGAGAACTGCCGTGCCACTCTGGTTGTTGCTGATTCTCAAGATTTCCAAGGTTTCCACCCTGAGGCTTTCTTACCTACCTGGCTCTTTATCACAGCACTTGCTACTCCTGCTACCTCTGAACACAGAGCCTTCCAGTATACATGTGCCTCTGGCCAAATGTAGAAGCTACCAGTTTGCCTACACTGGCACTGACTTCGCTGGTTGTCTCCTTTTGTATTGCGTATGGGCTTATGTCTGCCTTTTTCTACAATTTGGAGAAAGTTATTTATTATAATTTCTCATTCTATTTCTTATTCTGGAGCAAATTTTAGCTTTTTGTTGGAGTACATGTGTGAGAACTGGGTGGTCTGTCTCTTCTTGCATCCATCTTGACCACAAGTCCTGCACCTGTGCTTCCACAAATTTTCAGGGCAGTCCTACATTATTCTGTAACCAGAACCTACTTACTGCCAAATGAGTATTTAAGAACTTGTGAATGTTCAGTATATTTAGATCTAGCTGTCCTTTCCACCATATCTTTTTTCATCTTAAAAATTATTTTGGTTAGGATCTTTTCCATCTTTCATCTTCCCTCTCTTTGCCCCTAACTTTTATTTTTCTCTATCTTTTATTTTAAATTTTTATTGATATCTTTTGTTTAGACATTAAAGGTCATCTCCTCCAACTCCCTCATTTTTCAAAACAGGAAACTGAGTCCCAGAAAGATGAAACAACCTATTGTAATAAGTGGAGCCAAATATTCTAAATCTAAGGCTTATGTTATAACACTGTAAAAAAATTCATGTGCATATGACCCACATGATTCCTGATGAATTTGCTACCCTAGGTCAGCAGGTACCTTCATGGTAAATAGTTGATGTATATCCTATCTCAAAACTGGAGATATAGCACTATTGGTGGCTAAACATATAATTCTATAAAATTTAATGCCAGGCTCTTCTGGAATATGGCAGATCTTAAATAAGCTGTATTTCCCCCTACAGGACTATAGTACTATTATTTCTTAATTGATAAATGTCAATTTTCCATTCAGATGTTCTTGGGCTTTGTGTACAATGGCAACATATGAGGATAAAGGATCAGGAATTCTCTTTAAAACCTTTTACCTAGGTGATATGTGCTGAAGGGTCACAAAGACCTCCAATGAGTTTAATTTTTCCACTGTAGAGGATCTCATTTCTCAGATTTAGATTTGTTTCTAAAAGAAGACTTTCCAGTTCTAGAGAAAATATAATGGTTAAAATTCATGATATAGGTTCTAGAGTAGCACTGTTCTTTCTTCCATCTGGGTAATCTTTTAAAATTCCTATTTTATTTCAGAGTTGCTGCTTATTACAACCAATCCTTATGATTACCCATTCATTAGCCAGGGTGAAATCTTGGTGGCAAGCATTGATGATACAGAGGAGTTGCTAGCTACAGATGTAAGTAGAATGGAATGAGAAATCTTCTGATCACTCGCCTACCATTCAGGTCAACTTATTTGCTGTTCTTTAAATTCTAGAGTGCCATTGACATCCTGGGTTTCAGTCCAGATGAGAAGTCAGGAATCTACAAGCTGACAGGGGCTGTGATGCATTATGGTACCATGAAGTTCAAGCAGAAACAGCGAGAAGAACAGGCAGAGCCAGATGGCACCGAAGGTAAAAATCTTACCAATAAACTACAGCCCAGGGAGGAGTCCTTCTATGATTATTCTCTAGGTCATTTCTGTGGAAATAACCTGAAAGTTTTTCCTTGGGAGTTGCTGCCATAATTTCGGGTATTCTAACACCCCCATTTTACACATAAGAAGAATGAAGCACAAAAAACTTAAGTGATTGGCCCATATTTCAGTGGCACAGTGAATAGAGTACTGGGCCTGGAGTCAGGAAGACTTCCTGAGCTCAAATCTGGTCTCAGACACTTATTAGCTGTGTGACCATAAGCCAGTCGCTTAATTCTGTTTGCCTTAGTTCCTCATATGTAAAATGAGATAAGGAAGGAATGGCAAACCGCTCCAGTAACTTTGCCAAGAAGATCTCAAATGGGGTCATGAAGAGTTGGATATGACTGAAAAACAACTCAACAACAACATCAACAAAGTTGTACAGATAGAAAGTGGCAGAGCAGGATTTCGAACTCAGTTCTGCTAACTCCAAATCTACCGTTCTTTCCCCGGTACCATGTTGCAAAGATGAAGAGTTTGGAGAATACTGTCCTTTACCTTTGTTGAGTCATTTGAATGATGCTGCTTAATATGGGTGCCAATAAGGTTTGGGGACATTCTAGGTTTGGATCTTGCTTTCTCAAAAAATGTGTCATGTTTCCTGAGAGATAAAATCTCATCCTAAGGATCTTTTTCTTTCATCACTGATTATTTTCCTACTCTATTGACCGTTGTTGACCTGTGACATGTTGGGTTTAAATTCTCTAAGGCTGTGCTTACCTATATACTTGGTATACTTAGTAATATAGACTGTGTTAATTATCCAGTGACTTCTCCATGTTCAGAGAGGCTTATCACCAAAATATGACAGCTGTTTTTTTTTTCTTTTTTCAACATAGCAATTAATAAAACCATCTACTGAAGTAGCTATGTGTGTTGGTATTGGGAGTTCCTTACACTGATGAAATCAGTGTTCTTTTGAAAGAGCAAATAGAGGAGGTGAAAACTATTGGGGGGGGGGAAGCTTTACACATTTGAAAAGCTAGCTTCTGAGAATATTTGAAAGATGCACTATTTGGCTTTTCCATTTGATTAGTCCTCATGGGATCTCACATGTAAATTATCTTTATCTTTCTGCCAGTGGCTGACAAAACAGCATATCTGATGGGCCTGAACTCATCTGATTTGCTGAAAGCCTTGTGCTTCCCCAGGGTGAAAGTTGGAAATGAATATGTTACCAAAGGCCAAACTGTAGATCAGGTAAGTGATTACCTCAGAGCAAATAGATAGTGCTTAATACTTGACAACAATTGACTTTAACTCAAATGCCTACTTTTTTTTCTTGCTAGGTGCACCACGCTGTAAATGCTCTTTCCAAATCAGTGTATGAAAAATTATTCTTGTGGATGGTAACACGCATCAATCAGCAACTAGATACTAAACTGCCAAGACAACACTTCATTGGTGTCTTAGACATTGCAGGCTTCGAAATATTTGAGGTTTGTCATGTTCTTCTCCAGCAGTGGATTTGTCCACAACTTTTGTTCTTGGAGCTTTGGTGTTTTTCATGCTGTAGTCACATTAAACTAACTTTAACCATTCATGGCATTTTATGCAGATGAGATTAGGTAGATGAGAACTGCCCTATTTGGAAGGTTTGCAATTATTTTTAAAGGACAGAATGATAACCAACTAGAATTTTGAATTATATATTGTGAGCTAAAATAGGAAAAAAATCCCACAAATTTATCAAAGAATAACACCACAAATTAGCTTACAAAAGTGTTTAGAAATCAGTAATGAACTAAGAAGAAAATGCTCTAACATCAGTATCCTCTTCATTGTGATATTAGGAACAGATGTAAATACATAAGTGAGATGATGATTGTGATCTACTCACATCTGGTAAGATAGGTCATGGGATTTGGAAGCTGCTATCTGATCCAACTCTTTTCATTTATAGGAGGAAGTTTGGTTTGGGAAACAAAGTAGGAAGCAAGGTCTGAAGTTGTAGAAAGGTCAAAGCTTGAGGCAATGAAGGAAATCTTTGTTGAGCTTTTAAATTTTGATTTGAAGTCTGATATTTCATACTAAAATTATACTTTGGCATTAGTATAACAGCCTGGAGCAGCTGTGCATCAACTTCACCAATGAGAAACTGCAACAGTTCTTCAACCACCACATGTTTGTGCTGGAGCAGGAGGAGTACAAGAAGGAAGGCATTGAGTGGGAGTTCATCGACTTTGGGATGGACCTGGCTGCCTGCATTGAGCTCATTGAGAAGGTATTTATCTACTATAAAAAAGTCCTCCCGTACAATATGTCACCACAATTCACATTTATCTGTATTAACTTGCCCTGATTTAAATACAGCCAATGGGCATTTTCTCCATCCTGGAAGAAGAATGTATGTTCCCCAAAGCAACAGATGCTTCTTTCAAGAACAAGCTGTATGACCAGCACCTTGGCAAGTCCAGCAACTTCCAGAAACCCAAGCCTGCCAAAGGGAAGGCCGAGGCCCACTTCTCCCTCATACACTATGCTGGTACTGTGGACTACAGTGTTACTGGTTGGCTGGAGAAGAACAAGGATCCTCTGAATGAGACTGTTGTTGGATTATATCAGAAATCATCTAACAAACTATTGGCTCATCTTTATGCCACCTTTTCTGCTGTAGATGGTAATAAAAATAAGAAATTATCTTCTTTTTTTATGTTAATTAATGTTATATAGCTGAGAATTTGTACTTACTTCTTTCAGCAGATGGTGGAAAGAAGAAGGTAGCCAAGAAGAAGGGGTCTTCATTCCAGACTGTCTCAGCTCTTTTCCGGGTAGGGGACATTTTAAAAGTACTTTTATGCATTAAGCTCAAAATCAAGAATTCCAAACCAGAATTATTTGAGAGCTATTATAATGCCTTAAGCTTATCACCTTATCATCTAATATTTAAGGGGATGTATTAACAACATGATTTATTGTAGTTGAAACAGTTATGAAAGTAGATCCAGAAACTGATTATTATATTTTACTGTGTTTAATACAACTAAGTGGGGGACTGGCTACCTTTGCACACAGTAGGCCCTTGACAATACTTCTGACTTGATTTATGATATCAAATTGGTGAATGACCTCAGGAAGATATACATGTGTCTATATATATATATATATATATATATATATATATATATATATATATATATATAT
>CM053584.1:181093367-181115032 GCA_028627135.1 Pseudochirops cupreus | reverse complement strand
AAAGACGGGGAGAAAATATGTAACTCAAAAAAAATTTAATAAAATAAATTTATTATTAAAAAAAAAAGAATTGTACTGGGCATTTTGTGTTCTACTTTTGCCTCTACTATTAACTAGCTGTAAGGCCTTTGGGCAAGATAAGGCAGGCAGATCCTCATTGTTATGCTGGTTTACTTGGCTCAGCTGCTTGCAGCTACAGCAGACTGCCACAGACTCCTGTTTGTGGACCTCTAGTGGCTATTCTAACCTTTGGAGCTCACAAGATTGTTTTTTCTTCTCTACTGGTTCTCCTATCCACTATACCACCTGCCTACCAATTCTCTGGCCTCCTGAGGCCTCAGTTTCCTCACCTATAAACAGCAGGAACTGGACTAGATTCTACAATTTCAACAGCCTATCGTTTTGAATCATTTCCCATTTGCATTTAATAAATGAATGCAAAGGAGTTCTTAAGAGTCAGAGCTGGAAAGTACCTTAGAGATTGTCTGGTACGGTCTTTATGTTTTATACGTAAGAAAACAGAGGCTTGAGAAGTTGTATGACTTGTCCAAGGTCAAGCAAGTAAGTGAAGCAGCTAGCCCTAGGCTTGGAATCAGGAAGACCTGAGTTCAAATCCTGATGCATTTAATAGTTGTGTGACCCTGGGAAAGTCACTTAATTTCTCTCAGCCTCAGTTTCCTTATCAGTAAAATGGAGATAATAGCATTCCCAGGATTGTTGTGAGGATCAAATGAAGATAATATTTGTCAAGTGCTTAGCAAACCTTATAGATGTACATAAATGCTAATTATTATTAAGTGGCAGAGTTCCTCTCATTATAAATACAAAATTATTTCCTTATCTGTAAGGTGAGGGGTTTGGAATGGACAATCTCTAACTTTGCTTCCAGTGTTAACAATTAATCATCCTATGCTACTTTGTGATTTCTCATTGCCAGTCATGTTGGGTCCTGAGGAAGACTGGGAAGTTGGATCTATCTACTCAATAGTCCTTCAGTGTCAGACGATTCAGAATTTTTGAGACAAGGAAGTCTGGAAAACAGAGTACTGTTCCCCTCAACTCTCTATTCCCCTATTCACATTAACAAAAATAGCTTCAATCAAAGGCTAGCAGCTTTATTATTGTAAATTAAACCAATTTCCAAAGATGAATGAGTCCTTTGGAGAGTATTCTTTTCTAAACCAAGATGTGTTGAACAAGACTTTCCACTGGAGGGCAGTGCTGTGTTATAAGTCCAGGCAAGTCAACCTGGCTTTGTACTCTGGACATTTTCTGCCACAAATGGGCTCAAAGTTAGCAACAAGATGGGGATGGGTTGAAAAGGACAGGAAACATGCACATGGAAAGAGCACTACTCTTTCTTACAGCCACAGAGCTGGAAATGAACATGTAGTATTTGGAAATCTCTGGTTTATGTCACCCAGAACAGTGACCCTAACCCAATAAAATCATCCTTGGCAGGACTTTGGAGCAGATTATACTCTGTGCTATTGATGATGATATTAACACACATTTCTAAAGCCTTCAAGATTTTCAAAGTAGGTTCTTTATATCAGCTGTCAGGGAACAACCCTGTAAGTATTTTTATACTCGTTTTACAAGATGAAGAGCCTGAGGCTCAGACAGATGAAAAGGCTTGTTCTTTGTCACACAGTTATAACTAGAGCAGCAGGTCTCAGACCAAGGTCCTCACATTCCATCTCTAAGGCTCTTCTCACTCTGCCATGCTGTCTACACTTTCTTTTTCCATTCCCTCAACATTTTTATTGGAGGAAATCTGATTCAAGTGAACATCAAGGACCATCATATGGGGAAAGAGGGGAGAAACCATTATATGAGGGCTATCCACAGCAGAAAGGGTGCCTTGAATCAACTGGTTGTCTTATTCCTCAGCATTTTGCCTTGATGATGATCAGTAAAGTAGAGGAGGGATAGGAAATAAGAGACACATGAACATAAAATAAAAATCAGGAGTAGAACTTATTACAGAAAAAGCAGGGGTGGCAATCATGATCTTAGACAAAGTTAAAGCTAAAACAGATTTAGTCAAAAGAGAAAAAATACTATGTGTCAGCCATATTAATCAATATTGTTTTAGACTATTTAAAATAAGTAGACAGTGTAAGGTTGGACTGTTGCTGTGTAGGAAATGATGAGTTGGTGGATTTAGAAAAATATGGAAAGACTTGACCTTATGAAGGAAGATATTACCCACCCTCAGAGAAACAGAGGACAAACAAGTATAGTACAGTCTTACATAGATGCATATGAATGTAGATATCTATATGTATGATTATAGATATCTAAGTATATGTATGTATGTATGTAGATGTATGTATATATACATACATCTACATATATACATACATCTACATATATACATATACACACACACACATACATATGCTTAATTGTAGCCTTCTTGGGGGAGGTGGTGGAGGAAGAGGAGGGAAAAAAGAACAGAGTAAAAAGTGCACAGCAGAGACCAAAAGAAAATTTATAAGGAAGCAAAGAAAAGATGGACAGCTCCGAACACAATGTGTAGTACTTATATAGGCTTTCTTGAAATGCAAAGTTATTGCTATACATTTTGAATCCTTTCTTTTTGTGTATTATTCTTTTCTTATTGTGTATTCAAGTTTTAGCATCAGGTTTAAAATAAATTATAAAAAAAAACCCAAAGCCTACAGATAAAGTCAGGTCAGGAGGTATGGAAAACTCTCAGCAAAGAAACCCTGAAGGCACAAAGTTACCAAGCTTAATGAAGACAAATAGGTGATATCAGATAGCCCTGTGCTAAATGTTATAGGAAGTAGAAAACTTGGCCCTTGCCATGTGCCATCAAAGAATGCGCCATCTAGTTGGGGATACAATATTACCCAAAAAGAGCAACATATACCTTCTTTTATATCTTCCGCCAACTGCTGTCCTGATGGAGGAGTTTCATTGTTTTTATCACTGCAGGCTTAAAAAATACGTAGGCATGTAGATACATTCTAAAACACCAGCATTCCACTTTCCTTTAAGAATTTGGAAACCAGTAAATTCTCCAAGTTCCTACCACCTTTAATATCTCTCCTTTCATAACGTCTCCTCAATCCCAATTATCATATTGTACTGCTTTAGATGTAAGCTGCTTGTCCCTATTACCTTCTCATAAACCTTCATCCTATTCATATCACTGCTACTCATCTCTAGACTCAATCCTCTTTCATGTTAACCCACTCCTACCCTGTACCATTATGACATTTGGAATTCTTTTTCTTGTCTCATTAAGGTTTCTACATCCTTGAACTTTTCCTCTAACAGTTTTTCTACCTTGTTGCTATAACTGAAATCTAGTTTTCATGAGAACATCATATCCTCTCCCTATTTGCCTCAGTTCCTTATCTGTAATGGGCTCGTGGAGAGTCAGACATGACTGAAGCAACAACAACAAAGGTACATAGGGTAGTGTGAGAAGGGCAATGCTGAACTCTGTGACAGACAAAAGAAAATGGTAACGAAAGAAAGGACAATAACTCTACCCCAGGGCCTTGTCCCCCATGAAATACTTTACTATCTTAATTTAGGTCCTCATTACCACCTGTCTGCATTTTCTTGCCTCTACTTTTCTTTCTCTTCCAATCTATTCTTCACAGCATTGACAGAGTATTCAACTGTATGCGCAGGCCTGATCATACCATTCCTGTACGCAAAACCATTAAATAGTTTAATGTTGCCTACTGAGAAAGTTCAAATGCTTTTGTTATTCAAGGCTATCCACAATCTAGTACCGCTCTATCCTTATCTCATATTATTTTTGTTGTTCAGTTGTTTAAGTCATGTCTAACTCTTCATACCCCCATTTGGAATTTTCTTGACAAAGATACTGGAGTGGTTTGCCATGTCCTTCTCCACCTCATTTCCGGGTGAGGAAACTGAGGCAAACAGGGTTAAGTCATTAGCTCAGGGTAGCATATATTAGCTGTGTCTAGCTTCTGAGACCAGATTTGAACTCAGGAAAATAAATCTTCCTGACCCTTGATCTGATACTCTGTGCATTGTACCTTGTGTTGTCTTTGTCATACCACTCTACATTTACTCCTGGAAAAATGGGCTACTCTGTTTTCTATACACTCCTCTCTCCAACAGAATAATCCTACCTCCACATTTTCTGTTCTTGCTGTGTCTGAAAATAAGCTACAACCTAACAGCCACCAGTTGAAAGTCTACCCATTCTTTAAAGCTCTAAACTCAAATTCCATCTCTCTGAGGAAGCTTCTCTTATCTCTCCAATTGACAATGACCTTCCCACTCTTGAATTTCAAATAGAACTTGTCAGACAACTCTCTTGAGCATTTATCATTTACTATTTTGCACTATTCTCTGCATATGTGTTAATATTCTATCTGCCCCCCTAAGAGACTGTAAACTATAAGAAAGCAGGGACTGTCATAGCAAGTTGTGCTCTGGATTCTTCTGTACTTTTCATCTTTAATCCTGTTGATTCAAGCTTCTTCCCTCCACACCCTCCTGGCTACATTCTTCTAATTTTTAGAAGCCAGTGATTAGTGCCCCAATTCCATTTAACCATTTCTCTTTTTCACCTCCCTTCAGTCTTTGATCCAATTTTCTACCTCTTCATCTTTAATAGTCTCTCCTTTCTGAGTTTTCGTGTTATTCTTTTCTCCTAGTTCTCCTGCTACCTGTTTAGCCACTTTCTGGTCTTGCAAGATTATCTTCTACATCATACCCTTTATGTTCAGGTGTACCCACATAGCTCTGTCTTGCAAGGTTGTTCTTCTCTTGTCTCCATATTCTATTTGTTCTCATTCTCATCAGCTTTCATGGGTTCAACTATCATTTCTTTGTTTCTGGGCTTATATATACAGTCTATTTCATCAGATAACAGTTGGACATTTCCAATTGAATGACTAAAAGCATCTCAAATTCAACATGTCCAAAATATAATTTATTTCCTTTCCCCCAAGAATCTACCCTTCTTTCAAGCTTTCCTACTCTTTTTGAGGGTATAAACTTTCAGAAACTGAAGTTGCCATCCTCAGACCTTCTTTTTACCATATTTGCCATAGCCAATCTGGTCAAGTTTTGGAGAGTCTACCTCCATAGTAGCCCTTTCTTTTTGCTCACATGGCCTCCAATGTAATTCAGAGCCCCATAATTTCTATTGTAGAATATTGACTAAGCCTTTGAATCCATTCTCTCCTGTCCCCAATCTATCAGTCACTTTGCTGCCATGATAAATTTAATAAGAATGAAGATAACTATGTATTCTGCTTAACAGTCTTTAATTCCTTCTTGATGCCTCTGGAATAAAATACAAATTCTTCAGTTTGGCCCTTTAAAGCCCAATCTTACCTTTATAACCTTATTAAATATTACTCTTCTTCATACACTCTATTCTGAAACTAGTTAAACTAGTCTTCTTGCTATTTGTAAAATTTTGCATGCTATCTCTCACTTCAGTTTCTTTGTCCAGGCTTTCCCGATGCTTTGAATGTTTTTCCTCCTTACTTCAACTTTTTAGAATCATAAATTTCCTTCAAGGCTCAATGGATGTGGCTTTTCCTAAGAGAAGATATAATTGCTCTCTGTATTCATTTCTCTCTTTAAATTATTATACAGGCATAACTTGTTTTATTATACCTCACTTTATTGTACTTTGCAAATATTTCATTCTTTTAAACAAATTGAAGGTTTGTGGCAAGTCTGTGTTGAGCAAGTCTATTGGTGCCATTTTCCCAACATAAGTCTCTGTGTCACATTTTGGTAATTCTCATAATATTTCAGACTTTTTCATTATTGTTATATCTGTTATTGTGATCTGTGATCAGTGATCTTTGATGTTACTACTGTAATTGTTTTGGGGCACCATGAACCATGCCCATGTAAGATGGCAAACAATGGAAAAATGTTTTATATGTTCTGACAATTCCACCTACCAGCTATTCCCCCTTCTCTCTCCTTCTTCTTGGGTCTCTCTATCCTACGATAAACAATACTATTGAAGAATATTACATATATTTAGTTGATAGTGCAGTGGCAGGATTTGAGAAGGTTGACTCCAATTTTGAAAGTTCTTCTGTGGGTGAAACAGCATTGCATGGTACAGAAAAATCTTTCATGAAAGGAAGAGTCAACAGATGCAGCAAACTTCATTATTGTCTTATTTTAAGAAATTGTCACAGTCACCCCAATCTTTAGCAATCACCATCTTGATTGGTCAGCAACCATGAACACTGAGGCAAGACCTTCTACCAGCAAAAAGATCACTATTCATTGTTTATATGATTATGCATTTTTTTTTTAGCAATAGGGCATTTTAAAATTAAAGTATGTACTTTCTTGGCATAATACTGTTGCACACTTAATAGACTACAATATAGTGTAAGCATAACTTTTATACGCACTGGGAAACCAAAAATTTCATGTGACTCACTCCTTATTGCAGAGGTTTGGAACCAAACCTGCAATACTTCCAAGTTATGCCTGTGTATAAACTTTTGTGTTTATGTGTTATATCCCTCCAGAGGATGACAAGCCACTTAAGAGCAAGAATTCTTTTTTTTCTTTTCTTTGTATTCCCAGTGCTCAGCACAGAACCTTACATGTAATTCAATAATTTGATAAATACTTGCTAGGCTGGATTAAATTAGAAGCTCCCAATTAATCCATAGAATGGGAACCTCCCTCCCTGCCCCCCACCTTGGGGAATTCACCCTGCTTTGAGCCAATTGAGATAGTTTCTAGCCTCTTTTCTCATGTGCAAAATTTCCTAGTTACAAATTTGTATTGAGTATAACCTGCTCATTCGACAAATGAAGAAAATGAGGTCTAGAAAGGTAGAAAGTAGAATCTGTTACCGTTTGGTGAGACATGTTGTCTCACCTGTGCTCCTTGACAGCAAAGATTGTTTTTGTCACTGTATTTCCTGAGTCCAGCATAGTACCTGGCACATAATAGGTACTCAAAAACAGCTTGTTGAATGATGGACTAGACTATAATATCCATTAATACATCACCAAGATGCCACTTTCCTTGAGCAATATGGGAGGGTGGAAAAAAACAATGATTTGTCACAATACCTTCATTTGAACTCTAAGTCACTTTCCAGTTTGAGATCGTATCATCATGAGTAGCAGAATGAGGATTTGAACCCAGTTGTTCTTAACATTTAGTATTGTTTCTGCTACACCATGATTTATAAAAACCACAAAATTAATTTGGTCAAATTCTTGTGAGGGCTACAGATGATTTAGTTGGTTTCCAGGAAGTGAGGCCATCACCATTTCTTTCATACACTACTAAGATCATACACTACTAAGAGAATGACTCTGCTGGCTAACTGGAAGATCCCTGATTGCCGTGGAGGCCGGAAAACTCTAGCAATACTCCAAAAATTATAGTGAATGACAGATGAAAGAGACTCTCCTTCTGTCATCAGGTCATTTAAGGGAATAGCCTGGCTATGGTGCAAACATATTCAAATTGTTCTTGAGGGAGAAAAAAACTCAAAACCTCAAACTATTCTCTCAGACTGAGACAAAGACAAATCTCTCAAGGAAAGTTTTTAGAATAAATGCTACTATCTAACCTCTTGGAATTTAGTTTATATGTATAAAATTCTTTGACTTAATCAATAACATGCAAAGTAAACCTGAAAAGTAGAAATGTACATGAACTTGTGAATCAGTTTTGTGACAGTTTGTTTTAAATATTGATTAATTCAATGTTTTTTCAAAGCTATCATGTTTGTCTGTTTCTTAGGCATTTTAAAAAATGATTCCTTAATAGCTGGGTGACCTTGGGCAAGTCACTTAACTCCAATTGCCGTGCCTACCCCCCTCCAAAAAAAATGCCCAAAAATGCTTCAGTAAACTTCTTTTCTTACTCTATCTTTTTCATTTTGGTCATTCCATTTCTAGCTCCCATTTTCCCATAACCTCCCTCTCCATCCTCATATTGAAAAAAAAATCATTTAGTCAAGCAAAACAAATTTCCCTATTGTCTGTGTCCAAACATGTTTGTCTCCTTCTGAACCATGAGCTCCTTTATATAGAATTGTGACTGATCATTGCATTGATTAAAATTCTCAAGAGTATCAAAGTTGCTTTTTTTGTTAAAATATTGTTATACAAATTGTCCTTTTTTCTACTGACATTAATTTGTATCAGTTCATTCAGGGCTTCCCAGTATTTCTGAAATCACTCTTTTTGTTATTTTTGTAGTATAATATTATTCTATTAAATTCATATACTATAATTTGTTCATCCATTTCTCACTTGGGCATTCCTTTAATTTTCATTTCTTTGTCACCATAAAAAGAGCTGCTCGAAATATTTTGTGTGTCCTTTACCTCTTTTTTAAAAAGTAATTTTGTGGTATAGTCCTAATACAGCTTAGTGACTCTGGAAACATAACTCCAAATTGATTTTGAAAATGACCATACCAATTCATATCTCCACCAATAATATATCATTGTGCCTGTTTTCTATTAGCTCCAAACAACAATTTTAATTTTCCTTTTTTTTTTTACCTTTTTTTTTTTACTGATTTTGTGGGAATGAGGTATAACTTTAGAGTTATTTTAATTTTCATGTCTTATATGTATGGAATTTTAAATTCAGTACTATGTTTCATTAGCAGAATTCTTTATAAGAATATTGATTTTTTTTAATATATTTTTTTTCTCATTTCTTTTAACAGTTCCCAAATGTAATACAGGGGTTTTGATCTGGAGAATGGAAAGAGAACTTTTCCCCTAATTGTCAATTGTTCAAATTTCCCTGTTGATGCAAATTTAAGAAAAGTTGACTGTTTATTAACCAAGCATTCTCTACAATCAAGGCTTACAATGGGAAGAATGTATAGGATTTTCAGGCTAGCAGACTAGAGGGTGAGAAGGTAAGACTGGAAGACGGAGCAAAGAAAGACGTCTTCACTTAGAATGGGTAAAGGGGGAACATTTAAGATTTTTATTTTCTACTTGGAACCTACCAGCCCAATGAGAAATCTAAGACAGTTCTTCTTACTTATTTAATTCCCAAATTGATAAAATGATTTAATTCTTTTAAACACTGTTTTTCAATTCAGAAAAGTATTTTTATTTTTAAAAAAGCATTTCTTAATGTTAAAATTTTAAAAGACTCTAAATAAGCTCTGAGAAGGGGGGAGGGGTATTCACTTATACACTGGTGAGTTTGCCCATTTGCAGATAAAGCATTTTCTATGTGTAATCTTCCACCAAACTTGTGTGAACATTATATTAAAATGTGCTTAAATGATCAGGATAAGTTGCAAATTTAAATTCAACAACTATATACTGAGATGCAAAGGGGAAGCTAATTTTTATCCTCCAGAGTTCCACAGATAGAATGTTGTGGAAGGAATCAGAGACGGGATGTCCTGCTCTCTTCCTTAAGGCTCCATGCCAGCTGTTACTAATAATGTCTCAGTTGGTTCACTCCTACTTCTCCCTTAACCTTCCTTTTCACTCACCATCCTTCTGTCTCTTCTAACTTTATCTTCATCACCTTGCTTATCCTACTCATTCCCCTCCTCTAGCTCTGAAAGATTTCCATGTCACTCACATATTAAGTAACTGGAGCCTGTCAGCTGTTTGGGTCAGAGACTGGAAGGACAACTCTGAGCTTTTATCAGTTCTTTCTACTGCAATTTACTTTACAGAATTCTTTAACTGAAGGTAACTGTAAAGACAGGAGGGTGAGATTTGTCACAAGAATTTCACATTCTAAAATTCCACTTAAATAAATTATTTTGACTTTTTCCTAAAATTCCTTTTTTTCCAATTATTTCCTTCTCTGCTCACTGTGCATAATTTTGTGTTTATGTTTAAGAAAAATGATTTTCTTGCAATAATATGGTGAGTAGAACACCTTAGGTATAAAGAACAAAGGCATAGGCCTGCTCTCCATCTACCTAGGAAAGGAGAAAGGTTTAGAGGTCTCTAACATATCTCAGGATGGTAGCAGCACAGTCAAGGAGGAAGGTGGGAAATAGTAAGATCAATATATTAGTACTTTTATAAGAATGATAAAAGTTACATTCACACTGCAGAAACTATTTTGTTAATGTTGTTTTTACAAGTTTTCCTACAACTCATGAAATACTTAGCCTCAAATGAACTTCCATCATATGGGATTGTTTTGAAATCAGATAATACTAAGGATCCTGATCCACCCTAAATATTTTATAGACACCCATGAGAAAAGAACTTGATGAATATTAGAATGTAACAAATAGGATGGCAGGCATTGTGGCATAGTGGATAGAACACATGGATCCAGTAAGACTTGAATTTGAATCCCATTTCTGACACTTGCCAGTTATGAGACATTAGGAAGTCACCTCACCTGCTCATAAATTTATTAAGTTGTCTTGAATTTTAAGGTCCCTTGCAGCTCTAACTCTATGATGCCAGGATTATATTTACCTGATATGGCTTGATTAAATCATGTGAAATTCATCAGCTAAACATGTACAGTACTTACAGAGAAGTAAATATGTTGAAGGGTCTCCAAGGTCCAGTTTCTTAGTTATCTTAGCTCATGTGGAGGCACAAGGAGTCTTAGACTGGGAAACTTTATTTGTTTGGTGCCAAGATGCTAGGACAGGATCACTTTACAAACATAGCTACAAAAATGTTAATGTAATCCAAAGCCCTAGATGACTCTCTTGGAGGGTAATCTGAGGACTCAATGAGCCTTCTAGGCACGTCCTTCTGGCACCCTGAGCTTGACAGAGAGCCACCAGCAAAAGCTGAAAATCCCACAGGGGCTGTCTTTAAGAAATTAATTGCAGTAACGACTCAGCCATTCCTGGGCCTGGCCAGCTACAGGATGATATCAAAGAGAATTTCAGTCACTTTTAGTATTTGGTGGAGGGGAAGGGGTAAATGGGAGGGATGGAGAGTTCAGAAAATATTGACAAACAGAATCAAAAGACAATAATCTTCCAGAATCATCTAATGCTCTTTCATCTGTAGAATGTCATCGAAATGTGAAAAAGATCTTGGCAGGAAGAAACAATTTTTAACAAGGAGGATAACTTACAACTTGCTCATTATCTTTTGAGGCATTGAGTGCTATGGTGAATAAAGAATTGGCTACGGGAGAAAGAAAGACAATGGTTTCAAGATTTCTCTCTGATCCCTCCTGATTGTACGATCCTGAGCAAATCATTCAGTTTCTCAGTGTCCCATACAATTTTCCAAGATTATAAATGTCAGTATGATTGCTAATCTGCTTTGGTGAAAGGAGTTCCTTACATCAGAGGTATCAAACTCACGGTCCACTGGCAGCATGTAGCAACAAAACTGAGATCAGACTGAACCAGACTAAAATGTAGTTGAGAAATATTGAACAACACAAGTAAAAATATAAACAACATAGATGGTGTTATATGGTTTTCTAAGTCAATGCATAGCTATCAAGGATTCCTTTCTTTCTGAGTTTGCCACCACTGCCCTACAGCAATCAAACTCTAGATCTGAAGGCATAGTTTTTTGAGCTACAAGCCACCAGATGTTTTAGTCAGAAAATGGGTGTTCTCTCATTACTTAGAACAAGTGAGGCTAGTGATCCACCCCCACAAAAGTGTTCTGAACAATAGCAGAGTCAAAATTGATGAGTATTGGTTCTCTGCCACTAGCCCTTTATGTCTTGTGGTAGGCTGGAGAGGGTTTGATTCAAGCAACAAAGATTTATTAGAAACCTTCATCTTCAGCTTAAGGACCTGCTGTGTTCTAGGACTGTGCTAAGTGCTGGGTATAGAAAGAGCAAAAGGCAGTCCCTGCCTTCAAGTAATTCACAATCTAATTAGAGATACAACAATTGAAGAGTCTCGGCTCCTGAGATATCAAGGAGCAGCTTGTTATGCAAAATTGCTTTCAACAGTGATACTTGGGAGACCAAATTGTGCATAACCTTTGACGGAATACCACTATTAGGTCAGATCCCCAAGACATCATGAAAAAAGGGAAAAGGACCCACCTGTGCAAAAATATTTGCAGTGGCCCTATGTGTGCTGGCAAAATACAGGAACTGAGGGGATGCCCATCAACTGGGGAATAGCTGGACAAGGTATAGTATATGAATATAATGAATACTATTGTGCAATAAGAAATGACAAACAAAGAGGCAGCTAGGTGGTGTAGTGAATAGAGCACTGGCCCTGGAGTCAGGAGGACCTGAGTTCAAATCCAGCCTCAGACACTTGACACTTACTAACTGGGTGACCTTGGGCAAGTTACTTAACCTCCATTGCCTTGCCTTCCCCCCTCCAAAAAGAAATAATTTGTAGGATACACAAACCACCTCCTCTATATCTTCTGCTAGAACAGGTGAGCCTTTGAGCTTCTCCCTCTGTCACCATTTTCAATTTGGAAACACCATCTGTTGCCAGTCAACTCTTATCAAACACATGAGGTTGCCTCTAAGATTAGATTTTTCCATCTCTGGGCAGTTATTTAGTCTCCTATGATCTGGACAGAAACATAAAGCAAAAAAGGCAGCAGGGACTGAAGTGCAGGCTCTACTTGCCTAGCTGAGCCCTGCTTTAGCTGCCCTGTTCTGCAGCTGCCTTACAATAAGGTTATGGGGAAGGGAGCTACTCTCCCTCACCTTCTCATGGTAATTCTACCAAGGGCATTACGTGTACCATAGAAAAAAGGAAGAGAAAGAACCAGAAACTGTCACTCCTTTCAAAACTGATGCAGTTTCTTCCTTCCTATTATCAGGAGGCCAAGGGACCTATAAGAGGATTACTTTCTTCTCTTCAGATACCTAAAGACTTTGAACTACTGAATAGTCTCCCAGAAAATAGCCAAGGTCAGGATCAACCCTCCATAGGATATGCCTTAATACAAACCCCTCTACCTGAGTAGATAAAGAATATACAAAATGAATACATGGTAACTTTGGAGGAATGGTGATAATGGCAACTGAGGAAGATCAGAGAAGGTTTTATGGACAAGTTGCATACTGAAGGAAATTAGGGATTCCAAGAGACAAAGGTGAGGAAAGAGATAGAGACAGAGAGAGAAAGCAATCTAGGAACAGGGTCTTCCACTGTGTATGTGTGTGTGTGTGTGTGTGTGCACGCACATGCGCATGTGCGCACACAAGAACAAGTAGGCCAGTATGACTGGATTAGAGTGTAGCTGAGCAGTGTGTAAGAAGACAGGAAAGGTGGAAAGGAGACAGTTTGTAAAGAGATTTAAGCATCAAACAAAGGAGTTTATATAGGGTAATAAAGGTAATGAGGAGCTACTGGAGTTTATTGAATGGGAATGGAGGAAGGAGGGAAGAGAAAATGGTGGTGACATAATTAGATGTATGATTTAGAAAAATCATTATGGTGGCTATGTGGAGGATGGATTGGAATTGTGAGAGGTTTGAGGTATGAGATAGAAGTGATAAGGACCTGAATAAAGTTTGTGGCTCTGTGAAGAGAGAAGAAAAAAAACTATGAGAAAAGTTGTGGAGATAGAAACAACACAATTTGCCAAGTGACTGGATATGTGAGGTGAGGAAGAGTGAGGGGTCCAGGATATCCCCAGGTTGGGAATCTAGTTGATTAGAAGGATGGGTGGTATCCTCCATAATAATGGACAAGTTCTTATGGGGAGTAGATTTGGGGAAAAAGATAATGGGTTAAACAATCTCAAAGAGTTACCAGAGTCTAGGAGAATTTAAATTACCTGCTCCAATGCTAATGAGTGTCAGAGGCTGTTCTTGAACCTAGACCTTTCTAACTTAGAAGACCAACACTCTGTCTACTATGCCAGACTGTCTCTCATAACTTTTTATTATTAAACTGTATTAAAGTCCCAGCTCTAAAACTGGGTAATCTTACCCAAGTCATTTATCCCCTTGGAGTTTATAAAATGGTGATACATTTGCACCAATGCCTGAGGCCTACTCGGTGTCAAGAAAAGAGTTTTGTGAAGATTGTAAAGTATGGCAAAGTTCTGGGTTATTATTCCTTGGTTGTTAAATCCATTTTATGAGACTTTTATTAACTATTATCATGTGTAGAACTAGGTTCTGCAGGACATATAAAAGTTAAATAAGACATCACTGTGCCCTCATAGAATCTAGTAGCTCTTTTTTTGTAGTATATTTCAATAAAAACTCTGCCTCAGCAATATTTCTGCACATGGCTAGTACCTTCTGCATATTAAAAGCAATCTCCCCACTGTGGATTTCTCTGGATGAAGTGCTACATAGATATTTCATCCGAAGAATGCAAGAGAAATGCCAGATAGTAGCTGGCTATGGTCCTGGAATTACTACAACAATGAGAATGACTGAGGGTGGCAGGACAATAGCTTCCAGTTAATGGGGTGGTAATATAGTGGAGTGCATTGTCAACATTCCAGAAGCTTACAGAGCTATTAGCTTTGGAGCCCCTACAGTGAGAGGGCAAGGGGTCAGCCATACTGTATCAGCTCTTCTTAGGAACACTCATGCTATGTGATTTTATTAAGTGTGCCAACTTCCTGCCCAGCTGAGCTCTTGCAAAGTGATTCCCTAGATTAATCTAGTAGTTTCCAAATACCTCCAAGCATTTCATATACATTGCTCCACTGAACTTTATAATGTTTCTTTGAGAAACAAATGTTCAGTGACTTCCTCAAGGGCAAGAACTATGTTCTATATCTTAGTAGCATCACAATATCTGCCACATGTACTGTGTACTCCATTCCAATTTGTTGAACTGACTTGAATTTGAAATGGGAGAGATTGCAATTTCTCCTCACATTCTGAATCTTCTCTAAAATTGCTGTGTGACAATAGCACAGAACCATTCACTCAATAATCATTTATTGGGGGTCTATCAAGTGTGTGGTACTTTAGGGGGATACAAACAAGGTTAAAATAGTCCTTCATCTCTGGAATTATGTTGTTGTTTAATCATTTTTCAGTTGTATATGACTTTATGTGACCCCTTTTGAGGTTTTCTTGGCAAAGATACTGGAGTGGTTTGCCATTTCCTTCCCCAGTTCATTTTACAGATGAGGAAACTGAGGCAAACAGGGTTAAATGATTGCCCAGGGTCATACAGCGCTCTATCAACTTCATCACCTAGTTGCCCCTTGATATTTATAAGTAAATAGAAAGAATAGGCCTATAACAAAAAGTAACCCAAAGAGAGTATTACAGCTTTCGGGGCTTGAAGGTACTTAACAAATCATCCAGTTGTGCCCTAAGGTCCTGAGAGTAATAGTTGAAAGTTAATATCAGAAGAGAAGGTTCCAGATTTCCTGTAGAAGGTAGGATTTGACCTGAATCTTAAAGGGAACCAAAGAAACTAAGAGCTGAGAAAGGAGATCATCCTAGGCGTGGGGGTACAAAGGCACAGTCAAAGCCAGTAAAAGGCCTAGACGTGAAGTGTCAGAGACAAGAAGCAAATGGGAGGCCTGTATAGCTGGATGATGCAGTGTGTGTGGAGAGGAATAAATTGTAGGAAACGTGTAGAGGGAGGCCAGGTAAGGAAGGGCTTCAGACTCCACACAGCATATCTGATGCTAGCAGTAATAGGGAGCCACTGGTATTTTCACATTAAGTACGTGACATGGTCGGTCTTATGCTTTAACATAGTCACTTTGGCAATTTAGTGGAGTGTGGACTAGAGAGAGGAGGGACCTGAAGTAGGAAGACCAGTTAGAAGACTATTGCGATAACAGAGGCGAGAGGTAGGATAGTGGTTATGTGAGTGGAGAAAAGGAGTTGTGAACAAGAAATGCTTTGAAGGTAGAAATGATAAGATTTGGAAACGGATTTTATATATAGGGTGAATAAGATTAAGAAGCTGATGACATCCTGTTCCAAGCCTAGATGACTAGGAATATTGTGGTGCCTCCAGTCATGATAAGAAAGTTTGGAAGAGAAGAGAGTTTTATGAAAAAGATAATGAGTTTCGTTCTAGGTATGTTGAGTTTGAGATCCCTATGTGACATACAGTTTAAGATGTCCAAAAGTCAGTTGGTGATACAGAACCGAAGGTCAGGAGAGAACCTAGAGCTGCACCCATAGGTCTGGGAACTTTTGATGATATTTGAACCTATAAGAGCTAATAAGTTCAACCAGAGATAGTGTAGGGTGAGAAGAGAAGAGGGTCCAAGACAGAACCTTGACAATTTCAGTTTAGAGTAGGAATGGGTGAGAATGGTGAAAAATATATTGGAAAAAATTGCTCAGGGGAAAGAAATGAAAGTGACTAAGAGTTCTCACAACATCTCATGGAATCCTAACACTTACAGACTGAATATTTCCTTTAATAAAGTGTTGGGAGTTGCTAAACATAGTGAGCATCAAATTATAGCAAAAATTAATATAGAAAAATATTAATCATATCTTGAAAGAACATACACTACTGGTTATTATATGGGAGTCTTTTACAAGTGCAATCAGACTGCTCACTTATTAGAACAAAGAACAGAACAACTATAAAATTAGAGCGAAAATTACAATTAGATTATACAATGAGCACCTTCAATCTGATCAAATTAAATAAGCTGTTCATGTTAAAAATTGAGAAGTGACTAAAGGACAGATGTTGACAGGCAGGCCAATTTCTAGGTAAGTTTATTTGATATAAATTAATTGCCTCAGTGAGTAGATTTTAAAAAAGCCAAAAAACACCCAACCACACTCGATCTTCCCAAATGCAATATGTCCGTAAAGGGGCTAAGATTAGTGAGAATATAAGCTTGTCTCCTCCACAGTATATAGTGTCTTTTACATGATAGAATCTTACTAAGTATCTGTTGGGTTGAGTTGGTCTGATTTATTAGCAGGGAGTTACTTTTTCACTTTAGTCAGATGGTCTGTTGAAAAAAGTCAAATGGGCTGAAAAAAGAGAATTTTTTTTGGTAATTCTCTCTGGATTGTCATTTGTCACTCTTGTATCCTTAGGAGGATGCATGAGTGAAAGCAGGTGGCCTGTGAAACCTGAGAAATACATTTCCTTCCCCAAAGTTATCTCCTCAGCACTTTTACTACATGGCCACTTTATCATCTGTAAAATGATGGAGTGGGATTAAATTATCTCTAAGATCCCTTACAGCTCTAAGTCCATGATTTTATGATCCCAAAATCTATTTTAAGGAAGCTAGAAAGCACCATACAAGGACCTGTAGACATGTGAAAGGAGAATGACCTTGGAAGACTTTAAAAAAGCTGGTGATGCCTACAACGAATGTATAAAGCTTTGCTTGACACATATCAACTTCTGTTTGTAGCTAGGCTGGCCATATGCTATGTTCATTCACTCTTCAAGAGTCACCAGTACCCTTTAAAAGTATTAACACGTCAGCGAAAATCTACCTTCTTGTAAAGAAATCTAATCTGTGGGAGCAGGGTTGCTGACACTCATAAAAATAACAGCCTGGGTTTATGGTTTCTCAGGGACGCACACTATGAAGAAGGGATCATAGTGCTCAAAATAGGAACACAGCAATATTTAGAATCTTGGGATCTCAGAATGAGAAGAGACCTTTAAAATGTTTTAGTTCTAATTCCTCATTTCACAGATTAAAAAAGAAAGAAACTGAGATAAGGGAAATGCCTTGAAGGTCATGTAGAATGTTAGTGGCAGGGCCAAGAATGGGGCCCAGAGTTTTTTGGGTTTTTTTTTTACTCCCAGTCTGTGACTCTTTTTACTTTAAATTTTAAATTTCCCATCTTAGGTAATGGACCCCTTGAAGCTACCCATGGAGGCCAGGTTCCGAGGCCAGACCTGCTTTCTGCAGGGTGACAAAGAAAGGAACATTTTAGAGTTTTGGTCCCAGGTCTTAGCTGAAGCTAGGTGGTACCATGGTGAGAGTGCTAGACCTAAAGTCAGGAAGACCTGAGTTGTAATCCAGCCTCAGATACTGTGGTCTTGGGCAAATTATTTAACCTCTATCTACCTCAGTCTTTTCAAGATGGGGATAAAAATAGCATCTATTTTCCAGGTGTGTTATGAGGATTAAATGAAATGACATTTATAAAGCACCTAGCACAGTATGTACTTAATATATACTTGGTTCTTTCTTCCCATCCCTTCTTCCTTCTTTCCTTCTCTCATTTCCTTCCTTCTTTCCATGTTGCCTCTCCAATTTTAGTTTAACAACTGTGAAATACATATACTAGGGCTAGTTCTTTCTTGTAAAAAAATTATTCCAAATTTAAACACCAAAATAAGAGAAACTTTCTGTGTATACAGCAGAACATTTTCTATATGAAACTGTGAATTTCTATTTCATACTACTTGCTTTTTTTAAAGTGTATAATAAATTTTTCATGTTACTTTCAAAACTGTCCTGCTTGTCTGTGCTTCCTTTTAAACTTAATAGAGACTGCTAGATCTCATGTTATTCTAACTGCAGTTCTCTGCCATGGCATTAAAAACTGTCTCAATGGCCCTCTTTCTAAAATTTCTGTTGGTAACTTAATGGTAACCTTCTCCTACCTCCAGTCTCCTTCTCCTTTAAATAACAACAAAGAGAAAGAAAATAAGAAAGAGAAAGAGAGACAGACAGGCAGACAGGCAGACAGACAGACAGAGAGGGAAAGAGAAGAAGGAAGGAAGGAAGGAAGAAAAGGGAGGGAGAGAGGGAGAGAGGGAGAGAGGAAGGAAGAATGACATA
This sequence comes from Pseudochirops cupreus, assembly GCA_028627135.1. Taxonomy (NCBI): domain Eukaryota; kingdom Metazoa; phylum Chordata; class Mammalia; order Diprotodontia; family Pseudocheiridae; genus Pseudochirops; species Pseudochirops cupreus. The sequence continues at coordinate 181,096,374 of CM053584.1, read as the reverse complement.
ATAAATAGAGTCAAGCAAAAATGACTTTTTCTTTTGGGATGCCTTTCAGGAGGTGATCAGTGAATTCTTTCTCTTTAATTCTAATAGATCTGAATGGTTTTCACTTATGATTTCTTAATGGTTTGTATGCATTTTTTTAAAAACCAGAATTTTCAAGATATCCAATCATTCTTAAATTATATCTCCTTGAATTATTTTCCAGGTCAGTCATTTTTTATATCAGATGTCTTACATTTTGTTTTTTTTTTTCAATCTTTTGATTTTGCTTTAATATTTCTGCTGTCTCATGGAATCATTTTTTTCTATTTAATCTCTTTTGGTTTTCAGGGAGTTTATTTCTTGGGTAATGTTTACCACTTCCTCTTCTAGCATATTTATCCTCATTCTAATTCTTTCTTCCAGAGCTTTTGTTTCCTTTTTTAATCTCTTGCTGCATTTCTTCTAGATATTCATGAAAATCCTTGTGCAATATCCTTTTTTTCCATCCTTTAAATCTTGATTTGCAGTAACATTGTGAGTGGTCTGGCATATGTCCAGGCTCCATTATCTTGCTTGGTTGATGAAACATCTCCACATAGGCATATGGCTCTATGCTGATGAGTAAGGGAAGTTTTGCCCTAGAATGACTGTTGAGTATGCGTGGATATGCTATAATTGATTCCCCCTAACCATGTGATTAGGAGGAAATTTTTAAAAACTTGGTTTCATACTCAAAACTTTTGACTTCTTCAGAAAGGTTTGAGTCAACTTTAGTTAAACTCTACTTCGTTTGAGTCTAGAGGAGCTTGGTGACTCTCTTGCTCATGGCACTGTTTGGTAATTGACTATGACTTAATGGGGACGTTTTTTATCAATGAGACCATGTGTGTCTTTGGACTTTTTCTTTCCTTTTTTTTTTTTCATTCCAGATGCAGAGAAGCAGAGTCTACAACCATGGAACAGTAAGCCACTGGAATCTGGGAGTCAGAGTCCAAGATGGCTTTGCAGTCAGTGCAGCTTCAGTGCCCTAAGAAGTAAAGAATGATCTTCAAAAGCAATGTTTGGAACCCCAGACCAGTGGAGCGACTTACTTGATTGTCATGCTGCATCTTCCCGTACTGATGGTACATAGGAACTGAGTTAAGTTTTAGGTTTACTCTTCCAAATACCAAGGTGGTAAAGAAGAGATTAAGCCCCAGAAGTATTGGAGGAAATGTTTGTACGTTTTTTATAATATCTTTGAAATAACAATCCCTTTATAAAAGTTCAATTTATGTTAAGTGGTAAATTGGTAGTGGAGGCCATAACAAAGGGAGGTGGGGAACAAAAGCTGATAGGAGCTTGAGCAGATGACAGTATGGAAAAAGATTTATGAATCCCTTAAAGACCCTCAGGGAGGTGATATAGCCTGCCTGGTTCTAAGAGAAGGGGGCTAAAACATACTCACTAGCTCCTTCCTTTTGGAGATCTCTAGATCTGCAATGGAGTTAAATAATACTTTCTTAGAGACTGATGGGGAGTTCTCCTTTTTTGTTTAGCAACTTCTGAATTTCCTCATCATTTTCATCAAACCAAATCTGATGTTTGTGAGTGTTCTGGTCCAGATGAGCAAACGTGGCTCTGTACACCAAGTCTCTGAAAACTGCTTACTCCTTTAATACCATCACTTGTGAGGGTTTATGGAAGATTGTGGTGAAATTTAGTTGCCTGGAGAAGTTCATTGGTATTGTACAGCAGTTTCATGATGGTCTGCTGGCACAGATTCTGGGTAAAGACAGTGCTCTCACGCTTTCTCAGTCACCAGTGGAGTGAAGCAGGGCTGTAACTTGCTCCCATGCACGATGTTTTCTGCCATTTCAGAAGCCTTCAAAGAGGTATCCAACAGTATCATCAACTACTGCCCTGAAGGTAAACTATTTCACTTGAAAAGGCTATAAGCCAAGAGTAAAGTGAAAGGAGCTTTGGTTTGTGACTTTTTGTTCACAGATGATTTTGCACTTAATATAACCTCTGATGCTCAGATGCAACAGTGTATGGATTGTTTCTCTGCTACCTATGTTAATTTTGGCTTGACAATCAATACCAACAAAACAGAGGTTCTCTACTAGTCAGCACTGTACTCATCGTCCATTGGTTATAGCAAATGGGGAAATTTTGAATGCTTTGGATAAGTTCACTGTACCTTGATCCCAACATCATGATATCATTGGTCCTCTCCAAGTATGGAGGATAAACACAAGATTTGCAATAATTTTGATACTGCTTGGTATTTTCTTTGATTTACTCATCCCTCCAACTTTAGTTCTTGAGTTGGAACTTTGCATCAGGGTAAAAGTGGGGTGATAGGCTTTGCTTGGTTTTGACCTAGGTTCTTACACTGACCTCTACCTCCATGTGTGGGGGGGTGTTGATCTTTGAGGTTCAGAGTGTTGGATCATCATGTCTTTTTATGACATTTCTAACAAAGCATTAGAGATTCCAGAGCCCTGGACTTAGAATGTTCATATCTGAGCACTGTGGCAGCCAATACTGTACTGATTGCTGGTCACTTTCCACTGCCAATCCCTAGGACTTCCAAGGTCCCCACCTGGGATCTTCTGCTAAACCTGGTTATCTCAGGGGCTCTTTCTATTCTTGTTGTCTCCAAATACAGAGTTTTGTAAACAACATCTGTTTCTGGTCATCTCTGGTCATGTTAGGAACCTAGTTACCCTGTACTGGAACCGACTTTTTTGGTGAGGCTCCCTTTCCTATTACCCCTGGGCTGCTGGATGATCTCTTGTGCACTTCTGGGGTAAAAGAAATTTCTTTCTACAGTTTATGATTAGATTGCTTTTATTTTTTTTCTTTTTTAAATCTTTATTTGGTCTGGTGTTTTTGTTTTATTTTTATTTTTGTTTTTTTTTAAATTTTATTTTAGTTTGCATCATTCATTTCCACAAGATTTTGAGTTACATATTTTCTCCCCCTCTTTCCCCCACCCACAGCCCCAAAACAGCCATCCCAGTGTGTCCCCCCTCCCCCAGTC
>CM053584.1:181066325-181092867 GCA_028627135.1 Pseudochirops cupreus | reverse complement strand
GAGCTCTTAGGAAGTTGCTGGGTCCTTCCCCTACTTCCGGCTCACTGAAGAAAAAAGAACCACGGGACCAAAGCCCAAGACCGCAATCCAGATCCAGGCCGCTCAACATAGAGCACTTGGCCTCTGAAAGATTGCTTGGTCCCCCTGAAGTCTGCAGGCCAGGAGCTCTAAAGCTGCAATGTGGAGGTGGGTGCAGGACCTCTGCTTTCTGCTTCCTAGCCCAGGAGGCAGTTTGGCCAGACTGCTTTTCTCCCACGACCTCACAAGTCCCACTGACCTAATTCTGGACACTGCCACAGCTGCTGCCAATCCACTCACCTGAAGCTCCAGCCGGGGCTTGGCTCTTCTCATCCAGCCACCCCCAGGGCACAGCCATGGCTTCAGGCCAGGCTGGTTTCGGTTCGCAGTGCTAATATGGTTCCTCATAGCCGAGCTGACTTTAGTGGAAAGTATATTTGTGTGTGTTTTGGAGTTCTAGAATTAGTTTAGAGTCATATTTTATGGGTATTTTGGGGTGGCTATGTGAGAGCTGTGATATGTTGCTGCTCCTACGCTGCCATCTTGGCTCTGCCCCCGCAAGAACAGGGTTTTTTAAAGATATGAAACTTGAACATGTTTGTGAACAAATGGAAAGTAGACCTATTGAAACTAAGACTGAAGACGTATGAGAGGTGGATATGACTTCTAGAGAAAGGTCTTAAGTTGTTAGAGGAGATGTGAGAAAATGGAAACAAGGGAAGTATGAAATTTGAGAGTATGGAGACTTTGTTCTATGACCAGAGGGAAAGACGACAGGATTATGATGCTGAGAAATTTGAAGAAAGGAGGATATAAGCTGAGGGAATTCATCTTGGATGATTTCAATCTTCTTGGTGAAATAGCAGGTTAAGTCATCTACAGTAAATGTGTTGTAGGGCATATGGTTGAAGGAAATAGAAAAGGAGAAAAATAGAACAGTGACTGTGTGGAATGGCATAAGGACTTGATAAAAGTAGAGTGGGGAAATTAGTGAACAACAGTGAGGTTGTGGCCTATAAATTTGTAGTAGATGAAATTTGCTTAATTGCATGGCTTTCTGTAGCAATGCTTGGCATTGCTATAGCAAGAGTGGAGAAATCACTTGAAGTTACTCAGGGATGAGAACTCACAGGTTCATTGTATAATTCAGAAGGCAAGGAATTTTGGAGTCCTGGCTAGTGAAACACCAAAGGAGCTTCCCAGGTCAACTGTATATGGTTGTAAGACTAAATAGAGAAGATGAACTGGGAGAATAGAATGAATTAAGGAATAAAGGTCAAGATAAGGTAGAAGAATAGGCGTGATGAGGCAGAGACAAGATGGTGGCATAGAAGCAGGAAAATTCCATGGCTTCCCCCATAACCACCTCAAATATGTATAAAATATAACTCTTAACAAATTTTAGAGTTACACAACCCACAAAGTGACAGAGAGAAACAAATCTCCCTCTGAAGACAGCATGGCAGGGAGGCAGGAAGGGTCCATTGCAGTGCTGGGAGCCGAGTCCAGCCCCGCATGAGCATGCAGTTTTAGCCCCAGTGTGGCCCCAACCAGCAGCAGCTAGAGGGACTTCCAGAGAGGGGATCACCAGCAGCTGTGGTGGTTTCCAGAATTATCAATGCCAAAGGCAAAGTAAAAGGTCAGTGGAACTCTGTTGGAACTGGGGGGGATGGAGGCTTGGTCTGGCCTCTGCCCCTGGAGCAAGAAGTGGTGCAGCGCGGCACCTGTGCAGCTGCCTCCATGTGGCTGCTTCAGAGCTCCCAGCCTGCAGATCTTAGGGGGGGGGGTCAAGCGACCATTCAGAGGTTAATCACTCTTCCTTTAACCTGCCTGGATCTGGATCGCGATCTTGGGTAGTGGTCCTGAGGTGTGTGACCAGTGAGCCAAATGTGTTAGGGGCTGTAGAGATGGCATCCTCCTAATAGCTCCAGAAGCTGCAAATCCCCCGGCAATTTGGGACAAAACTCTCCCCTCTGGAAGCAAAGTTCTACTGGGGCAAAGAGCTCAAAAGTCAAGTAACCGAGTGGCAACATGAGCAAGCAAAGGAAGCAAAGGAAGCAAAGCAAGCACAGCAATCCAACTTTAGATTCCTTTTTTGGGGGACAAAAAGGATGAAAGCATGGAATGGGAGGAAGACAACACAGTCAGAAATCCTGCACCAAAAGCTTCCAAGAAAAATATGAACTGGTTACAGGCCATAGAGGAGCTCAAGAAGGATTTTGAAAATCAAGTAAAAGAAGTGGAGGAAAAATTAGGAAGAGAAATGAGAATGATGAAAGAAAATCATGAATAGCGAGTCAACAACCTGACTGAAGAAAATAACACCTTCAAAAATAGACTAACATAAATGGCAAAAGAGGCCCAAAAAGCCAATGAGAAGAATGACTTTAAAAGATGAATTTGCCAGATGGGAAAAAAATTTCAAAAGCTCATTGAAGAGAATAATTCCTTCAGAATTGGATTGGAGTAAATGGAAGCTAATGACTTTATAAGAAATCAAGATACTATTAAACAGATGCAAACAAATGAAGAAATAGAAGGCAATGTGAAATATCTCATTGGAAAAACCACTGACCTGAAAAATAGATCCAGCAGAGACAATTTAAAAATTATCGAACTACCTGAAACCATGATCAAAAAAAGAACCTAGAAATCATCCTTCAAGAAATTCTCAAGGAAAATTGCCCTGATATTATAGAACCAGAAGGCAAAATAGAAATTGAAAGAATTCATTTAATCACCTCTTGAAAAAGATCCCAAAAAGAAAACTCCTAGGAATATTATAGTCAGGTTCTGGAGTTCCTAGATCAAAGAGAAAATATTGCAAGTAGCCAAGAAGAAACAATTCAAGTATTGTGGAAACACAATCAGATAACACAGGATCTAGCAGCTTCTACATCGAGGAATTGAAGGGCTCAGAATATGATATTCTGGAGCTAGGATTAAAACCAAGAATCACCTACCCAGAAAAACTGAGTATAATGTTTCAGGGGAAAATATGGTCATTCAATGAGGTGGAGGACTTTCAAGAATTCTTGATGAAAAGACCAAAGTTGAATAGAAAATTTGACATTAAAATACAATAAGCAAGAGAAGCATGAGAAGGTAAACAGGGAAAAGAAATCATAAGTAACTTATCAAAGTTGAACTATTTACATGCCTATATGGAAAAACAATAGTTGTAACTTATGAAGCTTTTCTCAGTATGAGGATAGTTGGAAGGGAATATAAATGTGTGTGTGTGTGTGTGTGTGTGCACACATGCACATATATATATGTCTATATAGGAGGGTATATGTACATTTGAATACACATGTGAGTGTGTGTATATTATATATGTGTACAGGTATACATAGACAGAGGGCACAGGGTCAATTGAATAGGAGGGGATGATATTTAAAAGGTAAAATTGAGAGGTCAGAGAGGAATATAATGAGAGGAGATTGGGAGAGACAGAATAGGGGTAAATTATCTCATATAGAAGAGGCAAGGGATAACTGTTACAACGGAGGGGAAGAACAGGAAAGCAAAAGGGAATGGGTCAACCTTACTTTCATTGAATTTGGCTTAGGGAGGGAATGACATACACACTAAACAGGGTAACTTGCCCTACAGGAGAATAGGGGGGAAGGGGATGAGAGGGGGAATGATGGAGGGGAGGGAAGGTTGAGGGCAGGGCAGTTAGAAGTGCACACTTTTGTAAAGGCACAGGGTCAAAGTAGAGAATAGAACAAATGGAGAGCGGGATAGGAGGGAGGAAAATATAGTCAGTTTTTCTCTATAGAAATGTTTTGTGTAACTACACATGTACAACCTATACTGAATTGCTTATCTTCCCAGTAAGGGTGAGTGACAAGGAAGGAAGGGAAAGAATCTGGAATTCAAAGTTTTAAAATCAAATGTTTAAAAAAATTATTATTATTTTTTACCTGTAACTGGGAAATAAGATATATAGGCACTGTGGTAGCGAGATCTATCTTGACCTAACAGAAGGTCATAGGGGTGATGGGGAGGATATAGAAGAGAGCAGATTGGGGGAGGGGTATATAGTAGGATCGCTGTTTTGAGGTGGTGAGTAGGGGAAAGATGTGGAGAAAATTTGTAACTCAAAATCTTGTGGAAATGAATGATGCAAACTAAAAATAAACATAAAATTTAATTTAAAAAGAATAGGTGTGATATGAGCAAAAGAACAGAAAAGGTAGAAGGATAAATGGTCGGTAAATAACAACAGCCAAGAGAGAAAAGGAAAGTTGTGTGATGCTTTGGGGAAAGCAACCGCTCCAGAGTTGGAGACCTTGGGTTCAGAGCTAGTGATGGCTCTGGAGTCGCAGAAGCCCGAGCTGGAGCCTTTTTCACTTATTACGTGTGTCGCCCTTGGGCAAGCTGCTTAACTTCTCTGGGCCTCAATTTCCTCATCTGCAAATTATGAGAGTCAAAAAAACGGCCTACTAAAGTCCCCCCTAACTCTTTATTTATTGTCAAAGTACCTTGAAAGAAGAAAGCTTATTAAGGTATGGAAGCAGAAGGAAAATTTGGAGCTTGCAGTGGAGAACAAAGAATGTGTCTATTCTTCCTCCTTGGCCTATGAGTCATAGGGTTTGGAAAGAAAATACTACTGGTCAGACAATGGCAAGGGAGGTAGTGTCTTCAGAACAGAGCCAGGTCATAGAGATGTAAGGAATACCTTAAAATAAAGAGGCAGATGGAATATTGTTTCAAAAGTTGCTTGTTCCTGTCAATTCTGTCTCTGTCTCTTTTATTTGTCTTTTCATATAGAGTTCAGAATTTCATCACTCCTCCCCTCCAATTAACAGGCTTTAGATAGAACTAGTTTTAGATAGAACTACTGGCTCTCAGTCTCCCCCTTCTTTAATCTATATTATACACAGAAACCAGAATAATCTTTTTAGAACACAGTTCTGACCATGTTACTCCTGTGTTTAGGAATCATCTTCCCTGTTTCCTCTAGAATAAAACACAAATACTTTGGCTTTTCTTTTAAAACTCTTCACAACTTGGTTTGTTTGCCTCTATGGACTTATTTCATATGATTCCATGAAGTAGTCCCAGATTGCCTGGTAACAGAATATTGGAAGTCGGTAAATCTCCAATACACATCCCCCTTTTTCACTCTCATTTAGAGGAGACATCATGGTATGATGGAAATTGGAAGTAGGAGGGCAGTCTAAAGAAATACCCCACCCCACTTTAAAGTAGAGGATAATATGCTATGCCCTGATATATTATCTTATTAGAACACATCTCAGTTGTTCATTAGGTATGAACATAGCCTGGACACTTCCCTAGATTCAACAGAACGTGTCATTGAATTGACCGTGACAGTTTGGTCATATCTGTTGTTGTTTAATTATTTTTAGTCATATTTGACTCTTTTGGGTTTTTCTTGGCAGAGATTCTGGAGTGGTTTGCTATTTCCTTCTCTAATTCATTTTATAAATCAGGAAACTGAGCCAAACTTGCCCAGGATCACACAGTTGGCATCTGAGGTCAGATTTGAACTCAGATCTTCCAGACTCCAGATCTGGCATTCTATCCTAGATGTGCCATCTAGCTGCCTTGGCCTATATAAAACCATAAGAGCTAATCAGAATTAATTGTGCTCTTACTATTTTGAGAATCTGGAAGTGGAGAGGAAGGATTCATCAAGAGTTGAATCATAAAGAGTCAGTCACACAGGAACAATCAGCAAAAGGAGAAAGATAAAGTAGGACTGAACTGTTGCAGAGAAGAAAGAGATTCAGGAGGGCCACCAACCTTCTGGGCACCTTGGAGCAGAAGACTTGGGATGATGCCACTACTGGCACCCACCTCCACAAGGCCTGTGGAAAGTGCCAAGAAAATACCTACTCTTTTCCCTAAAGTCCTCCTCTTGGTTCTTGTCTAATATAATATTACTTAACCATTTCTAGCATCCTGAATTTTGCCTCAACCATAAAAAAGGCCAGCTATTAGATAAATATGATTATAAGGATAAATGTAAGTACGAGCAGCAACGCAGCTGAAATCCACCAACATTGCCGTCTAAATAACTCTAAAATAACTCCTCCAATAAATTTTGGAGTGGCAGAGCTAATAAAAGGTCAAATGAGACATTTTTCCAGCCTAAAACAGTGTAAGAAGTCAGCAGGAGACACCTGTGACACCAGGGGTGGGGGCCAGCCCTGAGCACAGTAAGAGCACCAACAGCAGCCCTTGGAGGCAACTGCAACAGCAGCAGCTTCAGAAGTTCTCAGCCCGGAGGGGGTAAAGGCGTCATAAAACTGGTCAGAAAGAGATTACGGATAACCCTTTTCCTCGCACTGAGTGCAGAACTTGGAACCGTTTGACAACTCAGTTGCCCATAAACACTTGTAGGTCATAATTCTAGGGCAGAGAGCCTTGTCCTTCGCAAGGAAGCAAGGCGCCTGGTTGCAGTTCCAAGGCAAAGAGGAGTACTAACATATTTGACTACAGGGAAACAGGGACACAGTTCCAGGGCCAAGAAAAACACTAACTTTGGGGCTACAGGGAAGCAAGGCCCCTTCTTTGGGTAAAGACCAGAGTGCAGACCATATCTCTCCCCAGATCACACCACCTTGGAAGCGGCAAAAACTTACAGACCACCCAGAACCAGCTCTGAAAGCAGCAGCCTGAAAAAGCCTAAGACTTGGACAGTGCCTCCCCATCCCTAAGTGAGCAGAGCACAACTTTAACATAAAGTTCATAGTCAAGAAATAGGTTGAAAAATGAGCAAACATCATCAAAAAAAGAACTTGCCCATGAACTTGACTGTGAAATCAAGAAGATTCATCTTCCTGAGTTCAAATACTGCCTCAAACACTTACTAGCCATGTGACCCCAAGCAAATAATTTACCCTATTTGCCTCAGTTTCCTTGTCTGTTAAATGAGTTGGAGAAGGAAATGACACAACACTCTTCTATCTTTGCCAAGAAGACCCAAAATGGAATCACAAAGAGTTGGACATGACTGAAATGACTGAACAATGACTGAAATGTAACAACAGTGCCAGGGAAGATCAAGACATAAACTCAGAAGAATACAGCAATATGAAAACATCTACAAGCAAAGGCTTGAGGAAAAATGCTAATTGGGCCCAATGAGAATTCTTGAAGAAGTTAAAGAAAGAGATAAAAATGACAGATGAAAAATTGGGAAAAGAAATGAGAGTGATGCAAGAAAATTATGGAAAGAGAATTGACAGCCTGTTTTTTTAAAAATTCACACAAAATATTAAAGAAAATAACATCTTAAAAAACAGAATTGGCCTAATGGCAAATAAAAGAGACACAAAAGTTCACCGAAGAAAAGAACATTTTTAAAAAGTGTACTAGGCCAAATAGAAAAGGTGGCATAAAAATTCATTGAAGAAAACAACTCCTTAAAAAATAGAATTGGTCAAAATGAAAAAAGAAGCAGAAGAGCTCACTGAAGGAAATAATTGCTTAAAAATTATAATTGGGCAAGTAAAAGTTAATAACTCCATGAGATATCAAGAAACATTAAAACAAAGTCAAAAGAATGGAAAAATGGAAGAAAATGTGAAATAACTTATCAGGAAAACTACTGACCTGTAAAATAGACTGAGGAAAGATAATTTAAAAATTAATGAATTACATGAAAGCCATGATTAAATAAATACTGCACATCACATTTCAAGAAATTCTCAAGGAAAACTGTGCTGATATCTTAGATTCGGAAGGCAAAATAGAAATGGAAAGAATCCACCTATGATCTCCAGAAAGAGACTCCAACATGAAAATTTCCAGGAATATTATAGCCAAACTCCAGATCTCCCGGGTCAAAGAGAAAATATTTCAAACTGCCGGAAAGAAACAATTCAAGTATTGTGGTGTCATAGTCAATATCACACAAGATTTAGCAGGTTCCACAGTAATAGAACAGAGGACTTAGAATGCTATTCTGGAATTCATAAATCTGAGATTACAACCAAGAATAAAATACTCAACAAAACAGAATACAATCCTTCCAGGGGGTGGGGAAAAATGGACATTTAATGAAATACAGTAGAAAACTTTCAAGCATTCTTGATGAAAAGACCACAGCTGGATATAAAATTTGACTTTCAAATAGAAGATTCAAGTGAAGCATAAAAAGATCAACATAAAAGAGGAATCATAAGACACTCAATAAAGGTTAAACGGTTTATATGCCTATGTGTGAAGATCATTATTAGGGTAGTTAGAAGGAGTCTACATAGACATAGGGCATGAAGATAAGCCAATTGTGTTGTGATGATCTAAAAAAAATGAAGGCATGAGAAGGAAGGAAGCACTTGGAGAAGGGGGAAGGGAGAGAATAGGAAAAATTATCTGATAAAAGAGGCACATAAGGAAGAGCTTTTATAGTAGAGGGGGAAATGTTGCGGGGAGTGGGTAATGCTTAAAACTCATTCTCATTGGAATTGATTCAAAGAAGGAAGACTATACACACACACACACACACACACACGTCTCTGTGTGTGTGTGTGTGTATTCAATTGGTTATAGAAATCTCTCTTACCCAATAGGGAAATAGGAGGAGAAAGGGATAAGAATTATGAGGTGAGGGAAAAACAAAAGGGAGGGCAGATTAAAGGAGGCAGTGGTCAAAAGCAAAATAGACTTTTTAAGAGGGATGGGATGAAAAAAAGAGAGAAAGATAAACAGAAGAAAATAAGTATGGGGAAAAATATACATTTATAGCTGTGAATATGAATGGGAGGAGCTCAGTCATAAAAGGGAAGCAGACAGAAGAATGGATTAGAAACCAATATATATTATGTTGCATATAAGAGAGATATACTTTTGCTTGCTTTCTCAATAGGTGGGGGAGGGAGACAGAGAATTTGCAATTCAAAATTTGAAAAGAATATAAAAAATAAATAATAAATTAGAAAAGTTCTAGCCATGAATTTTCAAAAGTTATTTCCATATATTATCTATATTGCGCTTTTTGATCAATGACAAGGCTAGCTCAAAATCATGATTATTTAAGTAAAAATAATGATAACAGTTTTGAAATTTGATTTAGCTATCTAAATCTAGAAAGTTTGATTTTTAAAATTTCCTATAGCAATAAACCAAATTTTGTTGCATGTATGTATATGTATATATAAATATAAAGAGCCAAACTTCTGCTTACATGTTAAAAATTTTCTTAACTGAAGACTTAGAGACATTGTGACTGTTACTCTTAACCTTCCATTTTTAATGTAAACACATTAAAGGAGTAGGGAAGGGAAACATGAACCATTTAAAGAATATTAAAAAGTATGCTGGATTTCAAGTCAGATGAACTGTGTTGAACTCTCAGCTTTGCCACTGTTGACCTTCAAACAAGTTATTAAACATCTCTGACCCTCAGTTTCTGTTATTTGTAAAACAGAGATTTTAGGATAGATGACCTGTAAGGATCCTTTTGGTCATGTTTCGGTGCTGGGTATTTAGGCAGCTACTCTTCAGTCAACTACTTTTATGTGTAAAACTTTTCATGCTATTCAAAGTTTTCTAGTCAATATCATTTTTTCAAAATGATATGATAATAAATACCTTTAAACTTTTATTAAATTAATTTAAAAATTTATTAATTGAATTAATAATTTAAATTTTAATAATTTAATTAATGATGCTTTAAATTAATTTATTTAATAATTTATAATTTTTTAAATTAAATTATTCCTCCTTTCTCATTGAAGGACCAGGATATGGGAATCAAATAGTCCCATTGCAGCCTGGAAGTGCAAGGAGAGCAAAGCAAAAAAAAAATCAAGTAAATGAGTTCCTTAAGGAATGGAAAGCAAGAACATTCATCCTTAGATTTGTCCTCTAACTTTTCACGTGGCTCAGAAGAATGACTTGAATATGCATAGCATTTGACTTCACAACTACTCTGACATTTGGTTCACATTACATTAGAAGTATGCTTCTCAAGCTGTGCCAGGATATTCACTGCTTTGCATTACTAGGGCTTTGAATGGCACTGACATCTTTTACTTCAGATAAAAAAAAAAGTTTCTTCCTCAGGATCTAAAAATACTTCCTATCCTTGGAGCACAACCTTGTTTTCGCTTTTTTGCCATCACTTGAATTAGTTGCCTGACATAGAAAAAACTTAAAAGTTAAAACAAAACAGTTTTGAGGAAGTGAGGTCTCTTGAAAATTATCAATTTAAGATAATGGCTATGAACAAATTTATCTCCTTTAATAATGTAAGGTCTCTTTCTCCTAGGTAGGATAAGAGCAAAATATTTTAGTGTGTACTTGAAGATAAATAAGTTATAATAAAGGATTTTGCTATTTATCTCAGCTCTTTTAATGGTGGCAAAGAATTGGAAATCCTCCATAATTAATCTTTTTTTGTTGTTTTGGAGGGCAATTGGGGTTAAGTGACTTGCCCAAAGTCACACGGCTAGTAAGTGTGTCAAGTATCTGAGGCCAGATTTGAGCTCAGGTCCTTCTGACTCCAGGGCCTGTGCTCTCTTCACTGCACCATGTAGCCGCCCCCATAGTTGATCTTACCCAACATGATGGAGACCATTATATAGGACTATTACCATTTCAGAAATATCAGTGCAGAGTTTGACCACTTGTTACCTTTCACTCTTGCTACTCTTGGTCCACCTCCTTTTCTGTCCATGCATTTCATTAATGATATCTTTTCTGCAATTTCTTGCACACATCATACTTGTAGTTATACTGTTTTCTACTTACACTTATCATGAGTATCTCCATTGACCTTTTGGCCACTTTCAATTTTTATTCTTTGGAGATCATGATGTTCTATTCATGATTCATGCAATGACCAGGAGAATATTGGTTTTCAAAAGATGGGATTTTGTATAAAAACAAACACGCAAACAACTTTGAAAGTTCTTTAAAATTTCCCAAATTAAATCTGGTCCTCTGTCTTTCTCCTGCCAAATTCTAGACCCAGCTCATTGTTTCTCTGTAGTACGTGTGATGAACTAACTCAATGGGATGTTCGTATAGCTAACTGCACATAGCAATGTGAGTACTGTGAGGACTTGATCCATTTTATTTTTCCTGTGGGTATCACTGGACCTATCTCTTTTGAGTGACCATAGATTTCACTGCAGAGTCCCTAAGGTATTCTGGGATTCAGTGTTGTCAGCATAATGACATTTACAAATAGGAATTGAAGGATTTTACCATTTTCCTTTTCTCTTTGAACTTTGCACAAAGCATCCTTGGTCACACTGGGAAAGTCATTTGAATAACAAACCTTACTCTGTCTATATATTGATTAAATGCTAAAAATCAGCAGATCATGAATAACTAACAACAATTGCATTTATCAGGGAATTTTATAAAATCTGAACATAGATGTGATATGAGCAGCTACTAGCTGTCTTGTCTCCTCTCAGCATACTTTTAGAAGCCTACATGGAGATGTTACTTTTCAGGACAGGCCGAAAATTGCTATTCATTTCAGTTCCAGGGTCAAATGGAATTGACTCCATGTTGATTTTCTTCTTCCTTCTCCTCCTTGCCCCCAATTCTGGCTGCAGCTTGCAGCTGCCCTTGCTATGCTTACTTTTTTTTTTAAAAGAAAATTAACTAATTTTTAGGTTTTAACATTCAGTTCCACAAACTTTTGAGTTTTATATTTCCCCCCCTCCCTTTTCCCCCTCAGCAAGATGCATGCAATCTGATACAGGCTCTACACATACATTCCTATTAAACATATTTTCACATTAGTCATATAAATCTTTCCTGGTTTTTCTGAAGTTGGCTTGTTCATTATTTCTTCTAGCCCCATAATATTCCATTACATTCATATACCACAATTTGTTCAGCTGTTTCCCAATTGATGGGCATCCCCTCAATTTTCAATTCTTTTGCCTCCACAAAAAGAGCTGCCATAAATATTTTTGTATATGTGACTCCTTTTCCCATTTTTATGATCTCTTTGGGATATAGCCCTAGAAGTGGCATTCCTGGGTCAAAGGGTATGCACATTTTTATAGCCCTTTGGGCTATAAAATTATTCCAAATTGCTCTCCAAAAGGGTTGAATCAATTGATTCAAGCTTCACGAACAATGCATTAGTGTTCCAATCTTCCCAAATCTTGTCCAGAATTTATAATTTCCTTGTTTTGTCATGTTAGTCAATACGATAGGTGTGATGTGGTACCTAAGAGTTGTTTTGATTTTCATTTCTCTAATCAATAGTGATTTAGAGCATTGCTTACTTCTTCCTATGGTTTTGGTAACACTGTTATTTTCTCTTACCAGTTCAACCCACCTGATAGATTACAGGCACAAACAAGGCCCCATAGCCTTCTGACATCCTGGTTCTTTCATTCAGGAAAAACAGTACCCTTATCCCACCACTGTGGGTGCTTGAAGCCATGCTGTAGAGCTCCAATTAATGACAAGCTACCCTATTACATGAGCACAGAAGGGATTTCATTAGAGTAGAACCTTTAGCCTTCATTTTCCTTTACACTTAGTAGGACCTTGTTTTCTCCACAATTATGTGACTGTGGTTATGTGGTATGTAATAGAGAATCATCTGCAAAAAGTCTGCCTGTTCCTTTCCTAAATTTTCATAGAGTACCTTCATTACATCCATAGGTCTATTCTCAAAAAGATTTTGTGAAGATAAGAAAGTAGGCATATGGAACCATAGTTGATAAATTTTCTAATCTGCTTTTTAAAATATTGTGTGATAGTTTTTAATTTGTAAATTTTCCTTCTTTGAGATGCATTGAAAATTATTTTCTGAGCACTTTCAAAACTATGTTACCATGAGAAGAGATTTCTTTTATAAGTCAGTTCTGCCTGATTTTTCAAACATTATTTTCTCAAATGCCATTTCCACAGAGATGTTAGAGGCCAAATATAGTAATTTACTATAAATGATGATAACAATATACAGAAACGCTGACAAGCCCATTTTTCAGTTTAGTACTTTGAAATTCAGTTGAACTAGAGATGCCAAAATTTCCTAGAGCATCTTCTCATCTTTATCCTTTCTACTGATTTGATTTTGATTTCTATCTTTTCTCTAACTAGTCAATAGAATGATTGCACACAGCTGATTCAGAAATTACTTATTTCATTTGCTTTCTGTTTTAATAGCCAAGATCTCTTTTTATGAGGTTTCTCAGCCATGTCTAGAACCTTCTAATTGTCCTCTTGAAGAAAGCAATCACATGCTATCCTAAGGTTTCTGAGTAGTCTATGAGCTTTTGCCTGCTTTCATTTCCTGATTGTAAACCACACTTTGCCCCTCTTTTTTTTAATCCATCTCCCTTTTCCATTGATGTCACTGAGTAACAAAGCATCTGTTGATTTCTTGTAAAATTCATTTAACAAATATTTCTTTTCAAAATACATTTTAATATATTTTTACAATGCTTAAATTTTCTACACATCTCTTCTTTTTCCTCCTTCCCAAGAGCCATCCCAAAAAACAAAGAATTTTTTTTTAAGGAGAAAAGAGTATAGGAGGATGAAAAAAATCAGCAAAACTTATCAATGCATTAAAAAAATCTGAAAATATGTGCAATATTCCATCCTCTGCAAAAAAATTGGAGGTGCTGTGTTCTCATATCTTGTCTTTGTAGACCATCTTGTTCTTTCTAATTTTGAAATATTCATTTTTTTATTTTATTGTGTTGTTTGGTTTTTTTTTCCATTTTATTGTTGTAGTCATTGTGTGTATTGTGTTCTTGGCTCTATTTACTTCACTCTGCTTCAGTTCATATAAGTCTTCCTTTGCTTCTCCATGTTCATCATTTATATAGTATTCCATTACTTTAATGTAGCAGTTTGTTTAGTTATTCCTCAATCAATGGACAACTACTTTCTTTCTAATTCTTTGCAAACATGAGGATTTCACTTTATAAGTGATTTTCCTGAGGTATTATGTCTAGCACTGCAATATCTGGGTCAAAGTGTTTAGACATTTCAGTCACTTTATTTGCAAAATTCCCCACTGTTTTCCAGAATGATTGTATGAATAAATAACTCAACCAGCAACAGATTATCGTTTCTGTCTTTCCATAACCCTCCCAACATTTTGTCAACTTTACCAAATTGTTGGGTGTGAAGCAAAATCTCAGATCAACAAACATTTCCTAAGATTCTGCTACATTCAAGGCAGTCCAGTAAGACATGAGAATACAAAGGCAAGAAGAAAAAGAGTTCCTGCCCTCAAGGGGCTTATAATTTCTTGGTTTGGGAGGATCTTTTGGTCTTCATAGATAATTATTTTTCTACTCTTGATAATGATGAATAAGTTAACGTTATTTCCACAATGGTCTTTTTGCTTATGCTTCTCCTGAGAAGTGAGATGACCAAGGTTTTCACAAAATGACTTTGCCAGTAACCTTTGAGTATGTAACAAAATCAACTTCTTTATTCACCTTTCTGGGCAGCCATCATTCAGTTTAGCTAACTATTCTTTATATCTCCTGGTTTCTTTTAGAGCAAGAATGTCAGAACTGAAACAGTCTAGTTGGTACTTCCTATAATAATGTGTCAATCCTCTAATATATGTGTCAATTATCCTCAATAATATGTTAATCCTCTTAATAATGTACCAATAACTTTATAATATAACATATATTATATGTATATAATATGTTTGTAACATTATATGTAATATAACATATAATATAACATATATAATATAACCATATAATATAACACTTAATAATGTGTCAATTCTCAATAATTTGTTAATTCCGCTAATAATGTGACCAAAAGGTCATTGAACAAAGGTCTTACATTAAAATAATAATAGTAATAATTAACAATACAGTGATGATAATTAAATATTAATTTGTGTTTATAGATTGTCTAAATACCATATAATCCTTTCCATTTTCTAATCCTCTTTCTTGACAGGCCACTATCCTGCCAAGGTAGAAGGGGGCTTAAATAGCACTAATAGCCATTTAATATTTTTTATTAGTTTGCTTCAAAAATAGCCATATCCAAAGAGTTCATCTCCCAGTAGCTAACCTTCTAGTGATGGGCTTTCTGTAACAAGGCAGGCTGGTGCCTAGAAGCTCAATTTTCTAGCAGGAAGGTACTTAAAGCTTTTCCATTTTGATAAGATCTGCCAAAGTTTATGTTCTGTTGCCACAGTCTTTAAAAACTTAGATTCATGTCAACATCCCAGTGAAATTTTAGAAAAGGATGCAAGTGAATATAGTACTACACAGTTTTAGACTGGATCAGAATAAAGGGGATGATTCTCTATATTCTGCCTTCATTAGAGAATATCTGAAACATTATGTGTAGTTCTGGGTAACACCTTTTAGGGTGGATATTGACAATTTTTGGAACATTTCCAAAGAAGGGGAACCAGTGATGAGTCTGAAGACCATGCCATGTGAGTATCAGTTCCAGTTGAAGGAACTGAAGATGTTTAGTTTGAATAAGAGGAGATTTATGAGTTTGGAAGGTTATGGGATGCCCCTCACTAAAGGTCTTTAATAAAAGGTTGGATGTCAATCAATCGATCAATATTTATTAAGTGCTCATTATGTGCCAGGTACTGTGATAAGCACTGAGGATTCAAAAAGAGGCAAAAGACAATTCCTGCCCTCCAGAAGCTTATAATCTAATGGGAAAGACAAAATGCAAGCAAATAAATACAACAGCAAGACAATTGGATGAATAGGAAAAAATTAACAGAGAGAAAGTACTAGAATTAAGAGGAATTAGGAAAAACAAAGAAAGGATGGAAAAGATGGTATTTTAGTTGGAAATGCAAGGAAGCCAGGGAAGTCAGTAGGCAGAATACAGGAGGGAGAGCATTCCAGGAATAGGAAATATAGCAAATGCAGGGGTCAAGAGATGGAGTGTCTTATTTATGAACATCAAGGAGGCCAGTGTCACTGGATTGAAGAGTACGTGTCAGAGAGTAAGGTGTAAGAAGACTGGAAAAGTAGGAGGGGCCTGGGTTATGAAAGATTGAATGCCAAACAAAGAATTTTGTATTTGATCTTGGAGCCAATAAGGAAGCAACTGGAGTTTATTGTTTGGAGGAGTAACATGGAGGTGCAAGCTGCACTTCAGGAAAATCATGTTAGTGGCTGAATGGAGGATGGATTGGAGTGGTGGGGAGACTTGAGGCAGATAGACCCATGAGCAAGCTATTGAAATAAACTAGGCATGAAGTGGTGAAGACCTGCATTGGAGTAATAGCAATGTCGTAAGAGAGAAAGGGCTATATATGAGAAAGGTTGCAAAGACGTAGGCGAAAGGCCTTGACAACAGATTGGATATAGGACATGGGGGTGGGGTGAGAGATTGAAAGATGTCAAGCATAACTCCTAGACTGTGAGCCTGGGGAACTGGGAGGATGGTGTTCCCCTCTATAGTAATAGAGAAGGTAGATCAGGGGGAAAGTTTTGGGGAAAGATAATGAACTCTGTTTTGGACGTGCTTAGCTTAAGATGTCAAGCAAACATACAGTTACGTTTTTAGGTGCAATCCTGCTGCAAACATCTCCAATATTGTTTCCTTTTAGAAGTCCTTGCACAGGATTATAACCAATTTCATTCAAAAGATCCATAATAGTCACAAGAATTCAAAAACTCTTTAAGCAGTTGTGGTGATAGGAAATTTCGACCATACCTGGTTGACTAAAGGCAGCTAGGTGGTGCAATGGATAGAGTACTGAGCTTGCAGTCAGGAGAAATCTTTCTGAGTTCAAATCCTGCCTCAGGTACTTCCTAGTCTTCTGACCCTGGGCAAGTCACTTAACCTTGTCTGCCTCAGTTTCCTCATCTGTAAAATGAGCTGGATAAGAAAATGACAAATTACTAAAAAGAAAGAAAGAAAGAGGGGGCGGCTAGGCAGCACAGTGAATAGAATACCAGTGCTGGAGTCAGGAGGATCTGAGTTCGAAATCCAGCCTGAGACACTTAACACTTACTAGCCATGTGACCTTGGGCAAGTCTCTTAGCCCCAATTGCGCTGCCTTCCCCCCTCCAAAAAGCAAAAAACAAAGAAAAAAGAAAAGAAAAGAAAGAAATTTTGCCATGAAAACCTTGAAGGGATCACAAAATTAGACATGACTGAAAACAATTAAATAACAATCGACCTTTACCCTCACTGTCATGTATCCTATATTCTGTGAAAATTTGATTGCTCCCTATTCCTGTTACATACCCGGTATTTTCCTGCCTCTATGCCCTTCCTTGCTCATGCTTTTCCCTTTGTCTGAAATAACCTCCCTTCCATCTCTGCTTGTCTAAACCCTACGTGTTCTTCAGGGTCCGTATGAAATGACAGCCACCTCAGGAAGCCTTAGCTGATTTCTCCTTGTCAGAGGTAGTCGCTCTGTCTTCTCAATGCTGGTAGCACGTTCTATACCTACCATAGTTATTTGTGTACTTGTCTGAGTACAAATTCCTTGAGACCAGGAATTATGCCTTCGTTATTTTTGTATCTTTCCTTATAGTAACCCCTGTATATTTGTTTATGAGTGTGTATAATATATGTACATAATAGATAAAGATAAATTGTATCTGTATATATTTATACATGGAGAGAGAGAGAGAGAGAGAGAGAGAGAGAGAGAGAGAGAGAGAGAGAAAGGGAGAGAGAGAGAGAATTTGCATGTGTTTTTTGAGGTTGTGCCTCAGTGTCCCTATCTCACCCAGGCTGGAAGTACAGCAACCACTATTGATCCTTATCTAGCTATTAATCTGTGGAATCTTCACTCCTTCAGCCTGGTGGTTCCCCTCTCCTGGGAGTTCCCCATAGTTATTCCGTACTTAGTGAAGACACTCAACGGGCTTAGAAAACTGCGGCTCAGAACTCCTGAGCTCAAGTGATCTACCAGCTTCAGCCTCTCCTACCTAACAGAAGAGATTATAAATATGTGCCATCATCCCAGGCTAGAATGAATGAATGAACCATAGATTAGAGAGAGACCAGAGGTGGAGTAAATTCTTGGAAGACTCATGAGGAGATGAGAATGTTTGGCTTCATTCAAGATAGAAGCAACAAATGGAGGTGGGTTTTTTTTTCTTCTACAAATCTGGGGGAAGAGCTCTGCTAAATCTTGCCAAGCTGGAAACAGGGAGTCAGACTGATGAAGATCAATCTTACAAAAGACATTTTTAAAAAATGTATCTTGCCAACACAATATTAAAGATGCCAATGTCATGCAAATTTAGATTAAATGGTATCCCTAAAGAAATCTGGTAAAATAATAGCAAAATTGTCAATAAAATCTGGATATCTTGGCCCTACATTTACTTTACTCACCACCCTGCTTCCTCCTTTCATATCATCCTCTCAAATTATTCAGAGGAGATTTATTCACATACCCAATAAGAAAAATATGTCTAATTATATCCAAACATTCTTAATATGAATGAGAATTATGCTTGGACTCTCGATTGCCAAAACAAGCTTTGCCAAACAATTTTTTTTGACTTAAGAAAGGACAGGCAGCTGCATTGTTTCCATATCTATCCTTATAAAAGAGCTCTTGGAATGAGTCTGACTCGTCTTGCTTTAAAAAGCTCCAAGGTAAGTGTGACAAGGACCTGGATTTACAGAGAGGGTAAGCAAAGAGACCACACAGCCGCACATCACAGTTTTAACTGTGACTGATAGAATTGCTACCAGTCTTATCTGAAGAGTTTTTTGTTTTGTTTTTTTTGTTTTATTTTGGCGTGTTGTGCCTTAGCCACCTTGGCTTCATCATACAAGCAAAAAGGAGATCTTATGACTACATAGCATAATTCTTTATTTTCTTTTACAGCATTGCCCTGCTTCAAGTCTGCATCTTCTTCCCTTCTTCCCATCTTCTTCCCTAACATAAGAGGTAAGATCTTGATTTGCTAATCACTAGAAGGATATTAAGAGAGGCTCCCAGATGGGATTTATGTAACTTAGCAACCTTCTAGAAAGTGCTTATCTCAGTAACTCTGTCTTCCAACTTATGCTTCAGGCAAGTTACTAGAAAGTGGATCTTTTCTTTCTAGCAGAGTGCTTAGGTTATTGATGAAATGAGATACCATCCCGGCAAAGAGAGAACAGAGGTTTCAGTATATTAGCTAAGGAACAGATCTATGCTAAAATTCCCTTGTGGAAGAGTTCACATTTAATTCAAAAGAGCCTCACTCAACTTTGCTTAAGATCAGACTGCACTTAGAAACTTAATTCTATTTATTTATTCCAGTGAATGGAAGAAGGTACTAGAAAAACTACAAAGTATCTTCCAGATTTAAAATTCTATGATCTCATTATTCTAAGTGAGTTTCCCAGGGAGACATATGACTGAGAAGCTTTTATAGTGCATGGTACACTCATTAATCATAACAAACTATTATGATGTTCTCTCAATTTCAAAGAATAGATTATTGGACACGTGTCAAGTAATTTTGTTGTAGAAATAATGTGGTACATTCTTCCTCAAAAGACTCATGCTTGAATTTCAGCTCTGTCACCCATGACAACTTTTATTTTTTTGGTGCAGACCCATTCACTGGGTCAGTCTTCTCAATGACAAAAAGGAGATAGTATGAGGTGTGATACCTAGCCTAGAGTGTTGTTCTGAGGATCAAAGAAGATAGATGTGACATATTTTGTAACCATGAGGTGCCACATAGATATAAACACTCTTCATTACTTGAAAGCCAAAACAAGCTTGGCAGTAGAGTGATCTCAGTTCAAGTACTGCCTGACTCTGACACAGACCGGTTGTGTGACTTTAGGCAAGTCACTTAAAATCTCAGTGTGCAAGTAACTTATTTTGATTTGCATTGGTAGAGGGAATTTCCTCATGAGAAAATTCTACAACGATGAAATTATAGGTCTGCCCCCCCCAAGTTGTCTTTAAGATTGTTTGAGTAGTTTGCCTAAAATCTTATAGATAGCATAATATAGTAGCAAACCTGGGAGCAGAAGTCAGTTTTCCTGACTGGAAAGCTAGTTTTCGAACAGTAAGTGTGTGGGGGATTAAAGGCAACCTACCCCAAGCCAATGACTCAATGAATGGAGCAGGGGACCTGGAGTCAGGAAGACCTAAATCCAGATCCAGCCTCAGACAGTTTCTAGCTATGTGACCCTGGGCAAGTCACTTAACCTCTGATTGCCTGAAAGAATGGATCCACTGGAGAAAGAAATGGAAAACTACTTCAGTGCCTTTGCCAAGAAAACCCTAAATGGGGTCACAAAGGATCAGGCACAACTGGAATGACTGAACAACAAAGTCCTATGACACTCTCAAAATTATGGAAGTCTGAGGCAAACCCTCGAGATGAAGGAGAAAAGCAGGGAGGATAGGTTGATATCATGCATTGCAAGAATGAGTGCAGAATGAGACCTTGAGTGGTTAAATAATTTTCTCAAAGACAGTAAGTGACAGACCGGAGATTTGAATGCAGGACCTCCAGCTCCAAATTTAATGTTCTTTTCACTTGAAGAAAGAAGGCCTGAGAATAACCTCTTGAAAACTTTATATTCTTGGGAAACTTCTTATACCCTTTTGTATTTCCATTTTGAGAGAATGAGGAAATGACCTTAACGAGTCACTTCCCCAATCAGTGCCCTAGAACCAGGTGAGATCTAAGGTTCTTCCTCACACTTCCATCTTGTGGAAGGCAGAGTTTGAAGATCATAGACCATAAGTTTAAATAGATCATAAGCTAAAAATAAAAAGCATGGATATAGAGGGATTCCTGCCTAGGAGAGATGCAATCAAAATAATTTTTTTTGAAGGGGGGAGCTTAGGGAAACTTCCTAGGAGAGTCAGTAGCACCAATCTACAGTATCTTTTGTTAGTAGAGAGGTTTAAATACTTTTTACTTGTCAGAACTAGGTACACACAGAGGAAGTAATATATTTCTCAAAGGATAAAACATGACTAGTTTTGTTCCTCCTGTGGCAAGAAGCACTAAATATACTCCCAATTCAGTTGAGCTGGGATGGTGGAAATGAAAACCAAAGGACACTGTGTATATCCTACTAGGAAGATCTTCCCTAGGGGGAATGCAAAGTAGAGAAAGGCAGGTCATGTCAAGGAACAATTCTCCTGGGATACAGCCTCCCAGAGTAGGAAACTAAGCTCAATTGTTTCTATGTTGTTGAAGGACTAAAAAAAATCTTAACATCCTTTAAATTTCTTCACCCTTGGGTAAAGCCCTGAGTATCTTGTCCTAATAATAGTTCTGCTCATAGGGGATATGGGAAGGTATGTCACAAAACATGAAAATGTGAGTAATCTTAATTTTTTCAGTAGGTAGAACAGAATAGTTGACTATAATTCCCCAGCAAATATTAAGCACAAAGAAAATTAGTGTATGAATGAAAGTATGTGAATGGTCATGCAAATCCTGAATGATGGCTTTTGTATATCTTCTTTCTGTTAAGCCTCGTGGCTAATATACCATAGCCATGAGTTCAGACAATGAAATGGCCATTTTTGGGGAAGCGGCCCCTTACTTACGAAAGTCTGAAAAGGAACGTATTGAGGCTCAGAACAAGCCTTTTGATGCTAAGACATCAGTCTTTGCCGTGGAACCTAAGGAATCTTTTGTAAAAAGCACCATCCAAAGTCGAGAAGGAGGAAAGGTGACCGTAAAAACAGAATCTGGAGCAGTAAGTAAAAATCTTACCGTACTGAATTCACGTTCAGTTTATACTTTCTTCTAATTCATATGATGTTATACCTTTCTTACTTTCTTACTTTCCAGACACTAACAGTGCGGGAAGATCAAATCTTCCCCATGAACCCTCCCAAATATGACAAGATTGAGGATATGGCCATGATGACCCACTTGCATGAGCCTGGTGTACTGTATAACCTCAAAGAGCGTTATGCAGCCTGGATGATCTACGTGAGTGTATCTCAAAGTATCTGTGATTTAGAGCACATGCTGTCTTAGCCCCAATTCTGAATTCATTCATGTGACCTTCTAAATAAAGTTCAGAGACAGGCCCCACTATAGGTCTCAAGAAGTTAAGTAGCCTATAGTTAAGAACTGTATGTGGTAAGTTTTAACTAATGGACGCTAAGGAATAATTAAGAAAAGAGTCAGTATCCGAGGATGAAACTTAAACCCAGAGATCCCCAAATGGGATGTTTGTAAATATTCTCTCAAAGCTAGAAGTCTGTGCCTGATGGCTTCTGGAAGCCCATAACGCACCCTTACTTTGACCATACCACGACTGTCTCATTAGCTAAAGGCAAGAAAGTTTCCTCCAGTTTTTTACAGATCACATGAAAAGGCATTTGAGCAAATTGAATTAAACATGGAAATCATTTGAGTTTTTTCCCCCCATTTCTAATTAGGGAAACTCAATGCTTACATGTATTTGTCAGAGTGTTGAATAAAGGTGTATATGACATACTCATCAAATTTGTAGATGACAGCTAGGTCAATAGATGATTAGTTGGAAAACACTGAAGAATCAAAAAATCACAGCAGCTAGAGTATTGAGATGAATCTAATAAGACAAAATTCAATAGGGACAAATCTTACATGGGCTTCAAAATTCAACTTCAAGAGTACAAGATGTGGTAGGTATAGCTTGACAGCAGATCCAAGTGGAAAACATCTGGTATTTTAGTGGACTATAAGTGTAAAATGAGTTAATAGTATTAAATGAGAACCAAAAAAGCTAATGCAATCTTGGATTGTGTTAAGAGAGGCATAATGTCTAGAACTAGAGAGCAGATAATCCTACCATACACACAACCCTAATGAGATGCCATTTGGGGTTTGCATTTGGTTCTAGTGAAACATTTTAGGAAGGACACTGAATAACTGAAGAGCATTCTGAGAGGAATAGTTAAGATGGCAGCTGCATATAATGCATACATGCATAGGACTAGCTAAAAGGCCGAAGATGTACTTAGCCTGGAGAAATGATTGTTTATGTCAGCGTGTGAGACCTGTCTTCTACTCTTGGAAAGGTTATCATGTGAAAGAGGGATTAAATTTATTCCATTTGATCCTCGAAGGGAAAAACAAGGAGTAATGAATGCATAGAAATGTCAAAAAGGAAAATTTAGACTTAATGTCTGTAGGAAAATATATTAGTGGAGTCACTGAAAAGTGGAATGGACTGCCTCCAAGGTAATGGAGGTTTTCAAGCTAACTTCTGATGACCATAGAAGGAATTCTTGTTACACTAGATCGTGAGTTTAGAGATGGAATAGGACATCTAGTCTAGCTCCCTCATTTTTTTTTCCCTTTTTGGAGGAGGGAAGGCAAGGCAGTTGGGGTTAAGTGACTTGCCCAAGGTCACATGGCTAGTAAGCGTTAAATGTCTGAGGTCAGATTTGAATTCAGGTCCTCCTGACTCCAGGGCCGGTGCTCTATTCACTGTGCCACCTAGCTGCCCCTAGCTCCCTCATTTTAAAAATGGTGGTAGGTAGTAAGTAGCAGAGCTGATGTTCCTTCCAGTGCCCCCTCTATTGAGCGCCCTATATCTGTGGATTGGGCTAGATGACATCTGAGAGCCTTTCCTACTTTGAAATTCTATAATTCTGTGATTTTCAGGGACAAAGGGGAGAAGTATGATGCTTCTACTGAAAGGTATACCCCATCTATTGCCTAAAGCATAGCTTTGATTCTTTTGGGTTCAAGATTTGCAGAGTTCCAAAGGAACGCAAAAGATCTTCTCAGTTTTGAGCAGGAATTGTCAACGAGCAAATATAAAGTATATTTAAGGTATAGGACTGGGAACTATTAGAGATATAACAATTTTAAAACATGCTCTTTGTTTGCTCATATAAAATAAAGTTAAAATATTCATGCCTTGAAAAACTCCCTTTTAAAAGTGTTTTCTTTCCCCTTCATTTAATTAATATTGATAAGACTACTTTCTCTTCCTTCTTCATACAGACCTACTCAGGCCTCTTCTGTGTCACCGTCAACCCCTACAAGTGGCTGCCAGTGTATAACCCGGAGGTGGTGACTGCCTACAGGGGCAAGAAGCGTCAAGAGGCTCCTCCCCACATCTTCTCCATCTCTGACAATGCCTATCAGTTCATGTTAACTGGTGAGTGGGTCGATATTTAATAAGTACCTATGGAGTAGGTTCCTAAGAAGTTCCTATTTCAAAACTGATACAGAACAGAAATAAGGCTAAGTCTTTGGACATAAAACATACCTTTGAGGACATGGAAACTGAAGCAGTAAATTATGAGGCAATATATTTGCAGTGAAGGACAGCTAGGTGGCACAGTGGAGAGAGCACCTGGTCTGTATTCAGGAGGAGTCATCTTCCTGAGTTCAAACCTGGCCTCAGACACTTACTCTCTATGTGACCCTGGACAAGTCTACTTGCCTCAGTTTCCTCAACTGTAAAGTAAGTTGGAGAAGGAAATGGCAAACCACTCCAGTGTCTTTGAGAACCCCAAACTTTGAGATTCTATAATTCTGTGATTTCTAGGGGAAAAGGGGAGAAGTATGATGCTTCTACTGAAAAGTATACCCCATCTATTGCCTAAAGCATAGTTTTGATTCTTTTGGGTTCAAGATTTGTGGAGTTCCAAAGGAATGCAAAAGATCTTCTCAGTTTTGAGCAGGAATTGTCAACAAGCAAATATAAACCATATTTAAGGTATGGGACTGGGAACTATTAGAGATATAACAACCAAATGAAAACCCCAAATGAGGTCACTAAGAGTCAAACATAACTGAAAATAACTGAATAGCAACAAATATTTGCAGTAAAATATGCATGCCCCCAATATTAAGAGAACTTCACTTGAATTACTGCCCTAATACTTAAAGTACCTGGAATTAAACTGGTTAATTTTCTAGAATAGCAATAGCCCATCTAGATTTAGAAAATCTAAATTAGAGCCTTGGTTCAAAGGCTATAGTTGTTTGGCCCAGAGTACTTGAATTTTTTTTTGGACAGGAGAAGGCAATTGGGGTTAAGTGACTTGCCCAAGGTCACACAGCTAGTTAAGTGTCAAGTGTCTGATGCCAGATTTGAACTCTGGTCCCTCTGACTTCAGGGCCGATACTCTATTCACTGTTCCACCAAGTTGCCCCAAAAGCATGTAATTTTTGAATCTCAGTTTCTTAATTTGGAAATTGGGTATAATACCATTTATACTCTCTCTAATATGGGACTCAAAAATAAACCTAAAAACACCATTGAAAGTGCTTAGCACAGTACCTAGTACATAGTAGATTCTTAATTAATATTTGTTTATTAATTGAAATAAGAGTGGCTGAATACAGACCAGGTGCTCTCTCCACTGTGCCACCTAGCTGTTCTTCACTGCAATTCAAAAACATTTTTGAAATCTAACTCCTGCATTTCAATTCTACCAGAAGAGATCAAACACCTAAAATTAAATTTATCCTTTTGAAAAGTTAAGAAAACAGGTAATTTTTGACAAGACTGCATGACTCCTCTATTCAAGGAAAACTTCAATACAACTCTGTTACTTGGGGAGTGGGGGTGGGGTGGTAATATAAACTCCTTAGCCTGTGATTTAAAAATCTGCTTCTTGCCTACTTGCCAGATTATTGAACATGATTCCCCTTATTTCTTTCATTTTAAATTTTTGTTTATTTTATTTTTAATTTATGGAATAAAACAAGAATTTCCGTAACAGTGTAATAAAAAAGACGATTGCACATGAAACTGCAAATCTGTTATGTACAACTTATTATTCCTTTTAAATACATGGTAAAGTTATCATGATTCCCTTTCACATGCTTTGTTACAAACTTGCTATTCTCCAAATACAACTCTCTAGCCACTATTTCTGTGCCTTTGCCTGAGCTGTTTCCCATGCCCAGTAAACATACTCCCACCTCCCCTGCCCCTCATAGAATCCCCTCTCTTCCTTCTTGTCTCAGCTCATGTATTATTACTGATCACCCTAGTGCTGTTTTATTACCCACAGATTATTACATATACTTGTATCTTGTATCTCCAAGTAGAATGTGAGCTCCTTGAAAGATAAGGACTATTTTTGGTTTGTTTTATTCTGTTTTTTTCTTTGCCTCCTCAGTGTCTTCTAGTATACCCCTAGCAGTCTGGTAGGCACTAACTAGATGCCTCTTGGATTGGAAAAAAAGCAAAGAAACTACATTCAACAAATTTTACATGAGGAACCCCAAGCATTAATTGAATTTGATACTGATGTTATCACAGGTTTTAGAATAATTAATCAATTTTAATATTTTAAATAATTGTTAATATAGTAATTAATTTATTAATTATCTTAATGTAACTTATTAGTAGCTTTTAAAATCAGAATTAATATTTCAGTTAAAAAAATTTTTAATGACCTATTTGGAAGGTGTTGTACTAGGTGCTAATGATATAAAGACTAAAATGAAAAGGCTGTTGCCCGCAAGTAGCTCACAATTTATCAGTTAGGTGGTTAGGTTTTCCTTCAGGAAACCTAAAACTACGTTCTTCACTTTCGTCATTTATGTTTCATGAATAGTGATATTAGTCTTTTCATGATGTAGCAGAGATCATGGTACAATCAATAGGTTTCATGAGTAGCAAACCCATC
>CM053584.1:181028910-181065825 GCA_028627135.1 Pseudochirops cupreus | reverse complement strand
GAACTGGAGAAAATAAAGAAACAAATTGAGCAAGAAAAGGGAGAACTTCAGGCTGCTCTGGAAGAAGCTGAGGTACATACAGATTGTAGACGAATACATTCAGAAAGGAGTGGGGCTTGACTCCTGGTAATTATGGAATGACCCAAAGAAAGATACAGAATAAACATGGAGAGTAATGGTTCCTTGGGGGCTCAGGTTATTAGAACAGGGAGTTCTTCCATTCTGTTACTCACTTGATTGTTGACTTTCATTAAGGCATCTCTTGAACATGAAGAGGGGAAAATCCTGCGCATCCAACTTGAGCTGAATCAAGTTAAGTCTGAAATTGACAGGAAAATCGCTGAAAAAGATGAAGAAATTGATCAGCTGAAAAGAAACCACATCCGTATTGTGGAGTCAATGCAGAGCACACTGGATGCTGAGATCAGAAGCAGGAATGATGCTATAAGGCTAAAGAAGAAGATGGAGGGAGATCTGAATGAAATGGAAATCCAGCTGAATCATGCCAACAGAATGGCTGCAGAGGCCCTAAGGAACTACAGAAATACCCAAGGAATACTCAAGGTGAATGGAGCTTTCCCTGAATGGCTAGTTTTAGCTGAGCCCTGAGAACATGATGTGTCATGGTCTTTGTTTGCCGTACCCAGGATACCCAGATCCACCTGGATGACGCTCTCCGAGGCCAGGAGGACCTGAAAGAGCAGCTGGCAATGGTGGAGCGCAGAGCCAACCTCTTGCAGGCTGAGATTGAGGAGCTGAGGGCAACTCTGGAACAGACAGAAAGGAGCAGGAAGATAGCAGAGCAAGAGCTTCTGGATGCCAGTGAGCGTGTGCAACTCCTACACACCCAGGTGAGCGCAATTACAACAAAGTCTATATCAGGAGAATGGGAAAAAGTAAAAGTCCAAATCATACCCTGCTTAAATATATCCTGGTAATTGTCAAAACTCTATTAAGAAGTTTCTATGATGCACTAAATTAAAAAAAAAGTAATTTTATAATAATAAGCATAACAAACACTTTTATGTACTTTAATGTTTCTAGGTACCTTAAATTTTACCTCAAATAATCCCCACAAAAACCCTGTGATACAGGTGTTATTATTATCCCTATTTAATGTATGAGAAAACTGAGGCTGAAAAAGGTAAAATGATATACCATCTCACGTATCTTGTAGTTATCTGAGGCAAGATTCAAACTCAGCTCCTCCCTGAATCCTAGTCCAATATTGTATTTATAGCACCACCTAGCTATATTATTAGTGTACAAAGTCCAAGTACTTGAAGGCTATCTCTACTTCAAGTATCTAAAATTTAGCTTGTTTAAAACAAGAATGACTCTCTTCACCTACATTTGCATCTGTTCTTTTTGGCCCCTCCCCCCATTTTTATTAATGACATCATTTTTCCAGTCACTTTGCTCAACATCTTGGTGTTATCTGTCCTCTGTTTCATGCCTGTCAGAATTTCATCCATCCTTCAAAGCCTACTTCAAATCCCCCTCCTCTTTAAAGTCTTCCCTGTTTTCCTCTCATTGAATGTGATGCCTCCTTCCTCTCCACCCATTTAGCATTTTGTAACATCCACTGTTACACTTATGCTATCGATTCCATGATAAGAGGGCCTATTTTCTGTTCATCTTTTCCATACCACATAGCAGCCTCGTGTTGAGCTTTCATAAGGTAGTCACACCATAAATATTTATTGAATTAAACTGAGTCCTCATTATGAATGTCACCCTTGATGTTTAAGAATTGACTGTACAAATAATATTGGGCATATAATATCTTTAGGCATATAATCTCTGAAAGGCAGCAGGGCACAGTGAATAGAGGGCTAGCCTTGGAGACAAGAAGACCCAACTTTGATACTCTTTTTTTTGCACTTTCTGGAGGGGGCAACGCAGGGCAATTGGGGTTAAGTGACTTGCCCAAGGTCACATGGCTAGTAAATGTTAAGTGTCCCAGGCTGGATCTGAACTCAGGTCGTCCTGACTCCAGGGCTGGTGCTCTATTCACTGTAGCACCTAGCTGCCCCAACTTTGATACTCTTAATACCACCAGGCAACACTTTAAGTTACAACTGGTTTATTAATTTGCATGGGTATAGGGAGTTGCCTCTTGAAGTTCTTCTCCCTATGAAATCACAAGTCTGCATCTCTTCCCTCCTCTCTCCCCAAATATTATGATCTCCTGTACATATTTGGGCAAGAAGGAAAATGACCACTTGTTTTTATTTTTTTACCCAGAACACCAGCTTGATCAACACCAAGAAGAAGCTGGAAACAGACATTTCCCAAATCCAGGGTGAGATGGAAGACATGGTTCAGGAAGCCCGGAATGCAGAAGAGAAGGCCAAGAAGGCTATCACTGATGTGAGCAGAAAACACACTGATTTCCCTCCTTGGTCCATTTATATGACCACCTGACGCTTATAGTTGTCTTTGTTTACTTGACAACCAGGCAGCCATGATGGCTGAGGAGCTGAAGAAGGAGCAGGACACCAGCGCCCACCTGGAGAGGATGAAGAAGAACATGGAGCAGACAGTGAAGGACTTGCAGCATCGCCTGGATGAGGCCGAGCAGCTGGCCCTGAAAGGAGGAAAGAAGCAGATTCAGAAACTGGAAGCCAGAGTAACTATCCCAAATCTTTGCCTTGTAAGTCCTGTCCTATTCAGTGTTTACAGCAAAGATCTTACAACAAATCTAATATTCTGTTAGGTTCGTGAGCTTGAAGGGGAGGTTGAAAGTGAACAGAAACGCAATGTTGACACTGTGAAGAGTCTACGCAAACATGAGAGGAGAGTGAAGGAGCTCACTTACCAGGTAAGGTAAACAGCTTATTCAGGATAACCACCTGGAAAAAGCAATAATAAGTGAGATATGGTGATCAGGGAATTTGGAGTTAGGATTTAGGTTCAAATTTCCCCTCTGTCATTTTACTGCCTATGTGATCTTACACAATTAACTCTCTGGTCATTAGTTTCCTCATTGATTAAATGAGGGATTAGACTGGATGTCCCTTAAGATCTCTTCTAGTCCTATATTTGTGATCCCTTTTAGTATCTGTATCAAGTTAATGTTGCTATCAACAAAGGAATAGCAGTCTCTTGTTTTTAATTAGTCCGTACCTATCTACAATTTTTCAGACTGAAGAAGATCGTAAAAATGTTCTCAGACTTCAGGACTTAGTGGATAAACTCCAGGCAAAAGTAAAATCTTACAAGAGACAAGCGGAGGAAGCTGTAAGTATCTTTGCTATGTAATGGAAATTTTTTTATTTCATAAATTAAAAATAAAAGAAATAAAAATGTTTAAAAAGAAAGTAGAAAAGATAATTTTTCAGGGCTAGAAACCTAACAAAAAGCCCTAAGATTTATGCCATTAGTGTATATGCCCCAAAGTCTAAATGTTAACATGTCAGTTTTTAAAATCCCCTGTAATATTGTCTTTAAAAATTAGAAAAAATTCAATAATTTCTTTCCATTTTTCCAATATTTTCACCTAAGCTCCAAGGTAAATGAAATTCTTTCTTCCAGGAAAAGTCTGGGTGATCTTTGTTATGTATTAAAAGATTTGGGGCAATGATATTGACTCTGGGGTCAAAGAACTTGGGTTCAAACTTGGTCTCTGATTCTTAGTACTTGTGTAACCTTGAGCAAATCACTTAACCTCCCCAGGCTTTAGTTCCTTCAGCTGTGAAATGAAGGGGTTAGACTGGATGACTTCTGAGACTCCTTCTAGCTCTGGTTCTATGATCTTAAAATATACCCATTGATTTAAGAATATTTGTGTCTTGAAAAGTATCAGAAAATACTCACTGCTATCTAATTGTGGAAATGCCACGTATGAGAAGTGATCATAAGTAAGGTACCACCTGAAAGTGTCATAATGTGAAGAACTTAGTTAAGATTTGTTTTCTCTTAGTTTCTTGGGTAAGTTTTTTTTTTCTTTTTTGCTTAGGTATTTTTGGTAATAAAAGTAGGTATATAAAAATGTATGAAAAACAAAACCTCAAATTACCAAGTTAATTCATTGTAAGAAAACATTTTCAGAATTGGTGTACATCACTATTAAAGTTTCCAGTAAAGGGTCAGAAAATATTAGGGCCTTCCCCACTTAGGCCCCAAAACACATGTCCTTTGTTATTGACAAATCCCTTCCTTTCATCAGGAGGAACAGTCCAATACCAACCTCTCCAAATTCCGCAAGATCCAGCATGAACTGGAGGAGGCCGAGGAACGGGCCGACATTGCTGAGTCTCAGGTCAACAAACTGCGAGTAAAGAGCCGGGAGGTTCACACGAAGATTGTAAGTGAAGAGTAGTAACTGCCCAGTGCTACAAGGTGGCTGAAGAAATACACATAATGTGAAATTCTTGGCCACTTTACTCTGTATTTATTGTTGACCGTGACTTTCATGTTAAGGAAATAAAAATTGTAGGATGTTTTGCAAAGAAAATACCTTAGACTGGACTTTAATTTTTTTTTAAATTATTTTTCCTGAATTGTCCTTAATTTGTTCTATCATAACATTGAACAGTCAATCTGCTGCTGAATAAGAAATACAGTATCCATTTTAGTGCCAATTATGACAAATTAACAAGGGCAAGAATTTAATAGACTGAAAGGTATGCCTGTATGATCTGAAACCAGAGTGTGATTTTTTTTTTCACTTCTCTTCATCTTTTCCTCACATAATTCAATGTAGCTGATAAACTCACTGGGGCTTCCCATCACAGATGCCCAGGACTCTAAATCTACGTATAGTCCTGCCCTAATTATGTGCACATAGAGGCTGATTTATACCCTTTGTTCACAATGATTCTCTCTTCTCTTGAGAACTTTCATCAAGTTTGCGTACCCAAGGCATTCTCATTTGGATAATAAACAGTTTTGTTATAATTAAACACTGGCAGCATGGCCACTATTATTGCCTGGGTACTACTACCCAGCTTCACTGCAGGATCTAGAATTTGTCTGCTCCCAGAATTCAGAATCAAGCAATGAGGCAGCTGGAATATTAATGAATGTCAACTTCAACTATTAAAAATCCATCCTAAACCCAACTAACCAGAAGTTTACTACAATAAGGTAGTATGTGAGTACTAATTAAACCTGGATCTAGATTAGTCAGCGATGTTTTTTAGAGGAAAGAAGATTTTAAACTGAGCTAAATAGAGCTACAGGTTTAGGGAGTGGAAAGAACGAACTAACTAAAACTTTTCCATTTCCATATATAGAAGGAGGGAGGAATTTGGTTTTAGTTGGTACCGTTAGGAGATACTTGAGATAAAGATAAACTTACAGTCTAAAGGAAGTGCTTTTTCCTTACAGAAAGTAAGTTAACATTACAATAGACAAACATTACAATAGAACAAAACAATGAAATATCTGTTTCTGAACTCTCAAGTGGCAAAGGGGATGGGAAATGGAAAACCACGTTGTACTGAAATTGGCTATTCTGTTATTAATTCATTATGTAACCTTGGGGAAGTCACTTTTACTCTCCTAAGTTGGACAAGATCTAGAATAATTTCTACATTCTATGGCTTACATTTGCAACCAATGTTTCTAGGCATCCAGTTTCAGATGTCATAGGGACATATTTCCTATGAAAAAGAGCCCAAATTGTATTTCTCAGAACTTCATTTCTTATGAGGCTGTGTGCCTGTACACAGAGTGATTGTGTCATGAAACATCGACTTTCATTGGTGTGTGGAGACTTTACAGAAGGATGAAGAACTATGAAGCAAAGAAACAATCATGGTAGCACCTGACATAAAAGGGGAGTACAGCAACAGTGCAGCTAATTAATGGCTATTGAGATAAAATGAGGGGAGCTGAAAGAGGATCTCTACCTGTAGCAGAGATGGAGGAAAACAGAAGATGATGTTAGAGGAGAGATCCAGATGCTGCACAAACCTCCGTTTTCTATCTCCTCTCCCTGACCAAACTTCAGTCCAGTTACTGTAATTATGTTAACTAGGTGGCACAGTAGATAAAACACTAGACCTGAAATCAGGAAGATTTGAGTTCAAATCCTACCTCAGACACTTCCTAGGTGTGCAACCCAAAACAAGTCACTTAATCTCAGTTTTCTCATCTGTAAAATGGAGATAACAGCATCTACTTCCTTAGGCCTTTTGTGAGGATAAAATTGGATAATATTTATAAAGCACTTTACAAACTTTAAAGCACCCTATAAATGCTAACTCTTGTATATACCATGCCTTTTCCCATGCCTAAGTAGGAGTCTTGAAACAGATCCTTATCTTCTGATAATTGTTCCAGTCCTGATTAAACGATTTACTTTAAAATGCATGCTCTCAGTCTGTCAGCCTGATACAAAGTGAGTTTAGGTGATCTTGGAGGTTTCCAAAAAAATCCAAAGAGGTGTATTTGTCATCTGATATTCTCCACATCAACCAAGAGACACACACTGCATTAAGCAATTACATGATATCCTACTCTAATCAAATTAAACAGATGTGGTTCCCACTTTAGACAGACAATAGGAACACGAGCAGTTATAACAGGTGTATCAACAATGTGACAAATGTTTTAAACGGTCAATTTAAATACCAGTTACATGTAAAAGAAATACATAAGCAATATATTGAACCACAGTAGACGTAAAGGGGAGAAAGCACGTCATGTGGTGCAGGAGGATGGCAGAGAGAGTCGCGGACATTTCATGCCTCAACAAAGAAATATCAAAAGGACATTTCTAACTGAGGGCTTACAGAAGTCAGAGTTTTCAAGCTCCTTAGGTGAGGAGAAGCAAAGAACAATTGGTTCTTCTTTTTCCTGGGAGAGCCATGCAGGCATCCAAAGTGACTGTAAAGAAAGCTGGCCAATGGGAATGAAATGGTTAAACAGGGTTAAGCAGCTTTTATCTCAGAGGAGTCGGGGAGGGGCTCACGAGTAGGCAGTAAAAAAGTGAGGTCTATCTTAACTAATGTTTTTCACTTCAACATCTATGGATCTTATGAAAAAACAAAACATCAATCAATCAAGGCTCTGCCTTCATGGAAAAAAATCATTTGTTTTAACCAGTAAAGAACTTTCCCCAAAATACGGATTTGCAATTCTCTGGAAAGTTTTGGAGTCTGACAAAGACAACACAGTGAGCTGAGTCCAGCAGGCGACAACGTGCAGAGACCTTAACCCCTGAGCGAGCTCTCTCAGGCGACACCTGCATTATCATGACACACTGTCTCAGATCACTTTCAGATCGCTCCCTTCCCGAATTATTTATAGGAGATGGATTCATATACTCATGAATACGGGACAAAATATTTCTAATTATATCCAAATGCCTTTACATGAAGGAAAATTATGCTGGGAGACTAGATTGCCAAAAAAGTTTTGCCAACAATGTTTTGACTTAAGAAAGAGGAGGAGGCTACATATTTGCCATATCTGATCCTATAAAAGTGCCTTGTGGAATGAGAATGACTTGTCCTTCCACATAAAGCTTCAAGGTAAGTGTGTCTGAGGATAGCTCTGTGTCTGCAAGGGATGGGGATCAGGGAAAGCGTGTCTGGCTGTCCACTTGCATGCCACTCAGCCTTGGTCCTGCTGCTTCTGGCAGTCCTTTCAGTACAACATCAACTTGATCTGTAGGGATTTTAATTAGGCATTTTAATGTTCCCAGTAATTTTCAAAGGTTCATATTTTAAAGCTAGGCAATTGCTGGAGCCTGAATAAGTCAATCAGAAGGAACTTACTCTTTCTCTCACAGTTCTGACCTCCTTCAAGCTTGCATCTTGTTCATCTGTAAAACAAAAGGTAAGATCCCATTTCTGTTCCCTGGGTTCAGAGAAACTGGATTTTTTAATGTGGGTTTTATTATCCCCATTCTACAGATGTGGAAATGAGCAGTGGGATCCCCTGTAGTGGAATGTACAGGGGGCAACCTATAGTTAAATCATTTACCTCTGCATCCTTTAGTGCCTGATGTTGTTGCATCTAAACATATAGATTTTTACCATGAATATGCAGTAGTTATAACATGAAGAGGCAACTGGAGCTTCTGAAAGGGTTTCTCAAAAAATCCAAAATTTTGCTCCACAAGCAAACATTTTTTCATATGTCTTATCTAGACATGCATTTTTGCTTCTATCATGAGGACAATATTTGATACAATATTCTTTTGATGACCAAATTACAATGAGCAGGAAATTGCTGTATTCTGGAATATTATACTTTACTTGTAGAGGAAGTGCACATATAACTGGCATTTTATACAGTTTTAGTAAAAAGTGCCTTATGTTAAAATGCATAATTTGAAATTAAATTTCTAGAGATGAAGTCTAGTAGATGAGTACACAATGTTGAATTCTCTCCAGTGACTTTGCAAAATATAAATTAAACTTGTTTCTTTATTCTCTACCAGTAAAGTAGAGCTAAACATGTTTGTTTAAGCTAATGTAGGAGACAAACCATTTTAATTCTGTTATCATCCTCACAGTAGTCTGTTTAGCATCAATGGGATAACATTATCAAATCCTTAAGAAAAGTATTTTCAAAAATAGCAATATTACATTTCTGTTATTACAAAATACTCTGTAGCAATGTCAAAAAAGAATTGATGAATGGCATTTAAAGTTGAAAGGGAGAAGAAGCTTTTTGGGAAAATAGGGACACTCAAAGCAAGAGCAGAAAAGCAAAAACTGGAACAAAGAAAGTAGAAAGGACATATAAAGAATAGGGAATGGGGACCAGCAGAAAGGATGCTGTTCTTGGAGTCAAAGCTTGAGGTACAAATCTGGGTTCCCAAACCTATTGGCTGTGTCACCTTGGTCAAGTCATTTAAGTTTCTCTGAGCTTGTTTTCACATCTGTAGCACGGTGATGATAACACTCACATTAAAAAAACAACCACCACTACCAACCATCTTTCTGACCCCTTGTTTCTTTCTCTCCCTTCTCAAATTTTCCTAGAAAGCTTTGCCTGGATCTTTCCCTTAAACATATAGCATTCTACCTTAGACCTCAGGATCATATATTTAGAATTAAATGGAAACATGTAGTCCAATATATATAATAAAAATGCCTAATACATATTTGTATGTATACATATGTTTACATATATATTCTAAACATATTGCTTCACAAGGTTGTGAGACAAATGCTTTAAAAAGCATAATGTGCTATGTAAAAGTGAGTTATACAAACATGAGAAAATTATTTAATAAAAAGTTTTCTAAACAATGAAAAAAACATAGTAATCATTCTTTAAACAACATAACCTTTAACAAATCAGTTATTTTACTGAAAGAGCTTTCATTTATTACAAAAATAATTGCTATTATTTTCATTTTTTTCTATTTTCAGTTCACAAAGTATATACTGAGAGCATACTATGTAACTAGCGCTGTGCTAGGAGCCATGGAATACACATAGGAAGTGAAAAGTATAGCCCCTGCCTTCAAGGAGCCTACAGTCTACCAAGGAATACATGCATACACGAAAATGCTAGAGAAAGATAGCTTAGAGAAATATCTTGGTGTTTATATATATATATATAAGCTCCTAGAAAAGCAGCTGCTCCCAAACTGCAGCATTCCATGCAACCATAGTTATAAAGTGATGCTGTGACAAATGAGACAGGGAAAACCATTCAAAAATGTCACAGTAGGTGAGCCAAAATTCACTGTCTCATTCCAAAGGCATGACTGGTTTATGACCGCACTAGCAAATGGCACCTGGGATTAACATTTCACCTGAAACAAAGCCAGGGGATTACACATGAACAACATTATGCTTAGAGATAAATCAGTAAGAGAATAAAGTCCAAATCCTGAATTTTCACTGTCCTATCATTTTTTTCCTCCTCTTAAAGTCTTCTTCTGTGGAGCCCCAAATAATCCGCAACCATGAGTTCGGATGCTGAAATGGCCGTCTTTGGTGAGGCGGCCCCTTACCTCAGGAAGTCTGAAAAGGAAAGAATCGAGGCCCAGAACAAGCCTTTTGATGCTAAGTCATCTGTCTTTGTGGTGGATCCTAAAGAATCATTTGTAAAGGCTGTTATTCAGAGTCGGGAATCTGGAAAGGTGACAGCGAAGACAGAAGCAGGAGCTGTGAGTGAGCTGTCTGTAGTTTATCCCATCTGTTTTGTATCTTTTTCATTTATTTCATGCTTGCTTTTCTATTTTTCCCTAATAGACCGTGACTGTTAAAGATGATCAGGTGTATCCCATGAACCCTCCCAAATACGACAAGATTGAGGACATGGCCATGATGACCCACTTGCATGAGCCTGCCGTCCTGTATAACCTCAAAGAGCGTTATGCAGCCTGGATGATCTACGTGAGGAAATTTTCAAGAGATCCTTTTCAGTTAACTCCTTGAAAATTTTCATTTTACTTAGTTACTTCATTTGTTGTCCTTTTTTCATGCAGACCTATTCAGGCCTCTTCTGTGTCACTGTCAACCCCTACAAGTGGCTGCCAGTGTATAATGCAGAAGTGGTGACTGCCTACAGGGGCAAAAAGCGCCAAGAGGCTCCTCCCCACATCTTCTCCATCTCTGACAATGCCTATCAGTTCATGTTAACTGGTGAGTGATTCAGTTCTTTGTAAAATTAGTTATGTCATCAATTACTGCATGGTAGGTATCTGAGACTTTTATTTATAGTGTCTCTTTAAAATTATCTGTCCTATGCAAAGAAATTTAAACAGTGGGATTCAGAGTAAGAAATTAGAGTAGAATCAGAAAGTTATTATTTAAGCCAAATCTCTTAAGAGCCCAGATTACTTATTTGTCATCAATTTTTATAAATTATAAGAGCTCTTACAGTGTCATATTACATTATGAAGATGATACATCACTGACCTACTTTCAAAAGGGCATAAACTTTGAATTGCTTTCTGGAAGTACTGATCCATCCATTACCTCTCATTCAATCTTGCTTTTGACTAAAGATAAATTTGTGAGATGATAGATTGGGCTTGGGGGTATAGTCTGTGACTAGGAAATAGAATTTCTTCCCTCTTCCTCTGGGAAGCTAATTGGTCTACATGGAGATAAAATTCCCAGCCTTAGTCTTATAAATTAGCACCACCTTTTGCTGAGCACTAACAATTAAACTAACTAGCTCAAATGTGATTTGATATCTTGTCATCTAATTAGTGAGGGACATGTAATAGAAAGAACCCTGGATTTTAAGTCAGAGTCCAGGATTCAAATCTTAGTTCTGTCATTTATCACACAGTTCTAGTTGTGTGACTTTGGGAGAATAACTTCTCTCTAGGCTTTATTTTTTTCATCAATAAAGTAAGGAGGTTGAACAAGATTATCTCTGAGGACTTTTCTAGTTCTAACTCCTAGGGTCTTCCTGTGTTCCTGACTTTCCATATTAACAGGGGACTGTAATTTAAGCCTGCAAGTGACAACTAGGGAATAATGCTGATGATCTAATATATGATAACACATAATTAAACTAAAATGAACTCTTTTTTGGCTTAAGAAGATAACTGCTTTATACTTTTCTCATCACAAACACAGGAGATTTTGAGATAAAGGTTCACATACCTACATTCAGGTAGTAAAGGATTTTGCTTTTAAAATGTAGAGCTTTTCTTTGTATATTGGTACATTTGTGAGAGGGTAGGAGTAAAATTAATTATATCTTAGGCTTCCATGCATTAAAAAAAAAGAAGATAATTTAAGTTCTCTCCAAAAACCTGTGATATTCATAAGCAAGAGGTCAGATTAGTATCTTCAATTAAGTTAATAGGATTATAGAATGGCAGAATTTTTGAGTTGGAAGGGGATCTCAGTGACCATCTAATCCAGAGGTGGTGAACCTATGACCCTCTAG
This sequence comes from Pseudochirops cupreus, assembly GCA_028627135.1. Taxonomy (NCBI): domain Eukaryota; kingdom Metazoa; phylum Chordata; class Mammalia; order Diprotodontia; family Pseudocheiridae; genus Pseudochirops; species Pseudochirops cupreus. The sequence continues at coordinate 181,053,999 of CM053584.1, read as the reverse complement.
GTCCTCAAGTGCAGCCCTTTGATGAATTGTTTCTGGGAAGTTTGGATTCAGTTAAAGGACCACACTTGAGGACCTAGAAGGTCACAGGTTCCCACCCCTAACTAGGAGAACAAATCAAAGGAGTAAGTGCTCCCACGTTTAGATATTCAAATACTGACGCTGAGAACCAATACATCATTCTATTGGCAGTCAAAATGTCTGATTGCCAGGTTGTTAGTACATGTGGACTATGCACTTACTTAACATCTCTCGCTTTCTTTTATCTTTCAGATAGGGAGAATCAGTCTATCTTAATTACGTAAGTATTTTTATGCTAACACTAATGAGACGTTTAAGCAGTTATGAAAATGAAACATAAGAAAAGTGGAAAATTTCTCCAGTCATCTAGTGAAGCAGGGGCAGAATCAGAACAGGTCTACACAGCAATATCCATTTTCCATGTAAGTTTTAGATTTCATCTGAATATAAAATTATGATCAGAAGGCAGAGAGAGGTATTTCACATGCTGACCTATAACACAGGCAACACAGGCAACAAGCTAGGGAATTCCAGGCCTGGACTTGGCCCTTTGGCTGCTGACAAAAAGGAGAAACTGAGTTTGATCTGAAATAACAATAACAATTTGCATTTATATTACACTTAATGGTCTATTAAACACTTTCCTCACAAAAGCCTGAGAAAGTGGGCAGTTTGAATATTAACAGCTCTAAGTCTTGAGTCTACTGAATTGTGTCTTCTAAAGGCACAAGCATAAACAGAGAGATTGTGAGTACTAGAAGCACTGAAGTTTGGAGTCACAATTAATCTGCCTTCATTTTTGTTTTTCTCTCACAATGTTTACTAGTGAATAGAAGACATCACATTTTTTAAAGCATACCCAGAGCAATGCACATGACAGGAATCTTCTTGCAGCTTTTTGAGCATGTAGCTAGATGAACATACCATCATAGACAGTAAGGAAAGTTATTATCAGGCTCTGCTCAAGGTATCCTTGTCTCATTCCTAGATTCTAAGCTTCATGGGAAGGACTGTCTTGTTTAATCTTTCTATCTTCTCAGCATCTAGAACACTGCTCTGGACAGAGGTTCCCAAACTTTTTGTGAAAAATTGTTGAAGTGGTTTTATTTTCTCTCTTAGAAAAAATTCTCAGTGCTTAACACAATGCATCCAGAGCTCAGTATATAATAGTGCTTAATAAATGCTAGCTGACTGAGTAATTTAACTTTAAATTTAACTTTAATATTCTGATTTCTTTTTCAACAAGAATTTATCGAATGGAATATATATTATAGAACCTTGTGGGAAATGAGATGGAGAGTGTGAGAGAAGGGAAAATAAAGGAAATAATCTCTGCTTCTTAGGAACTTACAATCTTGTTAGAAAGATAAGAAATATGTTGTTAAGTAACAATGTAAGACAGCATATGAACTAGTATCCAAATGACAACCAGGTGACACAATGGAAGCAACACTAGACTTGGAGTCAGGAAGACCAGAATTCAAATACTGCCTCAGACAAGTCACCACACCTTTGTTGGCCTCGGTTTTCTTATCAGTAAAATGGGGATAATTTCATTTGCTTCCCAGGGTTGCTGTGAGGATAACATAAGAAAATGTTTGTAATGCACTTTGCAGGCCTTCAAGTGCTACATAAAAGCTATCTATTATTGTTATTATTATGTTATGAGCGGCACAGATAAATCCCTGGGAATTTTGAGAAAGGAGAGAATAACGTTACTTGAGTAAGAAGAGCAATTCTTGTCGCGTACGTGTCTCTTTTCCTCTTTAGCCAAAGCCAGAACTAGTTCCATGTTTTTCTACTTCTGATAACCATGGTGCTTGAATAATGTCAAGTGCCCAGGCAGAAAGACCTGGAGAAAGTAGAATCAGACAGATGGAATCCAATGTTTTTGTCTTTTCCACTAGAAGGAAGAGGAATAAAATATTGGTTCTAGTTTAGAGTGACTCTACTGTTTCTTTAACTGAAGTTCTTGAAGATTTTATATTTACTATGATTCCTGTTTGGCAGTGGAGAATCCGGTGCTGGAAAGACTGTCAACACCAAGCGTGTCATTCAGTACTTTGCAACAATTGCAGTGACTGGGGAGAAGAAGAAGGAAGAGCCGGGAAAGATGCAGGTGAACCCATTACTAGAATTAGAATGCAACCTCTTCCTGTGCTCTGAGGTATGTGTACAGAGTCGCTAATATCCTAATTGTTCTCCTTAAGGGGACTCTTGAAGATCAAATCATCAGCGCCAATCCACTGCTGGAGGCTTTTGGCAATGCCAAAACTGTGAGAAATGATAACTCTTCTCGATTTGTAAGTTTTCTGGTCTCTGTAAAAGATCTGTCTGGTATTTATTTCCACTAGCATACCTAACAATTTGATAAGTATATTTGTTTGCCTTCCATGTTTCTATAGCTATACTTTTTTTTTTCATTTCAAGGGTAAATTTATTAGGATCCACTTTGGTACCACTGGGAAACTGGCTTCAGCTGACATTGAAACATGTAAGTGATTAGAATCAATCACTAAAAGTATATTTGAGTAACCTTCCAAGAGGTAAATGAATATTGCTTGAATCCCCTGACATATTTTACTGCTTTAAATAATGAAATTTGTGCAATCTGTACTTCTTTATTAATTTCTGATTTTGTTAATTATACATTCTCTTTCAGATCTGCTAGAGAAGTCTAGGGTTACCTTCCAGCTAAAGGCTGAAAGAAGCTACCACATATTTTATCAGATCATGTCAAACAAGAAACCAGAACTGATTGGTAATTAATAAGGGAGAAAGATAAAAGCATTTAAGAGCATTTCAATGTTTTCCAGTGTTTTAAGACATACATTCTTCCTTTCCTACAGAGATGCTACTGATCACCACCAACCCATACGACTATGCCTTTGTCAGTCAAGGGGAGATCACTGTTCCCAGCATAGATGACCAAGAAGAGCTAATCGCTACTGATGTAAGTAAATGACAGGGAGCAAAATTAACCAGTTTTCTAGTATATCCTCTTCACAGAGCTAAATGTCTTGCAGAGTGCTATTGATATCCTGGGCTTCACTGCTGATGAAAAAGTGTCCATTTACAAGCTCACGGGGGCTGTTATGCATTATGGGAACATGAAATTCAAGCAAAAGCAAAGAGAGGAACAAGCTGAGCCAGATGGCACTGAAGGTATTTACTAAATCTCCATCTACTTTTAAATAACTGGAGGAAAAAATCTTATCTTTAACTTATATTTCTCTTGAGATTGAACTCTTAAAATTTCCTCTAGAAAAAAAAAAAGACACCATCAAAAATTACTTACTGATTATCTAGTATATGGAGAATTCTGTGATGGAAACTGGAAGATGATAGAAAAGATATGTAATATACGGTCCCTGATCCCAAATCACTTTCAATCTAGTTAGAGAGACATATGTAAAAATACATATGTAAAAAGATAAGTCCAAAGTAGTGTTTACTAGGTGTTTAATGAGTGATACTGACAATTATAATATAAATACTGACAATGGAAAAGCTCAGAGGGCTAAAGGCATCATGGAGGACATAGAACCTCCAGTCTTGAAATTGGGATTTAAGAATTCAAGCATTTGTGAATTACTGCTGAATTTGTGGTTACCACAAATGATAACACTATGAACTCGAAAAGTGGGTTGTGAATTTGGAATTCGGAATTTGGAACCTAGATTTAAATCTTGGCTCTGTCATTACTCCTTGTGTGACTCTGAGCATATCCTAACCTCTCAGGATCTCAATATCTTCAACTATAAAATAAGAAATTTGAACTAGATGATCTTTCTTTTTCTCTTTTCCTTCTTTCTCTCTCTCTCTTTCTTCCTTTCCTCTCTTTTTGTCTTTCTGTCTCTCTGTCTCTCTCTCTCTGTCTCTCTCTCTCTGTCTCTGTCTCTCTCTCTCTCTGTCTCTCTCTCTCTGTCTCTCTGTCTCTCGCTCACTTTCTCTCTCTCTTTCTTTCTGTCTTTCCTTTTCTTTTTTTTTGAGGCAATCAGGGCTAAGTGACTTGCCCACACACCTAGTAAGAGTTTGAGGTCAGAAGATTCCTTCCAACTCTAAAATCCTGTGATGTGCAGGAAAAGCTGTCTATACAAGTATATTTGAATCAGTGACAAAGTTGGTCAGAAGTTTTTAAAAGGCTCTCTTGAAACCATTGCAAGCCTTCTTGTGGTGTTTTAAAAGACCTTCCATATTTCAATGTTTCAGGTATCTATAACTGTATTGGTAGTAGCAGTCCCTCATCTCAGATCCAATAATAATAACTTTATTATTTTTTTGGCTGGACTTACCAAGAGTTTTTGTGTGGGACTTGAACTTTTTTTTTACTTTGATACCAGGTCTATATTTGCAGTGTAAAATAATCTCTCAGTATCAACAGCAACAATGATGACAAAAACATGAAATAGTACTATAATGATTGCACAACTTTTATCCATATTGTCTCATTTGATTCAGTAGATATCCATAAAGTCAAGTCAACAAGCATTTATAAACACTTACTATGTGCTAGGCACTCTACTAAGCTCTGGAAATAAAAAGAAAGGTAAAAATAGTTCCTGACCTGAAGGAGTTTATAATTTAATGGAGAAGACAATATGTAAACAATTATTTACAAAAGATATATACAGGATAAATTAGAAATAAACTTAGAGGAAAAGAATTAGCATTAAGGAAAGTCTTCTTTCAGAAAATAAGATTTTCACTGGGACTTGAAGGAAGCTGAGGAAGTCAGAAAGAAGAGATTAGGAGTGAGAGAATTTCAGATTTGGGGAACTGCCAGGGAAAATGTGCAGAATTGGAAAATGGTATGATTTGTGTGATGAAAAAGGAGGCCAGAATCACTGGATCATGAAGTTTGTGGAGGAGAATAAGATATAAGAATACTGATAAGATAGAAAGGGATCATGATATGAAAGACTTTAAAGGGAAATATTTATGAATATAAATACCAAACTAGTTGTGTTATATGATTGTGATGGAATACTACTGTGCTATAAGAAATGATGAGCTCAATGATCTTAGAAAACATGGATACCATCTGTGAGACCTTGAGGGAGTCATTTAACCCCAATTGCTCTGCCTTCCCCTCCTCCAAAAAGACAAAGAACATAAGAAAACATGGATAGACTTGCACAAAATAATGAAGAGTGAAATCAGAAGAACCAAGAGAATATTGTATAGAGTAACAAAAATATTGTTTTAAGAACAACTTTGAGTGACTAAGTCATTTTAGCTATTATAAATACCCAAATTAACTACAAAGGATGTTTGAAGGAAGATACTATCTGCTTCCAGAGGAAAAATCTATGGAGTATATATAGAATAGTTTTACATATGTGTGTGTATTTGTGTCACGGTAGTCATCTGTAGGGTAGTGGGGGAGGGGGAACAGAAGAAAAAAGAAAAAAAGAAAATTACATGATAACTTTACTATATATTTAGAAGAAATAGCAAGTTGTACATAATAGATTTGCAGTTTTGTGTAAAATTCTTTTTTTTCCTATTCTCCTACATTAGGGAAATGATTGTTTTATTAAGTTCAGAATAAATATTTTTTTAAAAAGGAAGTAGGATTCATATTTGATTCTGAAGTTAAAAAGGAGCTACTGGATTTAAGTGAACAGGGAAGTGACAAGGTCACCTGTACTTTAGGAAGGTCACTTTAGCAGCTGAATAAATTGACTGGAGTGGGGAAAGGCTTGAAGAAGAAAGACCAACTAAAGGCTATTATGATAATCTAAGAATGAAGTAATAAGAGCCAGTGTCAGAGGAGAGAAGGGAGCATCTATGAGAGATGTTGCAAAGGTAGAATTCACTTAGCAATGAGTTGGATAAGGATGAGAGAGATTAAGGAGTCAAGGGTGATACTTAAGCCAAGAAGACAGAGAGAATGGTAGTGTTCTCAACGGTAAGAGGGAAATTAGGAAAAAAAGAAGGGTTTGGGGAAAAAGATAAAGAGTTCAATATTGGACATGTTGAGTTTTAAGATGTCTACAGAATATACAGTTCACTAAACAGGCAGTTGGAAATGCAAGACTGGAAGCTGGAAGAGAAATAAGGATTAGATGAATAGATCTGTGTATCATCTACATGGAGATGATAATGGAGAACAAGGATGTTGACAAAATTACCAAGCAAAATAGTATGGAGGATGATGAGAAGAGAGCCCAGGAGACAGCCTTTGAAGACACTCATGCCTTGCAAGGGTAACCTGAATGAAGAAAGGAGCCCTAGAAGAAATGGTCAAATAGTAGAAGAATCAGGAGAGAGAAGTATCATGAAAACTTAGAGAGAAGTGGATATCAAGGGGTAGAAAATGACTGAGTTTTGAAGGCTGCAGAAAGGTCAAGAAGAATGAGAATTGAGAAAAAGCCATGATATTTGACAATTTAGAGATCACTAGTAACTTTGGAGAGAACAGTTTCAGTTGCATGATGAGTTCAAAAACCAGGATACAGAGAATTTATAAGAAAGTAAGAGTAAAGAAAGTGGAGGCACAAATAATAAATGAATTTCTAAAAGAGTTTGGTAACAAAAGACATACAATGATAGGGGATAAACAAAGATATACAATGGTATGGATTGATGGATCATGTGAGAGTTTTTTGAGCATGAGGAGACATGGGCACATTTGTAGGAGTAAGGAAGCAGCTAATAGAAAGGGAAAGACTGAAGATTAGAGAGAGTAGGGACAATCTTGTGGATGTAGAGTGGTTATCCTTGGCCAAGAAAAAGGACCATCTCTTCATGTACAACAGTGGAGAAGGAAGTGGTAGAAGGCATTTGAATGATTTGAGATTAGGAAGAGGGGAGAAGAAGAGGCTCTCAGTGAATGTCCTCTATTTTCAGTGAACTTTGATATAAATACTAAGCTGAGATGGTTGGGGGAGTGGAGCTATGAGAGGCTTAAGGAACAATGAAAAAGTGTGGAAAAGCCACTGTGGTGAATGAGATAGTGAGTCAGTCAGAGAGGCATAAAAGGACTGCCTTGCTATAATTGAGATCATGTAAAAAAACCAAAACAAATTGTAAATAGCCAGTCAGCACAGTTTAATGATTTTCTCCAGCTGTGTTGGCAACATGTAAATGGGAGCAAAAGCAGCAGAGGGTGGGAGGAATCAAAACCTTGCGCTTGGCAGGACCAGATTGGTGATGGGATAAAGAAGCAAAAACTCGAGAGAAAAAGACAGTGTCTAGAGTTTGACTGGTTCACCAAGTGGTCAAGATGGAGAAAGGGAAAGAGTAAACAGTACAGGAGTGATGGACTGAAAAAGAACTAGGATGTGGAGGGATTGGAGGTCATGGTTAAGAATCACAAGGAAGAGGGAAAGATGGGGTGATTTCAAGATTTCAGAATTCAGGAGTATATAAAGAGAGGACTTGTAGGGGACGAAAAAAGGCTTGCTAAAAAAAATTGTGCGGTCAAGTTCTCGATGAAATTTTCTGAAATCAGTTATGTTGGTTTTCAGATAAAAGATATACAACTTACAATGCATGTAACATATACAGTATAAAGTATAATACCTATAATATATACAATATAAAAATACAAATACAAAATACAAAAGTACAAAATAAAAATATTGACACGTTGTGTTTTAAGTCTGGTCAGACCCGCAGGCTGTGACTGTCAGTTTGTGCGATGGCGCGACTTCAGAGGTTAAAAAGTTTGTTCTAATAAATGGGTTTCCTTGACCTTCAGTATTTAGCGGTACTGCCTTTCTTTTCCCACAGTTGCTGACAAGGCTGCCTACCTCCAAAATCTGAATTCTGCTGACCTCCTTAAAGCGCTGTGCTACCCTAGAGTGAAGGTCGGCAATGAATACGTCACCAAAGGCCAGACCGTGCAGCAGGTAGATTGATTTCTTAGCTAGAGATTTAGTTATCAAACTATCCACAAACCCTTATTAATCTAGATAAGCTAGATATCAAGTGGGGCAGTGGATAGAATGCTGGGTTTGAACTCAGGAAGACTCATCTTCCTGAATGCAAATATGGCCTCATATATGTACTGGCTGTGTGACTTGACCCTGCTTGCTTCAGTTTCCTCATCTGTAAAAATGAGCTGGAGAAGGAGATGGCAAACCAATCTAGTATCTTTGCCAAGAAAATACCATATGAGGTAACAAAGACTTGAACATGAATGAAAAATAATTGAACAACTGACAATATATCAGGCACCCTACCAGGTGCTGGAAAAGATGAAAATGAGAAGAACTTATAAACTATTGGTGGAGATAAGATGTACATGCATTGATATATAGAAAATAAATATCCCTTACAATTCTCTGATAAAGACAGGAATTGTATGTTTATTGACATATCTGTACTTATCTGTACTTCAGGTGCTCAATGCTGTGGGTGCCCTGGGTAAAGCTGTCTATGAGAAGATGTTCCTGTGGATGGTCACTCGTATCAACCAGCAACTGGACACCAAGCAGCCCAGACAGTACTTCATTGGAGTCTTGGACATTGCTGGCTTTGAGATCTTTGATGTGAGTTAGTAATAATTAAGAAGTTTATAGGTTCTGGAGATTGTTCTCCGTGAGATGACTGTACCCTAAACTAAATTGAGGTTGACAGAGAATGAAAAATTCCACTGTATGGCACAGGTATTGACCATATGTTATAGTGGCAAATCTAATTCCAACTCTTGTCTTGGTAGAGGAAAGTTGAGCAATAATTGGCTGAGACATGATGAAATCTGAGAAACCATCTGGTTAGGCAGGATAGTGACATATCAAAACCATCCAAGTACATTGGTAAGAAAAATCAATTAGAATGACTTCAGAAGAAAGATTTCAATAGTTCTTGTGGTGTTTTTTTAAGAAAAATGGTTAGCTGGTTTGAAGATTTCAGGAGTTGAAAGTGTAATCCAGAGGGCAGATGGCATAACAGAGAAAGCTATCACTATCACATTACTGAGAAACACTTCACTAGTAGTGAGTAAGAAGCTAAAAGTAAAGTTCCCTGTGTTTTTTGAACAAGTGTTGGTGGAAGTTTCTAAGGCTGGAAAGTAAATAACCAATCAGTCACCAGAGGAATGTCACAGTATGAGCACTGCTGATTTTGCATAGTCAGAGAAAAATGCAGTAGTGGATTATTTATAAAATAATATTTGAGCATAACAAAAAATGGTAATTAATTATTTTGACTGTTTTCTCCACTGGGATGCAACTCAACCACTATAAGAAAGCTATGCCATCATGTTTCACTTTAGGGATGTTGACTAAAAAATGAAAGCTATTTCATAATTCAGAAATCATAGTAGCACTTGCTTCACTTATGAGGAAGTTATTATCAGGGAACTTCAGTTATCCAGAAAGCAGAACATAGGATTGGGAGCTGGAAGGGACCTAGTCCAAACTCCTATTTTACTTTACAGTTGAAGAAACTGAAGCTCCCAGAGATTAAGAAAATTATCTAGAAAGTAACTAAGTAGGAATGTTTCAAAGCCCTTATCCTAAAGTTCACATGTAGGAGAATCTCTCAGACTCATATTCACATTATACTTTTACTTAAAAAAACAATTATAACAACTTTGGTTATCTGGTTCTAAACACAGTGGATTAGAAGTTTAAGTCTATTAGAATCAGGCATAGTGACAGAAACAAGAAAAGACAGCTGAGAGCTTGAAAGACAGGAAAAAAAAAACAACATAAAAAACAGGTGCAAGAATTCAAGAAGCACAGCAGTCTGTAGATTTTGAGCATAAAGATAAACAACCTTGAATATTTTAATGGCATCCATGGGCATCACTGTATAGTTATGGCCTCTTAGAACTCAAGTTGCCCATGACCTTGAATTCATGTTATATTTCGTCTTCATAACGATGTATTCATTATGAACTATCAAGAAGAAATTGGATTATGTGCAGTGTGCTCTGTTTAAGAAATCAGGGAAGCACTGATGTAATTTAGATGATTTCTATCCCAAATAGTTAAAATACAGTAAGTTTCGATCTTTAAGTTACTTGAAAAACATTCCACTCGGGTGGAAAACATTCTCTAATGATGCAATATAAATGAGATACTTCTGTGCATCTCTTCATTCAGTTCAACAGCCTGGAGCAGCTGTGCATCAACTTCACCAATGAGAAACTGCAGCAGTTCTTCAACCACCACATGTTTGTGCTGGAGCAGGAGGAGTACAAGAAGGAAGGCATTGAGTGGGAGTTCATTGACTTTGGGATGGACCTGGCTGCCTGCATCGAGCTCATTGAGAAGGTGTGTTTGGGCATGGATCAAACAGAAGGCTTAACGGCCTTCCATTCAAAATTACTGTGGCCTTTGAAAGAGAAACATAATGTCTTGGTACATAGTATGTTTAAAGATTTTCTTTTTTTTCCCCTTCACAAGTAAAACACAAATGAAACAGCAAAAAAAAAATCTTTCTTCTAGTAATCCCTAGTTTTGAATATCACAGACAAGCTATATATCTATAGAGAGACATAGAAATACGTATTTTATGTATGTACACACATACCTACATACACATGCATACACATATACATACTTAAACTTGAACTGTGCTTGTGACAGCCATAATATAGGCAGTTCCCACTGAGAGAACTCCCTATACTAAAAGACATCTATACCTACTCTATTTTAGAGAGTTGTCTGCAGCCCTGAGAGGTTCAACGATTTGTTCAGGGTTCCATAGTCTTGTGTGTAAGAGACAGGACTGGAAGTCAGGTCTTTCTGACTCCCAGACCAGTTTTCTTCTTCTTTTTTACACCACAATGTCTCTTATATATAACTTGCATTTGAGTCCTGGATCTGCCATTTGGTCTAGATGACCTTGAGAAAGTTTCTTCTCTTGTATGCATGTGTATTCTATGGGAAGCTGGGTGGCACAGTGGGTAGAGAAATTGGCCTGGAATCAGGAAGACCTGAGTTAAAATTCAGCCTGTATGAACTTGGGTAAGTCACTCTGTTTGCCTCTGTTTCTTCAGCGGTGCACCTACTTTCCAGGGTTGTGAGGATCAAATGAGATAATAATTGTAAAGTGCATAGCACAGTGCCTGCACATGGTAAGAATGACACAAATGTTAGCAGCTGTTATTAGCTATTAATAAAATCTTCAAATACTTAAATATATGTGTATGTGTAGATAGATGGATAGATGGATAGACAAGCTTTCTTTTCTCTAAAAAGAGGCTTTATGGGACAGAAAGTTTTTATTTTTTTATAGTTAAGAATTTTTTTATATTCTAGGTCACTTTTTAATGGAAATTGGGGTATGTGGATGTTGTATTCTAAGGCCTGTTAGTAAGTTCTTAATAAGCATAGCAGATTCTTGGAACCTCACTCAAACTCATTAAAGAAAAAAAACTTGATTAATATCAATGAACATACAATATTATATATATATATATATATATATAATATGTATGTATCCATAATGTGTGTATATACATATATGTGTATATATATACATATGTGTGTACGTGTGTATATATATATATATATATATATACATATACAGATAGATAGATAGATAGATAGATATTTAATCAGAGAATCGTAGATTTAGTGCTAGAAGGGACATTGAAATTCAGAGGCCACATAGTTCTGTTGAACGGATGAGATAAGGAAACTAAAGCCCACAATAGTCAAGTAGTTTGTCCAAGATCACACAGCGTAGAAATACCAGCAGTAGGATTTGAACCCAGACCTTCTCAATACAAGTCGTGTTCTTAACACTGTACCATGCTGTACTATAATCATGTCTCTATTGTCCTCCTTCCAGCCAATGGGCATTTTCTCCATCCTAGAAGAAGAGTGTATGTTCCCCAAGGCAACAGACACTTCTTTCAAGAACAAGCTATATGAGCAACATTTGGGGAAATCCAACAACTTCCAGAAACCCAAGGTTGTCAAAGGGAAGGCTGAGGCCCACTTCTCCCTGGTGCACTATGCTGGCACTGTGGACTACAACATTGGAGGCTGGCTAGACAAGAACAAGGACCCCCTAAATGAGACTGTGGTTGGGCTGTACCAGAAATCCTCAATGAAAACTCTGGCTTACCTCTTCACTGGGGGAGCTGCTGCTGAAGCAGGTAATTTTCTGTGTGATTAATATTTTCTTAAGTTTAAATGATCTGAGTTACAATTGCCCAGAAGGAAGAAGTACACTTTAATTACCTATGTTTTCTTTTCTTTCAGAGGCTGGTGGTGGAGGAAAGAAAGGTGGCAAGAAGAAGGGTTCATCTTTCCAGACTGTGTCAGCTCTTTTCAGAGTATGATCTTCATTTACCTCTAAAAATGACCATGTAGTTGGTGGAGGACTAGACGATAGAGAGAGGACTAGAATATGTAGAGAGATGCATATAGTATATTGTATGTGTGGGTGTGCATATTAAGTATCTGCATGGTGCCGGGCACATGATAGGAAGCTAATAAATGATTTTTAACTGGTTACTAATTATGTAGGAAGATGAGATCCTGTGGAAGCAGCTCAACAGATAAAGATAAAGACAGTAGGATTTATAAACTTGATAAAATATTACTACTAAGTAAAGAGTAGGGTTCCATAGATATGTGGGGAGGGGAGGGTTCTGTAGAGAAGAGTAGATTGAGGAACTCACAATAGAATGGAGAGAGAGAATTTTTTGGCAGTGGGAAATAAAAGATGGGAGATAGTTGAAAAGCTGGGAATCAGTAAATGAAAAAATGGGATTCTATTCTTTATAATTCAATAGACATTTATTAAGCATGTAATATACATTCCTGTGCCACTGGGACACAAAATTTTTTAAATGGAATAGTACATACTCACAAGAAAATTGATATGGCGCTAAAATTAGGTGGTTGCAGTAGTGTTCAGTTGTATGTTACTATCTTACCTTAAGAGCTTTAAATGGGCTTTAAATATTGCAATGGGCTTTAAATATCACATCCCCTCATTTCACAAATGAGAGAAGCAGGACTCAGAAAGATGCTTAGAAAAAAATTGAAATCATGAGAAAAATAGAGTTGTTTAATTCTTAGCAACTGTGGAGATAGAGAATACAGGGTTTAGAGATGGAAGGCGTCTTAGAGGCCACTAGTTCAACTGTTCCATTTATGGGTGAGGAAACATAGGCCCAGAGATATAAAGTGACTTGCCAAACGGGTCACATAGGTAGTAAATGACAAAACCATTATTGGATTGAGTCACTTTGGACACAATTTTTGGACATTTTTCTTCATATTTATCCATGTCAAAGATCACGATATTTACCTGTGACAATTGCTTGCAAATAAAATGACATATTAATTCAATTATCCTTTTTTATGTGGCCTCCTAGGAGAATTTAAACAAGCTGATGACCAATCTGAGAAGCACTCACCCTCATTTTGTACGGTGCATCATTCCCAATGAAACTAAAACTCCTGGTAAGGAACTCTAGAATTAAAATTCACAGCTTGACTTTTAGCTTTTTTTTTGTAGCATGGTAACCACATACATTTTGGATGTTTCAGGTGCCATGGAACATGAACTTGTCCTGCACCAGCTGAGGTGTAATGGTGTGCTAGAAGGCATCAGAATCTGCCGGAAAGGATTCCCAAGCCGAATCCTGTATGCTGACTTCAAACAGAGGTTGGCCTCTTTTCATTCTGAATTATCCCCAAATATTTGGTATTTACCAGAATAAATTTTACTATTTAAAGAAAAATCTTTTAAAAAATGGACAGTGAAAACAGTGGGTTTGACTTCAGAGGAGCTAGATTTGAGTTTTAAGTACCTTTGTGATCTTTTATCGTTTTTCAGTTGTGTCCAACTCTTCACGACCCCCTTTGGGGTTTTATTGGCAAAGATACTGGAGTGGTTTGCCATTTCCTTCTCTAGCTCACTTTGCAGATGAGGAAACTGAGGCAAACATGGCTAAGTGACTTGCCCAGGGTCACACAGCTAGTAAGTGTCTGAGCCTGGATTTGAACTCAGGGAGAGGAGTCTTCCTGATGCCAGGTTTAGCTCTCTATCCACTGTACCATCAATTGCCTCTTTTGGTGTCTTCAGATAAGTCATTTCCTCTCTAGGTTTCATTTTCCTTTCTAGCTCCAAATTTAGAACTAGAAAAAGGACATGGCTTTTTGATTTTATGACAACAGAAATCAATGTAATATGATATAAGTGACAAATTTTAACTCAGTAAGTCTAGAGACCTAAGCTACCTTTTATTATGTAACAAAAACCCTAAGTAGGAGAATACTATTATTGTATAAACATGTTGCCAAAAAAAAAAACCCCAAGAAACATACTACCTAATATCTGCTCCATTTTTACAGTGGAATGGGAAGAGAAGATCCATCAGTTATTGACAACAGTTTCATATTTTTTTTTACTTCAACAGATACAAAGTTTTAAATGCAAGTGCTATTCCCGAAGGACAATTCATTGATAGCAAGAAGGCTTCTGAGAAGCTTCTTGGTTCTATAGATATTGACCACACCCAGTATAAATTTGGCCATACCAAGGTACTAACTCTGTTAAATCTACCTGAACCAGATCCAGTCAGCTTCTACTTTTTGTAGAATGAAGCCAATGATCTGTAATGACTTCCTCATGTAGGTCTTTTTCAAAGCTGGTCTTCTGGGTCTTCTAGAGGAGATGAGAGATGACAAGTTGGCACAGCTCATTACCCGAACTCAAGCCATGTGTCGGGGTTTCTTAGCAAGAGTGGAATACCAGAAGATGGTGGAAAGAAGGTAAAATAATTTATTTAGCCCAGTTGGCACAAATCTTAAAACTGGTCTGCCCTTCTATTTTTACCTTGAACCTATTGTACATTTTATTTTTTAAATATCTTTTATTGATTTTTTTTGCATCGCCTAATTTTTCCCTATCTCCCTTCCCTATGCCTTCTCAGACAGCTATTCCAGCTAACAAAAAACACATGCATTTTCATCATATCACAGGGAATCCATCTTCTGCATCCAGTACAACGTCCGTTCCTTCATGAATGTCAAGCACTGGCCCTGGATGAAGCTGTATTTCAAAATCAAGCCCCTGCTCAAGAGTGCAGAGACAGAGAAGGAGATGGCCAACATGAAGGAAGAGTTTGAGAAAACTAAAGAAAATCTTGCAAAAGCAGAGGCAAAAAGGAAAGAGCTGGAAGAAAAAATGGTAGCTTTGATGCAAGAGAAAAATGATTTGCAGCTCCAAGTTCAATCTGTGAGTGTCATATAGCACTTTACTGAATCCTAGTCTAAAAGAGAAAGATTTGGTTTTCAACTCAAGGTATTTTTTGTTTTTGCTCTTTTTTTTTCGAGGGCAATTGGGGTTAAGTGACTTGCCCAAAGCCACACAGCTAGTTAAGTGTCAAGTGTCTGAGGCCGCATTTAAACTCAAGTCCTCCTGACTCCAGGGCCAGTGCTCTACTCACTGCACCACCTAGCCACCCCAGGGATTTTTTTAAAAAATTAATGTAATGCTTCTTTCTGTGTTGCTGCTTCTTAAATATATTCAATCATCAAATCTCCTGCAGTCATAGACCAATGATTCTTTTCATACGCAGCATCATTTCTTTCCTTAAAGAAAAAGTGTGGTAGTATTTTGAATCAGAAAGGTCTGTAATTCTCAGAGACAACATGACATACTGGAAAAGGTATTGCGGTTTGGCTCCACCACTTAAGTACCACTGACCACTCCACCACTGACTTTGGTCTCTCTGAACCTCCATTTCTGAGGCAGTTAGATGGCACTGGACCTGGAATCAAGAAAACCTGAGTTCAAATTCAACCTCAGATACTTACCAGCTTTGTAATCTTGGCCAATCGTTTAACTTCCATCTGCCTTAATTTCTTCTTGCAAATAGAGATGCCTACCTCTCAGGGTTATTACGAGGACAAAAGGAAATATTTACAAACTGTTCTGCAAGGTTTAAAGCTTGTATTTATCTAGGATTTTAATTTTTGCAAAGGGCTTTACATATATTATCTCATCTCATTCTCACAATAGCCCTTTAAGGTAGATGCTAGTATTATTCCCATTTTTTCCAGATTAGGAAATCATCCCAGAGAGATTAGGTGGTTTGTTGGTATCATATAGCTGGTAGATTCCTGAAGCAGAATTTGATCCTCAGTCAGTCTAATTCCAAAACCATGGAGCAAACTCTTATGCCCCTTAGCCCACAGGGCTGTTGTGATGAAGACACTTTGTGAGCCTTAATGATCCATAGAAATATTGACTTTTGTTATTATTGTCTACCTTCGCAGAGGTTCTTGTGAATCAAATGAGATAATATAGGAAAGTGCTCTGTAACCAACAAAACTAAACCAAATTTAAGCTCTTCCCCCTTTGTTTCACCCAGAGAAAGAGGACAGGCAATGTACTCTTGATAATTTTACTGTTGAGAAGTACATGTGACAAAAGATTATTGGTAATAATGTTGAAGGGGAAAGATCTTGATAATGAGTGAGATCTTATGACTAGATAATTATTTTGAGCTTTGGTCTTTGGACTCATAATAATGACTGGGATGATTTAAAAAGTGTATGTTCATATGGTGCTTTGAATACTTCGTCTTATTTGATCTTCATAGCTGTCCATTTCCTTCATTTAGTTCTATGTAAGCAAATTCCAGTATCCTTCTCCTTCTGAATAATATGCATTCTATTTGTCTCAAACCTTTATCTCTCTTCCCAAACTAGAGCAGCACATAGACTATTTTCACTGTGACCCTTGATGGTTCTAACCCTTCTCTCTTGGGTACCCATGTGCCACTTCCAGAAAAAGATATTCCAATACCAGCCTACTCTGAATTATATCATTCACTTTGTCTGATACTTCCTTGTCCCTTTGCCCTGCCCTAGGGAAAGATGTAGACATCTACATCATCCCAATATCAAAGAAAGCCATATGCTACTTATTTTTTGAAGATGATTATGAAACAAGGAGAGATATTGCTAATGATTAAATTTAAGAACACTGAAATAAAGTTCTAGAATTTTTAATAATTACTAAGCTAAGTTCCCCATGAACAGTTCAGAGATGGATCATGTATTGGGAAATAATAAGAGATTGTATGTTTTTATATGTCTGTACTCCCCAGTGCCTTGCAAATGATAGGGACTTAATTCAATTAAACAAATATTGGCCCTGTAGTAGAAGCTCCAAGTAATCTCTTTATTTACATGGGTATTGACTGAGTCAAAAACCAAGCAAACCAAGGAATAGTAAACATGTTATTGGTATAATATTAAGCATCAAGAAACCTCCCCAAAACATCTAATAAATATCCTTTTCAGGAAGCAGATAGTTTAGCTGATGCTGAGGAGAGATGTGACCAGCTAATTAAAACCAAAATCCAACTTGAGGCTAAAATCAAAGAAGTGACTGAAAGAGCTGAAGATGAGGAAGAGATCAATGCTGAACTGACAGCCAAGAAGAGGAAACTGGAGGATGAATGTTCAGAACTCAAGAAAGACATCGATGACCTTGAGCTGACACTGGCCAAGGTGGAAAAGGAAAAACATGCTACAGAGAACAAGGTACAAATAATGATCATGAAAATGAAATAATTTTTATTATGCATATGTTATGTACAATTATGACACTTAATGTAAAATAACACAAAAACATTTTCCCTCACAAAGGTGAAAAACCTCACAGAGGAGATGGCAGGGCTGGATGAAAACATTGCTAAGCTCACCAAAGAGAAGAAAGCCCTCCAAGAGGCCCACCAGCAGACCCTGGATGACCTGCAGGCAGAAGAAGACAAAGTGAATACATTGACCAAAGCTAAAATCAAGCTGGAACAGCAAGTGGATGATGTAAGTCTAAAATTATAAAGAAAAAAATGTTTTTATTTTAGACAAACAGTATGGAATCGTGCTTACTTGACCAATCAATGTTTATCCCCTTTTGTACTGGTCCTGAGAAGTATTTTATACTTTTAAGAATGAATTCCTGGAGTGTTAAAGAAGGGAGAAAAGCATATTGAGAGATCATGTACTTCAAACTTCTACCCAGAGTTTTTGGGTTGTTTTAAACTTTTAGGGGGCTAACCAGAACTGTAAAGGACTTTAGAGGTTATTTAGTTCAACCCCTCCCCACCCTACTCCACAGATAAAGAAATTGAAGGAGGCAGTAACTTGCTCAGGGTCACAGGGCAAACCATTTGAAGATGTTGGACCAGGACTCTGAATCGGGTACTCCTTCCATTGTATATCCAATAGTAGTAGACATTATGAGAAGCCTATAAAAGAAGCATAAAATAAATACCCACCCACAAGGAATTTTTAATATTACAGAGGGAAGAAAGAAAGTATATGATCAAATGTTAACTCCATGACACAAACAGTAAGTTTAGAGCAAACAGAAATTAGAGGAGCAACGGTCATTGATTTGTTGTCCAGTCATCAGAGGGTCTTATCAGTTCTCCCTCTCTATATTATCTCTCTCATGAATCTCCTTCTCTTTATCATACAGTTGTCACCATAGCTCAGGACTTCCATCATCTTTTGTCTAGACTATTGCAATAGTTCCAAATTAGTCTCACTGCTTCTAGTGTCTCTCCAACCGATCTGCCAAAATAATTTTGACCATCACTCCAATCTCATTTTTAGTGTTTTCTCCCTCCTTGATTTTATTGAGGTTGTGCCTATTTATGTAGCAAAACATACCCCATATTCCATGAATAAGAAGGTCCTTGCAGTCCAGAGCACTATTTTGTTTTTGTCTCTCTATCCTCAGTACCTAGCTTAGTGCCTTGAACATGATGGATATTTAATTTTCAAAAATTGTGTATTTGAAGAAATATTGAACAGGTAAAGTGAGAGATAGTGCAAAGGAAGAGTCAGTAGGACTTGATGGCTGACTGGAGAAGAGGGCCAAAAAAATGCAAGAAAGAAGAAGAGATGACCCCAGAACTTCTGAACTAAGGCCCTTAGGGAGAATGGGGGAATTAGCAGGAATTGCCATATATTTCTTAAATTATTCAACTTTAGCTTGAAGGGTCTTTGGAGCAAGAAAAGAAAATCCGCATGGATCTGGAGAGAGCAAAGAGAAAACTTGAAGGAGATTTAAAATTGGCCCAGGAATCCATCATGGATGTAGAAAATGATAAACAGCAGCTTGATGAAAAGTTAAAAAAGTAAGTGGTTGAGGAACTCTGTTTCTTGGGAAGGTTTGGGGGGGGTTGGGGGAAGGACCTTTTAAAACTTTAGTTTTAAGTACAAATACAAAATACAAAACATGTATTGCTTTTTTAAAAGGAAAGAGTTTGAAATGAGCAACCTGCAAAGCAAGATTGAAGATGAACAAGCATTGGGCATGCAGTTGCAGAAGAAAATCAAGGAGTTGCAGGTAAAGTCTTCACTTCCCTGCGTTCCAGGGCCCAGGGAAACATCCATTGACAGGAAGAGGCTGATGGGTCTGTTTTCCCCTATTGCCAGGCCCGCATTGAAGAACTGGAGGAGGAAATCGAGGCAGAACGCGCCTCTCGGGCCAAAGCTGAGAAGCAGAGATCTGATCTGTCCAGGGAACTGGAGGAGATCAGTGAGCGCCTGGAAGAAGCTGGCGGGGCGACTTCAGCTCAGATTGAGATGAACAAGAAGCGAGAGGCTGAATTCCAGAAGATGCGCAGGGACCTTGAAGAGGCCACCTTGCAGCATGAAGCCACAGCGGCCACTCTGCGGAAGAAGCACGCGGACAGTGTGGCTGAGCTTGGGGAACAAATCGACAACCTGCAGAGGGTCAAGCAGAAGCTGGAGAAAGAGAAGAGTGAAATGAAGATGGAGATCGATGATCTTGCCAGCAATATGGAATCTGTATCCAAAGCTAAGGTAGGTCTCTGCATTTATTTTAATCAGAATGAACAATGCAAATTCTATAATTAAAAATCACTCCTTTGGGGATAAACGATGGCATCAGCCCTGGGGGAAAAGTAACATTTTATGGTGAATTTATTATGTTTCTTTTTTCCCTGACAGGAAGAGTTTATCTATTTATGAGGGCAAAGGATACACTGAGCAAGTCACTTCAGCTCCAGTTTTCTTATCTGTAAAATGAAAGATTTGGCTAAAATGAGCTCCCTCCCAACTCTAAATGTACAGTTTTCTGAATAGTAGATTCATTATCTTTCATATATCATTTCAAACAAAACTTTTGAAATACAACTCTACTCATTTTAAAGCTATGGTTTATATTTACATAGTAATAATACCTTACATTTTATGAAATTTTAAAGTTTTAAAGGTATTTTCTTACAATTATTTCTTTGATTTTCACAAATTCTCTGTTAGAGATGCAAGGACTATATTATCATCTCTGTTTTTCAGATAAGAAAAAAAGACAACGAGAGATGAGTTAGTATGGGGAAAACTAGGGTGCACGGATAGAGCATTGGCCCTGGAGTCAGAAGGACCTGAGTTCAAATTCAGTCTCAGATATTTACTAGTTATGTGACCCTGGGCAAGTCATTTAACCCTGATTGCCTTCATTGAGAGAGAAAGAGAGAGAGAGAGAAACCTTGCTCCTCTATTTCCTGGTTGCTAAATTTTCTACGTTTTCCCATCTACACTGGCACTCTCTGCACAGTCAGGCTGGACCCCTGCAATTTCAGTGTCCTTTGCAGCGAGGAAATTCCCTGTGGCAATGTGGCGCATTCCCTTCAAATTGCAGAGTTGCATAGAACCTTGAGAATTTAAATGTGTCAGTATCTGAGATAGGACTTAACCCCGGGTTCTCCTGACTTCGAGGTATGCCATCTGTTCATACTATACTATACTATACTTCGTTCTTCTAATAAATAAATGCTGTGCCTGCTACAAAAACTTTAGATAAACATACTTTTATTTTATTTAAATGTTTGAGGTCGCTTAGCCCAATCCCCTTATTTTTATAGATGAGAAAACTGAGGGCCAGAGTTGAAATGGCTTTTCCCAGGTAGTGAGTAGTAGAGCTGGTCATCAAATCCAGGTCCTTTGGTTCAACCTCACGGTGCCTTCTATAATTCTGTATTCAGGGCAACCTTGAAAAAATGTGCCGCACTCTAGAAGATCAAGTTAGTGAACTTAAATCAAAGGAAGAGGAACAGCAGCGCCTGATCAATGACCTGACTGCCCAGAGAGGGCGCTTACAGACTGAGTCTGGTATGTCATTTACTGGTGCCTATCCTCGACCATTTGTTCCAAATTGTTTTAAAAGTTTGGTGGGTTGAATCAGTTGAATAAGTATTTGTTAGCAGCTACTATGTACAGTTCACATTGTACTAGGAACTGGGGATAAATAGATGAGACAAGGAGTTTACACTCTAGTGGAGGGAGGTGGGCAAGAGAAACAAAGGCTGTGATAAAGGCATGAGAGCTCCAAGCTATGAAAAAGAAAGATGACATAGCTTAGGAGGATCAAATTCTATTAATAAAAACCATTATATATTTTTTTTCACAAGAACTGTCGTCTAGCCATGCCTTCACCATCCTTTACTGGGTAGTTGATTTTTTTAACCCAAGTACAGGACTTTACATTTATTCCTATACAATGTCATCTTTTAGATAACCAACCACAAGCCTATTGAGAGCTTTTGAATTCTGACTCTGTGAGTGATATTTGGGCAGCTATCCTTCCCATTTGTGTTATCTGCAAATCTGATAAACATTCATATCTTTATCCAAGTCACAAAGCCATAAATTAAAAATAGGGAAAAAACCAACACAAGGCCAAGTACACAGTCCTGTGATTCCACTAGAAACTTCTCCCTAAGATATCTTTAAACAAATGACTACTTTTTGGTTGGTCATTCAGATCTCTATCCATGTAATTGTACACTCATCATGTTCATAAGTATAACATGAAAGATTTTATCAAAGAGCAAGGAGGACTAGTCTGATACGACCTATATTCTTGATGAAACCATGCTTTATAATTGCTATTTCCCTTTCTTCACTGATCAGAATTTGGGTAGAAACCAAAGTCAAGTCTAATATCCTAGATAACCTATCCTAATATCCATTATTTTCCTATTTTTTTTTAAATTGGAACGACAGTTGATCCAATCCAGTAACCCTTGAGATAGGTGATGGTGATAGAAATACAATCCCTACTCTCAAAGTGCTTATTATGGTCTTCAGTGTGGTCTTCAGACAACTGGTGAACCCAAGTTAAGCAGATTTTGGTTCCATTTGGTTCCATTCTTTCTCTACCAATCACTCATATAAGTTCCTCTCAAAAAGCAGATGATATTAGTGGCAGGTAGACTAAAAAGTCTTGAAGCCCAGTAGTGGTCCGTAGGCCAGAGTTGAGAACCACTGTACTAGATCATACTTCACTGTACAAGATCCTATGATTCAGAGCCAGCAGAGAACTTGAAAGTCATTTACCACAAGCTTCTTTTACAAAAGAGAAAACAGAGTCCTAATGAAGTAAAAGGGCATAGATAGTAAATAGATTTGAACCCACATTTTACCAATTCCAAATCCCATGTTCTTTTCACCACATGGCTACTAATCTCCCAAAAGAAAGAAATTCGATGAAAAATCTTCCCTTTTAAAATGTTATGTGGGTAGTCAGTGTAGCTTGTGAAAAAATAGTCATGTGCCCCAAAAAGGTAAATAATATTGGCACACGTGGTTTGAACATAGTAGAGACTCAATAAGGTTTTTACTCCTAAAACCACATTAAAACTATAAAACTAATAATTTGATATTTCTGGGGAAGGAAGAATGAAATTTATGATTCATAAATCCTCATAGACCGTTTTGCTCATTGAAAAGCAGGTTTTTGGAGGATGTTTTTATTCTGCTATCTGGTTTTTTATTTAAAATGTAAATATTTCCAGGCTATTTAAGTTGTTCCCTTTCCTTCTCCCTTCCCCCACAGGTGAATTTTCACGTCAGCTTGATGAAAAAGACTCTTTAGTTTCTCAGTTGTCAAGAGGCAAACAAGCATTTACTCAACAAATTGAGGAACTGAAGAGGCAGCTTGAAGAGGAGATAAAGGTAGTCTTCAGTGATTCCCTTCAACTAAATTGAGAGATTTTCTTTATTGATGAAGTATCAGTAATCTTGGTTCAAGTATCCAGTAAGCAAATGCAATAATGGCATTGAATTCACTGTTTCCATAGGCCAAGAATGCTCTGGCCCATGCCCTGCAGTCGTCCCGCCATGACTGTGACTTGTTACGGGAACAATATGAAGAGGAGCAGGAAGCCAAGGCCGAGCTACAAAGGGCAATGTCCAAGGCCAACAGTGAGGTCGCCCAGTGGAGGACCAAATATGAGACAGATGCCATTCAGCGCACAGAGGAACTGGAGGAGGCCAAGTATGATTGCTAGCATTAGTGGGAAGGAGAATATGTTAACAAGTAATAAAGATAATTATCTAAGCAACCTAATCCAGCATGTAGTAGCCTTGGACAGATTGCCTGGCTTTCCCTGGACAGAAGAGAGAGGACATTTTACACTTGCACAGAGTCATAACTAGCAATTTTGACATTTAGGACAAGCCACATGAAACACATTCCCAAGTCAACTTTGTAATTCATAATATGAAAATAATACAAGTAGTAAATAGTACAAATTCAGTTTATCTTGAGTGGGGATTATGTGCATTAGAATATTGGAAGGGAAATTAATATAGCCTCTTAGATGGATGTTATTAATTAGTCTCATCTGATAACTTCCCAGTTTAACTATTCTTACTAAGGGTTTCTACTTTACTGAATGAGTGAGCTGTCAACATATAAATGAAAGCGCTTGGTGAATTGAAAAATGGTCATTTTTTGTTCAAATCATTTTCACAAATCTATCCTAATTTGTAAAAACTATTCTTGCTATTATATATATGACTACTCCTACCAACTTCAACTTCAAGTTAGGTAGTCAGGTGTAGTTCTTGTGAGACAGAGAGAGAGAGGAAGAGAGAGTGTGTGCTTATAATCCCACAGTGCTCCAAAATATATAGCTCTGCTTATGATCACTAATCAGAACTGCAAACTTCTCTTTCCAGGAAGAAGTTGGCCCAGCGTCTACAGGATGCTGAGGAACATGTAGAAGCTGTGAATGCCAAGTGTGCTTCCCTTGAAAAGACCAAACAAAGGCTGCAAAATGAAGTGGAGGACCTCATGATTGATGTAGAAAGGACAAACGCAGCCTGTGCAGCCCTGGATAAAAAGCAAAAGAATTTTGATAAGGTATTCACACTGTTTTGTTTTTCATATAGTCAGTTCCCTATTATTACAATCAAGATTGTTTGTTTGGGTTCCAGAGTTGTGCTAGAATCAGCTCTGATGCACTCTTGAGCAATTATTTTTAAATTTTCAGTGGAAACATTTATACCTTGGAAATCTGCAAACCTGCAAATCAGGGCTTTTTATTATCAAGTGAAAGTGATGGAGAAAATGCTAATAATGCAGGTTAAGTTTTAAAACATGTTGTATGTGCTCCCACTCCTATCCCCTGTCCCTAAGCACTAATTCTTAAGCATTTACCATCACAAACGTGTGTATATTTGTACGAGCTATACCTAAAGATACCTGATTGAGGTAGTTCATATCTACAGAGCTATATGAATTCAGGCCATATGCTGCCATAAATACAAAATACCTGGATGGTAGATTATGCTGCTCTTCCTGTGTTCAGGTCATATCATGTAAGAGATGTGCTAAGAATAGATGATATTGATAACAGCAGGTGAAATAGCTGTGAGAAATCCTAAAATCATGCAATACTGCAAACAACCTAAAGGGGATATCTGTGGGTTTCTATTATCTAATGTTGTTTACTATACATTTTCTTCTGAGTCAATTGGAGATGATAATATACATGAACTTAGCCCTTCTGACTTCCTCCATTGAATAGGCTGATGAATCTATGTTATTCTTAAGGTCTTGGCAGAATGGAAACAGAAATATGAGGAAACTCATGCTGAGCTAGAAGCTTCTCAGAAGGAGTCTCGTTCTCTCAGCACAGAGCTGTTCAAGATAAAGAATGCCTATGAAGAATCCTTGGACCACCTGGAAACCCTGAAGCGCGAGAACAAGAACTTGCAGCGTGAGTCCCCTTCGCTTGCTTGATTAACAGTGACTTGGAAGACCCTTCCATTTTTCCACCTGTCCCACTCAATCTCTACCTAACCATCC
>CM053584.1:180995948-181028410 GCA_028627135.1 Pseudochirops cupreus | reverse complement strand
GGAATTCCATTTACTATCCTTGTTTTCCCTCTCAGAATGACCTTGCCTAGTGGAGATAGTTCCTAGAGGCTCTGGCAGTTTTGCAACATAAGAAGTGGCTGAGGTAGGGAGGGGCTGACGGCATGCCCTTGCTTTCCCCATTCCGATACGTGCATGGGGGACTGTTCAGAATAACACTTTCATCAGTTTCCCCCTTCTTTTACCTACAATACCAATTAACAACCTTAAGTTTTGAGCCTTAAAACAACTGCCCAGATGACCTAGTTCACAATCTTACAACATTGCCCAAAAAAATTGTTTCTCTTGTTTATGTATTTACCTCATGGCTCCAAGGCCAAGGGTCCTGTATACTTTAGCTAATGAGAGACCACACTCCATTCCACACATATGTGAATGTTTAGCTCTTTGTTCCCTGATGTATCTCAAATGATGGTTTGATTTAATTCAGTTCTATTGCACTTATTAAGTGCCAGCTGTTTGCAAAGCACTGTGCTAGGCACTAGGGATACAAAGACTAAACCATACCAGAACTTGCCTTGGAAAATTGACATTCTAATTTATGATTTGGATTCTTACATAGTAGCTTTCTTGTCACTATCATAAGTTCACACAATCCTGTATCTTGTGAATAGCCCCTCATCTCTGAGTATATGAAAGTGACCTCTGACCTGTGGTACTATCTAGTTGCAACTTTTAGACTTGTCATTGTTAACAGATAACATGCAATGGGTGCTAACAGGACAAGACAGAGCCTTCCAGAAATAGATTGAGTATGTTGGGTGATTAAACTGCCAAGGTGATTAGAATTCTTTCCTTCTTCCCTTTCAACTAATGGGAACTTAGCTCAAAAACATTATCTCCAGTTATTATCTAGGAGAGGATTATTTCTTGTTTCCTTCTGGAAACAGGAGGACAGAGAGGAAGAAGGACAAGCTATTTGCCCCTCCCAGGCTGCTAAGCAAAGTGGCCAGTATCTAAATGTTCCTTATTATCCCTTTGGATTCTTTTGTCTTTACATTTTTATGGCTTTTAAAAACTGGTCATTACAGTGGAGACTACATATCCCAGAGTTCAAAGCTCTTTCCTCCTTTCTGCTGTGGCTGCCATTGGGGTTACAGTAGTACTACAGCCATGGCCATTCAATATCCCATAACCATGGGCCTCAGCAAGGGTCACAAAACATTTCAAAGCTACGAACAGCTACCACCATGGGCACTTGACCAAATACACCAAGTCTGTAAGAGATTTGATCCAGGAGCAGTATGGATTTGCCCTTTATTAGAGGTGGGCCGTGGAATTATTAAAAGTCTCCAAGGATAAGCAAGTCCTTAAGTTCATCAAAAAAAGGGTGGGGACTCAGAAAGAGGAGCTCAGCCACATGTCCTAGCTGCCATGAGGAAGGCTACTGCCAAGAAGGACTAACCTGGACCCTGCCAACCTTCCCCACTCACCCAATAAAGATTTGACAAACAAAAAAACACAACTGAATGGTTGCTTAAATCCATATGAGCTGGGTTTTATTTTCTGGGTGTGGGGTACTGGAGGGAAGAAGTTTTGTCCTAAAGGAGGTGGTAGAGATGACCTTCTGAATGCCCAAAGGAGAGAGAAAAGGACATGTGTTAATATCATCCCCAGACCCATTTAGAGAAATATCTTTGAGATAAAACCCCAAACTAGGTAAATTAGGTAATTTGTAATTGAAGCTTATAGGGTTTTCTGCTATTTTGGCCTGACGCATCATTTCTGCAGCTGCTGATTGGGCACTGAGGGTGCCTGGCTATGTATGGTATTCTGAGTCCATGTGGGGACTTCTGCTTTGCCCCTGGTATTGAAAGGATTACTGTCACTAAACTTAGTTTGAAACAGGAGAATGTGTGTGTGTGTGTGTGGATGTGGGTGTGGGTATGGGTGTGTGTGTGGGTGTGTGTGTGTGAGGGGTGTGGGTGGGTGGGTGGGTGTGGGTGGGTGGGTGTGGGTGTGTGGGTGTGGGGGTGTGTGTGTGTATCGCAGTTCTGTAAAGACATTTGATAAAGTTTCTAATGATACACTTTTCTCCAAGACAAATAAATGTGAACTGGTTTGGAATTCTGGGTCTGCTACATACTGTGTTACATCGGGTAGAATATTTCTCTCTCTGGTCCTTCAATTTCCATCTGTAAATGAGGGAGATGCATAGACGTACATGCAGATAGAGATATACACATGCATATATATATAAAGATATACACATGTATTGTTATCATTTATGTCATTATCATTTCTAGTCCTACAGTGATTGCAAACGAGCCTTATTACAAGGAGGAGTTCTTTATATTAGAAAAGAAGTAGCAATAAACTACGTGATCTCAAACGTCTATCAAAAATACACAAAATCTGGAAACTAGAGGACAAAAGTCAGGAAGGTGTCCCTCGGACTTACTGGGATGGGACTTGTGATTGAAGAGGCTTGTGGAAAGGTGTGGTTTACTCAAAAGGAAGAGGAACAAAGAGAAGTGTATGTAAAGACTATGTAGCTAGTGAGGAAACGCTCCTAATCCATAAGGCCTATTCGAGATTTATTCTGCTGGTACTTCAAGAGCCCAGGGTCCTCTCTACACTACAATGAAGCGTCACTACAGAATACCGATCTTTATAACTCCATTGAAAAAGAAAATACGATGTTTGGTGTCACTTGTTTTAATCCTTCTCTGTAGAATTCTAGGCTGTGAGGGCTTATCTAGTCTTTTTCTGAACCCATACATTGTGTATTTCTTTGAAATATATTCTATCCATAGCTAAATTGCATGTCAAACTATCTCTGACTTTATTCTCATCTATCATAAATTTTGTGATGGAGTGGTCAATTTACCCTAAGAAAAAAATACAGCAAACAATTCCTCTTTGTTTATGAAAGTCAAGACCAGAATAGAAACTTTCTTTTGTTTATTCTACCTTTTGAAAGATGAAAGTATAATTTAAGCAGGGCAAGATATTATAAGTTGTTATTCTGGCAAAGAGAGAGATCCGGCTGATATTTATGTGCTCGAAGTCTCCCATTATTACTGTATCTTGCTTCCTCATCAGAATTCATTATCTCTTTTCTCTACTTCTCATTCATTTCCATTTTTGGTCCAAGTGATCCTTTGTGCATTAATTAGCACACTTGGTACACTAGAATGTGTCTGTCATATAAGGATTAGCGCAGTCAAATCTGAATCGGTTCACTAACAAGTTTGCCACGGAGTGATAAGTTTTTTCAGTCATGGCAAGTTTCAAAGACTGCTTATAAAATTGTAGAGGGATTGCAATCTCTATCAGGGAGAGAACACTTAGACTGGTGAAATCACCTATCACTGAAGAGATGACAGGAGCAGAGGAATGATGTAGATATAGTGTACATAAAGATATTCCATAAAGACACTTGACTAAGTTTCTAATGATTAACTTTTGTCTAAGAGAGATAAATGTAAACTGAACAGAGGACCTAGGGTGGAAGCTCTGGTCCGTAGTTTCCCCAGCTGTAAAATGAGGAGGTCTCATTAGATGACTTCTCAGTCCCTGTCTAGACCTAATTCTATATGATCACACCCCAACAACCTGAAATTCAGCTCTAGGTCACCTCAAAATTTACTTTCTTTGCTATGTCTCCCATGTTTTTGAGTGCTGCTAAACATCCAACAGGTTCCAGTACAAATTTCTGCTAGCTAACCTTAATAGTACTATTAGTGCTACGTAACAATCCCTGTGTTCCTCTCTGCTTGACTTTCTGTCATGCTCCCCATAGCAATTGCTATAAGTCTTCTCTCTCTTCAAGTCCAATATTGAACATCTACTTCTACTTTCTCAGGAAATGAACTTGCCTTCTATTTTACTAAGTAATTAACTGTCATTGTTAATTAATTTCCTCATTTTGCTTGCTGAAAACTACAAAACTACAAAATCCATCTGTTTCATAATCCTCTCTGCCTTTGTTTTAATGTCCTCAAAAAGTAAGATCTACAAGCTAATAATCCACATATAATAGCATTTATTTATTAAATAGATTAGGATAGATCAGTGGTTCTCAACCTGTGGGTTATGTTGAATTTAAATACATCCTGCATATCAGATATTTACATTGTAATTCATAACAGTAGCAAAATTACAGTTATGAAGTAGCAACGAAAATAATTTTATGGTTGGGGGGTCACCACAACATGAGGAATTGTATTAAAGGGTCGCGGCATTAGGAAGGTTGAGAACCACTGTATAGATGATAGAATACTCTTTGACTTGGGAGTGTGACAATATCTTAGCCAAATTAAGGAGAGAACAATTTCACCAAAGATGTCCCCTCTTAACAGTCTCTAAGGTTACAGGTACTGGGAATCAAGATATCTGTTGGAGTTCTGGCTTACCCTGGTAAGCCTGTGGCTCCAGGAATTCCCCTGTAGTCATTCAAATGCTTGATCATTTAGGCATTCAAAAGTTTATTTCTTCTTTCTCTATCTCTCTCTAACTCCACTTCTCTCACCCAAAGCTTTTCCCAAGTCTCCCTCCCTCACATATATTATATGCCATGTCACAGACTCAGAAGTCTCTCAACCAATTAGGAGTCACATCTCCTATCTATATACATGGCTATTCTTCAGGGAACCACCAACCTTACTTGGGCAGGGGGTGCTCTGCTCAACAATACAAGTTATCAGGCCTAAATAGATAGATAGATATAATACACACATGTGTATATGTTCAGTCATTTCAGTTGTGTCCAATTCTCTGTGACCTGTGACCCCCTTTTGGGGTTTTCTTGACAAAGATACTGGAGTGGTGTGGCATTTCCTTCTGTTCATTTTATAAATGAGAAACTGAGGCAAACAGGGTTAAGTGACTTGCCCAGGGTCACATAACTAGTAACTGTCTGAGGCTGGATTTGTACTCATGAAGATGAATCTTCCTGATTGCAAGTCCAATGTTCTATCCACTACACCACCTCGTTGATATATAGAGATACATATATATGCTTGGATACTAAATTTATTTAGTAATCACTGTTAGATGTGCTTTCTGAGCCAATGTCAGTAATATTTGAAAAACTGCAGAGAGTCAAAAGGTACTACAGGACTGGAAAGGAACAAATGTTATCCTGATTTTCAGGAAAGGAAAGAGGATTAAGGCTGCAAACTATAAGTCAGTGCCATTACTTTAACTCCTGGCACGTTCCAGATGATATTATTGATGAAAAGGAAGTAATGACCACAAAGATCCAGCATGACACAATCTAGGATAGTTCATATAACACACTAAACTTGTTTCTCTTTTTCACAGTTGCCAAATTGGAAAATTGGAGAAATTCAATAGGTCACACTTATGTAGATTTTAGCAAAATATTTGACAAAATCCCTTGCGCTTTCAGGGTGGCGAGATGAAGTAATATGGGCTACATGAGAGTTGAGATAGGTAGATTTGGAACTGCTTCAATCTCAATTTGTCAGAAGGTCTTCAGTGGAATGGCCCTATAGATCTACATTTACCCTGTGTCATTTTATCAATGACTTGGATAAATTCATGAGATGGAATTCTTATCAGAATTGCAGATGACACAAAGCTGGGAAGGATAGTTAACACATAACACAATCATGATCCACGGATTTTTGAAAGGCTAGAATGCTGGGCTAAATTGAAAGGTTAAATTTAAGTGGGACGAATATGAAGTCTTTAACTACCCAAGGATGATTCTTTATCTAGATCCACATCGCAGACTAGACTTAAATTATGGGAATTAGGACCAATGAGTGAAAGCTGAAGGGTAGCAAATTTCTACTCAACCTAAGAAAGAACTATTCAATATTTACTATCCATATGCAAACAACTATGTACATACAAGATATGTATAGAGTTGTTTAAAGGTAGCCTTAATAGTGAGGGGGAGCTGGGCATACTCAGGGAAAGTCTCTTGCAGAAGATGGAGTCTGATCAAGTCTTGTAAGAAGTCAGAGAAACAGAGGTAAGGAAAGAAAACATTCTAGATGTGGGAGAACAGTCAATGAAAAGGCAGAATTAGGAGACTAAGTGTCCTATAAAAGAAGGAAGTAAAGTATAAGAAGACTAAGGGGCAGCTAGGTGGCGCGGTGAATAGAGGACTGGCCCTGGAGTCAGGAGGACCTGAGTTCAAATTCAGCCTCAAACACTCAACACTTACTAGCTGCGTGACCTTGGGCAAGTCATTTAATCCCAATTGCCCTGCATTTCCCCCTCCAAAAAGAAAAAAAAAATTAAAAAAAGAAGACTAGAAAAATAGGAAAGATCATGAAGGGTTTTAAATGCTGAACAGAGGATTTAATATTTAATCTTGGAAGTAACAAGGAGTTACTGAAGTTTGTTGTTGGGGGAAAGGTGATATGATCAAATGAACTTTAGGGATATCATTTTGGCAGCAGAGCAGAGAGAACAGATCTTATGGGGAAAAGATTTGAGTATAATGACAAGATCTTGATAAAGGACTCAAGCTTAGAAAAAGAATGGTAATGATTATAAACACAATAATAATGATTATCATTTATAATAATATGTATTATAATTAATGATAATAGATTTAAGGTTTGCAAAGCCCCTTACAAGTTATTATCTCATTTATCTTTACAATAACCCTGAGAATCACCACATACCCATTAAATGCTTTCCCTATTACTTTGTTAAGGCCTGACAACCAGTAAATGATAAACAGTCAGGCCCAGATCTGTAGCAGTTGATTCTTCTAAGATGTAAATGCTCACACTGAGAATTTGACAGTGGCGCTCTCTGGAGCCTACACAGCTGGCTCCAGCACATGCCTGGGTGAAACCTCAGGGCTGTTTTCAATGAGATTTCTCTAATTATTAGTGATCAGGAGCATCTCAAATAGTTGTTGATATAGTGTCATATAGTTGTTAATAGTTTGCAATTCTTTTGAGAACCATTTGTTCCCATCTTTTGACCAATTTACTATTGGGAAATGGTTTTCAGTTTGATATTTTAACAACTGAAGTAGAAAAAAACTCAGAGTTGTACAGATTTCATATTAAGAAAGTCATTTTTTTTCTTCTTTGCTTCAAAATAAATCACTTGTCCTAATGTATTATTCATAACATCCTAGTAAACAGTATCTCAGGTAATAGATATCTTAAGGCTGTGGATTATAGTTCAAAATACAGTGTTATACCCAATCTGCAGACTTAGATTAGGTCCATTCTCTTTGCTTTATCCAGAAACAGGTATCTGTAAAGAAGTACACAGTTCATTATAATTTGCAGTTCTATAATCCTTTCAGTTTTAAAAATATTTCTATTTGACCCCATGAAGTAAATTTTGTAAATATTGTCCCTATTTTAAATATATAAACCTGAAGTTCAGATAGTTGAAGCAAGTTCTCCAGAGTCATATGGAGAATGAACATAGACTCTAGAGTTCAAACCCAGGTCTCTTGACTCCAGAACTCATTCCACTATGTCACACTATGTACTCTATGTACCTGGGAGATTTATCATTTCCTATAAATATTTTGAAAATTCAAAGTGTGTACCCTGAAAGGCTTCTCCCTACCCATAGGGATTTGCCATCTATCTATAGGCATTTGCTGTGGATCACAGTGAAAAATGAGAAGTACTTCCATATGCATTTTACTATATCATGAGTATCATTAAGTATCATAAGCTATATATAATACACATTACATGTTATATAATATATAGGTAATATATTATTATATATAATGATAATGTATAACATAATCTAAGGGCAACTAGGTGACACAATGAATACAGTGCTGACCCTGCACTCAGGAGGACTTGAATTCAAATCTGGCCTCAGATATTTCCTAGCTGTGTGATCCTGGGCAACTCACTTAACCCTGTTTGCCTCAGTTTCCTCATCTATAAAATGATTTGGAGAAGGAAATGGCAAACCACTCTAGTATCTTTGCCAAGAAAATTCCAAATAGAGTCGCCAAGAGTCAGACACAACTAAAAATGATTGAACACACATGATATAAACTATATAATATTACATATAATCTGAATTTATCTCTCCTTTCTTTGGCTGTAATGCAAGAACTCTCCCTGTGATCATTCTCTAAATCCCTTACTCTACCCAAGTGTTTGTCACTACCCTTATAAATTGAAAGGAGGGCTTATGTTTATCAGCAAAGCAGCTTTCTTTAATATAGGTGTTCTTATCCTGGGGTCTGTGAACTTAAAAAAATAATTTCTGTAACCCTTTCTATGATTAGTTTCCTTGGTAATCTTATATATTTTATTTTATGCTGTTTATTTGTTTTTTAAGGTTAGTTGACATCTCTCTTAGTTTACAAGAAGAAACCTCATCAATTTGCAGAAGGGGTCTATAACACAAAAAAGACAAATAACCCCCAGTCTAGAGGATAGGGAGTTGGCCTTGGAGTCAGGAAAAGCTGACACATATGATGCTGAGGAAGTTACTTAACCTCTCTGTGCCCCAGGCAAGTTACAGAACGGGTTTTGAAATGCATCCATAAAGGGAAATTTTGTCACTGAGAGCTCCCTTTACCAATGAAATCAGAAGTCCAATTTCCATCCTCCCCTCCCCCCAAAAAATGTGTTGCTCCCTTCTCCCAAGTGAATTGCTTGAGACCCTTCTACAATGGAATGTTTGATTCCTTTTCAGAGTTAACAAATAACATTGCAAAATTTTCCATGCAATAGGCTGGTTTTAATCTCCCTATTTTATAGGTGTTAATATAGTAAGAAATTGACTGAGAGTTGTTGAATGAGTGATAAAATAGTTGAGCTGGCCAAAAAACATATAGAAGCCCTGAAACCCCCATCTCCTAGTTAATACCTATATAGAGCCCAAGATCACCCCTGTCACATTATTTATAGGAGATTAATTCACTTACTTAATGTGACAAAAAATATTTCTAATTATATCCATTCACAGCTACAGTCATTGCGTATTAAGCTAGAAGATTGCCAAAAAATGTTTTGCCAAAAATGTTTTGAGCAACGAAAGCAGAGGAGGCTGCTGTGTTTGCAGATTGGTCTCTATAAAAGGACTACAGGGGCAGCTCAGTCCTGTCCTTCCTCGAAATCTTTCAAGGTATGTGCCCACATACATATGCATGTTTAGAGGTGTTTGTATTTGTGGGAACAGGGGGAAAATGAGATATGAACTTCTCATGAAGCATCCTCCCCCAGCTGAGAGCTCTAATCCCAGTGGATACTGTACTGACACATCACTGAATTACAACAGATATTTCCTGGAATTTTAATATTGCATTCCTAATGATCCTGGTGCTTTTATGATCCCAGCTCTCAGTTCCTAACTGACAATCACAGCATCACTAAGTAGCATCTTGTGATTAAGTAGACCATGTTTTCTCTCTCCCTGCCCCTCCCCTGTAGTGATCTGCCTTGAACCTGCGTCTTCTTCATCCGGGAACAGAAGAGGTAAGAACCTAATTTAATCATATCATGTAATAATAGTAATGATAACAACAATAATGTTTTGCATTGGTAGAGTACTTTATTGTTCATAGTGTTTTCACATTCTTTGTCTTATTTGACCCTGGCAGTATCTCCATGAGGTAGGCAGGGCCAGCATTACTATCCCATCTTACAGATGAGAACACTGAGACTTACAAGACTGAAGTTACCTGTCCAACACATCTCAGCTAGTTTATAATGATACTCTGAACAAGAGAACAACAAGCAACTGTTTTTTGTACTAATATCAAAATATATAAAAACATAAGAAGCAAATGACCTTTTGAAATGGTTACTTTGACTTGCTCTAGGACTAAGCCAGTTAGGGAGATTAAAAAATCACAGAAGAACTCTTTCTTATAACTTCTTATAATTTCAGAGAGGATATAATCTTTCACATTTTTTTCTAGAGCAAAGTTCTCAACCTTTTTGTGTCATAGACCCTTTTGGCAATCTACTGTCCCTTCTCTTTGGCAGATCTGCAGCCCTCTCAGATTAATGTTTTAAACGCATAACATAAAATTCATAGGATTACAAAAGAAAACAATTTTAGTAGAATACAATTATCCAAAAGTTCTCTTTTTCTAAGTTCACAAACTACAGGTTAAGAATTCCTGAATTCTAGATGCTTACCCTAATTGTTGTAGCAGTTAACAGATGTAACAAAGAATTCATTGCATAATCAATAATAATAATAATTCATTTTTTAAGCATTGTAATATTCACAAAGTGTTTTCCTCCCAACAAATCTGTGAGTGAAAACGTCCTCATTTCAGATAGGCCAAAAGATTCTTGAGGGCAGGGACTGTTTCATTTTGGTCTTTGTGCCTGAGTGGCCAACATTCAGTGTCCAGCACACAGTAGGCACTTTAGATATTTGTTAATGAGAAAACTAGCAGTTGTAATCACTTAGTGTTAATCCTGGCATTTTTATGGACTACTTAAGTAAGACCTTTCTCTTGGTTTACAAGTCATAAAACAGGAATTGTATATATCTCTTTTCTATTCCCCAAAGTAGTTGAGAAATTGTATTTGTAAATAAATTCATAATTTGTCTAGTGGCCAAAAACATTAGCAATAGACAGAACGGCCTTTCTCTTCTGGAGAAAGCCACTAACTTCTATATAAGTTCAAAAATCTGCTTTCTGTAAATTTTTCAGATTCGCTTTCCATCATATGAATGAGTTGCTATTAGATATACAGAGTGATACAGATTCCATCAAGGTATACTTATTCTGTGAGAAATCCGGGCTTTGGTGAAGCATAAGTAAAGTCACTGAACACTCTATGTAGACACTGATTATTCTTTGTTAGCTACTGAGCAACTGCTTTACAAATTACTCCCTATTTTATACCAAGGAATAGAGGAAGGAGAAATGAGAGATGGGCTTTGGAAGTCTCGTTTTCATTTACCATTTAAGGTCCCTGCCATGAGTGGGAATATTCCTTCAATATCTGTAGAACATGCTTAGGTAGGCAAATTGAAACATCAGGCCAGTTAGTTTGCAGGGCAGGGGAAGGGGAAGGTCATTGTATTTAGAGGACTAATAAAAAATAAGCTTAACAATAAATAAATAAGAACATGAACACCAAATAATTTCAATGTGGAAACAAGCCAGACAAAAATCTAAATGAAGCGAAAAACTCAAGGCTAGGATTTAGAAGTCTTAGGTTCCAATTGCAGTTCTGCTGCCATATGTCCCGGAGCAAAGCTCTTTCCCCATTTAGGTCTCAGATTACTCCCCTATAAAATGAGAGAATTGGACCAGATGATCACAAAAGTCTCTTCTCTCTCTAAAAATTTATGAACCTAGCCAAGGACTTGTTTTGACTCAGAGTCCACGCACCAGACAACTCTAAAAAACTACAAGTTGCTAAATGCCCAACCACATTAGTAGAGGGAGGTTACTCACCGGGAGTTCTTTACACTGATGTAGTCACAGGTGCAGACCAAAAACAAACCAAAAAACAAAAACATATGCACTCAAAGCTCCACAGGTACCATGAAACTGGGTAAAAAAAAATCTAATGATAGTTATCTTTTCTTCATTCATGAACCAACTTGGAAAACACAACTTGCCAGACAGAAAATAATTATAGTCCTGGCACTATTGACTGAATTTTCACATTGAATAAAATGAACCATTGGCAATTCAGCCTTTATTAAATTGTTTTCTTTCCATTGTCCAGATTGTTTTCTGTCTGTGTTTAAGACATTTTCTATAAGTTAACTATTTCTTAGAAATAACTAGATGTATTAATATACCTTAGCTATATAAATAATTTATGATCATGCCCCAGAATGACTTGGGCCAGAAGAGAATCCACTTCATTTGGGTTCTTTGACAGGTCCCCTTTTAGACTCATTAGCTTCTCAAAGGCAATGGGTTTTTAGTTTAGTTTTTATTCCCTCAGTGTCTATTTCACGGCTTTGCAGATACCAGGTGCACAAAAACTTGTGTTGACTGACTGAAATTTAAATTCCCTTGCACTTTCAACTGAGGGCTCAAAATACACAACATGGGATGGGACTTAACATATCATAAAAAACTAAGCTGTTAAAATATAAAGTTCCAGAATCAGTGATCTGATCTCCTCGTCAGGCATATCTGGTAGCACGCGGGAGTGATCGCTGAACTAAAGCCAGTAAGGGGAAGTAAACCTAGCAAATGATTTGCCTGACACTAACTCAGGAGGACGATTTTCCATCCCAACTGGCATGAACTACACAACGAACTGGTTATATCACCTTTCACATTTTTTGTTGTTGCTTATTTTTTTTTATCTAAACCTATTATTTAATCTATGTAAAGTACTCCTGGTGTGGAAATTTCTTCCAGTAACACAGATTGGCAAGTCATCTGTAATTAACAGCCTTAGAGAGTTATGGAACCACTGAGAGGTTAAGTAATTTGCCGCTATCTAGAGCTTCAGGTTCCTTCTCTAGAAAATGAAGGGGTTCAACTACTAAGTTAAGTGATCTTTAGGTTCTCCTTCAGCTCACAAATCTCCTGATTTTGTTTTTATTCCCCCTCAGATCCCTGAACTGCACTGTCGCCAATAAACCGCAGCCATGAGTTCAGACGCTGAGATGGCTGTTTTTGGGGAGGCCGCTCCTTATCTCAGGAAGTCTGAGAAGGAGCGGATAGAGGCCCAGAACAAGCCTTTTGATGCAAAGAACTCTGTCTTTGTTGCGGAGCCCAAGGAATCCTATGTGAAAAGTACTATTCAAAGTAGGGAAGGGGGGAAGGTGACAGTGAAGACTGACGCTGGAGCGGTGAGTAAGCAGGGTGGGGGAGAAACACAGAGACAGAGAGACAGAAAAACAAAGAGAAAGAGACAGAGACAAAGATAGAGACAGAAAGAGGCAGAGCAGGAGGAAGAGGAGAAGAAAGGAAGGAAGGAAGGAAGGAAGGAAGGAAGGAAGGAAGGAAGGAAGGAAGGAAGGGAGGGAGGGAGGGAGGGAGTAGAAAGATGGAGACACACAGAGACAGAGACAAAAACAGAAAAATAGAGAGACAGGAACAAAAAGACCGAGACATAGAGAGATAGGAAAGGAAGAGGAAAGATAGAGACAGAGAGGATAAAGGAAGGAAGGAAGGAAGGAAGGAAGGAAGGAAGGAAGGAAGGAAGGAGGGAGGGAAGATAGTAATCAGAGACAGAAACATTCAGAGATAGAAACAGAAACAAGAGACAGAGACAGAGAAAGACAGAAGAATGAAACAGAAAGAAACATACAAAGACAATAGAGAGAAAGATAGAAACAGAGAGGAGAAAGAAAGAAAAAAGAAAAGAAGGAAGGAAAAGAAAGGGAAGGAAGAGAGAAAGATAGTAATCAGAGGCAGAGACATACAGAGATAAAGAAACAGGAAGAGATACACAAAGACAACAGAGAGAAAGATAGAGACAAAAAAGAGGAGGAGGAGAGAGACAGAGACAGAGAAGAAGGAGCAAGAGCAGGAGAAGGAGGAGGAAAAGGAAGGAAGAGAGATAGGCATAGGAGACTGAGACAGAGACAACATAGAGAAAGATAGAGAAGAGAAAGAAAGATGAAACAAAGAAAGAAAGAAGGAAGGGAGGAAGAAAGATAGTAATCAGAGACAGAGACATTCAAAGATAGAGACAGAAACAAGAGACAGAGAGAGACAGAAGAATGAAACATAAAGAGACACACAAAGACAATAGACAGAGAGAAAGATAGAGACAGAGGAGAAAGAGGAGAGAGAGACAGAGAGAGAGAGGGAGAGAGGGAAGGAGGGAGGGAGAGTGTAGGAGAGAAAGAGAGAGAGAGGGAGAGAGAGAGAGAGAGAGAGAGAGAGAGAGAGAGAGAGAGAGAGAGAGGGAAAGGGAGAGACAGAGAAAGAGAGTGCTTTTTTTCTTCAGTTTAATTGATGCCTGCTTGTTTTCTGTTTTGAGTTTTGTTTCTGTTTTTATTTTTGGTCAGACTCTGACAGTAAAGGAAGATCAAGTTTTCTCCATGAACCCTCCCAAATATGACAAGATAGAGGACATGGCCATGATGACTCATTTGCATGAGCCTGCTGTCCTGTATAACCTCAAAGAGCGTTATGCAGCCTGGATGATCTACGTGAGTGCTCACCTGTGTTCTGCAGTAATTCATTTGAGCTTGGCATTAACTGAAATTTAAAGAACTTTTTTTTAAGTACTAATGATAGGCTCTAGGAATATAAATACAAAACTAAAATAACCCCTGCCCTCAAGGAATTTACAATCTTAGTGTGAAAGCATAAACAAAATTGTTACATTGTTGAAGTTTATGAAACATGCTACCAGGTCACCCAGATCAATATCTAGGTCAATTAAAGAGAGAAACTGATGAGCTAAAAATCCGGTGTGTAATTATTTCACTTCTTCATACAGACCTATTCAGGGCTCTTCTGTGTCACTGTCAACCCCTACAAGTGGCTGCCAGTGTATAACCCGGAGGTGGTGACTGCCTACAGGGGCAAGAAGCGTCAAGAGGCTCCTCCCCACATCTTCTCCATCTCCGACAATGCCTATCAGTTCATGCTAACTGGTGAGTGATTCAATATTAACCAATAACCCTAAAGCATACAAGAAATTTAGTAACAGCAATAATAATAATAATAACATACTAGCAACAAAGAACACAGTCAGGGTCAGTGTCTTGAAGGTAAAACATTCCCACAAAACAATAATAAATCATTGAGAAATGTGTTTAGGATAAAATTTAGTTCCAAAGATGAAGAGAACATTTCTTGAATGACTATCTAATATTCTAGTTAACTAGAATTAAACTCAATTTAGCTAACTTAATTGAACTTGCAACTCGCTTTTCAATTATGTCAAAATACATGAAATACTTCTGAAAAGCTTGATCTCTGCCAAAAACAAAGTTTCAAGAAGTGAAGAGGTGGATTATATAAGCAATTTTACTTAAGAACTTTCAAGTATTATTGAATTAGAGATTGATATCATAATATTATATTTGATTTGTCATCTTGGTGGGTGGTTGAATGAAACATGATACTAGCATTTTCACTACAATCATTCGTATCTCCATCGTGTATCACAGATTATTCCATAATCAATAGTTTATATGAGTATAAACTTCACCTGTTGAGGAATGTTTTATGATCTGCTTACTCTTAGAATTTTATAAACCAAAGCAAACTCAAAATCACATCACATATAATTCATAGGCTATCATTTTAAGCAAACAACTTTTTTGTTTTAAATTTACTCCTTTTGGGAAGTTAAGCTTATTTAAAATTCTTATTTTCTTTTCCATAGACCGAGAGAACCAGTCAATCTTGATCACGTATGTAGATATACTAGGGGGTGAAGGTGACGGTTAATAATTGCATTGCTTACAATTGTTTGAGAGTCTGATCATTTCTCTTACCTGGGTTGACAGCGGAGAATCTGGTGCTGGAAAGACTGTCAACACCAAGCGTGTCATCCAGTACTTTGCAACAATTGCAGTGACTGGGGAAAAGAAGAAAGAAGAGCCAACTTCTGGAAAGATGCAGGTAAACACTTCCTGACACTGAAGACAAGGAATGATATGCAATCAGCGTTGTAGGGTATATATGAAGGTTTCATAAAATTTAATTCATTCAATAAACATTTATTAATCATCTTTTCTTGTGTAAAACATTGTTCTAGTACTAGGGAAGATATAAAACTTAGTTAAAATACTTTCCTTGACCACATTGGCATTACAGTCTAGTAACAGGATAGACATCAATCCAGATCACACAGGGTAAAATGGTAAATGGAGTA
Organism: Pseudochirops cupreus; assembly: GCA_028627135.1. Lineage (NCBI taxonomy): Eukaryota > Metazoa > Chordata > Mammalia > Diprotodontia > Pseudocheiridae > Pseudochirops > Pseudochirops cupreus. The sequence continues at coordinate 181,012,688 of CM053584.1, read as the reverse complement.
TCAAGACAAAGGGCAGTGTCAGCAGAAGCTATCAGTGAATTATGCAGAAATGTTTTAGGTCAGTTAAGAGTCCCTTTAAATTCCCTTCCTACTCATTTTTAGAATCACAAGAAACATGCAACATCAGTTAAATTAGAAGGCAAAAGTAGGGGATCAGGTGAGTCATTTCAGCAGATTTCCCCTAAAGATGCTCATTTTTTACTCTATTTTAAGGGGACCCTTGAAGATCAAATCATCAGTGCCAATCCCCTGCTGGAGGCCTTCGGCAATGCCAAGACAGTGAGGAATGACAATTCTTCTCGCTTTGTAAGTTTCCACCTGTTCTTTTTCATTTGTCAAGTATTAAGACTGTCATGTCTGTGTGATGTGTCAGCATTCCTTAACATAGATCTCAGAAACATGAATAAGTTCTGTGTGACCACAGACATGGACAACAACAACAACAAAATCTCTTATTTTTCTCTTTAAAGGGTAAATTCATTAGGATTCATTTTGGCACCACAGGGAAACTGGCTTCTGCTGATATTGAAACCTGTAAGTGATTTGAAAAGAGTAATCTAGCCTTTCTTTTCTTTAAAGTATTAAATCAAAAATCATCTTGTCTATTTTTCATGTCATTGTTTTCACTCTTTATATTTACATTTTAAAAAAATTTCCAACACACTTTAGATCTGTTAGAGAAGTCCAGAGTTACCTTCCAGCTCAAGGCTGAAAGAAGCTATCATATCTTTTATCAGATCATGTCCAACAAGAAGCCAGAGCTTATTGGTGAATAAATTTTTTGATCTCTACATTAGAAGTAAATAACTTTTCAAATACTGTGATGTTGTATATAAAGGTAATAATTCTGCCTCCATGTGCCCATCTGTGCAGAGATGCTTTTGATCACCACCAATCCATATGACTTTGCATTTGTCAGTCAAGGAGAGATCACTGTCCCCAGCATTGATGACCAAGAAGAGCTAATGGCTACTGATGTAAGTAGCACAAAGTAGAAAACAAAGAATCATTTTCATTTGTACAATTTACTCAATTTTCATTTGTCCACCTATTTAAAAGCAATAGAAAATTGTACATAATAGCCTTGCAGTTTCATGTGCAATCTTTTTTTTATTATACTATGTTATGAAAATACTTGTTTTATTCCATAAATTAAAAATAGTATAAATTTAAACTTTTTAAAAATAGTAAACAACTAATCGATATCAGATTCGGGGGCAGCTGGGTTCAAAGTCCACTTCTGACACATACTTGCTATGTGAAGGTGGGGAAGTTGCTTAACCTCTCAGTAGCCCCAGACAACTCTAAATCAGTGGTTCTCAACCTTCCTAATGCCGCGACCCTTTAATACAGTTCCTCATGTTGTGGTGACCCCCAACCATAAAATTATTTTCGTTGCTACTTCATAACTGTAATTGTGCTACTGTTATGAAATGTAATGTAAATATCTGGTATACAGGATGTATTTGAATTGAATATAACCCACAGGTTGAGAACCACTGATTTAAATGAATAAAGTTTTTGAGTAAGAGTTAATCTTCACCAGTAATTGGAGTTTCTTCATTAGAAGTTCCCAATATCAATGAAATCACAGAACTGAGATGAAAACAAAAATAAACAATGGTTAAAACATTTTTCCATTTTCTTTATCAGACCAATGATTTCAGGTATAGTATAGAAAATAACACTTGAGTAAACTCCCTCTTCCAATATAAGATGGTATTTATTTTATTCACTCTGTCTTAGAGAATTGCCAGGGCACAGAAAGACTAGGTCGTCAAGTCAAGGGTCATTAAGCTAAACCCTGGGGAGACAGACACAAATAAACAGTCCTAGATTTCAAGGAGCTTACGTTGGGGCTAGGTTATGAAACATTTTCAATGCCTTGGACTGGGATAATAGAGAAGAGGAAAAAACTAAACAACTGGAGATTTGGGTGAATAAAAAAAAAAGAAAGAAAGAAAATTGCCTGTCATTGTTAAAGCGATCTCTAGGCCCACCTCCGCAATGGAGAACTTCAATGGCTTTGACAATCTCCTTCATACATATCACATTTGCTTTGTATTACAGTTATTTGTGTTGCAGGTTTGGTCCCCATTGTTTAATTGTAGGTGCTTTGAACATGCCAATTTATCTCTGAAGATTCTCTGGTGTCTAGTTTAGTGTCTCACATGCTTAGTAAATGTTTGTTAAATAGATTTGAAGATAATTTGCTTGTGGATAATTGAGTTTAGGGAATTTATTGTATTAAATCTTTTATCAGAGTGCTATTGATATCCTGGGTTTCACTAATGATGAAAAGGTGGCCATTTACAAGCTAACAGGAGCTGTCATGCATTATGGTAACATGAAATTCAAGCAGAAGCAACGAGAAGAGCAGGCTGAGCCAGATGGCACAGAAGGTATCAATAATCCTAGATTGCATTTATGAACGATCAGCTTGGCTAATAATAATCTAGTTGTGCCGCAGAAATGTACCTTGTCTTTGTATACTCTGTAGTGCTAAGCAAAGAGAAGATATAATAAATGTCTGTTAATGGAATAACAGTGTTCCAGCAAGATGGCCAAGGATCAGTCCTTGTGATACACATCATGCAAAATGAACATGATTCACTTCTCTCCACATAAATTCAATTCTCTCCAATGTCCTCTAGTTTCCCTCTGACTCTAGCCTGTAATTCTCTTTTGTATCCAGCATTACAGTTCAAGCTAGTTATTCTTCCCAGACATCAAATTCTTCCCCTCTAAAAAGAAGGTGTCATGCCTGATTATCTAAGGTCCTTTCTAGTTTATATAACATTCTATGAACTGTGACTGGAATCGAGAATTGCTTTCAAACCATAGGGCATCTGGCAAAAGGAGGTGTACCTATTCAGACTCATAAATATAGAATACAACCTCCTCTGAGCACTGAAGAGCCGGATGTGCAAGCATCAAAAATGTCATCCGTACATGCCTACTATTTTTCATACACTTGAATCTTTTTTTGGAGTGTGTGGGTATATGGTGCACAAAAAGTAATGAATCACTTCCATGATGTCACATTGGTATTTCTCAAATAATGCCGCTCTGCTGTCAAGATATTTACAGAATCCATTTCCTCCCATTGTAAAAGTATACTATAGTAAGTTAGCAGAGGAACCAGGGATAAATAAATGTCCCTTCATAATAATTCTCCTTCTAATTTACAAAGTCATCCTGTATCTCATTAGAGGTAAAAAAAAAATACCACAAAAGGGGAAGAGGAAAAGGAGGAAATCTATGCATCACTTTCTGGTAATCTGTATAATGCAAGTGAGCACTTTATCCAATACATTTTGTTCATGTGTGTGTGGTGCATGTTAATGTATACATGTGTTAATGTGCAAAATTCCTATTTATTTGTTGGTATTACTGTTAATCTGTGGTCTGGTATTAGCCAATCTAGAGTAATTTAATCAAAAATAATTTGATCCTCTTCAATAAATTCCCTCAGAGCTAGTACCTTAAAATCAGTGCCTTGAACTTTTATATCACTATTACTCAATGTTAACAATGACCACAACAATAAACATATATTAAGTGCTTATTGCACAAAAAGCAGTGTGCTAGTTGTTGGAAAAAATAGAAAAATTAGAGACTGTAACAGTTCTGGTGCTCTTCCCCTTTCAGAGGGGTTATTTAAATCAATAGCCTCTGAATTGATCTCCTGGCTTGAATACTTCTCCTGTCCAGTCAATTCATCCATACATTGCTACCAAAGTTTTTTTGCTTAGTTTTTTTAAGCACAGACCTGACCACATCATTTCCATGTGAACTTTACTTATTCTCTATTGCCCTTATAATAGAATATATGCTCCTTTGTTTAGCCTTTTCATCTCTTCACTTTATTTATTTATTTATTTTTGCTTTTTGGAGGGGGGAAGGTAAGACAGTTGGGGGTAAGTGACTTGCCCAAGGTCACACAGCTTGTTTTGTGTTAGGTGTCTGAGGTCACATTTGAACTCAGGTACTCCTGACTCCAGGGCTGGTGCTCTATTCACTGCGCCACCTAGCCACCCCTTTCATCTCTTTACAACCTTGTCCCAATCTTCCTTTCCAGACATTGAAATTACTCCCCCTTCTACACCTTGTAATCCAAAAACGCCTTTTTTCTCTTCCTCACACACTGCACTCCATCTCCCATCTTTGTGCCTTTGCCGGCATTTTTGGAATGTTTACCTTCTTAGCTAACTCTACTCATTAAAATTCCTACCTTCCTTCTAAGTTCTGCTTAAGTACCAATTTCTAAATAAGGCCTTCCTGGGGTCCCCAGCTACTAGCTCCATCCCCACCCCCAATCCCTTATCCAAATAACCTTGTATTTCCATAAATATTTCGTGTATTTACTCATGTGCATAAAATATACATTGTTTCTTCTAATACACAGGATCTTATAGGACTAAGATAGTTGCATTTCTATCTTTGTATCTTCGGTGTCGAACAAACTGCTTGGCAGATAGTCGGTGCTTTTCAGGCAGCTAAGTGACACAGTGCATGGAAGGCTGACCCTGGAGGAAGGAATACCCCAGTTCAAATCTGGCCTCAGACACTATGTGACCCGTAGCAATTCACTTAACTCCCTTTGCATCAGTTTCCTTATCTGTAAAATGAGCTGGAGAAGGAAATGGCAAACCACTACAGTATCTCTGTCAAAAACAAAAACAACAACACAAACCAAACAGGGTCATAACATGAGTAATAAGCTAAATAACAAAAAAGGTGCTTTAAATATGCTTGTTAACTGACATAGATATAGTCTCTCTTCTGTGGAGTTTACAGTCTAATAAGGGAACTAGACATTAACATAGCAGACCACCTACATTTTTAGTCTGTAGACCACATTCACAGGTAAATGATTGTTCAAACCACATGTTCCAAACTGCCACTGAAAAAATTAACCAACAAAATTCATAAGACCAAATTGCTAGTGAGAAAACATCTTTGTAAATGAATTCTTGCCAGTATCAAAAGTTTAGGGATTGTGGAATTAGAAACATCAGTATCACAAGAGATCATGCTGTAAATTACTCTTGGAGAGTCACTGCTTGTTAACCCCCACATTTCTTTCAGAAATTTTAGATCAATTTGATTTTTCTGAGCTATGACCCCCTTGTTCTTCTCTCTGTGCTTTTACAGTTGCTGACAAGGCTGCCTACCTCCAAAGTCTGAATTCTGCTGATCTCCTGAAAGCTCTGTGCTACCCTAGAGTGAAGGTCGGCAATGAATATGTCACCAAAGGCCAGACTGTGCAGCAGGTGGATATGGTTCAAGTCACTTAATTCAAATCAACCAAAGGAAACTCAAGGGTTTGTCCTTTTCTCTGACTTCCGGAATTATACTATTCTTCTTAAAGGTATACAATGCTGTGGGCGCTCTGGGGAAAGCTGTCTATGAGAAGATGTTCTTGTGGATGGTCACTCGCATCAACCAGCAGTTGGACACCAAGCAGCCCAGACAGTACTTCATTGGAGTCTTGGACATTGCTGGCTTCGAGATCTTTGATGTGAGTTGTTAGCGGAAACAAAACACCAAATGGAGAAATCTACATAATTTGCTCCAACTGCCCTTGTTTTTTTCCAATCACTCAAAGTGTTTTGTATTTGACACACTCAGTTCAACAGCCTGGAGCAGCTGTGCATCAACTTCACCAATGAGAAACTGCAGCAGTTCTTCAATCACCACATGTTTGTGCTGGAGCAGGAGGAGTACAAGAAGGAAGGCATTGAGTGGGAGTTCATTGACTTTGGGATGGACCTGGCTGCCTGCATCGAGCTCATTGAAAAGGTGTGCATGCATTTTCCATTACTCAAAATGGTAAAGAAAAGTTTAATTTTTATTCAAGAATTTTCAACACTCCTAAAATTAATTGCTTCCTCACCCCTTGGAGTAGGAAGCCTTTATACTTTCACTCTCTATGTGTATATTATCATACTTGGAGCATTCTTGCCTCTAGGTCATTTACAAATAAATGGATCTCAATATGGACTGCTAGGAAATCTTTCATTCATACTTCCAAGAAAAGTGCCCTGTTTCATTCAAAGGAATGCTCTCAGTTTCCTAACTAACTTTATACATGACTAACCAAAATCAAACATTGTCTCAGTTTTTTTAAAAAAAGTCTTTGGTTTAGCACATTGCCAATTAAAAAAAAAAATCTAAATCAATTGTTTTCTCCCTTAATAAAAATGTGTGATTACACTTCCAAATACTAATTACATCAGTAAAGCATCATCTTTTCTCACTAAAACAATGTTGCCTTTCTCCCAGTAGAGTATGTTCAATGATCTTTCCTTCCCATATATTCTAACTTATCTTGTATGGAATTGAAGTCAGCCACTTAACAATTTTTGGGTTCCTTTTATGAAACTCTACTTTTAGGTAAGAATCATTCCAAATCATTAATACCTTGAAGCAGGAACTGTTGATAATGAAAGGCTTTGTATTTTGACAGGCATAATTTTATCCTTGGATTCCTTGGATACTATCCCTTTCTGTTAAGGGATATTAAAAGGAATGAAAATATTTGCATGGGTGTGAGATTAACCTGTTGAATTGGATTAAATTAGGTTACAATTTATATACATTGCTTTTTTCACCTTGATAAAATGTTAGTATCAGAGTACCCGTAAAAATCCAAACACAAATTGTATCCAGAGGTGAAATCTCTCTTCTAGGCTTAAGTACTATTGTTGAAGGCACTTATTCTAAATTCAGTACTCCCTTAGTTCAGGTTTGATGTTGAGACAAAATGATACATTCACAAGTCATGGAATACCTAACAAAGGAGTAAGTTTACTTTGCTCTGACACAGCAAGTCTATGCAACAAAGAAGCAATGGAACTCATCTTCTGTGAAAGTCAAGCGGCCCCCATTATCTCCATTTGGAAAAGGATCTGGTCAATTAGTTATCAGGGCATAGAAACTGGTTATCCTAACATAGCTGTATACACTGCTAATTTAAGAACAGGAATTCTCATGAAAGAATAATGTTTGATATCTTTTTGAAGACTCTGCTGGCTTTTAAGACCAACAGAGAGATTATGTTATTATAGCCATTGACTCAAATACTTCTTTTGATTTGATGTCTTTTGTCTAGTTGTCTAGTCATGTTGTTTGACGGTTTAATTTGAATAGAAAATGAAAAGACAAAACAAATTCTAATCATATGTTTCACAATATGGAGTCATAGTTACATAGGCATATTGATTTTTTTTAAATAGCATAAGATGTATTTTTATATTAGAAAAGATAGCTTTTCAATATCATATAACTTCTCTCTTCTTTTTATCTGATTTAGGCATCTCATTATTATTATTGTGGCCAGAATGGAATACAGTTTATATACATATATATATATTTGCAGAATAGTGATAGTTAAACTATGAAACAGTATTTCCATCAACCAAATTCATTTTGAATGTGAAATTTGCTGCATGAGAAACTATTACATATATCTACTTAATACCAAATCTTTACAGAAAACACATTTCCAGCATATCCCTAGCATATATAATGACAGTTTTACGTTTCAGCATTTTAAGTTGCAAAGTAGAGATAGTTTCATTTACTTATCATCACATATATACTTCCGAAAAATTGTTTTTTCTAGGCTATAAAATTTCCACATACAATTGAAGTAGCATTTCCTGGGAGAATATAACTATATATGTCTTTCCTATTCTTAGCCAATGGGCATTTTCTCCATCCTAGAAGAAGAGTGCATGTTCCCCAAGGCAACAGACACTTCTTTCAAGAACAAGCTATATGAACAACATTTGGGGAAATCCAACAATTTCCAGAAACCCAAACCTGCCAAAGGGAAGGCTGAGGCCCACTTCTCCCTGGTGCACTATGCTGGCACTGTGGACTACAACATTGCAGGCTGGCTAGACAAAAACAAGGATCCCCTGAATGAAACTGTGGTTGGGCTCTACCAGAAATCCGCAATGAAAACTCTGGCCTTCCTCTTTGCTGGAGGAGCTGCTGCTGAAGCAGGTAATTTTTCCTAGTGCCAGGAATTCTTTTTTTTCTGGCTTTTTTGCTTTTGGAGGAGCAATTGGGGTTGTGACTTGCCCAAGGTCACACGGCTAGTAACTTTTAAGTGTCTGAGGCCAGATTTGACCACAGGTCTTCCTGACTCCAGGGCCAGAGATCTATTCACTGTTCTACTTAGCCACCCCTAGTGCCAGGAATTTTTAACCATTTTTGCGTCACGGACCCCTTTGGCCTTCTGGTGAAGTCTGTGGTTCCCTTTCAGAATAGAACTACAATGGAAACTATATTTAAATAATTATCAAAATGTTTTCAGGAGCAACAAGTTCATGAACCTCAGTTAAGAACATATAGGGAGTTGGGTATCTGAACAACTCCAGGCCTATTTTGCTCAGGGTAAGGAGGCCCCTTCTCTATGCCTCCTCTCCTTATAATTGTGTTTTATTTCTTTATCTTGGGAATATCTTTTAGTGAAATTATACTCTTTTAGCCTACTGATATGAATAATAATTGAAAGAAGTGGGGCATGCATACAAAGAGTAGCAATGTAAATGAGGGCAGATTTTAAGGGCCAAAAGCAGTTTGGGCAGGAAAAATTTTTTAAATTCTAAGTGATAATATGTACTTTATTTTATTTCTTTTTATTTCTCAGAGGGTGGTGGCAGTGGAAAGAAGGGTGGAAAGAAGAAAGGTTCTTCTTTCCAGACGGTGTCAGCTCTTTTTAGGGTATGATAATCTTTAAATCTGTAGTAAGATGTAAAAAAGAATTGTACATGAACAGATCTAGAAAGGCTCTAAAGGAAAATTTTATTTTATTTTGTTTTTTGATTGGAGAGATGCAATTTATTTTTTTTTAATTCATTTATTTATTTTGGTTTACATCATTCATTTCCACAAGATTTTGAGTTACAAATTTTCTCCCCATCTTTCCCCCACCCACCACCCCAAAAAAGCCATCCCAGTGTATCCCCCCTCCCCCAATCTGCTCTCTCTTATGTCCTCCCCCTCGCCCCTCTGACTTTCTGGTAGGACAGGATGGATCTCTCTCCTGCAGTGCCTGTATATCTTAATTCCCAGTTGTATGTAATTAATAATAATTATACACACACACACACACACACACACACACACACACACACATATTTAACATTTGATTATAGAACTTTAAATTCTAGATGGCTTTCTAAAGGAAAATTTTAACCTAAATAAATCCCAGAGAATTAATCAATCTGCAAATACTTATTAGGTCACTTGCTCAGTACGTCCTACAAATGTATTGTAACAAAAGGCACATTTCCTCTAAATCTACAACAAACAAGACCTCGCCTCATTGGAGGAATTCAAGATCAAGCTAAAACCAGCTTTCAGACCTAACTCCTTTATTTGGTTATGTCAGTTGCACACAATCAAAGGTTTAATTCAAATTTTCTCCAAATGTCAGTACTTGGGATAAACTTCACCTGAATTTGGGTAGAGACTTACAGGAGTACATTGTTAAAATGCCCCTACAGTCTGTCTGCTTTCATTTCCCCAGTGTTTCTCAGGTTATTTTTATTTCTTTCTTTCAAGATTAATTAATTATAATTATTATCTTTATATCAACAAGCCTAAAAGTCTAAACAGAGCCCCAAATTCTTTTTCACCTTTTTCTCTTCTTCTCACTCAATAGCTTTTCTTGTCAACATAGACAACATAAATTTTTTCAGATATTTCTACAAAATTACATCATCAAAAATATTTACTGCCTTTTGGACATCTTCAACAGGATGTCCTTTTGGCATCACAAATATACTGTGTCCAAAACAAAACTTACTATTTTTTACCCAAAACCATCTCCTCTTCCAAACTTTCCTTCTAAGGGTATCACTATTCTCCCAGTATGCCAGGCTCAGAATCTTGGTCTCACCTGCCATTCCTTTCACTCATTTCACACATCAGCCCATTGACAAATCTTATTTCTACCTTGACATCTCTGCTATATGTCTCCTTCTCTCCACTCACAAAGATATTATCCTGCAGGCCCTTATCAACCTTACTCATGGACTATGGCAATAGCTTTCCTGTTAGGTCTCCTGGACTCTTATTTCCCCTCACTCCAATCATTCTTCACATAGCTGCCAAAATGACATTCATCTTCTCAAAAAGAAAAAAAAAAGGCTCCATATCACCTCCAGGATCAAATTTAAAATTCTCTGATAAAAGCTCTTCAAAACCTGACTCCTACCTTCCCTTCCATTCTTCTTACACTTTACCCCTCTCCATGCACTCTCTATGTTCCAGAGATGCTGCCACAAGTCCTAGAACATGGCATGTCCATCTCCCCATCTTCATGTCTTTGCACTGGCTGTCCCCCATGCCTGGAGTTCTCTCCCTGTAGTATCTGTCTCCTGGCTTCCTTTATATATTACTTCAAATAAAATCTTCTGCAAGAAGTCTTTTTCAGTCCCCTACATTATTAATATTTTCACTCTGATATTTGTTTAAATTTACTCTTGTTTATACATAGTTGTTTGCATATTGTCTCCCACATTAGATCATAATCTCCTTGAGAGCAATAATTGGTTTTGGCTTTATTTGTATCTCTAGCACTTAGCATAGTGCCTAGGACATAGTAAGGACTTAATAAATGCTTGCTGATTGACTGACTGATGCTACATCCTGGCATGGAGGTGACCTCCTTCTCTAGAAGACTATGCCAGTAAAGTTCAAACTCCATCAGGCCCTATCTAACCAAAAAAGCTTTAAGAAATACATGGTGATGAACTATGTGCCTGTTGCTTGAGGACCAGCCTATGTAAATTTGATGATTTTCATTAGCAGAAAATTGGCCCCTATCTGATTAATTTTTCTTGACCTCAGCAACTCATAAAGACCTTCCACTAAAGCATGGAAGGCTTGAGATCTACTTTAGTAGAGGAAGAATTCACACGAAATGGAATCCCAGACTTTTTGAGGTATTGAAGTGAGATAGGGCACTGACAAGGTTTTCAAGTAGCAACAAGAGGCAGTTATTAACATCTTTTTATATGGTTTTATAGGAGAATTTAAATAAGCTGATGACCAACCTTAGAAGCACTCACCCTCATTTTGTACGGTGCATCATTCCCAATGAAACTAAAACACCTGGTAAGAAACTGATGAAGTTAAATTAGGTGCCACTGTTTTTACTTTGATTTTTAAGTAAAATTTATGAGATTTGGTGTTGGGTTTTTTTGAGGTGCCATGGAACATGAACTTGTCCTGCACCAGCTGAGGTGTAATGGTGTGCTAGAAGGCATCAGAATCTGCCGGAAAGGATTCCCAAGCCGAATCCTGTATGCTGACTTCAAACAGCGGTAAGGTTTTCCCTATTATCATCATTTTCACCTTTAAATATATCATCTGTCTTCTACACAGCTGTTATTTTCAGTTCTTCAACAACAAAACATTAAATATTATCAGTTGAAAAGTCATCTGAAAAGAGAAAAGTTCTGGGTAATTAATAGCAGAAGAAATTTATTCTTCTTGCATCAGAGAAACATCCTGGTCTGGATGGTACTCCATTTGATGGAAAATGGTACTATGTTTACTCATTCATTTATTTATTTAGTTGTCTATCTGTCCATCTATTTATGTGTTCACTAGTTTATTTACTTTGAGACTGAGTCTTCCTCTCTTGGTCAGTCTGGAAGTACAACAGCTATCACAGGCCCAATCTCACTACTGATAGGCATGGGGTTTTTGACCTCTGTTTTTGACCTACATTGATTCACCCAGCCTTTTAAATAGCCTGGTTGCCTTTGGTTCCCAGGGGCTCATTATATTTTTTATTCTTAATATAGAATCCTGATTAGCTTAGCCAACTTCTGGTCAGAACTCTTGAACCTAAATAATCCACCAGTCTCAGTCTCCTCCAGAAGCAGAGCCTACCCTGATTACATTTAAAAAAAATAAATCAGTATCTTTTGTTTACATGTCATCTCCATTTCCCACTATATCTTTTCCTCCTCCAATACACAGACAGCCATTGCTTATGAGAAAAAAATAAAAAGAGGGAAAAAAGGTGGTTCATCAAATCTAACTAATACATCAACAAAGTCCGATAATATGCAATGTTCTATGCTCACAGTCTCCCACCTCTGCAAAGAATGGGGAGGGGTGTGTGTGCATTCTTATCTTTCTTCTTTAGGACCAAGCTTGGTTATTACAATCACAATGTTTAAGTTTTGATTTTCTTGAATTCCTATAATTTGTGATTATTCTGATGAGGCTACAGTGGTTGCATCACCTTTTTAATGAAGAAAATATCTTGCTGTTTTTCTTATTATAATAGATACAAGGTTTTAAATGCAAGTGCTATTCCAGAGGGACAGTTCATTGACAGCAAGAAGGCTTCTGAGAAACTTCTTGGATCCATTGATATTGACCACACCCAGTATAAATTTGGGCATACCAAGGTACCACTAACCACAATTTTCACCTTGTATAATTACTTTCCATTTGAAATTTCTACTGAAAATTATCAAATCTAACTTTTCTTTCACCAAGGTCTTCTTTAAAGCTGGTCTTCTGGGAACCCTAGAGGAGATGCGAGATGACAAATTAGCTCAACTCATCACACGCACTCAAGCCATATGCCGAGGCTACCTGATGAGAGTAGAATTCAGGAAAATGATGGAAAGGAGGTGAGGCCTATATTAGCATTTCACACTGTCTATATTTCCTTTCCTTTTAATTGAATGCTATTATTCAATCTACTAACTATATCTTTAATTACCCAACAGAAAAGCATTTATTAAATGTCTATTTTTTTTTCTAGGAACTATAGTAGGTACTGATTATACAAATACAACCCTATCCTCAACAAAATTGTATTCAATTTTTTATAACCTCATTACTTTTTAAATGCATTTTCATTTATAGGGAGTCCATTTTCTGCATTCAGTACAATGTCCGAGCCTTCATGAATGTCAAGCACTGGCCCTGGATGAAGCTGTATTTCAAAATCAAGCCCCTGCTCAAGAGTGCAGAGACAGAAAAGGAGATGGCCAACATGAAGGAAGAGTTTGAGAAAACCAAAGAAGATCTCGCCAAGTCTGAGGCCAAAAGAAAGGAACTGGAAGAAAAGATGGTGGCTCTGACACAAGAGAAAAATGACCTCCTTCTCCAAGTGCAATCTGTGAGTGTCCTGTAATAGTCATTCTGCAACAATTAATGTGTTTAATAATAATAATCATTCAGTCGCTGTTAAATGTCTGTTGCCATTTGTTATTCTACCACTACCATCTAAGATATGAGATTTTTAAAAAATAGTTGTAGAAAGCTATAAACTTTATTGTATAGTGCACAGGAAAAGGCATTGGTTGTAAAATCAGAAGGTGCAAATTTGACCCCATGGTCTGGCATTTACTAGCTTTGTAAATCTCACAAAGTCACCCCCATGCCTCAGTTTCCTCACCCGTAAAATGGAGATAATAATTGCATTACCTACCTCATAAGCTTTTGGTGGAAAATATTTTGTGAACCTTTAAGTGCTATGTAAATGTAAATTCTTATTTCAGTCCAATTTTCAGTAGGGGAACAACCCTTAAAAGAGAAAGATAGATACTTCCTAAATCATTTTTACACATGTGTATATGGTTCATTCAATGTAAATTTACAAACATATGAATGTATCTGTAAAAATCAAGGAACATGCATACATATGCATATACATGCACACATACACATATATTGTATGCATGTATATATCCCTTGATTTTTTTTTTGTCCTGTCTTCCCAGAACCTGCTGTTAGACTGGACTAGGCTAAAGTTTCCTTAGGGATTTTTTTTTTGGGAGGGTGGTGTATAAATCAGGATGTACTTTGTCCTCATCAGGACAAAAAGTGAGCTGAAAGTTACACATTACACTCTTAACAATGGCTAATTGGAAAAGGAGGAATTAGTATCTGTTCTTCTATAGCCATTAAATTTTCTTTTTTCCCCTTTTCATCACCCTTCCAATTTCTTAGGGTACTGGTACTGTTATTCCATTAATAGTTAACTGTGCTATCTGCAATGTAATAAGTTTAACTTATAAATAAGGTACCTCCATGTACGAGAAATTGTTGGATTTGTCAATAGCTACAGTCTGCTTCTTTTTCCCTTTTAATAGATATACTTAGAGCCTTAGTCCTAGACTTAGAAGGAAAACAACGCAAAACAAAAACAAATCACTCTGAAAATTATTTTGTGTTCTCACTCTCCTGCCTGCCATCTCTTCTTCAAACTTTCTTTTATAGATAGTTTAGGCACAATGGCATTTCACACAGAAAGTTACCAATGTACTTTCTCATTTAAAACGTTCTCAAGGCAACTAGGTGGTGCAGTGAATAGAGCACCAGCCCTGGAGTCAGAAGGACCTGAGTTCAAATCTGGCCTCAGACACTTCACACACACACACACACACACACACACACACACACACACACAAACTAGCCATGTGACCTTGGGCAAGTCACTTAACCCCAATTGCCCTACTTTCCCCTTCCAAAAAAGCAAAAAATTAGGAAAAAAATAAAACATTCTCCCTGCAAATTAAGGATGCTAGGAGACCAGGACACAAGTGATAACACAAAGGATCACATATTGTTTACCTTTCCCTAAGTACCTATTTCATATTTAAAATATTTGATAGAGATGTGAATAAATATGGTAGCTTATGGGGTTCCTTGAAAATTTTATTCCTTTTTAGGGACTTTTTTGAGCAAAACTTTGAAGTAGGTGAACTTTGGTTTTGTCATACTTCTTTTCTATATAGCTCCTTTTCCCCCGCCCTGGTTGAATCTTCCACAAGCCAAGGTTGTCCCGAGGTCAAAATCAGATAATTGATGTTAAAGGAATTTTTAAATGATAAAAGTATGATAGACCTTCAGGGAACTATTATGCAAAATCAACTGGTAGATTAATTTTTAACTGATCAGTTGGATGAACCAGTCAATCCAGTTAGCACACATAAGCCCCCAAACTGGTTCCTTCTTGACCTTCTTGGCTTTCTGGACAAGTTGCTCTGTGTGGATGTGTAGATGTAGGTTTAGAAAATTAAAATTTTTTTTCCTACCATAGGAAGCAGAAGGTCTGGCTGATGCTGAGGAGAGATGTGACCAGCTAATCAAAACCAAAATCCAACTTGAGGCTAAAATCAAGGAAGTGACAGAAAGAGCTGAAGATGAGGAAGAGATCAATGCTGAACTGACAGCCAAGAAGAGGAAACTGGAGGATGAATGTTCAGAACTCAAGAAAGACATCGATGACCTTGAGCTAACACTAGCCAAGGTGGAAAAGGAGAAACATGCTACAGAGAACAAGGTACAAATAATGATCATGAAAATGAAATAATTTTTATTATGCATATGTTATGTACAATTATGACACTTAATGTAAAATAACACAAAAACATTTTCCCTCACAAAGGTGAAAAACCTCACAGAGGAGATGGCAGGGCTGGATGAAACCATTGCTAAGCTCACCAAAGAGAAGAAAGCCCTCCAAGAGGCCCACCAGCAGACCCTGGATGACCTGCAGGCAGAAGAGGACAAAGTTAATACATTGACTAAAGCCAAAACCAAATTGGAACAACAAGTGGATGATGTAAGTGTAAAAACACATGGACGCATAGGTTTTTTTTATACTCATTGACTCATAGAATTTTAAAGCTGGAAATAAAAAGGAGATAATTTCCTCTTTAATATAAAATAAACTGTTTATATATTAAAGGAATAATGGTAAAATACTCTTGAAATTTTTGACATAACTGATTTTCCACTAATAATTTTATTATTTTAAAAATTGAAATTGGTGTCACTTTAAAATTTCCATCTCACTACATATAAATAAGTGACAAAAAAAATTCTTGCTCTAAGAAATAAAATTAACAAAATACATTTAAAAATTCAGCTTGAAGGATCCTTGGAACAAGAAAAGAAACTCCGTATGGACCTAGAGAGAGCAAAGAGGAAACTAGAAGGTGACCTAAAGTTGGCCCAAGAATCCACAATGGATATCGAAAATGACAAAGTGCAACTTGATGAAAAATTAAAAAAGTAAGTACAAGTATAGCATAACTCCATTATTAAACTGATTGAGATAAAACATGGATGAAAAAAATGATGTGAAAAAAAATTATGTGTCCCAAATAGAATTAAAATAGACACTGGAAAAGCTTTATATGGCACAATTGACTCAGAAGGTAACTGTTTTCCAAAATCATTATTATAGAGGGATTCTAATGTTTAATTTTTTAAAAGTAAAGGGAAATTTATGGAATTATGGTTTCTAACATGTTTTGCTTTTCTAAAAGGAAAGAGTTTGAAATGAGCAACCTGCAAAGCAAGATTGAAGATGAACAAGCATTGGGCATGCAGTTGCAGAAGAAAATCAAGGAGTTGCAGGTAAAGTCATCACTTCCTTGGATTCCAGGGCCCAGGGAAACATCCATTGATAGGAAGGGGCTGATGGGTCTGTTATCCCCTTTTGCCAGGCCCGCATTGAAGAACTGGAGGAGGAAATTGAGGCAGAACGCGCCTCTCGGGCCAAAGCTGAGAAGCAGAGATCTGATCTGTCCAGGGAACTGGAGGAGATCAGTGAGCGCCTGGAAGAAGCTGGCGGGGCGACTTCAGCTCAGATTGAGATGAACAAGAAGCGAGAGGCTGAATTCCAGAAGATGCGCAGGGACCTTGAAGAGGCCACCCTGCAGCATGAAGCCACAG
>CM053584.1:180948364-180995448 GCA_028627135.1 Pseudochirops cupreus | reverse complement strand
GCTGGGGTCCTCCCAGCTGCCGTAGCTCTTAGAAAGAGGCTGGGAACTCTTCCTATATACTTCCGGCTGACCGGATAATAAAGACTCCAAGACCGAGGCCCAAGACGGCTATCCGGATCTATGCCACTCAACGCGAGAGCCCCGGCTAGACCAGTCGCTCAGTCCCCCTGCTGTCTGCAGGCCGCACTGGGAAGCTGCAAAGCCGAGGCAGGTCCAAAACCTCTGCCTTTCACTTTTCCGCTCTGGGGGCCTTCTGGCCGGACTGCTTATCTCCCCCTTTCACAAATCCCATTCACAGCTGCCGCTAATCCGCTCACCTGAAGCTTCTCAGCTATTCCCGTCCAGCCGCCCCCGGGGCACAGCCGCAGCTTCAGGCCAGGCTGGTGCGCAGTGCTGATATGGTTCCTCGTAGCCGAGCTGACTTCAGTGGGAAGTATCTTTGTGTGCGTTTTGGAGTTCTAGGATTGGTTTAGAGTCCTATTTTATGGGTATTTTGGGGTGGCTATGTGAGAGCTGCGACGTGTTGCTGCTTCTACACTGCCATCTTGGCTCCGCCCCCGGGAGTATCTTTCTTTGTTACACTTCACAAATGACTCCCTGGGGATCTCTAGTTCTCTGACCCCTGGCCAATACAAAGTTAAAAACCCTTTGATACTGTAAGACCAACAATGCTAAGCTCAAAGGGATTAGCTTTGGAAGGGCAAGAAAGTATAGCTAGATTTGGAGTTAGTGAAGCTGGATTGGAGACTTGGTGTTTAAACTTATTGTGTACTACCTGTGTGACATTGGATAAGTCACTTAACATGACTTGTTTTACCTTGGGAGGCTAGGTAAGTTAGCTTCCTCATTTTAAAATGAGAGGACTGAACTAGATGCTTTCTGAGGTGCCTTTAAGCTCTAAATCTCTGATGCTGATTCCTCTATGACATTTTGACCCTGCAGGGGCTAATTAAGCACATGGGACACAAGCATGTATTTCCTGTCTCTCGTCTCCACTGATGTTCCAGTAGTACTTCTTAAACTGTGCATTGTACCCCATAAAGGGTCATGCCCCACAGTTTAAAAAGCGCCAAATGGGTCATGAGTGAAAAAAGTTTAAGAAGCCCTACTCTAAAGCACCTAGTCTAGATAGGGAAATGTTTAAGAGGTGAGCAGTAGAGATAATCAAGAGATACAGAAGGCTAACTCACATTTATATAAAGCTTTAAGGTTCCCAAGACACTTTCCTCACATCAGCCTGTTTGAGTGGTAGTTATTATTCCTCCTGGATCTGGAGTCAGGAAGACCTGAGTATAAATCAGGCCTTAGACACTAATCAGCTGGGTGACCCTGAGCAAGTCACTTAACCTCTATTCGCCTCAGTTTCCTCAACTACAAAATGGATATAATAACAGCACTTATAGCGTTTTTGTAAGGATAAAATGAGAAAGTATAAGATAAAGCACTTAACACAGAACCTGGCACATAGTAGGTCCTATAGAAATTCTTGTTTCCTTCCCTTGCCCTTCTTAGAAATGATTACCTGGAGGGGAGAAGTAATTTGCCCATGATCACCAGGCTAACAGGACTCTAAGGAAAGACTGGAACCAGATATCCTGATTCTTTTTTTTTTTGGAGGGGTGAAGGCAGGGTAATTGGGGGTTAAGTGACTTGCCCACGGTCACACAGCTAGTAAGTGTTATCTGTCTGAGGCCAGATTTGAATTCAGGTCCTCCTGACTTCAGGGCCAGTGTTCCATTCACTGCACCACCTAGCAGCCCCCAGATCTTCTTATTCTGAACTCAGCACTTACTTCCCCCAAGTCAATAAACTACTGCAAATACATTTTGAGGAATTTTGTCACAGACCCAATTGGAGATAAGGTACTGGACCAGATGACCTCTGGAAAGGTACCTCTAACTCTGATGGAAACCTTTCCCAGTCTTCCTTAACCTTAGTGCCTTCCCTCTGAGCAGCCCACAATTTACTCTGTCTATAGCTTGTTAACATGTTGGTGTTCTGCATATCTCCGTTGTTAGACTTTGAGCTCCTGGGCAAGATGGACTATTTCTTGCCAAAGCTGGTTGACTGATTCTAAGGTTTTTCTTGTCCTTACTGATTGTAAGGTTTTGCTGATATCTACACCAAACAGCAGCTGCTGCATGGACTGGCAATGCATCAGGATTTGGGATAGTTACTCTGGCCTCCAGTTTCTGGATCTGCTTCTTTCCTCCTTTCAGGGCCAGCTGTTCAGCCTCATCCAGGCGATGCTGCAAGTCCTTCACCGTCTGCTCCATGTTCTTCTTCATCCGCTCCAGGTGGGCGCTGGTGTCCTGCTCCTTCTTCAGCTCCTCAGCCATCATGGCTGCCTGGTTAGCAAGAAAACCAAGAAAAGCATGAAACCTGGGAATGCCAGGTAGTCAAAACCATTCGGGCGAAAGACCGGCCCTTGCTCTTACATCAGTGATTGCCTTCTTTGCCTTTTCCTCTGCATTTCGAGATTCTTGAATTACTTCCTCCATTTCACTCTGGAGCTGAGAAATGTCCATCTCCAGCTTCTTCTTGGTGTTGATCAGGCTGGTGTTCTGATTCAAATAAATTTCACATAAATCAAATATGATTAATGGGTCATTATAAGATACTACTCTGTTTAATGCATCTGAGAAGAAGCCTCAACTGTCTTTTAGTTTGGAGCTAGCAAGTGCTCTGTTTGCTCTTGGAGCAGCTAGGTGGCGACAATGCCAGGCCTGGAGTCAGGACACCTGAGTTCAGATACAGCTTTAGATACTTCTAGCTGTGTGAGCCTGGACAAGTCATTTAACCCTGTTTTCCTCAGTTTCCTCATCTACAAAATTACCTGGAGAAGGAAAAGGCTAACCACTCCAGTATCTTTGCCAAGAAATTCCCAAATGAGATGATGGAAGAGTTGGACACAACTGGAGATGACTGAGCAACTATTTGCTATTCTTCACTAAAGCCTTTTCTTGTTCATCTTATTAACCCTCATTTTTAGCTACTTCTTCACCAACAAAGGTTACTAAAAAATAGCCACACACAACTTTGCATTGTTAGGGAAGAATTTATTTCTCCTGTTGGTATTGTTGACATTATAAGTATATGCATATGCATATGCATATGTATGTGTATATGTATGTATACGTATGTGAATGTGTATGGATATGTATATATTTGTGTGTATATATGTATGTATATATAATATGTGTATATATTATATATGTGTGCACACACACATTCAGAATATATTATGTGTATATGCATATACATACACACATATATGTATATATGTTTATATATTTATATGTATGTATTTATATATGTATGCATGTATAAAGTTATCTCTTCTACATAGTGACTTTCCCTATCAGTATTTCCATATGTTGTGGGTTGGTGTAAGAAATTAAATGAGAATTTTTTGGGAGCTTTGCAGAAGCTGCAGATGACATGCAAAGGCCAGCAGATGACACAGAAAAAGTTTAGAAACTCAGAAATGCATAAAATACATGTATAGTATTGTAGAATATCAGCATATTTTATCTTTTAATAACAAAACAATTCAGACTTCTCTGTGTGAAGGGAGAATAAAAAAATTTTACATGGATTTTCCAGATCATGGTAGTGATAACTGTGTATGTATAGCCACACTAGGTTGATGTTTTAGTTAGTTTTACTGAATCAATTTTTTCTTGTTGTTACAAGGGATTAATTATAAAGTAGGGGACTGAGGAAGGATATATTTAGAAAGGAAAGTAACAAAAGATTTCAGTTAAAAATTATATATATGTATCTATGCATATATATCTGTCTATATATACATGTGCCTATATAAACATATATACATATATACATATTCAGAGAAGAGGAGGAAATTTCCTTCTGTGTGCGGATTTAAAAAAATCAAACTGGCATGAAAGTATACTAGAGATCAATTTTCTTTCATATCAGTATGGGTGACTGGCCACTATTATACAGGGTACCTCTTGATTTTTTTTAAGGGTTTAATATTAATTCATACATGAATCATTACAAAATCATCTCTCAGGGCTGGGAGAATCAGTGATGATGGTGATAAGAGGATGACTCAGACTGACATCTGAGAGCAAGGTGGCCATGCCCTTACCCAAACATCAGCCTCTGTGCTGGGGACCTTAGCCTGGCTTTCTCTTTATGCCACCTCCACATAGCTCAAAACAACCACATTCAGGGCTGCTTTTTCCCATCCTCCAAGTCCTTCATCTTGATGCACAGGAATAAGATGGCATAACAATCACCTAAGGACACCTAACCCAGGCTCAACAACTCCTTTTAGGCTACTCTCCTCCGGAAATTAAAATAGTCAGCAATGAAATGAGAAGTCAAAGGGGAGATCAAAGTGCTCTCACTTCCCATTCCCTCCTCTGCCACTTCAGCAGCTTTACCCAAAAGTCTTTGTGTAGTTTTAAGCCATTAAAAAAGCAAAATATTATTAACCAATAAAACTTAAAAGACTTTTGGGACACTCTCTATCCCATGACCAGTCATTGCTTCTATAAAAATCCCCTCTAAAGACTTTAAAAGAGACTATTCACTAACAAGAGAATGTTTGCATGCCATGGAAGGAGATTGTCTGATTATTTTTAAAATATTTTCAGGTCTTACCTTTAAAGGGATAGAGACATTGAGAAAAAGTAGCTGCTATTTGTTATTTCCTGGAATGAGGAATTTCTCAATAGGAAGGTATTTGTGTCATGTGAACATTTGTCATTTACACTGTAAATTTAGTTCACACTATCGATTTCTATCTTGAAATATAGAAGTTTACCTTTTGAGAATATTTTCGTGGAAACTAGGAGGACACTTAAAAATCCTGAAAGTGGTTTCTTTCGAAGTCCAGTTCAAATCCCTCTTCCATCTTGACACCTTCTTTGACCTTTTCCCTTATGATCTCCCACACCCCATTTCATAAGCAGGAAAGGATCTCTTCTTTGAAGCTTTCATTAACGTACTTTATATTTCTCTTGTAGACTTCCTACACTTTATTTTGTATTATCTTGTTGTTTTTTTTATTGTTTTTTTCTTGTTTTCCTTCCCAACTCTAAGCTCATCAAGTGTAGGGTCTATGTCTCTATATTTGTATTCTCAGCCAACAGTGACTTACAGTTGATACCTACCAAACATTTGTTTAATTAATTTTATTGGTAACTCCAGTCAGACTTGTTCCTCATTGCTGTTTTTGGAGGGAACTAAAAACCAAATGCCCCCTCACCTGGGTATGTAGGAGTTGCACACGCTCATTGGCATCCAGAAGCTCTTGCTCTGCTATCTTCCTGCTCCTTTCTGTCTGTTCCAGAGTTGCCCTCAGCTCCTCAATCTCAGCCTGCAAGAGGTTGGCTCTGCGCTCCACCATTGCCAGCTGCTCTTTCAGGTCCTCCTGGCCTCGGAGAGCATCATCCAGGTGGATCTGGGTATCCTGGGTAAAGAAAATTGCTTTACTCGTGTGAAGTTGATGTATTTATACCTGAACTGGGAGATTATAATTGGTGATGTAGACAGAGATTCTCTTTCCCTACCTCCTCCTCCGTACTATTGCAGTAACAATGTCAGTTGACAACTATTAATGTTTTTACCTGCATCATCTTGTTTGAACATCACAACACTGCAGGCACTACAGGGATTATTGTGTCCATTTTAAAGGTGAAGAATGGAGATGAGAGAGATTGAGTAACTTGCTCACAGCTTATGTCAGAGGCAAGATTGGACTTTAGGCCTTCCCAACTCCATGTCTAACAAACCACCCTTCCCCTAATTAGACGTTAGAAAAGTCTAATGATACAAACTGGAGAGCAATAGCTGTTAAGCTACATGACAGAATCAGGATCCAAAAATATATTGATTGAGGGCTACAAACTGGATAGACTTGAATGAAAAAAAATTTAATAGGGAGGAATAGGTTCTGAACCTTATATATAGGCTCAAATAGAGGCCACTGGAGGACCTGATTAAAAAAAAATTATTCTTTGAAATGGGCATGAGGATTTTAGTGAATTGTAATCTCAAATCAACTGTGCCAACATGGCAGATGAAGGAGCTAATGTAGTCTTGGTCTGAAATTTTGAGGGGTAAGTTCTAGAATGAAAGAGCAGATTCCTGCTCTGGTCACCTCTGAAGTATCGTGTTCAGTTTTGTGTGCCAAATTTTAGGGAGAACATTGATAATATGGATAGCATAAAGAAGAGTGTGAACAGGAAGAAGAGTGAACTTGAAACCATACCATTCCAGGACTGGTTGAAAGAATTGGGGATTTTTAGCTCAAGGAAGAGAACACTTCAGAAGGCACAATAATCCTCTTCAAGTGTTAGATGGGTGGCCACATAGAACAAACAAGGGTGGTGAAAGGCCTTGAGATCCTCCCAGATGAAGATCAGTGGAAGGAACTAGGAATTTTTAGCCTCAGAAGAGAAAACTGAAGAGGGACATGAGAGTTTTCTTAAAAAATTTAAGAGGCTATTACATGGAAGAGGGATTAAGCTGATAAAGCTTAGCTTTAGCATTGACTTAGAAGCAAAGAAGAAAATTTATGTTTGATATAAGTAAAAACTTCCTAAAAGTCAGAGCTATTCTAAAGTGAAAGTCTCTAAGCTGAGCCGAGATGACCCCTTGACTCATATCTTGTCTCTATATGTCTGGGATCTCTGGGTATAGGATGACCTAGAAAGCTCCTCAAATTCCTTCCAGTTATGAAATTCTGTGATACTTAGTACTTGTGTGACCTGGAATTATTCACAATCACTTTCATTCCTGTGCCTACCCAATTCTAAATTTAAAAGGAGTTATAATCTCTAATATTTCTACTATGCTAAATATCTATGATTTAATTAGCTACATGGACCCCACTTCATAGCTTTGTGGAAAGGAAGGCTGATAAAAATCAATTTTAGGCCTAACAACTTCTTTTATTTGGGGGGGGTGTCATTTGAAAGACTAGTAAAATCCATTTACCTTTAATAATACTTGGGTGTTTCTGTAGTTTCTTATGGCCTCTGCAGCTTGGCGGTTGGCATGATTCAGTTGAATCTCCATTTCATTCAGGTCTCCCTCCATCTTCTTCTTTATCCTTAGAGCATCATTCCTGCTTCTGATCTCAGCATCCAGTGTGCTCTGCATTGACTCCACAATTCTAATGTGATTTCTTTTAAGCTGTTCAAGTTCCTCATCTTTTTCAGCCAATTTCCTGTCAATGTCAGACTTGACTTGGTTCAACTCAAGTTGGATTCGCAGGATTTTTCCCTCTTCATGTTCAAGAGATGCCTAAATGAAGACAAATTATTAATTAGTAATAGAAAACAATTACTTCTTGAATTTTTGAAATCCAAGGACTAGGAATCAAGTCCCTTCTGGGCTCAATTCCATCTCCATGTTAAAATCAGCATGTCTCATTTTATGCAATATATATATACACATATATATATACACACATGTATAAACACATACACATACATACATACATACATACACATTGGAAATATTCTGAATAAACCAAATTTTTCGAAATTAAATTTTAAACGAAACGGGGCAGCTTGTTATTTGAAAGCAACCTGTATGAAACTTTTTGTAATTTTACATGTGTTGATTTGTTTAAAAAGTTTATATTTATGTATAAGTTGGATATATAAAATCAACCTCTAAAGGATTTGTTTTGAAAGTGGAAAGACAGCAATGTGGAATAGAGTGAACACTCAGTCAGGAGACCGTGATTGAATGCTGGTTCTGACATGTTAACTGTGTAGACTAATCTGCTAATTAACATGTGCCTCAAATTCTTCACCTGTAAAATGGGTATTATGATACTTACCCTACCTATCTCACAAGGTTGTTATGAGGAAAATGCTGTGTCAACTCTATAGTATTATGCAAATGTGAACTAGTATTAAATATATATTTCACTAGGTCTGTTTTAGTTAAAGCACAAGAAACTTAGAAGGCATTTTTTTTTCTTCGTATCTGAAGTAATTGAGTCCAATAACTTTTAAAATTTATATATTAGTGGATTATTGAAATGAGACAAGAATGGTATGTGCCAAGACAGATGGACCACCACCACCCTTAAACCATGATACAAAAACCCAGGACCCTAAAGCCCAAGAGCCCAAGCAATAGGAGTACCCTTTTGGCAACTGCTTCTACCACCACAACTACCCCCACCACTCCTACTCCCACCCTCCATCAGAACTTCCCTGCAACCATCATCCAGAGATGCCAGATGGTGCTAAAACCTGGCAACTACTTCTGAAGTTTTTCAGACCTTGCTTTCTCCACAGCTACAAGAGAAAATTCTTGCCAACTCTTTTAGGCACTGTTAAATGCTCCAACATCAGAAATGAATATGGTTGGGGTGGCTGGGTGGTGCAGTGAATAGAGCACCAGTCCTGGAGTCAAGAAGACCTGAGCTCAAATTCAGTCTCAGACTGAAAAAAACTAGCTGTGTGACCTTGGGCAAATCACTTAACCCCAATTGCCCTACCTTTTCCCCTCCAAAAAAGCAAAAAAAAAAATGTAAGTCAGTTCTCAGAGTGAACAGAGGACCCTTCAGGTCCCTAAAACTCTTTTAAAAAGAGAAATGAATATGATTTTATCAGCGGAAATAACATTAAAGAAGATAAATTACCATCCACTGTGCTACTGCATTCTAAAACCCAAGGGACATTTCCATCTTAACTTGCAGATGGAACATGTTACATGTGTTTCTTCCCACATTAGAATATCAGCTTCTTTAGAGCTTTCTACTTGTACCCCAAACTTTGTTTATAGTAAATACTTCCTAAATTTTTATTCAATCATTCACTCATTCACGAAGGCTTAGACCTAGATGAAATCTGAGGTCAGGGCCAGCCAGAAAACTCTTGTAATCCCACCTCAGCTTCCTCAAGGGAAGCCTGCAGTTCACACTTATCTTGTTCCACTTGCTTCTTTATTTTCTCCAATTCGTGAAGTTGTTTCCCTCCCTCTGCAACCTGCTCAGTGAGGTCAGATATCTCCTCTGTTGGTTAATCAACAGACAGAAAGTTGGTCAGAAGACGGCCAATGATCTGTCATAGCATCTAGATGGTAGAAAGTTAAAAAAAAATACTCACGCTGCAAGTTCTTGTTCTCGCGCTTCAGGGTTTCCAGGCGGTCCAGGGATTCCTCACAGGCATTCTTCATCTTGAACAGCTCTGTGCTGAGAGCCCGGGACTCCTTCTGGGAAGCTTCCAGCTCAGCCTGAGTTTCCTCATATTTCTGCTTCCATTCTGACAACACCTAGGCAACAGAAATGGTCAGACTAAGCAGTGGATAATATTAGATAGGGTAAAATAAGCAAGAAGCAAAAGCTACGGCCTGGGGATACCTTGTCAAAATTCCTTTGCTTTTTATCGAGAGCGGCGCAGGCAGCATTAGACTTCTCTACATCCAGCATGAGGTCCTCCACTTCATTCTGCAGCCGCTGCTTGGTCTTTTCAAGGGAAGCACATTTGGCATTCACAGCTTCTACATGTTCCTCAGTGTCTTGTAGGCGCTGGGCCAGCTTCTTTCTGGAAAGATCCAAAAGCATGAACGAGCAAGAGAAGATTCAAAATGTCCAATGACAATTAGATTCAATTGCCTTAGAAGACCCAGGAGCTTACATTGATGGTCAGAAGGCCTAGCTGAATGTAACTAAAATATCTCAATATGGTTAATCAACTACACTACTCCAAATCATGGCAGGTAAGGTAACTTTCTACATTGCTGAACTGGGCCAAGAGCCCTGAAGTGGCAAGTACAAGGTATTGCTGTGGTTTTGTTGCATTCAAGCAATTTTTTGATGGTGCCCATTCAGTAAAACTCACATTTCTATAGAACTTTATGTTAGCAAAGATTTCCTCACGATAGCGCTGAAGTGAATAATGTTATATCATTATCCTCATTTTTTTTGGAGGGGGGAAGACAAGGCCATTGGGGTTAAATGACTTGCCCAAGGTCACACAGCTAGTAACTGTATCAAGTGTCTGAGTTCAGATTTGAACTCAGGTCCTCCTGATCCCCAGCCTGGTGCTCTATTCACTGCAACACCTAGCTGCCCCCATTATCCTTCCTCATTTTATAGATGAAAAAACTGTGGCTCTGAGAATTGAGGTGAATTAATTCCTTATGGTCACCTAGCTAGTATTAGTAGCAAGTTTTGAACTCATATCTCCTGACTTCAAGTCAAATATTTCTACCTGCTCTCCTGCTTAGCTATTCCCTCACTTGGTACACTGTTTCACACAGGACTTAGTCTTACATAATTTCATTCCCTACTTCCTTTTTTTTTTTGAAGAAGGAAGACAGGGCAATTGGAGTTAAGTGACTTGCCCAAGGTCACCCAGCTAGTAAGTGTGTTAAGTGTCTGAGGCTGGATTTGAACTCAGGTCCTCCTGACTCCAGGGCCGGTGTTCTATTCACTGTGCCACCTAGCTGCCCCACATGCCCTGTTCTCTTGATAAGCTCTCCAGGCACTTTGCTGTTGCTCTTATACTGTTCTCTGTCTCTTTCATTCCTAGTTCTAGAACCATGATCAAATCAACCGTCCTTGTTCTTGGAAAGGATGTGTCAATCTACTCCCACTATAGCCCTATTCACCATCCCAGTAACTTTCTGAAATGTCCTTTCTTTGTGTGTTGTCTCTTCCTATTAAAATATAAGCTTCTGATAGCAGGGCTTGCCTTTGCCTTTCACTCAATCAAAAACATTTATTAAGCACTTATTTTGTGCCAGGTACTGTGTGAAGTGCTGGAGATGCAAAAAACAGTAGTTCAAGGAGTTTACGTATTTAATGACGGAGACAACATGAAAATAAATACATACAAAGCAAGCTATATATAATTTATATATATATTATCTATATATGAGGAACTAATTAAAATAAGTAAATAAAAAATAATAAAAAAGAAATAACTAAAAGAGGGAAATCATTGTGATTAAGAGGGTTTAGGGAAAACTTCCTGTAGAAAGCTTTCTCGTTGGGACTTAACGAAAGCCAGAGAGGTCGGTAGTCAGACCACGTGGGTAACACAGAGCATTCCAGACATGGAAGAACAGCCAGAGAGGATGTTTAGAGAATATCTGGAAAGCTTTCGTATTTCTGTCCTCAGGGCTTAGTTCATGTTTGGCACACATTAAACACTTCATTCGTTTTTCTTTTATTCATTCGATGATATTTTTAGAACCTTCTAATATTATTTTCCCCATATTGAAGTGGCTACAATTTCATCCATTTCTTCTTATTTTAAAACAAATAAAATAGAACTCCACAAAGAAATACATAAGGTTGAATCTGCTGTCTTAAGTCAATGTAAAAAGAAAATTGTTGTATGACTTAAGCAGAATTAGTCATTTGACCTGGATTGGGTATATGACTCATTTCGACTTTATTCCCATTTAAAAGCTCTGCCTTCTGGAAATTTATATTTTCTTTCCAAACTCAATTTAAATTCTACTTTGTGCCTGAGACCCTCTCTGGTCTCTCCTCCTCTTTCTCCTCCTCCTCCTCCTCAAAGGTTACTTTTGTGGCAGCTTTATATCTATATTTGTTGCATATGTATATATGTGTGATGTATGCATATGTTAGAATGTAAGCTCCTTGAGGGCAAATACTTTTCACTTTTGTTTCTGTAGCCAGCTCTGTGCCTGACTCGTAGTTTGTGCTTGGTAGTTAAACACATAGCACAGTTCCTGTCAATAGTTTGTATGTAATAAATGCTTGGGTGCTTAATTGATTGATCAAAGTGATATTTTTTAATATTTAGAAAGGGGCCCTGCCTATACTAGGCTTGTGTGTGTGCATGCACACGTGTGCGCACATGTGTATACAAGGACCTCTGAAGGCTCTGGTTTAGTCTACTTTAAGGATGAGTATTATACAGTTTAGACTAATTCTGTGACCTTTAACACTAGATTTAAAGCTAGTGACTTCTAGGCACACTTCTGTGCAGCTGATGATAAGACATAGCCCAAGCCATCCCCTTCCTTTGTCCTTGGATTCGTCCACGTACTTGGCTTCCTCTAGTTCCTCTGTGCGTTGAATGGCATCTGTCTCATATTTGGTCCTCCACTGAGCCACTTCCCCATTGGCCTTGGATAATGCCCTTTGCAGCTCAGCCTTAGCTTCCTGCTCCTCTTCATACTGTTCCCGTAACAAGTCACAGTCATGGCGGGATGACTGCAGGGCATGGGCCAGAGCATTCTTGGCCTACAAAAATGGTAACAGCAATGTGTTACTTTCATTTGCTTATAGGGAATCTTCGTTTTTGTCAGTATAGAAGAATGAACTATTAGAAAGAATCTTGAGAGGCAAAAATAGATACAAACAGAAAAAGAAACAAAGACAAAGAAAAGTTACCATCATTTACTCACTTTAGACTCTTCTTCTAGCTGCCGCTTCAGTTCTTCAATTTGTTGGGTAAATGCTTGTTTACCCCTTAGAAGCTGAGAGACTAAAATTTCTTTCTCATCTAATTGACGGGAATATTCACCTAAAATAACAAAGTGGAACATTTTATTAGGATCATAGACAAAGAAAAGAAACTTAAGGCTCACATATCCCTGTATTCAGAACCTACTCCTGGTTGTTGCTGTTGTTAAATCTAATGGATACCCTCCCCAACAATTTCTATGGAATCTGTAGTCTTTTCTGACTTGTTTGATGAATGATAATAGTTTGCCTTTTGAGGTTCATTTCTCACTTCCAAAACAGAAATCCTACTTCAAACTCAGAATTTCTTTTCAGTTCTGTGTGGTTCGCTTTTTATAAGATGATAGATTTAGAACTGGAATGGACTTTGGAGGTCATCTCATTTTATTCCAATAATTTCCATTTTACAGATAAGAAAACTGAGAGAGATGAGGTGCCTTGCCCAAAATTGGCAAGTTGAACTCTTCAAGATCCTTATTATAGTGCCCTGCCTCCTGTACCTTCATAGACCCAACAAAGAAACTTGCCTGCTTCTGTCTGCAGTCGCGCTTTCTGGGCTGTCAGCTCATTGATCAGATGCTGTTGTTCCTCTTCCCTGTTCTTCAGTTCACTAACTTGATCTTCCAGACTTCGGGAGAGTTTTTCAAGATTTACCTAGGAGAAAATTATGAGGCTCTGAGCACAGTGAGAAGAGTGAAAACTTTACCTTAAATCACTTTCAAATACAACGTATTTATTAGAAGTGGTTATAAAATTATGAAAATAAACATGCCAGAATTGACATATCTAATCTTAAAATAGTGATTCTCAGAGTCCTTGGAGATCTAGGGAAATTACCGTTCCTTCCTTTAACACTTACTCTTGGAGAATGACAGACACTATGAGAGATTTGGGAAAAGGTTGTTATTGTTCACTTCTCAAAGAGGACCAAGATATCGGCTGGGTAATATCTTGACTTGCAAGTGAATTGGATTTAAGGGAGGCAGAGCTGTGCAAAGTCATTAGCCTCATTTTCTCCTCCAGAGTCATTGAAATTTAGTGGCAAGACATAGGTCAAGACCACTGGCGCTGGCCCTGAATGCAGGAGGAGACCTTGGTCTTTTTAAGCTAAGACTTTCCCAAATCTCTGTTTGTCTGAGACAATGGAAAAAAGAATGCAATGAATCAGCCTTCCAGGTGATTCAGAAGTATTTGACAATAAGATCTGTTTTATTACTGAAAGATATATCTAGGTGACAGAACCTCATAAGACATTACTACTAATTTTTGGTGATTCATATGGGAGTAAGTGATATTGCCAGAAAGAAATGAAACACTATCATGTGGAAGGAAAATTATATATGGTCTGCTTCTTCTCAATAGGAACAATGGGAGGAAATTGCAAAGAGGAAGAAATAGGCTTTATGTAAGGACAACTTCATAGCAATTAGAGCTACTGGAAGGTGGAATGCTGCCTCATGGGAGCATTGCATTACTTTTCACTAAAGGTCTTTAGGCAACAGCACTACAACCATTTGTCAGTTTTATGGGAGAATAGATTCTTGTTCCAATGTGGGTGGGCTTACATGACCCCTGATTTTGCCTTTCAGCTCTGAGATCTCGTGATTCCCTGGGTTAGGAGTGTTGAAACTCCTCATTTTTCTAAATGTTCTCAAGACACTAATTCTCTTTTAAGTTTTTCCTCCCCTTTAGATCCTTGACTATCTTTGGAGCCTTTACATTCAGCTTAGGCTCATGCAGCCTGATACAGTAGATTAAGGTACTGGACTTGTCCTCAAAGAGGACTTTGACACTTATTAGGTGTGTGACCTTGGGCAAGTCACTTAAAATCTTTGTGCCTCAATTTCCTCATATGTAAATGAAAGGGTTTGGAGTAGATGATCTCTAAGGTTCTTTCCAGCTCTAAATTCACAACCATATTTTGGGATTTGCTCCTACTCCCAGTCAATCTTCTTCAGACCCAAACCAACTTCCAGCATATCCAGGGAAAAACTGAATCATAAATATTAAGCAGAAAGAGATTTTAGACATCACTTAATCTAACTTACCCAATTTACCAATCAGAAAACTGACGCTAAAGTGGTTTGGCCTAGTGCATACAGTGAGAAAATGGTAGTCAGAACCAGAACCTGGATCTTCTAAAGCCTACATCACAGTTGTCTTCTAAGGCCAGAAATAAG
Organism: Pseudochirops cupreus; assembly: GCA_028627135.1. Classification (NCBI taxonomy): domain Eukaryota; kingdom Metazoa; phylum Chordata; class Mammalia; order Diprotodontia; family Pseudocheiridae; genus Pseudochirops; species Pseudochirops cupreus. Next base: position 180,980,823 of record CM053584.1, on the reverse strand, counting down.
GAGTAGGCAGGTCAATTTCTCCTTGAAGTCACAGGTTCCAATCATAGGAATTCTGCGTGTCTAAATATATTATAAAGCTTCCTGGGTGCTACCACATTGTCCTAAAAATTAACTTCCACTGTTTCAACTTTTTGGTAGATTTGTAAGTCTGATCCAGATCTAACCAAGATTACCTTAAGAACCCTAAAACTTTTGACAGTTTAGGGGCCCGTCTCTATTACATGGTAGTTTAGAACTGGACAGTTGCCGGCCTGTTTGTGGTTGGTCAATAGCTTCCAATAATCCAGAACTAGTCTATATTAAGAACATGCCTAAATATAAGAAAATTCGCACCAAAATTTTTATCATTTTGAAAGAAGAAAGTTCTTTTGCCACTCGTTATGGCCAACATTTGTCACAGAAAGCATACTTGGACAAGTAGAAGAGGTATGACAGGTAGAAAATAAGAATTAAAATTGTCAAAACTGAGAAAGATGGGTGAGAAGCTATGAAAAATTAATTATAAGGGGTTAATTAGTGTATTTTTGATTACTTTTATTTTATTTTCTTGAATTAGAAATCTTTAGCATGTTCTACTATTTGTTTTAAGAGTGTCAAATTTTTATTGATATCATTTTTAAAAAATTTCATCTTTATTTCCCAATATATCTTCTCTATACAGCAAACTACCAGCAGTTAAAAAAAGAAAGAAAACAAGCAGCTTGGCAAAACCCACATCAATCAAATATGACAGTCTATACAGTTTTCCATACGCATTTGTCCCTCACCTCCACAAAGAAGGGAGGATTATTTTTATTGGTAACAAAGTTACATATAAACTCCTACATTACCTTAGCTTTGGAGATCATTTCCATGTTACTGGAAAGGTCATCGATCTCCAACTTCAGTTCACTCTTCTCCTTCTCCAGTTTCTGTTTGACCCTCTGCAGGTTGTCGATTTGTTCCCCAAGCTCAGCCACACTGTCCGCGTGCTTCTTCCGCAGAGTGGCCGCTGTGGCTTCATGCTGCAGGGTGGCCTCTTCAAGGTCCCTGTGCATCTTCTGGAATTCAGCCTCTCGCTTCTTGTTCATCTCAATCTGAGCTGAAGTCGCCCCGCCAGCTTCTTCCAGGCGCTCACTGATCTCCTCCAGTTCCCTGGACAGATCAGATCTCTGCTTCTCAGCTTTGGCCCGAGAGGCGCGTTCTGCCTCAATTTCCTCCTCCAGTTCTTCAATGCGGGCCTGGCAATAGGGGAAAACAGACCCATCAGCCTCTTCCTGTCAATGGATGTTTCCCTGGGCCCTGGAACCCAAGGAAGTGATGACTTTACCTGCAACTCTTTGATCTTCTTCTGTAGTTGAATTTCCACTGCTTGTTCATCTTCAATCTTGCTTTGTAGGTTACTGATTTCAAACTCTTTCCTTTTAGAACAACAAACTGTTAGCCTTTAATTTTATTTTATCTAAGTCTCCTTATCTCACCCAAGCTGGAAATTCAAAGCCTACCCATGGACCCAGTCCCATTGCAAAGTTGCATAGAATATTTGACCTGTACATTTTTTCTTTCTTTTTCTTTTCTTTTTCCTTTTGCTTTTTGGAGGGGGGAAGGCAGGGCAATTGGGTTAAGTGATTTGTCCAAGGTCACATGGCTAGTTTAAGTGTTAAGTGTCTGAAGTCAAATTAGAACTCAGGTCCTCCCAAGTCCCGGGCGGGTGTTCTCTTCACTGCTCCACCTAGCTGCTCTGACCTGTTCCTTTTTCAACCTGAGCTGCTTCCTTAGGCAACCTGGCCCTCTTGCTCATGAAACAAGATTGGTGACAGATTTACTGCATTCACCCAATTGGCTAAGCAGTTTAGAATCTCTGAGCTCAAGTGATGCACTAGCTTCAGCTTCCCTACTAGAAGGGCTTTCAGGATTACCGGCTGACTCATTTGAAATAAAAAAATCATCTTATAACATTGTTTTCTTCACTACATACTTAAAACTGTTTTAAAATAGTTCTGCCTTTTGACTATGTGTCGCTTTTGTTTCCAAAAATTTCATTTTCCATCCCCTTTTTTACCCTACAAGCATCCTTTACCAACAAGGATAAACAGAAAAAAGGAAAAGAATGAGCAAAACTAACCATCATATAAAACTAATTTGGTTGTATTTGCAATATTCCATCCCCACTGTTTCCATCTACATTTCACTCCCCTCATCTCCAACTTTGTCAAGAAAAGAGTAAGGCGTGTTTTCTTATCTTTTTCCTGTGTCAGGCTTGGTCATTATCATTGCACAGTGCTCAGTTTGTGTGACTGCTGTTCTTCCCATTCCCAGGGTTGCATTCAAAGTTGCTTACTTTTGAAGTTTTTCATCAAGCTGTGCTTTATCATTTTCCATCTCCATTGTGGATTCTTGGGCTAACTTCAGGTCACCCTCAAGTTTTCGCTTTGCTCTCTCCAGGTCCATGCGAAGCTTCTTTTCTTGTTCCAATGACCCTTCAAGCTGAATCAGAAAGATGTAAGCAGTTTTTCAAGATTAAACTAACTTTTTTTTATTTTCTCTTTCAGAAAGAAAGAAGTTTATTTTTTTAAAGACTTACATCATCCACTTGCTGTTCCAATTTGGTTTTGGCTTTGCTCAGTGTATTCACTTTGTCCTCTTCTGCCTGCAGGTCATCCAGGGTCTGCTGGTGGGCCTCTTGGAGGGCTTTCTTCTCTTTGGTGAGCTTAGCAATGGTTTCATCCAGCCCTGCCATCTCCTCTGTGAGGTTTTTCACCTTAATAAGTGGAAAGTGAGATTGTTTTAACATAAAATACATTAACTATATATCTATATCAGTAGTGCTGAATACTTATTATGTAAATATAAAGAACAGAACTCAGACCTTGTTTTCTGTAGCATATTTTTCCTTTTCCACCTTGGCCAGTGTCAGCTCAAGGTCATCAATGTCTTTCTTAAGCTCTGAACATTCATCCTCCAATTTCCTCTTCTTGGCTGTCAGTTCAGCATTTACTTCTTCTTCATCTTCAACTCTTTCAGTCAATTCTTTGATTTTTGCCTCAAGCTGAATTTTATTCTTGATAAGTTGTTCACATCGTTCCTCTGCATCAGCCAAGCTATCGGCTTCCTGTGGAGAAAATGCATTCGGCTCTTGCATCAGGGATTTAAATTTTAAGCATGTTCTTTGAAGAGAAAAAGACATGCTTACTGAATTATGATGAATTTTTTCATTTTAAAGAAGCATAGCTAATTTTATTATGTTGGCTTCAAAAATTCCCAAAAGACAAATAGGAATACAGCGTTGCCTACACGTAGAATCCTAACTAATGCTTCCTAGGAAACAGGACTTAGATAGATAATGAGATGATCGTCTTTAAGAGTGAAAAGAAGTGACAAAATTTACTAGAAGAAATGCTTCACTGGATGAGATTCAAGACACCTGGGTTTTCTTGAAATTCCTTGACCTCACTGTCTCTGCTTTCTTGTTGTTGGGATAATAAGTGCTACTCCAAGTCAAGAAGTATTAAGTCCCCACTATGTGCCAGACCTAGTACTAAGCAAGGAAGATACAAAGAAAGCCAAAAATAGTCATTGTCCTCAGGGATGTCACAGGGGTTCAATAGGCAGACAACTGTGTACATACAAGACACATACAGGGTAAATGGAGGTAATGCCAAAGGTTGGATGCTAGCATTGAGGGGGATCAGGAAAGGCCTTTTAAAGAAGGTGGGCTGAGGAAGCCAGGAGGCAGAGATGAAAAGGGAGAATACTCTAGGCATGAGGGACAGACAGTGAAAGGCATGGAGCGTCTTGTTTGAGAAATAGCAAAGAAACCACTATCATTAAAACATAAAAACAAAAGCAGAAAAACATTTTTTTAGTGATCACCCGCACTACCTACCCCCTATGCATCTCCCCAAACAATAAAGAGCCTCTAAAGAAAAGATCCAGCAAACCATTTGTCCCAGCGATACCACTACCAGGCCCACATTCCAGAGATCAAGAAAGAAGCAGAGAACACGCACATATACAGTCAGAACACGGGCCTTTTTTTTTAACTACAAGTCCGCTATACTGTCTAGCTGCCTCTTTGGGAAGAAGTCAGAGTTCCATGGCGGGGGGTGGAATTTCTATCTCTAAAAAGCTTTCATCAACAAAAGTAAAACAAAAATAAACGAATTGGGCCGGTATCTTAAACAAAGAACAAGAAAAGCCAATAATGTCCCTCTACATTATAGGAAAATGTAAATTCAAGAAATAAAAAAGATTAACAAAATGGAAAATAAAAAACCTGTTGAATTAATGAATAAAATTGGAACTAGATTTTTGAAAAACATTATCCACTAATCTTATTAGAAAAAGAAGAAATCTTATCAGAAAATAGAAGAAAATCAAACTGCCAATTCACAAGAATTTGTAAGAAAGGAAGAAGAAATAAAGGAAATTTTTTGAAAGCATCTGGTCCAATTAAATGCTAATAAAACTGATCATGGAAATGATTTAGAAAAACATAAAACACCCAGATTAACAGAATGAGAGGTAATTTAAATAACTCATTAAAAAAAGCCATAATTGAACTCCCAGAGGAAAAAACCTCAAGACTAAATTGTTTTATAAATTAATTCTATCAAAGAACAATTAATTCCATTATTACTTGAGCTGTTTGAAAACTAGGAAAAGACTTCCTATTAAATTCTTTTTATGAGACAAATACGGTCTCTATAACTAAACCATGAAGATACAAAGCAGAGAAAGAAGACTGTATCAGGAATTCTTAATCTGGAATCCATACAATAATTATAAAACAATAAGTATTTCTGCTGTATGCCTCACAAAAAAGAGTAACGATCCCTGCTATAGACCAATATCCCTGATTAAAATAAAAATAAAAATAAATAATTTTAAATAAAAGTATCAGCAAAAGACTAACAACATAAAAAAAAGATTACATCCTATGAGTGGATTGAATTTATACTAAGAATGAAAAATTATGAAAAACGAGATGCATCTGAATATCTTGTAGAAAGAAGTAACTTTCCATCAATCCGTATTGTAGGATAATAGAAATGTTCCTTTTAGACTGCATTCAATAATAGTAGTCTCTTCTTTGAATGCTGAATACTCACTGATTGAACTTGAAGCTGCAGGTCATTTCTCTCTTTCAAGAGAGACACCATTTTTTCTTCTAACTCTTTCCTTTTTGCTTCTGACTTTGCAAGACTTTCTTTTGTTTTCTCAAATTCCTCTTTGATGGTGGCCATCTCCTTCTCAGTTTCAGCACTCTTGAGCAGAGGCTTGATTTTAAAGAATAATTTCATCCAAGGCCAGTGCTTGACATTCATGAAGGCACGGACATTGTACTGGATGCAGAAGAGGGCTTCTCTGAAATGTTAACAAAAAGACAAATTGAGTTTCTGTAGTTCTTTACTAGGTAAGTTATCATTACTAGTAGTACCAGGGCATGGCACAGGTGTCTTGCCCATGGTAGGTGTTGAATGTTTTTAAACTAAATTATTGTAAACATCATCCTATTTTAATTAATGTCAGTTCTATTTCAATAGACTAGATAAAGTTTGTATTAATGCTGCTTTGCTAATGAATTCCAATGAATAAAAAATCTACACATGGATGAGGTCATGAATCTCTCTATTCATTAATGACTAAATTTTGTCCTTTTGGTAAGATAACATGCATTACCATATTTGAATATATGTAGAATGTTAATTACTCTTAATATAGGACCCGTTTTAAAAAATAATGTGTTTGTGATTTGCGAGTGCAAGGTAGGGTGAGGAAGTAGAGTACTTCTTGGCCCTTGCTATGTGGAACAAAATAATGCAATGTTTGCAAATTGCCACTCCTAAACTAAGCTGGTACATAGTTATTTCATTTCTTCTTCATTATTCTGAAATGCCACCAACTTCTCAGTTTTTTTTAAACTCTGGAATGCAATGTACTAATTAGTACTTGACTATATATTGTCTTATAGTGTTCTCTACTTGTTTCATGTTATTCTTATCTACAACTAGATTGAGAACTCCTTGAGGACTTATACTTTCTCCTTAATTAAATAATAATTTCCTTGAGGTCATAATTCATTAAGACTGGTTCTTTCTCTCCAAAGAACATGCTTAAATTTAAATCCTTAGTTTAATATCTGAATATAGTTTCTGCAGGAGAACCTAATAACTTGGCTGATGCAGAGGAAAGATGGGATCGATTTATCATGACCAAATTGCAGCTTGAGGCAAATATTAAATAATTGACTAAAAGAACTGAAACAAAGAGGTAGGTACCTAGCTCAATGCTGAGTTAAGTATTTACTGATTGGTATGTTAATTCACAAAGTAACTCATATCAATTAAAGAATTTTCTGGCCTGTACATAATCTGAGAGTCTCACCCTTATTCTTTATAACTCCCACTATCCAAAATTTTGGTCGTCAAGAACACCACAATAAAACAAACAAATGAAAAAAACCAAAATTTCTAAAGTCAACGTTTTGAACAATACATCTTTTTTTGAAAACTAAGAATTATCTATTGCCTAAAAATTTTGTTACAAAAGAAGGGATAAATATGGAAAAAATTTATCCCATTAGGTGTAACTGTTTTGGGAATAGCTAAGTACCCCTGTCTTTCATTCTCTCACTTTTTAATTAATATATTAATATTGTTAAAAATGGGAAATGAATAAAAGGATGGCTTACATCAGAGACTAACAACATTCCCTGAGGAAGTTTAATGTACATTAATTGTCACAATGAGGAAACCAAAAGAGTCCACAAACTTTGTCAGTCAGAAAATATTCAATCATCTCTCCAAGTGAATGGCTACATCAGTTTAATTACCAACTCATTTGTAAAATCTTATAGAGCAGCGGTTCTCAACCTATGGGTTATGTTCAATTTGCAACAATGAAAATACATACTGCATATCAGATATTTACGTTACGATTCATAACAGTAGCTAAATTACAGTTATGAAGTAGCAACGAAAATAATTTTATGGTTGGGGGTCATCACAACATGAGGAACTGTATTAAAGGGTTGCAGCCTTAGGAAGGTTGAGAACCACTGTTATAGAGGATAGTAGAAGATAACAAGTCATAATGTCTCATAAAACAACAAGAAGCAGTGAGAAGAAAGAAACAGAGGGACAGAGAAGAGAGAGAGAGAGAGAGAGAGAGAGAGAGAGAGAGAGAGAGAGAGAGAGAGAGAAAGATACACAGAGGGAGATAGAGATAGAGACAGAGAGAGATCATAACAAGAATATTGAATGGTCAAACAGGAAGGACAAGAAATAAATGAAAAATGGAAAAGATCTGTCAAGATTATAAAGTATTCTCTTGATCAGTGATAATGGAGCTTTTACATTTGGACTTTTACATCAGTCATAGATATACTTTATAATGGCAGGGTGCAATGAACTCATAGATGCATTAAAACATGTAAATGCACTTTGTTGATGTGTTTCAATTCCTACACTTATCATTGGGAATTAAAATACAATTTATATAACCTAAAAAAATAAAAATAAGTATGTGGCACTAGCTCATTGTGTAAGCATAACTTGTATCCAATCCCTCCTCTGGACCCAGGAAATTATATTTATTAAGCGACATCATTTTTGCTCCTGCTAATTTTGAGCTGCACTTTTAAAGGGAATAGAAATAGGTTGAGATTAGATGAGAGGGTCTTTTAGATGAGGGAAATAGAATGAGCAGAAATAGGAATGAGCAATGCAATGGAAAGGACCCAGTCAGCATCCAAGTGATTTATTTGGAAATAATGAATGATGAGACCAAGACTTGGCTTGATCGGGAAATGTCAAGTATTAGAGGGCTTTGAAAACTACAATAGGTTCCTAAACAAGATGGTAGCATGGTGAAAATTTTCTTCACAAGAAAGTTTTCCGGGAGATATGTACAAAATAGATTGGTAGGAAGAGATTAGAAGCAAGCAAGCAAGTGGGGTATGATGTGAATAGGCTCTAAGTAGATGAAATAATTTGTTATGTGAAGTAGTGAGCCCCTTCTTACTAGGAGTGTCCAAGCAGAATCTTTTAGGAATGTAAGCTAGGGGATTGCTGCTTTAGGTGGGGGGTTGGAACAGCTGGGTTCTTTCTAATGCTTATTTTTCCAGTGCTAAAATTTGATGATTCTATGTCTCTAGGAGAAATGAAACAAAAGCAGAGACACTATTGTTATTATTATTACCTTCTTTGCAGCATTTTCTGGTACTCTACCCTCATGAGGAATCCTCTGCTCATGGCTTGAGTTCGGGTGATAATCTGTGCTAGCTTATCATCTCTCATCTCCTCCAAGAGACCCAGAAGGCCAGCTTTGAAGAAAACCTTAGCAAAGAAAAAAAAATCACAATTTTCATTTTCCAGGAAGCACAGAATGGTAGAAGTCACTTATGTCATTATGTCAGACACAAAAAAGTTAGTGCTTATACCTTGGTGTGACCAAATTTATACTGGGTGTGGTCCACATCAATAGACCCAAGAAGCTTCTCAGAAGCCTTCTTGCTATCAATGAACTGCCCTTCAGGAATAGCACTTGCATTTAAAACCTTGTATCTGTTGGATTAAACAAATTTAAAAGTGATATAAGCCACCGAAACATTAGTATAGTAGGTAATTAATTTGTTGTTTGTTGATTTCAATAACTTCCACCAATAGAATAATGGAAAGACCATGAATCAGATGGTTATATGTTACATACCTTGCTAGCCCTAGCAGGGTAGACTAGATAGCTTTGGAGGCAGGTAACAAATAACTATTTCTGATTGAATTTGTGAACAGAACAGAATCTTAAGAGAAGTGTTTCAGCATAATAAATAGCTAATACTTACATACTGCTAACTATCTTACAGGCACTGTGCTAAGTGTTTTACAATTATTATTTTATTTGATTCTCACAGTAACTCTAGGAGGTAGTTGCTATTCCTATCCACATCGTACAAATGAGGAAACAGAGGCAAACAGAGGTTAAGTGACATGCTGAGAGTCACACAGCTAGTAAATGTCTGAGAATGGATTTGAACTCCGTTCTTTTTGACTCCAGGTCTGGAGAGTGCCCACATTGAAACCTGAATTCAAATCTTCTCTCTGCCAATGTTTTCCCTTCTCAGATTACCTTCCATCTGCTATTTATTTATTTTGTATGTAACTAGTTATTTATATGCACTAGAATGTGCCCTCCTTGGAGGCAGAAACCATGTTTCTGCCTTTCTTTATACCCTCAGCCTTAGAATAGTGCCTGGTGGAAAGCACTTATTAAATGATTTTTGATTCACTGACACAGTCTTATATTACCATGAAGAAATCACTTAACATCTCAGTCACCCCAACAATTTTCCAAAACAATAAGTTGTAAAATAGTTGTGAGTCTGGATTAAAAAAAAAAAAGAAAAAACAAATCCAGAGAAATACTAATGATAACTGAGAAGAAAGATAAAAATCAAAACAATTGAGGAACTGAAGGCTTTCATGGTCAACTCTCTCATTGTACAAATGGGAAAGCTGAGGATAAGAAGAAGTGGAGTGACTTGTCCAAGGTCACATAGGGAGTAAAAAATAGTAGAATTTGAATTTGTATCCATATAATTTGACTCCAAATCCAATATTCTTTGCACTATACTACTCTGCAGCCTTCATGAAATTTCATTAACTTTGTTCTGGGAAAATCTGTTTTTTTTTTACTGTTTAATCCATGTATATTTCCCATTTTCAAAAAGTATTCATTTTCATCTGTCCTGCTATTCTATCCCTTGCAATATTTTTTTTGCTCACTTATACAACTAGTTAAATATGATATGACAGTATTTTATAACATTGCAACAGTGATATATTAAAGGTTGCATTGCTATATTATATGGAATATGCCAAGGAAAGACTGACCTCTGTTTGAAATCACCATACAGGATTCGGCTTGGGAATCCTTTCCGGCAGATTCTTATGCCTTCTAGCACACCGTTACACCTCAGCTGATGCAGGACAAGTTCATGTTCCATGGCACCTGAAAGAAACCACCATATATATATATATTCACTGTCTTGCAAAATGAAGAACTCATAACCAATGTGTATTTTAATCTGAGTCTCTTACCAGGAGTTTTGGTTTCATTGGGAATGATACACCGTACGAAATGAGGGTGAGTGCTCCTCAGGTTGGTCATCAGCTTGTTTAAATTCTCCTAGAAGACCAAATGACAAGTTTCAAGTAGATCATGTCAGAATCACAGAACCTCAGAACTGGAAGGGACCTCAAATGCCTGTTCGACCTGTATCTGACCAAAAATTCCTTCCAAAGATAAATCCTCCAGCAAGAATACCATTTCAAGTAGGCTCCTGAATAGCCTTGTGAATAGTTGCCTTCTTAAAGTAAGCAACAATGTGTGCCACTCAAGGAAATAAGAATGCTGATATCATTTTAGTGTCTGGACTGTGGTTTCATTGTTTTTGGGCAATCCCAGAGAGGAAACTTTCAGCAACTGTTCCGTACCCTATAGTCTTAAAAAATGGTCTAAGAGCACTGGGAGTTTAAGTGACCTGTTACTGTCACACTGCTAATATATGATAGAGGTGGGGCTTTGACTCAGGTCTTAATGACCCTAAAACCTCTCTATCAGTGTGCTGTAACAACCTTATACTTATAGGGCTTAAAAAGCACTCTTCTGTATTATCTCACAACAACACAATAGGACAGGTAGGAAAGGAATTCCTAATGCAGAGAATCACAGAATCTCTCTCATGTTTGGAAAGATTTCAGAAGCAATTTAGTCCAACCCATATCTAATCTTTAACTCCTCCTGTAGCATCCCCACAAGCAGTCATTCAGTTTCTGCTTGAAGATCCTCAGTGAATTGAGGGGTAGAGGGACCCACTGCTCATCAAAGACAACCCACACCACTTTTGGACAGATTTAAGTTTTTGTAAATTTTTCTTACCTCAAACCAAAATTGACCTCTCTTCAACTTCTACCATTTTCTCCTAATTTTCTCTTCTGGGGCCAAACAGAACAGGTCTACATTCTAGCCTTTCAAATACTTAAAAAGTAGCTGTCATTTCCCTTCCTTGTTCTCTGCCCCATACCTACCCTTCCCTTTGTCTTTTCTCTGAAATATCTCTAGTGCCTTCAATCAATCTTCATAAGACATGTTCTCTTATCTCCTTATTATACTGATTGGTCTCATTTGGATATCATAGGGGCAGGTAGGTGGTGCAGTGGAGAGAATGCTGGGCCTGGGGTCAAGAAGACTTATCTTCCTGAGTTCAAATCTGACCTTAGACACTAGCTGTGTGACCCTGGGCAAGTCACTTAACTGTTTGTCTCAGTTTCCTCATCTGTAAAATGAGTTGGAGAAGGAAATGGCAAACTATCCTAGCACTTTTGCCAAGAAAATTGCAAATGGGGTCACAAAGAATCACAAATGAACTGCAACAACAACTTTTTGAAAAATGTGTCAAGAGAAAGAACTGAAAAATGGAAGTATGTATATAATAATTTTACGTATATATACACACACACACCTATTTGGGTCTAATGGTAGCCATCTCTAGGGCAGGGGTGGAAAAGAAAGAAAAAAGACAAATTTACATGATAATTTTGTTGTTTTTTTAAAAGGAATAGCAAGTTGCACATAGTAGATTTGTAGCTGCATTACAACCATTTTTTATTGTACTATGTTATAGAAATGCTTGTTTTATTCCATAAATTAAAAATTAAATAAAAAATGCGGTGTCTAGAACTGAAAACCATGCTCTACATTAGAATACAACAAAGTTCCTGTCCCCTGTATTCTGGACATGGTGCCTCTCATTGCAACCTCAGATCACGTTGGGTTTTTTTCTTGGCCACAAAAAAATAGCCAAACGATCAAAATGTTGACTGATGATAATCTTTAGTCCACTAATAGCACCCAGATAGTTTTCAGAAAAATTGTTATTTAATCATAATTCCTCCATCTTGTTCTTGTGAAGGTGACTTTTTTCATTCAAAGTATAGGACTTTTACTTTATGACATTTGATCTTATTAGACTTGGTCTAATATTCTACTAAATATATATTTTTGGATCAAATAAGATAGCTTAGGATCAAATAAGATAACTTAGGTAAAGCACTTTGCCAGTCCTAGCACACTATATAAATGCTAGATACCACTGCTGCTGCTGTTACTACTACTACTGACCCTTTTATCCAATGCGTTCATAATTCTTCTCAGTCTTGATGGGTAGTGATTATGTGAATGAGGGAAAGAAATGGAAAGATATGCTATAGTCTGGTCAGAATGAGTAAGGGAGGAGGCATGTAGAGAAAAACAGCTAATATAATGGATGAGTCTGTAAAGTTACCTCTTAGACACTAAAGTGATTTGACAAACTCCTTTAGCTTATCTAGCTTATTCATGATTGGTGAATTAGAAGGTGTCTGGGGTCTGTTTATTCCACAAGGATACATTTCTAAAAAGCACTTCAACTTACTTGATTCTCCTGAGTATTAAAATATTCTTGCCTTAACTATGCAGAAATAGCCTGTAAATTCTAGGCAGGACTGGTTTCCTGGACTGCCTAATTTCTCAGGGTCCTCAGGACAAAAATTAACACCAAGTGACAGGGATAAGAAATTAGCATTTCCTTATCTCTCCAAAGTTTATTCAAAGTGCAATGATTGTAAGCATTTCTTGAAATTGACTACGGAGCATTGAATTAAGTTTGCACTGTACCCTGAAAAGAGCTGACACCGTCTGGAAAGATGAACCCTTCTTCTTGGAACTTTTCTTTGTTCCACTGTCTGAGATGGAAAAAAAATGCATCAATTAAAATAGAATCTGGACTCTGGAATGTTACTTGATCATTCTATAGGAATCAATATTTTTAGACAAATATTGCAGATATTATTACCTGCTTCAGCTGCAGCATACGCAGAGAAGAGATAAGCCAGAGTTTTCATTGAGGATTTTTGGTAGAGCCCAACCACTGTCTCGTTCAGAGGGTCCTTATTCTTGTCTAGCCAGCCTGCAATGTTGTAGTCTACAGTGCCAGCATAGTGTATCAGAGAGAAATGGGCTTCAGCCTTTCCTTTGGTAGGCTTTGGTTTCTGGAAGTTGCTAGACTTGCCAAGATGCTGGTCATATAACTTGTTCTTGAAAGATGTGTCTGTTGCTTTGGGGAACATACATTCCTCTTCCAGGATGGAGAAAATTCCCAGTGGCTAAAGGACAGAGGATAGACATTGGATTTCAAACCATACTCTTCCAAAAGTAAATATTGACATGATTATCATTTCTTTGGGTCATGCACAGCCCTAAATTAAGCAAATTCATGTCACAGATCAAGAAAATAAATTTATTTGGGAAAAATGATTTGGTTACACTCATTAAAAGCAATTCTGCCCACTTAATGAGTTGTTCCTCACATTATGCAATAGTTCCATCACTACCACCATGTTATAAGACAATCACATTATGAATAACTTTGTTTCTAAAGAGAAAAGAAAACAGGATATATAGAATACAAATTTCAAAGTGAGAGTTTATTTTCAAATGCTGTATATTTTTAAATATTTTTCTTGGACAAGTGAGTTCACTTTTAAAGTTTTTATCACTAAATTCAACCTTGCTGATCCAGAAGAATATTTTACTAGAATATTATAATTACATTGAAATTTAAAACAACCCCAATAATTGAATGTCTTTAATATTTTTAAGCTTCTTTGTTATTAATATGAAAATAATTAAAATAACTTGAATTCTGTTGCTTGATTTCTTGATTTTGAATGGAGTAGCTATTTGGCTGGTTGTGATTATGAGGAATAATAGGACTACATTTTTTCTGAAATGTTGTTATAACCTAACATCCCCCATCTCCCCCCATCATGGATAAGTTCACCTAGGAGACCTGCCCAAACCCAACAAAGCCTGCCTAGACAACAAACCTGCAAGTAAACCTGCCCAAACCTGTCACCATATCTCCCACTTTTGGTTAGCTCTCAGAATAGACTGGGCAACGAGGCATTGGGCAATGAACTGATTGCTACCTTTTGGCTTCTGTATTTTCCCCGCTTACATAGCAACTGACTAAATTGTGGTTTCCTCTTGGTAACAGTTATATTATGACTTTTTTCTACATAAGCCCTGAAGAAATGCATCTTGGGGCTGCTTGATTTGGGTAAGCTTGACCCCTTGCAGTCACCGGCTTATTAAACTCCCCTTAAAAAGATTAATGGTCTCACTCACTCATTCTTGGTACAACAATGTTATTTGTGAATTATTTAAAATAAAAAATCAGAAGTAGATTTGGTTTAAATGGTGATATCTTTTACATAATAAAGGAAGGTCGTTCAGAAAAAAAAATCCCATAAGCCCAGAATGGTTGGCTTTTTTTGTTAAGTGCTTTAAAACAGCTTCCATGTCAATTGTCTGAAGAAAGTGTTCTCTATCATTCTTTCTATGAATGAGTAGGGAAAGGGAAGTTCTTTTCAAATTATGAAATGCAAGATTTTAAATGCCCCAATCTCAAACATGGTTCAGTATAATTAACGGTGACAAGAGGTGCATTGGCTATCTTTGAAGAGACATGTGAGAAAAACAAAGTCAAGCTTGAATAATGATATGATTAAACTACTTTTCAAAAAAGGCCAAACACACCTTCTCAATGAGCTCGATGCAGGCAGCCAGGTCCATCCCAAAGTCAATGAACTCCCACTCAATGCCTTCCTTCTTGTACTCCTCCTGCTCCAGCACAAACATGTGGTGGTTGAAGAACTGTTGCAGTTTCTCATTGGTGAAGTTGATGCACAGCTGCTCCAGGCTGTTGAACTGAATGAATCAAACATTTTGAGTGAGACTGGTGAAACAAGGAATGGTATGGTAAATCAGGTTAGAATGTAGACTGATTAATGTATTTAGAATTTGGTTACTCACATCGAAGATCTCAAAACCAGCAATATCCAGGACTCCAATAAAGTATTGTCTGGGCTGTTTGGTGTCCAACTGCTGGTTGATGCGAGTGACCATCCACAGGAACATCTTCTCATAGACAGCTTTGGCCAGGGCACCCACAGCATTGTGCACCTTCAAAGATAGAGGGTTAATTCATAGAACTACTAGAAGAATATAAAAAAATGTACTAATCCCTCGTAATAAGTTTAAATAACAAATTTACCTGCTGCACAGTCTGGCCTTTGGTGACATATTCATTGCCAACCTTTACTCTAGGGTAGCACAATGCTTTGAGGAGGTCAGCAGAATTCAGACTTTGGAGGTAGGCAGCCTTGTCAGCAACTGTGGGAGTAGAATGAAATAGAGTTAGATTATCATGCTGCCCTCTGCCTGACCTACCAATCAAGTTTTTTACAGCAACTTTTGCTCTTTTATTGATCACCAATCCTTTGCAGGGATTTAAGTGCTGCCCCTTTAATATCATGGTTCGTACTTTCCATTAAACTGTTCATTACATTCACTGACCAAGATGGATTTTTATCTTGCATTTGTCTCAAGTATCCTTGGGATCGTCATAACCATAGCCATTATCATCACCATTTCAGGTCAGGAGTTACATCCTTCCCTCACATCCCAAGTTGTTAGTGAGTTTGGTGTCGTCATGGTTCAGTTTTTTTCCAGTTGTGTCCAATTATTTGTGATCCCATTTTTGGGTTTTCTTGGCAAAGATATGCTTTGTCATTTCCTTCTCCAGCTCATTTATAAATGAGGAACCAAGACAAACAGGCTTCAATGACTTGCCCAGGGTTACACTAGTTACTCTAGTAAGTATCTGAGACCAGATTTGCACTTAGGAAGAGAAGTCTTCCTGATTCCAAGCCCAGTGTGCTGTGTCACCTAACTTCCTCTTGTTGGTGAGTTATCCTGCCTCAAATTATACTCTTTCTCTCTCATTTGTGTGTGTGTGTGTGTGTATGTGTGTGTGTGTGTGTGTGTGTGTGTGTGTGTGTATGTGTAGGTTTTGTTGTTTCCTTTTTTCAGTTCTGTTCAACTCTTTGTGACCCTATTTGGGATCTTCTTGGCAGACGTACTGGAGTGGTTTGCCATCTCCTTCTCCTGCTTATTTTACAGACGAGAAGATTGAGGCAAACAGAGTTAAATGACTTGCCCAGGGTCACATAGATAATGAGTATCTGAGGCCAGATTTGAATGAAAATGAATTGTCCCGACTCCAGGCCTGACCCTCTATTGAGTGCACCACCCAGCTCTCCCAAATATATGTGTATGTTCATATTCATACGTACATATACATATACTTATATATACATATACATATTCATACACACACAGATAGATACATATATATGTTGTGGCTCCCTAGTAGAATATGTTTCTTGGTGGCAGAGACTAACAACTTTCCTTGGACCTTGGAACCCCGGGTTTTATTTCTAGTTCTATGTTGCTTACTATCAGACTTTGGGTAAATCACTCTTGATCTCTGTGTCCTCATGTGTAAAATAAGGGAGTTGGGTTAGATGATCTCTAGGGTCTGTTCTAGCCTGGGAATGCTGGTACCATTTTAAGCCTTCTTGGGAGAGTTGATTGATAAATTTTCAGTGTGAGGATTTACATCTCAGAAATTGATACACTACAAATCAAGGCTTGGCTTATTGTTTTGTTGATGGTCTGAATCTATGAAAGTGATGGAGAAAATATTAATAATACAGATTTAAATTTAAAAAGTACATCTTTTTTTTCCCTTGAGAGATGATTCTTAAATAATTAACAGCATACCAATAATTCCAGCTCAACATTCTATGACTATGTACAATATATGTTAAATGCCCAATAAATTTGTAGACAACAATTGACGTAAACTGTGCAGAGGAGGGAGGGATAATAGGATCTTAGCTTTAGAATCCAGAGAAAAATTAAAGGTTATGAAGGAACTACATGAGGGAGGAAACAATTTTGTGGTCATTCTCTGGAGTAGGGTTTTTTTAAACAGTATTTTATTTTTTCTAATTACATCTTAAGGCAGTTTTTAACATTCATTTTTTTAAATCAAATTTTGAGTTCCAAATTTTCTTCCTCCCTTCAGACAGTAAGCAATTTGATATAGATTGTCTATGTGCAATAAGGTAAAATCTATTTTCTGGAGTATGCTTTACAGTTTTAAAAAATAAAAATCAAATAAACTTAATGATAAATATTTTCTCATTCTCTTTTTCTCCCTTGATGTCTACACTGACCCCTGTTTGGGTTTCAGCAATGCTACATTAAACATTTTTTACCCTGGGATGTGTAGGAGGGAGTGATAGCATTAGGTGTGGACCTATACCCTCAGCAATATTCTAAGGTTTTTACACTATGGAAAGAAATGTGTCCTGCTGCAAAGATGCCACTGCTGTGCTATTGGGGCTGGAGCTGGGGCTGGATAGAGGAGGAAGCAGCCAGTAGGACAGGGCTTTCTGAGCACACACAGTATGAATTACTTGTTTTGCCGTTGTTCAGTCATTTCAGTTGCGTCCAAATCTTTGTGACCCCATCTGGGATTTACTTGGTGAATACTGCAGTGGTTTGCTATTTCCTTCTCCAGTTCATTGTATAGATGAGGAAACTGAGGCAAACAAGGTTAGGTGATTTGCTTAGGGTCACACAGTAAGGAAGTATCTGGGGTCAAATTTGAACTCAGGTCTTTCTGATTCCAGTGCTCTATGTGCTGTGCTACCTAGCCGCCTCCCAGTATGAGTTATGTTTACACACACATGTACTTATATGGATATATGCATACATGCACACACATAAATATATAAAATGATGATGAGTTAAGAATTGGTTTCTGTTTGGATTTTGTATAATGTAAAGTCAAATGGAGAGTTATTTAGTACCTTCGGTGCCATCTGGCTCAGCTTGTTCCTCTCGCTGCTTTTGCTTGAATTTCATGTTCCCATAATGCATGACTGCCCCTGTAAGCTTGTAAATGGACACCTTTTCTTCTGAAGTAAAACCCAGGATATCAATAGCACTCTATAAAAAGAACAGAGATGACCGAGATCAGGTATAGCATTCTCAACATTTCACTTTGTTTTAGAAGGGAGCATTTATTAATTTACTTAGTTACAAGGCACAATGTGTCATGAATTTGTGACTTCTAATACATGGGATGTTTACATAGAACTTTACACGGAAAAAAGCTCCAAACTATCATATGGCTAAATACTGCATCCCAAGGGAAGTCGCAAGGCAGCCACAGTAACGTCAGACATAAATGTATGAACCCATCAGCAGAATTTGCTAGCACCACTAAAAGACAACTCAAACATATGTGTCCTTTATATTGACAGTGAGCCAGTGAGGCCATCTTCAGTTAGGAAGACAACTAACTTTTTTGTGGGTGTTACTTACATCAGTGGCAATCAGTTCTTCCTGATCATCAATGCTGGGAACAGTGATCTCCCCTTGACTGACAAAGGCGTAGTCATATGGGTTGGTGGTGATCAGAAGCAGCTCTAAGCACATGAAATACAGGGCATATGGTTTAAGTTTGAACTTTCTAAGGGGATTATTAGTACCCAGGTAATAAATTAAAACACTGCCTTACCAATTAGTTCTGGCTTTTTATTGGAAGTGATCTGATAAAAAATGTGATAGCTTCTTTCAGCCTTTAGTTGAAAAGTAACTCGAGATTTCTCTAGCAAATCTATAATGACAAGTAAATGGAGGATAATGCGAGCTTTAACAAATTTGGAGAGTTTACAGAAATTAAAAAAAACAGAATTAGAATGTTTCCTAATCATGTTGTGAGTTATATACAGTGACAATGAACATGCAGTGTATGATGTATGTTTGACAGGAGTAATTAAGAGGTTTTTTTTAAAAACTAGCCTACTTTTTAATCACATCATCATCATTTAAGAAGTACTGTAATTGGATTCACTGAAATTCACTGTAAATGGGGAAAAGGCCTTGGATTTGAATTCAGAATGAGACTTTAATTCAAGTCATGAGTTATTGACTTAGTCATATATGACCCTATGCAAATCACCACATCTTTCTCTCTATTTGTAAAAACAAGGCTCACAATACTTGAGTTAGCAAATATTGCTCGCAAGTATGAGTCTGAAGTCACTTCTGTCTGAGTATGTTTCTATTGGAGGAAGACAGCTTCTTGGTAGTAGATAAATATCTCAGGGATTAACATTAAGATGCTCATGAGACTTCAATTTCTTCACTCACAGTGGGAAGGCATTGTGATAATCCCAGAGGTTTCAAGAAGAATAATATCATGAGATTAAGTGCAAATAGATCAGGGCAATTTCCCATAGTCCTAACCAACTAAGGACTTTTCTCCAAACATTGCTCAGATATGCTCTAGGTGTTAGTCAATGAAGAATGCCTATTTTAGGACAGCTTTATTCTCCCTACTCCAAGGTTTGGGTTTTATTTAAGCTAAGAAATAATATTTCTACATAATAGAATAATAATACTTCACAGTTATGTATGATGGAATCCATACTATTCCATCTATCTAAGATTGGAAATAACATCCCATTCACACCTTCTCATGTGCTCCCATGAGCTTAAGGCCTTCCTCTAATTCTCTGGACATTATGTATCTGCCAGTAGAGCATTAAGGTTGCCATTTGCTCTCTCTCTTTTTACTCTACCCACTAGATTTGATAGCTTTTCTTTTTTTAATTAAATTTTTTTTCAAGCAGTGAAAACCTATCTTCTCTTAACTGCTACCTCCCTCCCAACACTGAGAAAGAGAAAAACAAAACTCATTACAGCCATGTACATGTATAATCAAGCAAGATAATTTCCATATCAAGAACACATGTCTCAATTTTCACTATGAGTCCATGAGTCCTCTGGAAAGGGTTGGTCATTGTGAGGACTGGAGTTCTTAAGTCTTTCAAAGTTGTCTTTAAAATATTGTTGTCATTATATAAATTGCTTTCCTGGTTTTTCCCACTTCATTCTGCTTCAGTTCATACAAGTCTTCCTGAGTCTCTCTGAAATGTTCCCTGTCATCATTTGTTATAGCACAATAATATTCCATCATATTCATATACTATAACTTGTTCAGTTATTTCCCAGTTGATGGCAACTCCCCTAGTTTCCAATTTTTTTCCACCAAAAAAGAGTTGCTATAAATACTTTTTGAACATTGAGATCCGTTTCCTCTTTCTTTCATCTTGTTGAGGTATAGACCTAATAGTCTATTCTTGATATGGAGAGGTGCTGTCATTTGGATGAAATGCCAAAGGTACCATCTATTAAAGTTGACGCTCCGAGTCAATTTCGTCCTAGGGTGACCTCTGGGGCACAAAATTCACCCTCTAATAGAAGGGCTGTTAAAGACAACTGATATGGATATAATCTCCTAAGAAAAGCCCTTTACCATCTTTCTAGTTTTAAGTGTTCTCTTTCCTTAAATTACCTCAAGTTTACATATCATTTTACATGCTACAGAGCCAAGAAAAATGTAAACTCCTTGCGCATGGTGATAGTTTTTTTATTTTTGTCCTTGTATTCTCAATGTCCAGCACAGTGCTTTGCTGTAGTAGGAATGTAATTAATGCTTGCTGAGGTGTTGAAATGCTCATTGAAAAGAAAGGCCTATGGTATACAACTCAGACGTTGTCTGGGTCTTCTGAAAACTCATATCCACCCAGTATCCTCCTGATAAGGTAGTAACTGTCAGGTAAAGGTACTGATTTCAAGTCTAGAATTTTCTGGTTGTATCAGAATTCCCTGGGTCACAATGTCCCATGAGGATATCTTGTGGCTAGTTGTAGTAGTCACTCCTGGGTAAGATAAACATATTTATCACAGACAGGGCCTTTTAACAGCAGGCTAGTAATTTATATGATCCAGGATCAAAAAGATCTTCAAATGACATCCCTCCACCCCAAACTAAAAAGCCCAATTCATATTTTCACTTCTCCTGTTACTTACACGTTTCAATGTCAGCTGAAGCCAGTTTCCCTGTGGTACCAAAATGGATCCTGATGAATTTACCCTTGAAAGGAAAAAAAATGATCTATAAATTTGTAAGCAAATAGAACATATAAAGTAAACAGAATTTATAAATTCGTATACACGGTAGCTCTAGCCCTTATGAACAATATGAAAGAGTCTTGGCGACTTACGAAACGAGATGAGTTGTCATTCCTCACAGTTTTGGCATTTCCAAAGGCCTCCAGCAGGGGGTTGGCACTGATGATTTGATCTTCTAGAGTTCCCTTAAAAGAAAGGAGGAATTCTTATATCTAGGCATTTGTACATATACTTGAGAGCATGGGGAGAGACTTTCAACCTTCCTTCTGTAATGGACCCACCTGCATCTTTCCTGAGGAGTCTTCCTTCTTCTTTTCCCCAGTCACTGCAATTGTTGCAAAGTACTGGATGACACGCTTGGTATTGACAGTCTTTCCAGCACCAGATTCTCCACTTCCAAGTCCAAACAAATGAAGCAGTTCAGACCCTTTAACTATACAGCTAATATAATTTGAAAAATCTGCCCAAAAATGCACATAATGTACTTACGTGATCAAGATTGACTGATTCTCACGGTCTATGAAGGAGAAAGTGAGACAATTTGTTAATGTTTTTGTAGTGAAAATTGACATTCAGCATCAATGTTTCTAGCATCTAGTGTCAAAAGAGGTTATACATTTTAATATTAATTAATATATCTGTACACACATACATGTGTATGTATATATGTATGTGTACACACACACATATTCTTGCTAACTTATGATTACCAACTTTATGTGGAAATGAATAAATATTCGTACTTGACCAAAAATCCCATTTACTGAGTCTTGAATAGGTGGTTATACAGATCTCACTTGAAGAGCCCTCAAAAGTCCATACGCTCCTTGAAGGCAAGAATAGTTTTAATTATATCTCTGTAGCCTCAGCACTTAGCCCATTGCTTGGCACATTAGATTCTTAAAGAATCTCTGGATTGAAAATCAATGGCATACAAATATATTTGGTTCATTCTCCAAAAAAAGAGAGAATTTATAATTTATCAAATATTTTATATTTGAAAAGAAAATATATTTAGCTAGATTCTGTTTCTGGATATAAGGAGAGTTTTTCCACTAGTTCCAGTAGCTCCCTAAGGAACCACATCCATACATGCATAATGTTGCCATTTATAGCAAGCAAGCATAGACTACATGGAGTAGTGGAAGTGAGAAAACAGGAGATCTGATTCTGTCAGTAACTGGCAATCGATTTTACCTCTTGAGGCATCAGTTTCCTTATTCATAAAATGGAGTTTGAAGTTATTTATCTTCAAGAGCCTTAATAATTTTCTAAGTTGTGAAAACTTGAATAGATACATATATGAATCACAGGTCATAGCTCTAGAACTGGGAAAGACTTCCGATATCATCTAGTACAACCCCTTAGTTTATAAATGTTTTATTTTATTAAATATTTATTTTATAAATAAGGAAACCAAGGCTCAGAGAGGTGAGGTAATTTACCCAAGATCACACAAATTGAAAGATGGAATTTGATTTTGGGTCCTCTGAATCCAGGGATCAAGCACTTTCAAATGTACCAAAAATTTTCTGAGACAGTCTACTTTCTGGAAAAGACAGTATATTCTTTTTAGGGAATATCTTTTGTCAGACCAAATATCTTTAGCTATCATCTCTAGTGGATTGTAGGTTCTTTAAAGGTGGGGACTACATAATTTTTCATTTTTATTTGATCAGCATTTATTAGTAGAGCATAGTAATAAAGGTTTCTTGAACTGAACATTTGATTCAGAAAATGTAATTATTAAATGCATACCTAAGACCAAAGCACAAGCCACCAATAAGACAATAGCAACAGTTCTTGGAGCCTAGAAATGATTTTTTTCCCAGATTGACAATGATGAATCATAGACTGAAGGGAATATACGTAGCTGTTCACATCAGGGAGGGGTAGCTGGCACCTTTGATTATTTGACAGAGGAAAGATAAACTTGATATTTCTAAGAACTGAGAATTTAGGAATATTTTTGGAGGATGTAATTTAAAAGATTAATGTATATGAGAA
This sequence comes from Pseudochirops cupreus, assembly GCA_028627135.1. NCBI lineage: Eukaryota > Metazoa > Chordata > Mammalia > Diprotodontia > Pseudocheiridae > Pseudochirops > Pseudochirops cupreus. The sequence continues at coordinate 180,957,840 of CM053584.1, read as the reverse complement.
AGAGGTCATGTAGTACAAGAAAAAAGAGTGATCGACCAGGAGAGGCTTGGGATCACATCATAGCCCTGATCCTTGGTAGCCGTGTGACATTCCACAAGTCACTTATCCTCTCTGAACCTTCTTTATCTGTAAAATAGTTGGAATAGTGATAAAAGTAATATTTTATAGAAATGTTGTAATGAAACTACTATGTAAGATGAATTCTGGGGCAGCTAGTTGGCACAGTGAATAGAACATTGGCCCTGAAGTCAGGAGGACCTGAGTTCAAATCTGGCCTCAGACAATTGACACTTAACTAGCTGTGTGACCTTGGGCTAGTCACTTAACCCCAAATGCCTTGCCTTCCTCAATCACCCCCCCCCCCAAAAAAAAGAGAGAGATGAATTCCTCACCAGTTAACATGAACTGATAGGCATTGTCAGAGATGGAGAAGATGTGGGGAGGGGCCTCTTGACGCTTTTTGCCTCTGTAGGCAGCCACCACCTCAGGGTTATACACTGGCAGCCACTTGTAGGGATTGACAGTGACACAGAAGAGGCCTGAATAGGTCTGTAGGAAATCAGGAAATTATATTAATCAGTTGACATCTAGCTTGTTAAAGTAGTGATTCCTCAGACATCACTCAAATGAAAAGAATTGCTTAAAGTGTACTCACGTAGATCATCCAGGCTGCATAACGCTCTTTGAGATTATACAGGACCCCAGGTTCATGCAGGTGAGTCATCATGGCCATGTCCTCAATCTTGTCATATTTGGGAGGGTTCATGGGAAAGACTTGATCATCCTTCACTGTGAGAGTCTGGCAAAGAAAAGGAAGAGACTGTTTTGTATCAACTAAGCAACTCTCGGCATTTTGTGGAGGGTGAATTTTCCTTTTTTGAACACTGAAGCCATCAGCTACTAATAACTAGCTAACAGCAAAGGTGAATGGGGAGACCCAGTAATGAAGTCTAGTCAAGCCAAATCAACAACATTTATTAATCATCTGTTATGTGCCAGACACCGTGCTAAGAGCTGGAGATAAAAAGAAAGGCCAAAAAAATCCCCCTCAAAACCCAGATCCCCAAAACAAAAAAACCCTGCCCTCAGGGAGGTCACAATCTAATGAGGGAGACAACTTGCAAATAACTATGTATGAAGAAGATATACACGGGAAGGTTGTTTGCAGAGGGCAGGTTTCATCTGGGACCTGAAGGAAGCCAAGGAGGCCAGGAGGCAGAGGTGAGGAGGGAGAGAATCCCTGACACGACAGACAGCAAAGGTCAGGAAATGGAGTGTCTTGTGCAAGGAGTAGCAAGAAGGCTGGTGTTTCTGAATTATGGAAGGGAGCAAAGTGTGAGAAGCACAGAATGATAGGATGGGGCTTTAGAAACCAAACAAGGAATTTAACATTTTACTCTTGAGGAAGCCACTGGAATTTATTAAGTGGAATGATATGGTTAAATCAGTTCTTTTTTTTTTTTTTTGAGGGGAGAAGGCAAGGTAACTGGGGTTAAGTGACTTGCACAAGGTCACAGCTATTAAGTGTGTCATGTGTCTGAGGCTGGATTTGAACTCAGGTCCTCCTGACTCCAGGGCTACTGCTTTACTCGCTATGCCACCTAACTGCCCCTACATCAGTTCTTTAGGAAGGTCACTGTGGCAGTTCAGTAGAAGATGGATGGGAATGGAGTAAAACTTGAGACAGGGAGACCAAACATGAGGCTGCTGCAATAGTCTAGGCATAAGCTGATGAGGGTCAATATCAGTGCAGAAAGAGAGTCAGAGGAGAGAAGGGGATGTATGTGAGAGACATTAAAGAGGCAGAACTGATAGGATTTAGCACCAGATTGGATACGGATGTTGAGAAAGAGTCAAGTGTCAAAGCTGACACCAAGATTATTAGCCTGAGTGACCAGAAGGCTGGTGGTTCCCTTAAAAATAAAAGTGAAATATAGAGGGAAAAGATGCTAAGTTCAATTCTGGACATGTTGAGTTTAAGATATATGTAAGTTACCCAATTTGCGATGTTCAGCAGGCAGGGGATGCAAGATTGGCGATCAGGGGTAGACAGGTTACTGGTTAGGCAGCTGGGTGGTGCAGTGGTTAGAGTGCTCTGGGCTTGGAGTCAGAAACACCTGAGTTCAAATGACATGGACTATCTTTGTGACCCTTGGCAAGTCCCTTAATTTCAGTTGGCCTCAGTTTCCCCATCTGGAACATGGGAATAACAATAGCACCTACTTCACAGGGTTGTTGTGAAGATGAAATGAGATGATAATTGTAAGACACTTAGCACAGTGCCTGGTACGTATTAAGTACTTTATAAATATTAGCAATTATGATGATGATGGATGAATAGATTTAAGAATCATCTACATAAAGATGATCATTGAAATTGTGGGAGCTAATGAGATCACCAAGCAAAATAGCATAGAAGTCAAAGAGAAGAATGCTGAAGACAGAGGCTTGGAGGCCCCAACATCTAGCAGAGGTAAAGTTGGTGAAGGTCCGGCAAAGGAGACTTAGGAGGATTACCAGGAAAGAACAGTTTCAGAAAAGCTTAAAGAGAGCAAAGTATCAAGGAAAACAATGTGAACAGTGACAAAGGCAGCAGAGGTCAAGAAGGATGAGGATTGAGAAAAGGTTGTTAGATTTAGTACTTAAGAGATCGCTGGTAAATTTGGAGAGGGCAATTTTGGTCGAACGATGAGATCTGAAACTAGACAGCAGAAAGTTTAGAAGAGACTAGAAGAGGGGTCCTGATTCTAAATGGCCCTCTAAAGGTGTTAAGACAAGAGATACAGCATGAAAGTTAGTGGGGTTGGACGGATCAAGTGAGAGTGTTTTTGAGGGCAGGGAAGACATGAACACATTCATAAGCAGCAAGGAAGGGGCCAGTAGACAGGGAGAGACTGAAGACAAGTTGGAAAATAAAGGATGGAATAAAATTCCCTGTGCATTTAGAGGGGTCCTCCTCGGCAAAGAGAAGGGCTACCTCTTCATGCGAGATAAAGGCAAAGGAGTGGAGTGGAGTGATGTGAGATGAGGAGGAAGGGATATGAGAGAGCTCTTTGAAAATGGCCTCAATTTTTTCCCAGTGAAATATGAGGTAAAATTCTCAGCTCCAAGGTGATGGGGTGAGGAAGGGGAGGAAGAGTCATGTGGAGTTTAAGGAGAGATAAAATATTTGGAAGTTCCTTGCAGGGTGGGGAGGTGACAGAGATTTTAACAGGGACACAACACATCTGCTTTGTTCTGACTCCAACCTACGCCTAATAAAAATGATCTCTTACACCTGTTGCACCTCATCTAAAAAAAACTTTAGTAGCTTCCCATCACTGCCCAAAGAAAATTGACAGTCATTCAAGACCCCTAACCATCTGAAACCAGCTTAACTCTTCCAGACTTAGATTACTTCTCTCCATGTAGTTTATACTCCAATCAAACTAAGCCCTTCTCTCTCTCCTGTACATGCTCTGTGCTTTCTTCTCACTGCTCACACTTTTCCCTGTGATTGGACTAGTAATAATTTACATGTATATAGCACTTTAAAGCTTACAAGACTCATTCTTCTCAACAACCCTCTGAGGTAAGGAGGGGGCCTCTCTCACCTCGGACATATTTTTTGGCTATAACTTAACCTCTTAGTGTCCCTGGCAGTTCTCTGAGACTAAAAGTTGCACAGCAGGTGCTAATCTCCCTTATTGGGATTCCCTAAACCAATGAGATTAAAAATGTAATCCAAATCCAAAAACATTCAATGAATACTCTTACATATTTTAAGGGAGCAGTAATAAATCATTCTAACAGCAGATCAGAAAATAGAACCACTCTTAATTCCATAAGTATAAGTAGCTAAGGCAGCTAGCTAGGTGGCACAGTGGATAGAGTGCTGGGCTTTGAAGCCAGGAGGTTCATGAGTTCAAATCTGACCTCAGACACTTACTAGTTGTGTGACCCTGGGCAAATCACTTATATTTTTCTGTCTCAGTTTTCTCATCTGTAAAATGAGCTGGAGAAGAAAAAATGGCAAACCACTCCAGAATATTTGCCAACAAAACTCCAAATGGGGTCATGAAGATCACACATGACTGAAACAACTAAACAAGCAGCTACCAAGAATTTGTAGTCAGATTTGAAACAAAGTCTCCTAAACCAAATAGAGTTTGTTTTCTGTTATTCTATACTGCTTCTTCCTTCTCTTCTTCATCTATTCAATTTCTATAAATTCTTTAAAACTCAACTCAGATGCAAACTTCTCCATGAAATCTTCCCTGATTCTCCCTTGGACCTCATCCTTTCTTTTTTGTCACGCTTTGACTTTATCACACGTTGTTGTGGATATATCACAGTGATCAACTGTGATCTACATTGGTTAAGAATACCCACTTTGAGGAAATCACATAGTCTTTGTAGTGTTGGAGAATCATATTACCTCATGAGAATGCTGTAAAATCTGTATGAGAATTGTATCACATAGATAGTAAGTTTCATGAAGACAGAAGCCTTTTCTTATCTAAACTTTGGATCTCTCCCAGGGTCCAGCACAGTGCTCTACATGCTGCAAGCTCTCAATAAACATGTTCATTTCTGTACAACTACGGTCACTTAGTAGGGTCACTGACTAGGGGAGATTCTACTACGTTCCCCTTCCTGCTCAGAAAAACAAACTGTAAATACAGGGACATGATAGTGGCCATCACCTTGGAGGTTTACTAGATAATACTGAAGATACAGTAGTAGATTCTAATCTACCCAAAGGATCTCTGTACATGTCCCAGGAGGTTTCAGTGAACCTCATAAATATATGAATAATGTTGCTATGAATAGCTGCCAAACTTCCTAATAGTTGAAAAAAGAAATTTTAGGAGATTCTAATTCTGCCAGCTCTGTATAATAAGCATTAAGTCCATACATATTATTATAAGACTGTAAATTAACCTGATGATTGGGGATCCCTGGACAGGCTCCTAACATGTTACTTTTCCATCTATATTTTTACTCACAGCTCCACCTTCTGTCTTCACAGTCACTTTCCCCCCTTCTCTGCTCTGTATGATACTTTTCACATAGGATTCCTTGGGTTCTGCCACAAAGACAGAAGTTTTAGCATCAAAAGGCTTATTTTGGTCTTCAATTCTCTCCTTCTCAGACTTTCGGAGGTAAGGAGCAGCCTCTCCAAAAACAGCCATTTCGGAATCTGAACTCATGGCTGCAATTTAGAGAATTCTCCTAGGGAAGGAAAATGAGAGGAAAAAGTAGCAAGCATAAATTATGAGTTAAAATGAAAGAAATGTGAAAGATAACCTCCCTGGACCCCAGTTTTCTTGTCTGTAAAATGATGGTGGTGGGGAGGATTGGTTTAGTACAGAGGTGTTTAACATTTTTATGTCATAGACCCCTTTGCCAGTCAGTCTGGTGAAGCCAATGAACCCCTTCTCAGAAGCAATGTTGTTGCTGTTTCTAAACAATCCATAATAGGAGGCAATACCAACTTTCAATGAAAGATTTGCAAAAAAAAGGTATAATTTTTTCCAATCCAAGTTCACAGCCCCCCTGAAATCTATCCAGAGATGTTTTGGTTGGGGTGTGGACCCTAGATTAAGATCCCCTGGTGTAGCCAATCTTGAAGGTTTCCTCCATCTCTAAATCTATGATACCAAGAACTGGAGCCTTGGCCAGAATTTGGCTATCCTCCAAGCTACTATTCACTAGTGCCAAGGGAACTCAAAGGATTAATATGGAATGAGATGCTAACTTGGGGCTTCACCTTAAGCAAGCTATAAACCTCTTTTCCATATTACTTAAGAGGAGGCAATGTGGTCTAATGGAGCAAATGATGAATTTGGAATGAGAAATGTTTGAATCCCAGCTCTGCCATATGCTATTTTTGCAGTCTTTCCCTCTCTGGACCTCAGTTTCCTTAAATGGAAAATGGGGCCACACAACCCTATGATGCTATGCCTTGTTGCCTCAGACTTAGATGACCAATGGTGCAAAAACTATGATTTGTATGTAATTTCTGTATTATGTTATATTTCTTCATATGTAAAAAGTAAAATGATCACCAGCTAAATACATAGATTATTTTGTAATAGCTACAATTATTTCCAACTTTTGAAGGCTTTCTGGTTATAAGTAAGTAACATGCTTCAAAGGTAAAGATTGAGGTTTATGGAAAAGCAAGTTGATATAATCAGGGGTGGGGAACCACATGTGACCTTTTAGGTCCCTAGGTTTTACCTTTTGACAGAGTCCAAGTTTTATTCCTTTTATTAAAGAGATTTGTTCTGTGAAGTTTGTAGTCAGTTAAAGGGCCACACTTGAGAACCTAGAGGGCCACATGTGGCCTCAAGACTGCAGGCTCCCCAACCCTGTAGTTCTTTCAAGTATGAACGTTGTTGTTCTATTAAGATTTCATGTTCGACATGTAATTATTTCGCCACCTAGTAGCTTATTTTAAGTGCATGTTCATACTATTGTTTAGCACTCCTTCCTTGAGATTGGGTTGTCTATTTTTTTAAACTTTTAGTTTATTTGTAACACATTAAATCATCTGTGGTTGAACTGTGAATGGTGGAGTTGGTCTCTCCTTAATTCCATACAAACCTTCATGATACTTTTATTTGACTCTTCCTCCCTCTGAGAATTTCATTAATGACTTACTAAATCTCTGGTATTAAAAGGATGAGAATTTCATATTTGAAAAAGCCTATATCTCCTATTTGATTGGAAAAAGGAAAGCAATACAAAATAGGAATTTTCATAACATGGCAATGTATGGCACTGTCCTTATGACTCTTCTCTTTTCCCTACCTTTCCCCATCCCCCCAAATAAATGGCCTTAATATTTTTTCCTTTAAAATGCACATGGAATCACTAGATGCCAGAGTTGGGATAGACTATAAAGAATAGCTAGTTCAAACTCTCTATTTTAAAAAAATGAAGAAACTGAGGCCCTGTAATTGTAGTAAGTACCCTGAGAAAGAACCAAGATTCATCTTCATTACGCACGTTATTTCAGATGGACAGCTAGATGGTGCAGGCCTAGAGTTAGGAAGACTCCTCTTCCTGAGTTTCAAGTCTGACCTCAGATACTTACTGGTTGTATGACTGTAGGCAAGTTACTTAACCCTGCTTGCCTCAGTTTCCTATTCTGTAAAATGAGCCAGAGAAGGAAATGGCAAACTCCTCCAATATCTTTGCCAAAAAAAAAAAAACCCTAAATGAGGTCATGAAGAGTTGGACATAACTGAAAAATGACTGAACAACATTTCAAAGAGAGGTGGTAGCATGGCATAATAAGTAAAGAGGAAAATTGGTGTTGAAGTCCTGCCTTTGACATATATTGACTGTGTGACCCTGAATAAGTCACTTCACCTCAGTGTCTTGGCCAATTCTTTAAGCCTATAAATTGCAAAAAGTGATAATCTCCCTCACAGTGATTCCCCAAATCACTAAAATCAAAGGTCCAATTAAAAATTAAAAGTAAAATCACAGAATGTTCTTGCATGTTTTTAACTGAACAAAAATTATCCTAATTCTACATTACTCTTTTAAATTGAGATTTAAATGTATTTATGTTTTTATGAATGAAATTCATCCCAAAATGTTTATTCATTTAAATGTTTATTCATTTTTATGATGAAATTCATCCCAAAATATTTATTCATTAAAATGTTTATTCATTAAAAATTTATTCAGGACCTGCTAAATGAAAAAGGTACTTTGGATTAGATGAGTGTTACTTTAGGACGTGTTAAAGAAAATACCTTGGAAAATATTGAAGCATTCAAAACATTTTTGTAAAGGGATAATAAGGTAGACTCATTTATTAAACCAAATTGTCTGAGCCCAGCTGAGGTCCTACTATAGAAACCCACTCTTTGTGAACTGGTAATATTGCAACATATTACACCAGTCTCTGAGCAACACACTGCCAAAATGAAGCATTCACAAGCATTCATCTTGTGTCCTTTAAAACGATATGTGCCGGTGATAGATGAAGACATCAAGAACAGAGTACTTTCCTCACTAAACTTAATATCATTTTAGAGAATTAATAAAGCAGATCTTACCTCTTTTAGTGCCAGATGAAGTAGATACACCTTGAAAAACACTCAGTACTAGAAAATAAAAGAGCAAGTCCTTGTTATTGAAGCACTCTCCAAAATACAGTACAATATTAAGGGATATAAACTGGACAGCAGAATTAAAAATCTATATTGGCAAGAGTTTGTACTCAAATGAGTGTTATAAACAGCAGAAACTATAATATGAAAGCCAAAATAGAATGAGAATCAAGGCTCCCTTCTTCCATTCTCTTCTAATCACAAGTCGTTCTCCACTTACCTCTTGGCTGCTGGGGGAGATAAGACACTCAGGTCTCTGGGGGCACTTATATAGAGACTGATCTGTCTTTGCCATAGCCACCTCCCCTTTGTTTGGGCAAAACATTTGGCAACCTAAACACTCAGCATAATTCCTAGTGACATTAGGGATGTTTGGATATAATTAGAAATATTCCCTGCCATTTTGAGTATGCAAACCTATTGCCTATAAATAATTTGACAGCAGCCAATCTGAAGACAGGGAATAGTTTCTCCTACATGAAGAGGGCAATCTTTTACAGTAGCTCGTGAGGGCCTCTGAGCAAATTAGTAATGGGCTATATCAGGGTTGGTAGCTCCTAGCCGGCAGGCCCACGGAAAGCTAGGACGCCGTACAGCCTAGCCAGAACTCTTTGTTCTTAGGGTCTTTAATGCTTTCTTCTTTCTGCTGCCCAAAGGAGCCCTCTTAGGGCTTTCTCTTTGACCATTGCTTCAGACTTGTTTCCATTGCTTCTGACCAGAAAATAAGGCTATGGGAAGGTTCCTTTTTTTACACTAACCCAATACCATGGTCTCAGGACCCACTCACTGACCCTTTTTGGCATGCTGAAATAATACTGTATTCTTCTTTACAGTGATCTGGGGCCCAAGGATTTATCGCCTCTTTTTTTAAGGGAAGACCACTCATTCTTGACTCCATATCAGCCTAGTGCTGCCTGTCTCTCACTTGGACCTATTGCTGAAACCTCTTAGGGCATATAACAGCACCCTCCTGGGCTCTCTAAGGAGATGTGACATGATGGCCCCCTCTGGTACCCTCCAGCTATGTGTATCGAGTGCTGCCTTCTTTAAGCCTACAGAAAGATAGCCTGTCATTGGATTTTTCATTGAGGTAGTACAATATCTAAGTTACCTACTAGGTAACTCTTTTAGAACTACTGACCCAGTAGGTTCCACATAATCTTTCTGGTGTATGTTAGAGAACCTTCCTGAGAGGCTGCAGTAGCCTGTACTGACCACCAGAGGGTAGTCATCTTGCAGTTTCACTCTATAGTGCTCCCCTAAAGCCCCCACCCCCAATATGAGAGAGAGAGAAAGAGAGAGAGAGAGGGAGGGAGAGAGAGAGAGAGAGAGAGAGAGAGAGAGAGAGAGAGAGAGAGAGAG
>CM053584.1:180851626-180947864 GCA_028627135.1 Pseudochirops cupreus | reverse complement strand
AATTTGTACACAATCACAGGTACATCGTATGTGTGACGACCAACTCTGATAAACTGGACTCTTCTAAGCAACACACAGTTATAAGACAACTCTACAAGTCTCAGGATGGAAGGAGATATCTACATTCAGAGAAAGATCTAGAAAGAACAGAATTTAAATGGAGACTGAAGCAATACATGCTATTGTTCTTTTTCATATTTGGTTTTGAGTGTTCACTCATTGGTTACAACCCTTCTTTACAACCAAACTGATGTCCAATGTGAAAGTATTTGCAGATCCTATACTTGATTACATGCCACCATGGGTGGGGGGGGAGGGGAGAGGAAGGGGAGAATATTTGAAACTCAAGGGATTGTGGAACTGAATCTCATAAACTTAAAGTAAATAAACAAATCAATTTAAAAAAAAAAGAAATACCCAAATTAACAACAAATGGCATATGAAGGAAGACTATATCTGCATCCAGAGAAAAAACTGATAAATAGATGTATATATATATCAGTGTCTAATGTAACCATCTCAAGGGTGAGGGGAAGGGAAAAAAAGAAATTTACATAATAAGTATTATATATTTAAAAGGCATAGCAAGTTGCACATAATAGATTTGCAGTTTCATGTACAATCATCTTCTTTTAAATTCTATGTTATGGAAATGCTTTTTTAATTCCATAAATTAAAAATTAAATAAAAAATTTTAAAAATATATTGAAAAGGAAAAGACTTGCCTGTTATGTAACCTTGGGAAAGTCCTCTCCGCTCTCTGGACTTGTTTCATCTCTATAAAATAAGAACAAACCACATGATTTCTCAACTCCCTTTTCTACTATTTTATATAGTTAAGTAAAACAGTTATAATTTTAATCTTTAGTATTACTAATATTCCTCTCTTAGAACTTTCTTAAATTTTTATTCCTGGCTCAGATATTTTTGTGCTACTTTTAAAAGTCATCTCTTACATAAAGCTCTTAGAAAGCCTTGGATGTGAAGTGTAAGATATGAGCAGACAGTACTAACACAATTAGCTACAGTGTCTTCTCATGTGTCTTTTTGATGTGGTGGAAAGGGCTCTTGAATAAGTCAGGAGACCCAGGTTCTAATCCTTGGCTTGGCCACTAACTTTCTGGTTAACCTTGGACAAGTTACATTACTTCTTTTCGACCTAATTTCCTCATGGGGGTGGAGTAGACTAGAGGTTCTCTAGAAGCCCTGCCACCTCTCAGGCTAAATTGCAAACCTATTCATTTTTTTTAGTGTTGACCTTAAGAGACCTTTGCCCTGTCTTTTTCTCTCATTTCTTCACCGTTCTCCTTTGAGACTTGTCTTATATGTCACTCTATGTAACTAAAAGAATCATTGCTATGAAAATAAAATCCTATCTTCTTCATTTATTCCTTTTTTAACCCCTCATATTCTGGCTTCTATCCCCACCACTTTACTTAAACTGCTCCCTCTCAAAAGTCATCAACACCCTCTAAACATTAAATGCAGTAATGACTGATCACTCCTCATCCTTCTTTTCCTCATGGTTCTATTTGACCCAAGTTCTCTTCTGCCCTTGCCTTTTATCATATTACATTGTATTATCTTTATCTGACACTCAGCATGTCTAAAACCAAACTCAGCATCAGTCTCCCTTGCTCTGGTTCCACTTCCCTTACTTAACAGTCTCGATCCTGGAGCAAACCAATTGAGACAGACTGATACAGACAGACAGATGGAGATACTTTAAAACTGATACCTTGAAGCTGCTTAACATGCCTACACACCACCATACTGACAAAATCATTCTATTTAATCTTATTTGGATCCTCACTGCTGCACAGCAAATTTTATTCTTCCCACTCCCATCAAGATTTGTTCTAAATCTTTTCTTCTCATGCCAACAACACTTTCCACAACCCCTTTTCTCTCAGCAGCTATCCTTTTGCCTCTCACTTTGTTGAGCAAACCTAGGCCATCTGTCATGAGCTCATGCTTCTCCCTTACTCTACACCTCAAAGTCATCTTCATCCATTCTCTCCCTTCATTCTTGTTCCTTTTTTTTGGAGCGGTAGGGCAGGGCAATTGGGGTTGAGTGACTTTCCCAAGGTCACATGGCTAGTAAGTTAAGTGTCTGAGTCCAAATTTGAACTCAGGTCCTCCTGACTCCAGGGCCGGTGCTCTACTCACTGTGCCACCTAGCTGCCCCTCATTTATTCTTGTTCTAAAGAAGCATAACATTTTTTTAGCCAAGGCAAAAACATGTTGATATTCTATTCATTGGTATAGCTTGTATGTGTCTTATGTGTGGACTTCCACTAGTACATGCCTAAAGTATGGCTCCTTGGATTCCTAGAGATGATCATGACATGTTTCTATTTTAACCTTTCTCCAAGATCTTCAGTGTTTTGAACTTGATCATTAAAAAGTCACAATATCTGTGTTCAAATCTTGCTTCTGTCTTTATTAATCTGTGTGTCCTTAGAGAAGCTGGTTAACCTTTCTAGACCTTAGTTTTATCATCTATAAAGCAAGGGGCAGGACTAGATGTCCCCTAAATTTCCATCTAGCTCTAAATGCATTAATCTAAAAGTGTCTGATTTCATTCCAATTTAAACCTGAAACACTGGACAAACCTGAATCAGGTCTGGCGTATGATGGTATCCTTAATGAGAACTGCAGGAGGAAACAGATTAAAGCTCTTTTATAAACAATGCTTTATGGCAGACAATACAGTCAAAGTGACTAAAAGATTCAGTAAATACTAAATCCTGCTGTTTTATTATTTATTAATTACCCCCCCCTCAAAAGGGGCAACTGACACAGTAGAAGCAATTTAAGGACTATCCTCCAAAAGAGAGTATATTATGTTCAGAACATACAAAATTCCTTGACAAATGCAGTCATAGAGATCATTTAAGTCAACGATCCTTCAATTGTTAATGTCAAATGAACCTTAAGACAGAAAGATGTGTGCCCACCAAAGGTACTTTGCATTGTCATGGAAGATATATGAGGTCCAAATGGGAAAAAAATTCCCTATAGATGGTAAGATCTTCCAGATGTTCCTATTTGTGGATAACATTGTGCTGATTAAATCAAACCTCTTCAATGAGATCCATTGTTATTCCAAAGAAATCCACCCAACAGATGTTTGACATCTATAGAAAAACACGGACACAGGATGAGAAGGCATAGATGGGTTTCAAGCTATACCAATGAATAGAAGATCAACATCCATGAGAATATGAATCTAGTATAGTATAGTATCTGTGTATTCCATCTCTTAACCTTCTCTGATTCTACCTTGGAATATTACAGTACTTTACTCTTTTCCCCTGTCCCCAGTATTGTTCTAGTTTATATAACTTCTCCTACATATTTTCCATTTATGCAATGGGAGTTTCCACCCTGATCTGTGTGAAGGACTAGTAAATCACACAGCTATATGATGAAAAGGATCACATCTATACCTTTTTGCCTACTGTTCCTCATTTCTCCCCTGCCCCCAAATTCCCATCAGCCCTTCTCTTTCTTCTCAGGACAAACCAGAGGGGAAGCTCCCAGAGATGTCCCAACACAGTAGGCCAATCCCCTGGAAATTCCTATGGTCTTATCTAAATTAGGTCTCTATCCCAGAACCATACCCAGTGATGGCACATTGTTGATGCTTTTAAAAGTGGGTTTTTATTTGTATTGAATAAATGAGGCATCGTTGTAGAGCGTATTGATGGTACCAATAGCCTGATGTGTCATTATTGACTTCTGCCCTTCTTTGTCCTTCTCCAGACCTCTCTGTTCCAGTTTTCATCATCCCCAAGGACTCTCTAAGTCTCTCAGATTTGTGCCCAATGTCAAAATCCCTATGCAGCTGACTTGGCATCACGCAGTATCCACCCGTCATTTATCCAAGTAATTTAACAAGAGTCAGAGATCAGAGCTACAACACATTTACATCTAAAGAGTGAATGGTTATTCACCAAATATAGCAAAGCTGAATTGCTGTGCTAGCAAATCTGGGTGTATAAAGAAGCTCAGGCCAGAGGTCCCATAACTGCCTCCTTCTCAGCATTACAAGGTAAGTGCTAACCGTTGCTTGCTCTTTACTCTAAGAAGTACCAGCACCAGGTACCAGGTATTTAAAATGTCATACCAAAAACAAAACTTCGAAAGTATTCAGTCTAACTTCTTTAGTTAACAAGGGAAAGTTCTTTCCTGTAACTCTAATCTCCTACAGTTGTGTGACTCTGAGCCAGTCACTTAGCTTGTCTGCCTCAGTTTCCCCAACTATAAAATGGGGACAATAATAGCACCTGCCTCCAGAGGTTATTGTGAGAATCAAGATGAGATTATATTTATAAATCACTTAGCACAGTGACTGGAACACAGTAGATACTTTAAAAATGCTTGTTTCCTTCCCTCCTTTCCAAAGCACCTACTTTCTACATCATTCATTTATTTGTGTTGTGTGCCATGTGTCACTTTACATTTTGTTGTGTTGAAATATTATCTGCATTTCTTTTCTGCTGTCACTCATATTTACACAGTGCTGGCTGACTTACAATCCTGTGGGACAGACAGTGTAAGTGCCTCTTTCCCCATTTTACAAACAAGGAATCTAAAGGTCAAAAAAGAAAATGATTTGTCGATGGTCACGCATGCAGCAGAGGTGAGATAGAATCTAGGGCTTATTGGGGAGAGTCTAGGGGGGAAGGACTCTCTTGGGAGTCATATACCCTTTCATAATGTGATAACAACAGATTTACACCTAAATCTAAAATTCCTTTGTCTCCTTACTGTATCTCCCTGCACATGGCAGGCACTTCTTAAAAATGTCTGTTGATTTGGATAAAAGAAAGGTTTACATTTATTCTTGCGCTGTTGAATAGGATGGGTTGGATATGCAGCTGAATCATGTTTGATGCAGTTTTGATAGAATCTATGTAAGTGATTCCCATTCTTCCAGGAATTTCAAAACCTGTCTTAGGGGTTTCCTGACACTACATCGCTAAACTCTCAATGTACTGTCAGAATTATAGTAATAGAATGTTGGGAATTTTCGGTCATAGAATATTAGTGTATTTATTATTATTTATTAATAACTTATGAAGTTTAACATTCATACTAAGTGTAGTGGAAATAGTGATTCAGGAATCTGGGGTTTTTATCAGTCAAGGAACATTTATTAAGGGCCTGCTATGTGCTAAACCCTGGCTTTAGACCTGCCTGCCAATAACTAGTTACAATACTTTGGAAAAAATCATTCTAACCTTCCTAAGACTGCTTCTTTATCTTTAAAACAAGAGATTTAGACTTTCAGTCCTTGCAGTCAGTGATTTTGTGTTTCGAAAGCATTTCGACTCAGTAAGGATTCGAGATATTTCCTGAGGTGCCCAATCACAGGTGCCCAACCGAGTCACGATATCAGAGTTACAATTAACTAAGACAATAGACTGATTGCACGTACTCCATATTTTCTTTGTGTCTAAATAGAACTTCATAATGTTGTTCCCTTAGTTCCCATTTCCCACCACTTGCCAAGTTCTGTATGATCTATGCATAATGTAGTACATTAATGTAGCCCAACTCCTAAAGCTCATTGATACGGAACTCTCTTCTCTCCAACTCCACCCCAGACCTTGACTTTGGGACTCAGGTTACATTAAGTTAAATTTAGTTGAAATTAATTTTGTGGCAATCTCATGATATCCCTTGAACTCACAGGAGATACTTACAGAGATATGTATATGACTAGAACTAGAAATCACTCATTTAACTGAAATGTCTTTTTCTACACCACATTAATTTTATCGCCCCAGCTAGAAA
Organism: Pseudochirops cupreus; assembly: GCA_028627135.1. Lineage (NCBI taxonomy): Eukaryota > Metazoa > Chordata > Mammalia > Diprotodontia > Pseudocheiridae > Pseudochirops > Pseudochirops cupreus. The sequence continues at coordinate 180,942,059 of CM053584.1, read as the reverse complement.
CAATAGGTGAAATAGGGGAGAGAGGAATGGGAGAAAATGAGGGGCACAAGGATGTATTTCTGAGCTCCCACTAATTCCCTCAAAAGAAAACAAAGAAACCCTGGTAACATCCTCATATTCCATGTTACCTCTTAAAGTGGAAAGAATTCCGGGCCTGGAGAGAGGAAAGAACAGTGCCTGAATCCACCTCAACAAGTGCTGCTTGTACAGATGTGGGCAAGTGACTTGACCTTTCTTGAATCTCATTTCTCTCCTTATCTGTACAATGAGGATGATAATTAGTGTTCACAATATCCATATCATGAATTGTTGTGAGGTTCAAATGAAATGATGTAGGGGTGGCTAAATGGCACAGTGAATAGAGCACCAGCCCTGGAGTCAGGAGGATCTGAGTCCAGATCTGGCCTCAGACACTTAACACTTATTAGCCATGTGACCTTGGGCAAGTCACTTAACCCCAATTGCCCTTCCCCTCCCCCCAAAAAAAGCAAATGAAATAATGGATGCAAGACACTTTTCAAACTTTAAAGTTCTAGATAAATGTCAATTATGTTTATTACTGAGTTACACCTGAAAAAAGGGAATAAGAATGATTGTAAGTTTACAGATTTTATCAGGAGAACCATAACTAGAAATTCACAGATTCAGAGCTGAAAGGGACTTTAAAGGTCATCTATTCCAATCCCCTAATTCATCAGGCAAAGAAACTGAGACTTATCGAGCAATTTGTCAGAGTCTACATAAGTAATAAAGCACTAAGACTCAGCTCAATTTCAAAACTTCTGACTCCAGAACCAGTATGTGGGGGGAGGGGGGGGAGGTTGTTTGTTTGTTTTAACCATTCTATACTGAATCTTTTGCTAGCTACTCGATGAAGTCGTTATTCCAGAAAAAATAATACTAGCAGTAGAAAACTCTTTGTCCTCCTATTCATATCCATTTAAATACAGTTAGACTTAGAACCTCAAAAGTACTTACTAGACCCTTTCGGACTTGTTTGCCTTTACTTCCCTGAAATGCACCACAAGGAAGTTGTTTAAAAGATGTATAGTGATATAACCCCTTTGGAAACTGAGGAAGATAGAAAGCCTGTTGATCCTTGCTCCGGAAACCATGCGGCCACTGAAATGTAGAACTTAAGGGGTCCCTAGAAGTCATCTACTCTGACCAAATTATTTAAGAAATTGAAAAAACAAATTTGAAACCCAGTGAAAAGGAACGACTTGCTCAAAATGATATCATGACTTAGTAAGAGAGCTGGAGCTAGAGTCCAGGCTTTCTAAATCCCAATCCATTGTCTTATCCACTGTGCCATAATATACGACAGAATTTCCCAACCTTTTTCAGTCCACATGCTCCTTGACTTTGAGGAAAACCTCTTATATCCTTATTTAGGAATAAAAGGAAATAAATCCTAGAGCTTAAGATGCTTATGCACTTAAGAAATAAAATATATTAATTAATTTCATTAAGATAATATAGTTATTTACCATTCCTCCTAGTAAAGCTTATCATATTTCCTGATAGAATACCTGCCTCAGGTTGGAACATTTTCATTTAGCAACATTTGTTATTCATAATTTTTGTTAAAAGATTGCATTCATACAAGAAATGAGGTTCATTTCTCCAATGTGAATTTTAAGGTCCCTTTTAACTTTGGTGTCTTATTATAACAAATTATTGACAAATGATATTACTCTGCCAATTATAGACAAATTCTGTAAGTTTCTAAGGAATTACAAAGGAAGAAATGGTTTATATTTGTTTTAAAATGCTTTATGTGGGTATGTATGAAATATAGAACATATTTCCATTTTATTAAAATGTATTATATTTCACATAAGTTGACTAGAATGTGGTATTAAAGAGGCCATGGTTGTAGACTCAATCATCTTTCTTATTAATTAGCTTTGTCATTCCACTGCCCCAAGCTAAAGTCATAAATACAGATAAATGGCTGAACAGAAGTTTGAGTTAGTCAGTTAGTCACAGGGGCAACTGACTGAGAAAGTATAAGCAATGCGAAATTAATAAAATTAGCTAAAACCCAACTCTGCTATGCTTATCTACAAATCAGCGGCTAAAATATATAAATATTTGAGTATCTTTTTGCTACTCTGATAATCTTAAGAAGTAATAGGACCAGAGGAACTGAAGTATAATTGATTTGTAGGTATGTTTTATTCTATACTTTTATGAAGGGATGAAGACCAGAGTAATCTTCCTCAGTACGCATTCTGTTGCTCAAACTCCTTCCATGGTTCCCTATGTCCAACAACAACAACAAAAAAATTCAAGGACCTTCAAAATCTGACAAAACCATCTGTATCATATATGTGTGTGTGTATATGTATATGTATATATATATATATATATATATATATATATGTATGTATATATAAGCTATGTCTTATTCTACTCACTTCCACCTACCCTTGTACTACAATTACAATGGACTGCCAACATGTAAAACTTGATTCCTTTATTTTCAACTTTCCCTATAGCTGGAATGCCATTCCCAAATATAATGCCTGTTGAAAGTTATCCTTAAGTTATGAATCCCTGCTTGAAAGATTTGAAGCTCAAATAGATAAGATTCATTCAAGAAACTTCTTTAAACAGAATCCTGAAAATAACACTCAATTGGTGTTTGGATAGTTGTAAAAAGGTTCAGTTCAACATGAAATCAAGACCAGATTTTTTTTTAACACAGCTTGCTTCTTTAGTAACCAAAGAGATTGGAATAATAGTTTAACCTTGAACTAGTAATTTAGTAAATGAGGGGGAAGAAACTGTGTGAATGAATAGGAGAAAAGGCTGTGAGAATAAGTAATGCTTTAAGCCAATTGAGCAACATAAACCTGTATAATTTACTTATTCTATATATCATCTGTACTCTTGGATTTCTTCACACAATAACATGAAATATATGCCCCTTGAGTATTTATCATGTACCACTTTGTATCTTATCTGAGATCCTTTGTTATTCCGTATATATGGCCTTTGCTTGACATTGATGTTCAAGAAGTGCCCAAGGTCTATGATACCTGTGGTGTGATAACTCCCTCCACCTACACAGACAAGCCATCTTTAACTTAAAGTCATAGAGTTGCTGAAGGTTGACAGTCAATTAATGAATAAGCATTCACTAAAAGTACTAATTATATGGAATAGCCAATAGAGAGCTGGCCTTAGAGCGAGGAAGATTGGGGTTAAAGTTCTGCCTCTGAAATATATGAATTACACAAGTCATTGAACCTATTGGTGCTCTAAGATTTTAAGTTGCAGAGAAGGTACTAGACTGCATACATGAAGGTAACAGGGAAGGAGCCAGCAGATAATGAAAGGCTGAAAATTAGGGAAAGAAAGGTAACGATCAAAGGGGCAAGCTGACTGAGGAAATGAGGTAGAATGAACATAAAGGGACAAAAGGCGTTGGCATTGGTATCTAGAAAGGTGACCTCTTCCTATGGGACTGGAACAAAGAAGAGGATGCTGATCTGATCTGAAGGATGGACTTGGTAAGGAGAAAGGGCTTGAGACAAATAGCTTCAGTTTTTTCAGTGAAATAGGAAATCCTTATGCACTTCTGAATGACAGTTTCAGTAAATTTTAAGACAAAGTTCAGGAGAAATGAGAAAAAGAGAAGTCATAAATCCCAGGATGTCATAGTCATATTAAAGAGTCACATTCCTCTACCTGAAGCAAGAATCTTTTCTCAAATATTCCTGACAGTCAGTCACCTTTGACATAGGCCTCTCCAAGAATGAGAAATTCACTTCCCTGAAAAGCAGACCATCACATAAAGCCATCTTGACCTTGTGGAAAGAGCATTGGTTTCCTTTGAGTCCTAACTAAAATCCCTCCTTCTACAGGAAACCTTTCCCAATCCCCCAATTCTGATGTCTTCCTTCTGTTAATTATTTTCTATTTATCCTATATGCAGTTTGTTTCTACATATTTGTTTGCTTGTTGTCTCCCCCACTGGGATGTGACCTCCTTGGGGTTAAGAGTTGTCTTTTCTTCTTTTTGTATTCCCAGCTCTTCATACACAGTAGGTCCTTAGTGATTGACTGACTAAATTTTTTTAATTCTCACTTCAAGCCCTCATTGGAAGACAAGAAAGAGGGAGGCAAATCTGTTTTATTCTTGTCTAAAAGGACTGAGAGCAATAAATCTGGCAGGGTAAGAAAAAGAGACTTTTTTTAGAGCAATGATGGCTTCCAGAGAGCCCACACCATATGAGACAAAGAGTTATCAAATCAGCATCGTTAATTGGCAGAGTGATGTTTGATAAAATGAAGAAAAAAATAATGTGCTTGAGGCTGAGTCTATGCTGGTGATCAGACAAAATGGAAACCAGTAAAGTCAATCTCATATTCACTGGGTGGCTATGGTGTCAGACTTTGCTAGCAGATTTACACACAGTCCAGAAATCAGAGCTTGCAGATAGAAAGCTGCTCTGGGTACCTAAACTAATAGAAGAAGAGGAAGAGCCTGGGAGGAGGGAGGAAGGAGAGAGAAGAGGCAGAGTACAACATTTTACTGTTACTGAAGCATAAAATGGTGAGCTCAAGGCTTGTTGATGCTGTGTTGGAGGGGGAAAAATGTGGAGGCAGAAGAATACAGTAACTCTAGTATTTTAACATATATGTCAAAGTGGTGTTTTCCTTTTAAATGTCTCAGAAACAGTGTGACTATAGTTTCTCTCTGGATTTTTAGAAACGAATGCAATTAATATGAGACATTGTTTCTAAAGTATCCAATCAGCACTGAAGTAATGAGGCAGCTTCAAGTGGATCAGTATACTCCCCTGTGATTTCCATTATTTTCTGTTTTCTCTACATGGTTTGCTTGAGGACGCAGAGCTGGGGTTAGGATTTAGGAGTTACAGTTCAGACATACCTACCCTCCTAAGGGATAAACAAACTAGAATATTAGTAACTAGGTAGCCCACCATGAGATCAAAGCTATTCTCCTTCCTAACTGATGAATAGCACGAAGTCCATTGCCTCTTTTGATCTTGCTACTGTGCTATTAAAGGTCAGCTTGACCATAACTAGAAAGGTTCAGATAGAAGACGGATGGCAGATTATTTTAGTTCAAAAACGTTTATTAAGTGTCTACTGGGCTACGTGCAGGGTAGATATACAAAGTTTAGATAACAAAGAATTCTCGTCTTAGAGTTTACTAGGGAAATATGGTCCATATATATAGATACCTCTAATCCATCTTAAAATTCTGATAAATACTTTCTTCAGGAATAGTCAAAAGGTACTAAATCTGGTAGCACCAAACAACATCATAAGACATAAAATATTACATATTTTCAAATAGATTTTATTGATTTCATCTATTTTACATTTAGCACATGTTCTTTCCCCTTCTCCCCTCCTAGAAAGCCGTCCCTATAACAAGGAATTTTTAAAAGAGAAAACAAAATCAACAAAACTAACAAATTGAAAATATCAGGCATTGCTTGCAATGTTTCACATTCATGTTCCCCAACTTTTTCAAAAGAATAAAGGAAAATTGTCTTCTCTTTTCTTTTCTTGGGATTGTTTGTTCATTATAATTCTGCAATTCTGAACATCATATCTTGATGGATATAATTGTTGTATAACTGGTTACCAATTAAGTCATTTTTAATCAACTCACTGCCTATAAGCCCACTTCATCTAATTGGAAGGATAGTAAATTTAGATATTTATTTTATATCAGAGGTCATGTTTAGTGGACACCTCTGTAAATGGGGGAAGGGGTGAGGGAGGAGTGCCGTTTTCTTATATCTTTAGGGCTAAATTTGGCCATTATAATTTCAAAACAATGAGTGACAATTAATATTATATCCTAATAGACAGCAAATAAGTTGCTTCCAATATGACAGTTGCTTTTTATTCATTTGTCTGTGTACAGTCAGACTTCCAACTAATTAGAAGAGTAAATCAATATCAAATTAGAAATTTAAAGATGAAAAGAAGGAACTGTATGCAATTACATTAGCTTGAAACTGACCCATTCAAGCAAACTATTAACACTGAAAAATAGGAAAAGGATAAGGAAAAAATCATTTGTTGATTACTACCACTTCTTACAAAAGTGAAACTTATGTGAAACAAGTAAAGGGGCCAAGACAGTCCAGAAACCACTTTAATAAATACTTGATCATAGCCAAAGACATTATCAGCATAAATATAAATAGAATATAATTTATTTGAAAAATGTTAAGGGGGCAGCTAGGTGGTGCAGTGAATAGAGCACTCGCCCTGGAGTCAGGAGGACTCGAGTTCAAATTCAGCCTCAGACACTTAACACTTACTAGATGTGTGACCTTGGGCAAGTCACTTAATCTGAATTGCCCAGCCTTCCCCCCTCCAAAAAGACCAAAAAAAAGTAAGAAAGAAAAATATTAGGACAGAAGTGTTATATCAAAAAATGATGAAGAGAGAAGAAACTATTTCCAAAAGCTTGGCATACACAATTAAGCGATTTGTTTTTGTTCGATTGTTTTCAGTTGTATTCAACTCTTTATAACCCCATTTGGGGTTTTCTTAGCAGAGACACTGGAGTGGTTTGCTATTTCCTTTTCCAGTTCATTTTACAGATGAAGAGATTGAGACAAACAAGGTTAAGTAATTTGCGCAGGGTCACACAGCTAAGATGTGTCTGAGGTCCAATTTAAACTCAAGAAGATGAGTCTTGGGGCAGCTAGATGGCACAGTGAATAGACCTCCAGCCCTGGAGTCAGGAGGACCTGAGTTCAAATCCTGCCTCAGACACTTAACACGCAAAAATACACTTAACACAAAGTGTTAACAAAGTTAAGTGTTAACACACTTAACACACAAAAAAACTAGCTGTGTGACCTTGGGCAAGGTCACTTAGCCCCAATTGCCATACCTTCCCCCCTCCAAAAAAAAAAAGATAAAAAAATGAGTCTTCCTGACTCCAAGCCTGGCATTCTATCCACTGAGCCATCAATTGCCTAAGAATATCATTCCAAAAACATGTATAGATAAAATGAAAATGACAAATAGAAATCTAACAAATTTGATGACATTGCTACAATCTTTTTATGAATGGTGACTAGAACCACCACATTTTGACTCTAATACATTATGTGACAATGGAAATTAATTATGAAAGAACTAAGTGTCCAGACTAAATACATACTGAAGGCAATAAAATTTGGAAAACATTGATATACTAATTCTTAAGATAGCTAAAGGCAGGGGAGATCCCAAAAGTTTGGGTAGTCAGAGAATTAGAAATGATATTTTTTGTTTGTTTTGTTTGTTTGCTTTTTGGAGGGGGGAAGGAAGGGCAATTGGGGTTAAGTGACCTGCCCAAGGTCACACAGCTAGTAAGCCTGTCAAGGTTCTGAGGCCACATTTGAACTCAAGTCCTCCTGACTCCAGGGCTGGTGCTCTATTCACTGTGCCACCTAGCCGCCCCTACATATGACATTTTTAAAAAATAGGTAACCAAGAAGATAATCTGTAGTTATTGACCTACATGCCTAATTTCAAATCTCCATTAAATCTTTATGAAACTTTGTGAAACTTGTCTACATATCAAGAATAGAGTTAAAAAGAGAGTTACATAGAGATTTAAAAAAAATTAGAAGGGAATGGTCAGTCTTTTGAAAATTATTTTATACATCAGACCGCTTCTTCAGTCATGCTAAAGGACTGAAAGATTCAGAGGTTTGCAAGATCACGTTGTTTGTAGTTTATGGATTAAAATACAGCTTTTGAATTGGTAGAGCTAAATGTAGTTTTTAGGGCTTCACTCTCAAAGACTATCTATCATACACATGTTAACATCACATAAGGTTGCTTGATATCTGCCTCCACAAAGATCACAATTGATAGGCATCCCCTCAATTTCTAGTTGTTTTGTTTTTTGTTTTCTGCCACCACAAAGAGAGCTGTTATAAATGTTTTAGAACATACAAGTTCTTTTCCTTTTTTTCCCTGATCACCTTGGGGAACAGACCTAACCTATTTTAACTAACCAGGATAAAGAGAGCTTTATGATGATATGGAATTTGCATAAATTAAACTTGAAATTAGTAAATCAAAAAAGAAAGAAAGAAAGTAGTAAATCACTAACTCAAGCAATGGTCTGTAGGTCGGTTTGGCTTCCCTTAAACAATATTGACTTTCAGTAATGAAGCTTGAAAGTATAACCACAATGTCAATACTTGCAACTGAAAAATAATACTGCATACCTTTCACTTTTAGAAAGCATGAGTAACTTTTTCTTGAAGCAAACTATCTGAATCTGAACCGAATATAAAGAATTTGGTATTGAACCCAGGTCACATTTTAGGTGGTTCTGATCATGGCCCAAATACTTCCCCAAAGTTATCTTGTTTTTTTGGAGTTGTGAAGATTACACTGCATTCTGGCAACTTTCCAATTCATATTCTGTTTCATATCTCATAGAAATGAAATGAGGGTTAAAAATTATTTTTCCCAAAGACTAGTGACTTTTCTTTATTTTCTTTTTTTAAATATTTTATTTGCTATAATTACATGCAAAAAAATTTAATATTCATTTTTAAAAATTTTGAGTTTCAAATTCTTTCCCTCTATTCCTCCTCTCCCTCCTCATTGAAAAGACAATCAATTTGACATAGGTTATACATGTGCAGTCATACAAAACACAGTTCCTTATTAGCCATATTGTAGTCAAAGAATATGGACAGGCAATTTTCTTATGAATTTAAAATTAGATGTAATTATATGCAAAAGTGCTCTAAAACAATATTCATTAGATAAATGCACATTAAAACAACTTTGAGGTCCCAATTCACATATATCTAGATTGGCTAATATGACAGAAAGGGAAAAAGACAAATATTGGAGGAGATGTGGAAAAATTGGGACATTAATACACTATTAGTAGAACTGTGAACTGATCCAACCATTTGGAGAACACTCTGAAATCATGCCCAAAGAGTTATAAAACTGTGTATAATTTTTGACCCAGTAATGCCATTATTAGGTCTGTTCCCCAAGGTGATCAGGGCAAAAAGGAAAAGAACCTGTATTTTCTAAAACATTTATAACAGCTCTCTTTGTGGTAGCAGAAACAAAAACAAAAACAAAAACTGGAAATTGAGGGGATGTCCATCAATTGTAGAACAGTAAGACAAATTGTGGTATATGATTGTGATAGAATACTACTATGCTATAAGAAGTGATGAGCCGCTTGATTTTAGGAAAACGTGGAAAGACTTGCATGAAATAATGAAAAATGAGTTGGGCAGAAACCAAGAGAACATTGTATACAGTAACAGCAATATTGTTTTAAGAATAACTGTGAACAACCAAGTTATTATGAGTAGTATAAAAACTTAAATAAACTATCAAGAACCTATGAAAGAAGAAGCTATCCACCTCCAAAAAAAGAACTGATAAACAGGATTATGTGTAATATGGTTTTATATATATCATATATTTTATAAATCTGAGTCAACTGGTCTTCTCTAGTACTGTGGAGGGAGGGAAGTCAGGAGCCAGCTCAAAACTTAAAATGTAATAAAAAATAAATATTTTAAAAATTATTTTGGGAAAGAAAACACAGATAAAAAAAAACAAGAAAAATGAAGTAAAAAAAAAAAAGGTATGCTTCTATTGATTCCATCAGTTCCTTCTCAGGAGATGGATAGAATTTTTCATCATGAGCCATAAAGAATTGTCTTAGATCATTGTAGTGCTAAGAATAGCTAAATCATTCACAGTTGATCGTTGTACAAATATTTGTTATTTTATCTAATGTTCTCCTGGTTCTTCTCACTTCATTTAGCATCAGTTCATGTAAGTCTTTCCAGGTTTTTCTGAAAGCATTCTGCTCATAGCACAATAATATCACATCACAATCATATACCACAACTTGTTCAGTCATTCTTCAATTGATGGGCATCACCTCAATTTCTAATTCTTTGCCACTTCAAAAAGAACTGCTAGAAACATTTTTGTACAAGTATGTACTTTTCATTTGTTTGTTTGTTTTTGTCTCTTTGAGACACAGATCTAGTGGTGCTATTGCTGGATTGAAAGGTATGCACAGTTTTATAGCCCTTTGGGCAAAGTTACAGATTGCTTTCCAGAATGGTTGGATCAGTTCACAATTCCACTAACAAAGAATAAGGGTCCCAATATTCCCACATTTTTTCCAACATTTGTCATTTTCCTTTTCTGTTATAGTAGCCAACTGATAGGTAAGAGGTGGTATCTCAGAGTTGTTTTAATATGTATTTCTCTAATCAATAGTGATTTAGAGTATTTTTTCATATGACTATAGATAGCTTTGATTTCATCTGAAAACTGCCTGTTCACATTCTTTGATCATTTAAACTAACAACTTTTCAGAAAATAAACTTATCAGAAACAGTTAAAATAGCTATTACAATGCATTCAGTTGCCTTGAAAAGCTGGACTCTGTTATATGAATTTGCCACTTGAATATACTTAATTTCCAAGTTTTCCATCTGATACAGCAGACAAAAAAGTGAAGTTATCCCCTTAGTGCCAACTTGATCATTCTTTCCTTCTCTGATCTTGCCCCATCCTTCTTACTGACCTCTTCATCATTTCAAACTCCACAGGTACAAGATTAAAGAAGTTTACAGGGAGAAGAAAAGAGAAAGAAGAAAAAAAGAAGAAAAGTGGAAGAAAGAGCAAACAATTTAGAAGGAAAAGCAATAAGGTTTCATTTTTTCTTTGTATCCCTACCACCTAGCATGGTACCTGACATTTTTCCCCACTGTACCTGATTTCAGTGTTGAACTCTTGATGAAAGGGATTCCCACTACCAATGCAGACAGCCTGCTCTTCTGCAACTTAACCAGTTTTAGAGTTGTGTGTTGCCCAGGATCACAAAGCCACTATATGTCAGAAACAGGGCTTGAACCCAAATCTTCTTGACTTTAAGGCCAGCACTATTTATTATGCCACAATGCATCTCATCTAGAACATTATAGATGCCTAATCCTTTCTTATTGATTTATCCTTTGGTAAGAAGATTGCTTAAAAGGTTTGTTTATTCAGAATTGAGGACACACAGTATGGTCTGTCACAAGAACTAGCCCATTTCTCCCCTCTTTTTCCACTTCAAATAATTCTTTAACTTTTTCTCAGTTGAAAACATTGAGCTACTCAGGTCTTCACTCCTTCAACTCTGCAGTTTCTCACACATTCATACTTCTAACTGGCCCATCTATGTAAGCGCAGAGAATATGAAAGTTTTTGACTCAGAAATGACTCACCAAAATATTTCCTTTAACTTCCCAGTCTCTCTACAGCCATGAGTTCTGATATGGAAATGGCCATCTTTGGAGAAGCTGCTCCCTATCTCCGAAAACCAGAGAAGGAAAGAATTGAGGCCCAAAACCGCCCTTTTGATTCTAAGAAAGCATGCTTTATAGTAGATGACAAAGAAATGTATGTGAAAGGTATCATCCAGAGCAGAGAAAATGGTAACGTCATAGTCAAGACCCTAGATGATAAGGTAAGTATTGATCATGAATATCTATGGTGAAACATAATTATAATGAACTTTAAGGAGTATTCACATTTTTCTCCTAGAGAGAAGTCTTATTAGACTATAAGAACTAGAGACAAAAATGAGTTTGATGTTTAGCTACTCTTTAGCACACTAGCAGGTAAGAGGTATTGCAAAGAATCTCACTCTGACCCATTTCCTCTTTCAGATTTCTGCACCTTTGTGAGCTCTGTTATGTTGTCTTCTTAGATGATTCAAAAGCTTGTGATTTATTTGTTTATCTGTTAAGGGATTGATAAAAAGAAAGAAAGAAAGAAAGAAGGAAGGAAGGAAAAGAGGAGAGAGGGAAAGTAGAATAGAAGGAGGGAGAAAGGAAGAATTTAATGAGAAAGATTATTCATTATGGAAAATTTGTTGTAACTGTATCAACCTTTTTTTTTTTTTGGTAAAGTCAGCTATCATAATGGGATTTTATCTATATGTCATATAGTAATCACTTCCATGAACAACCTTTGAATTGTTCCCAATCCTCAATCACTTTTCCCCCTTTTTTCATCACTCAGACTGTCACTGTGAACAATGATCAAGTCTTTCCCATGAACCCCCCCAAATTTGACAAGATTGAGGACATGGCCATGATGACTCACCTACATGAGCCTGCTGTCCTGTATAACCTGAAAGAGCGCTATTCAGCCTGGATGATCTATGTAAGGAAACGCTTAATACCCTCTACTTCCAGAACAAAAACCTTAATCCTGGAGTACAGAGTAAAGACTAGTTCTGCTGGTTTTTATTTCCTATAGACCTACTCAGGGCTCTTCTGTGTCACTGTCAATCCCTACAAATGGCTGCCAGTGTATAACCCTGAGGTGGTGACCGCCTACAGGGGCAAAAAGCGTCAAGAGGCTCCTCCCCATATCTTCTCCATCTCTGACAATGCCTATCAGTTCATGCTAACTGGTAAGTGAACACTCCATTAATAACCATAATGATATTTTTCTAACAATTGTTTCTGAAAAAAAAAATTTCCCTTTGTCTTGTTTGTCAAATCAATAAAATTTGACCACCGTACTAACAGTCATTGCGAGAGCAAAATTTTATGTATATATCAACATAGTAGTGGTCCAAGGGTTCTCTGGGGTTTGTGGAACCCTTGGGATATAGATTTCAGGGAATCCATAAACTTAACTGGGTATAAAAATTTTCATTTTTTTGTGACTAAATTCCAATGGAAAATTTTCATTTCCTTCAATAATTTTAAAATGTTGCTCTGAAAAGGAATCCAAAAACTTTAGTAGATTGCCAGAGGTATCCATGGCATAAAGATTAAAACTCTCCTATAGTCAGAGCGGCTGAGTTAAATTCTCAACTCTGAAACAACCTGTGTAACCTGGGGCATATTACCACCTCCCTGGGTGTCAGTTTCTTCTTCTGCAAAATGAGAGGGGTGGTCTAGTTGGCTTCTGAGATTCATTCCAACTCTCTTGCAAATGGCTTCCCCATTCATCTCCATCAGTTGACATTCTACCTGTTCTTCAAATATCTTCCTAGCCATCCAACTCAAATGCTGCCTTCTCCATAAAGTCCTGCCTGACCCACCTGTAATGTATATGTTGCTCATATATGGAATTTATGCCATATGGACCTTTTAAGCATTTTTATGTCCTTATTTATAATGTAGTTACGAAATATGTTATCTCTGCTAACTACACTAAACTTGAGAGCAGGGAATGGATCTGAGCTGTCTTTGCATTTCCCCCAGTGCCTACAGCACTGTTACTGAAGGTTAAATCTCCAGTTTGGATCTATCCATACTTACTTCTCTGAATGATACGATGATTAACACGACTCTATAAAGATCCATTAGAATTTCATGTTGCAGTGCTGTGTCAAATCTAACTCTATCTCCAAAGCACAGGATACATGGCCCCTCCTCCTACATCGCCTTTCCTGCTCTCTCCAGCTGCTAGAACTTTGCCACACCCCAAATTAACTTGTACTGACTTTGTATGTATTTTGTATATTTCTTAATGTGTACATGTTGACTCCGCTGACAAATGTAATCTCTTTGAGGGTGCCTTTTTCTTTGCATCCCAAACATCAAGCCCAGTGCCTAGCAGATAGCATGCACTTAAAAATGCTTATTTATTTATTCATTTACTCAACAACCATTTATTAAACACCTCCATATTGCAGAATACTGGAGAGAGACAGACAGACGAGAGAGAGAGAGAGAGAGAGAGAGAGAGAGAGAGAGAGAGAGAGAGAGAGATTGATCCCTGCACTGGGTAAGAAGTTGACTTGGTTGACAGCTAAGTTTCTATCTAATGTTATTCATAGGATAATTCTTAGATTTAGAGCTGTAGGGGACCTTAGAGGCCATCCATCTATTCCAGCCTTGTGGAAAGCCAAGTTCAGGGGAATCCTGCCATTCTGTGGCAGAGCTGCTGAGATAGTGTTAGAGGAGCCCAGCTGACCAGCCGCAGGGCTGAGAGGGAAAAGTTAGGTGGAAAAAAAGATACTTGGAAAGAGTTACTTACCTAGAGGTTGCAACAATCATGAATAAGATGGGACCCTGAGAATGGTGGAAAACAGAGTCAACTTTATTCAGATAAGAGTCTGGTATATATATATATATAGTGCAAAACTGCAAAGTCATCATAAGCCACCATCTTTGGGATTATACCATTGCCCTAGTTCCCATTCACCTCATACGTGACTACCATGTACTCTATCCTGGTTATCAGGGTGCGAGTACCAGGCAGGATGTTCCCAACCTCCCTGAACCTCCCTAAAACAAGATGGAGTTATCCCAAAATTTCTAGTTAGTACTACATTGCAACATTATGGTATTTTCCCCCTGAGAACACTGTGAGCGTCCTTGTTCCCAAGCCAGGAGTGCATATTACACTTCATACAAGGACATAATGCTTGTGCCTGCCTGGGGAGTGGGGAACCTATCCTGGTCTGGGAGCAGGGTCTTTAGCTGAGAGGGCTTATTCAGCCATCAGGGTCAGAACTCCACTGGCCTGTGGTCCTCTACACAGCCTCATTTTACAAATTAGGAACTGAGGCCCAGAGAGGTTGAATAACTTGTCCAAAGTCACACCAAGTCAAGATGGGACTCCAAATAGAATATAACTTCATGTGTACCACGCTTCTTCCTGCACTGCCTTTCATAAGTGGCTGCTTAAAAATACAGTTTGACATCTGGAAGTGCTATTACCCTGTCATTCCTACTTTTTAAAATTATTTAGTGCAAATGAGTATTGCACTTTGGCTTTTTCTTCATGTGATGCGTAATCGTGATTCTGTATGTTTCTATTTTTAATGTGATTAATTATACTGATTATTTTTCTAATATTGAACTATCTTTACATCCTTGGTATACATCCAGCTTAGTAATGATTAATGATTTGGGGGATATAAATTGCTTAAATATCTGTATTTGTTTCATGCTTACCTGCTTTAGGTTTTAGGACTGTATTTGTCTCCTAGACACTGTTTGACAGCGTTCTTTCTCAGTAGCTGAGGATAATTTGTCTAGTTAGATATTCCTTTTTTCTTTGAAAGTTTGATAGAATTCTCCTCTAAATACATCAGGAGCTGGTGGAGTTTTTTGTTTGTTTGTTTAGGGTTTTTAAAATCTCTTTTGGTAATTCCTTCAGTTAGTTTTGTTTTTTCTTATATTGGATAATTCAAGATATTTACCTAGTATTCTGTTTCGATCATTTATATCATTGAAGATGTATTTCTTTTGCATTATCAGTTTTGGAGGTGTGTCACTATGCACAGTAGGTTCAAGTAACTGTTTCTATTTCATTCATTTCTGTTGTGATGCCGCTTGTCCATTTATCATTCTGGTGAATAGACTACCTTCTCTCTTTTTTAAATGAGGTTGTTATTATTAATATTGTTAGTCTTTTTAAAGAACCAGCTTTTAATTTTACCTATTAGTTCTATAGTTTTTTTAAAATTTACAATATGACTAATTCTCTAATTTCCAGTGTCTCTGTTTTTGTGTTTATTTTAGATCTTTTTATTGGGTTTCTAATATTTAAAAATTCATATTTAGCTCATTAATCCTCTTTTTCTATTCTGTTCATTTCTTTTTTTAGAGATATGTTTTTCCCTCTGAGGACTTCTTTAACTGAATCCCAGAAATCCTTATTTTTCCTTTCTCAGTTAAAGGGTTAAATGAAAAATTACTTTTCTCTTCTCCTCCAATTTCCTTTGTTTGACTGTTTGCCCCATTTTCTGGGACTTTTCTTTACCTTGTCCTCTTAATTAATTATCTTGTTTTTCTGTCTATGTAGAACATGTGTGCTTTGATTCATGATCTATAAACTTATTTATTCCTTCTTTAATCTCTGTATGCTTCTTGGAATTAAAGCTTTTGGTATACTAAGCACATAGCAATTATGTCTTTCATATAATTATTAGTTGTTTCTGTGATTTTCTCTTTGAGCCACTCATTTAGGACTCGAATATTAAGTTTCAATTTTATTCTGTGTCTTTATTTTGTTTTCTCTGAGTTGATTAATATTTTTATTGCATTATCATTCTTTAAAGGACATGTTTAGTGATCCTGCCTTTTAAGATGTATTTGCAATTTTTCTTTGCCCTAGTACATGGCCTCCTTTTGTAAACGTGCTATATGGTGCCAACAAATATTAATATTCATTAATAGTCCCATTAAGAAAGTGCCATAAGTATTTAAGTTCTAACTTCCTTAAGAATTTGTTCAATATATTTTCTTTTGTCTATCTGTTAGATTTGTCCAACTGTGAGAGAAAAATATTAAAGTATTCTTCAATGATTGTATTACTATGCCTTTTAAAAATTAAGTTAATTTTTCCTTTATGAATTTAAATACTGTACCATTTGGAGCATACAAATTTAATATTGTATTGGTTTTGTCTATGGTTCCTTTAAAATATGGTGCAATTTCCTTGCTTTTCTCTGTTTATATTGGAAATATAAACTGCTATAAGGTAGGAGTTGCCTGAGTACAACTCTTATTTATTTTTTTGTTTGCCTATTGCATAATAAATGTCATTATATTATATTATAATTGAATCTTATTTTTATTCTATGTATGACTTGGCTTTTTAGATGTTTCTTGTAATCAACAGGTTGTACAATTTTTGTTTTCTTAACCAATTTGTACTCTCTTATCTTCTGTGAGAGTATTTAATTAATTCATATTTAAAGTTATGAGAATTAGGTTTATGTGTCTCTAGTATTTTTAAATTGGGATGGGGGCAGGGTTGTCCTTCTAGATAGGTACTTTGTTCCTCTGGTTAGTCTTGCTTAATCTATTTTGATACAATCACATTTTCAAAGCCCTTCTCCTCCCATCTCATTCCCCTCTCCAATTTGTCAATTTGTCACTCCTTGACCCTAGTTTTATTTAACTAGTTTATTTGTTTTCTTTATTTAGTTATCTAGTTTTCTCCTCCTCCACTTTCCCCTTATTTTTCCCCTTTAAACGGATGGGTAAATTAAAAATTACTACTCTTCTCCATCTTCTTTTGTTTGGTTGTTTTTTCCTCCTGTTTTCTGCAATTTTTCTTTATCTTGTCCTCTAAATTAATTCTCTCCTTTTTCTGTCTATGCTTGTATTCTTTATTCACGATCTATAAACTTATTTATTCCTTCTTTAATCTCTTTATGTACTTCATGGAATTAAAGCTTCTGATGTACCAAGTTTAAGCTCCTTCTAACAAATTTTGGTTATTTGCTTTCTAAGCCTTGCCCCATTGACCTTTTTTTATTGTGCCCCGTTCATATAAATAATAATCCATTAGAGAGGTAATAAGGATAGAAACATTATTCTGTGACATAATTTTTCCCAGGTCACAAACTACAGTTTGTGACAGTGTGTACAGTCTAATTTTCCCTTCTGCCCTTCCCATTGTTAGTCTTCTTCCCTTTGACTATTCAGTCTTATCTCTGGGTCCATATTCTCCTACCCTTCTGGATGCTGCCTGCCCCCAAGGGTCTCAGTTTCCCTTTTCCTGAGTCAAGATGTTATCCATGGAGGAACATCACTCTCAGAGGTAATACAATGGATAGATAGAACACTGGGCCTGGAGTCAGAAAGATTTGAGTTCAAATCCAGGCTCAGACACTTACTAGCTGTGTGACTCAAGGTAAGTCAATTCACCTGTCTTCCTCAAGTTTCTAAAATGTAAAATGGTGATAATAATAGCACCTACTTGACAGGACTATTGTTAGGCTCCAATAAGTGATAAGTGACTTTCCCAGGGTCAAACAGCTAGCATCCAAGCCCACATTTGAACTTCCGTATTCCTGACTGAAGGTCCAGCCCATTCTCTACCTAGCTGCTCATTTACTTAATTAAGATACATCATATTTCCCCCTCTGTACTCTTCCTTCACCTCCCCATTTTGTTGCACATAATACATTGATTATTATGGGATCTGGTCTACAGTATGTCAAGCTTATTTTGTCATCATCCCTTCTCCTTTTTCTTTAAATCTTACTTTTATCTTTTATACCTAAAAAATATTATTGATCCCTTAACCCCGTAAATCATATCTTTTAAAAAAATAATCTGTCTTTTATCCCGTTATACTCCGCCCCCCCCCCCCCCAGCCCCGGTACTTGTTTTTCTTTCCATTTACTTACTTATTTTTTTGTGTTTCTGTTACAAGGAATATTCTCATGTACTTTTTTGTATGGCAATAATGTTTAAAAAGTGCCTCTCTTTTAGTGATGTCCCTCTTTGTCATGATAATTAGGGGCAGGTTTGCAAGGGGGTATATCGTTTTGGGGTTGCGTTTTGCCTGTATCTGCTTTAGGGAATATAGTATTCCATTTTCTTCAGTTTCTAGGGGGAGCAGAAGAGCATTGGGTTGTTCAAATTTCTTTCCTTCATATTTGAAGATCTTTCTTCTAGTTGCTTGGGTAAAGGGATAGAAAAGGAAGGGAACTAACATTATTATTATTGCTGTTATTACTACTATTTTTAAAAATAATTTATTAACACTTTAATGGTTGAAAAATGCTCCGTATGTTGTCTCATTTGATCCCTACGAAAACCTGGTGAAGTGAGTGGTACCATTATCTCCATTTCAAAGATAAGGAAACTGAGGCTGAGAAAGACCAAGGTCACAGAACCAGTAATTCTCTGAGGCAGAAATGGTTATTTCTGAAATTGTTCAATTTAACCACTACATTTCTTGGAGTTTGAACCATAGGGTTGTTTGTTGTTGTTTTCTGGAGACAATCTATGGAGTCTTTTAATTGGTTTTTCTCTTCTTCATTCAGAAGTTTCACATAATTTTCTTCTATTATTTCTTATATTACAATGTTTAAGGATTTTTGCTTGTCATATTATTTGGAGAGACCTATGACAACTTCAAGTGTCTCTGTTCTATTTCAGTACTCTCTCTGGTATGCTTTTCTATTTCCCTACCTTCACGATCTTTTCTTCTGTTTTTCTTCCAGATCGGGACAACCAATCCATCCTTATCACGTGAGTAATTCCTTTTGTATGACTACTTTGAGACAAGGGGTGACATTCTGGCTCCATTCCTAACTAATTTACTTTTAAATCTACAGTGGAGAATCTGGAGCTGGGAAGACAGTGAATACCAAGAGGGTTATCCAGTACTTTGCCACAATTGCAGTGACTGGGGAGAAGAAGAAGGAGCAGCAGCCTGGGAAGATGCAGGTGAATCTACATTGTTATTGCAGGGGACTGATTACCAGACCACATCAAACAAAGGAGTATAGAATGGTGGACTAAGAAGACATTCTCAAAGAATTTCCCAATAGCAATTCTATCTGTAGATGTACAAAGTTGCCTCCACCCCTACTAATCCTTAGGAAAGAAAGAAAGAAAAAGGAGAGGAAGGAGAGGCAGAAGCATCCCAAGGCCTGGGTAATGGGTCTAGAGTTGCACCAGGATTCAGTTGCACCAGGATTCCTCAGATTCTAAAACCACTGATCTAAGTCCAATCCCATCATTTTACATATCAGGAAACCAAATACTTTATTCAAGGTCTTAAAATAATAAGATTTAGAGTTAGAAAGACATAATTAGTCATAATTTCATCTAACCTGTTCTTTTCATATGAAGAAATTGAGGCCAAGAAATGACAGCATTCAGTTATTTAGGGAGAGTAGAGAGAAAGTCAGAGACAACAGGTCCATGGAGGGGATAAAAGAAACCCCAGGAAAGGTTCAGTGGGCAGAGACTTTGAGAATAAAGCAAGAACACTGCTGGAGAAACCAGGAGAGTACAGAGTGGTACTCTACTGGACAGGAGCCCACATGCAAGGTATGAAGAACTCAGGATGACATTTTGGCTAGTAAGACCATCCTCCACTTTAATTACACCCAGGTGTCCTTTGAGTGTATCCCTGAATCATGAACAAACAAGACTCCCCTATCCTTATTTCAAGACATAGAAAGTGAATGGTCAACATTGCTGCTAATCCCAAATGTTCCTTGTGAAAGGAATAGTGTGGGTCCTTAGGTCTGCTACTGTATAGTTACAAGGAGAGGGATGGGAAAGAGTGTTGATTCAAAGGCCTTGGATTTTAATCTCAGCTCTGAAACTTACTATCTACATAAATTTGATCAACTTTACCTCTTTGGGCATCAATCTCTTCACTTGCAGCATGAGGGGGATGGACTAGATGATCTCTATTATCCTCCAGAATTTTTAGCCTATTATTCCTTCCTTGACAGTCAGTGACTCCTAACCCACTAGTTCTTGGGGAGGTGTTTGGAGTTGGGAGATAGGTCAGCAATATGACCTTCAGGCATGGGGCCCTAGGAATATGTTAAGGAAAAAACTATGCTATAGATGCATGGGATACATACTTCAACAAAAGACTTCTGAGTTATAAGGACAGTAGGCCAAAAGAAAGTCATGGAGAGGCTCCTGAGATGTTGACTGCCTGACTAGTCAGCTGTTTCCACTTCAGCCCTCTAAGTCTTGACACCTTGGAGTCCTTCCTTCCCAAAAAAAGGTGAAGCTACAGCATCATGCAGTTAGTAATTAGAAAAGCTAGGATCCAAACTGGTCTTCTGACTCCCAATTTAGTGTTCTTTCCACTCTACCATAGGATAAGACTACTCTCTAGAGGAGAGGCGTCATAAGACAGAAAAAGAAATATCTGTGATTGTCTGCATGAGGTCTGGCTGGTAGTGAGCCAGCCTTAGGCCAGATTGGGAACTCCCAAAACCTAAAGACCAGGTAGTATTTTGGTTTGGTAAGATCCTACTTCACACTACCTGAATAGCTGTAAAGCACTATATTGACTTAATTTGGAAGTTCATAAGAGATTTAGAAGACAAAAGAAGTAATTGTGGTTTCTTGTCCACTGCCCATCATTTAGCAGCATAAATGCTTTCTAAATAGGGAATTTCTAAATAGGGAATAAAAGTCAGCTCCCGCATAGAACCTCAGCATCTTAGTGAGATTTATTGAGGGATATGTTTCATAGTCAGCCAAGGTCCCATGGGCCATGAAGAGATGATGATGTGATTCTCTTCGATTCTCTGAGAAAGTTTTCATCTCAATTCCCTTTTGTAGATCAGGTTTCATACCGACTCTCTCTGCTACATGCGATATAACAGTATCTCCCTTCTCAAAAAAATTACTTTCTAGCTTTCTCCATTATATACAGGGAGGGTCTCATTTCTGACATGTGTCAATGATGTTTTACCAGACGTCTTTTTTGGGGAAGGAGGAAGGCAGTTGGGATTAAGTGACTTGCCCAGGGTCACACAGCTAGTAAGCGTCGAGTATAGATTTGAACTCAGATCCTCCTGACTCCAGGGCTAGTGTTTTTTCCACTGTGCCACCATGCTGCCCCCAAGGTATCTTCATCATTTCTCAGAGACTCTAAGGCAGTAATTAGTGAGGAGGTAAGACCTGTTGCCTCCAATCAAAAATATGTGTTTTGGGATCTTTGCACATTATAACTGGTTGAAAGGGTGAAGGGGGAGGTGGAATAAAAAGAAAGAGATGATGTGAAGCTGGTTTGCTCCAAGACAGGAACAGGCACCTGACCTCATGGCCTTAACTGGGGTCTGAGAAACTTTTCCTTCCTTTCTTATCTTGTATTTACCTATTTCTCAGAGTCCAAGAGACCACTTCTTCACCTAGATGCCTATTTATTACATTATATTATTATTATATTATCCATTATTACAGGGATAACTCATTGAGAATTTTGATGAGATCTAGCTTAGCAAATATGAAAAAAAATCTACAATTAAGTTTGTATATATCTTGAAGATGTGAGAACTCTCCCAAATCAATGTCTCTAGACTTTAAGATATTTTATCTGTATAGGTACAATAAATAGTTTTAACATCCACTCAGAGCTTTTGTTCAGTACATCATGCATTGAGACATTTTAAGATCAATGCTCAGGCAAAAACAGGGAGGCTGGGGCAGCTTGGTGGCACAGTGAATAGAGAATTGACCCTAAAGTCAGGAGGACCTGAGTTCAAATCCAGTCTCAGACACTTGACACTTAACTAGCTGTGTGACTTAAGTCACTTAACCCCAATTGCCTTGCCTTCCACTCTCAAAACAAAAAACCAGGGAGGCTGGAAATGCATTCACTACATATACCTATAAGGTTAGCAGAGTGATCAAGAGCTCTCACTGTGGCAGTCCAGGGTCCACCCCTCTATGGAAACAGGAAAATTCATATACTTTTGAAGCCACTAGGTGGAGGAGTGGACAATAAGCCCAAGGACTTAGTGTGAGGGGACCTACCTGCGTCACTCTAACAGGAAGGGCTGTGGCTGCCTCTGGCTTTGACTGTAACGTGAGCCAGGGCAGGTCCCCGCAGGGAAGGCTGCCTAGCCTTTTGAATCACGGCGCTGATGTTATAGCACCATGTCCACAAACAGAGACACCATGGTCTAAAGGTCCATCTCAGTTCTTTTTTGCTTCTTTCTGCTCCTAATTTTGCAGCCTCTTCCTTCAGTTTCATGGTGTTTTCACTGGTGAGGAGGCATGTTGCTCCTTTCTCCTACTGCTTTGCCATGCTCGCTTAGAGCTCTTCAAGCTGCCCCTTCCTCACCGCCACGTCCCGTGTCTGTCTTCTTAGCACATGGCCTGGGCCTGCAGGACACTGCGTGTCCCCAGCGCTTGGCGCAGGGTCTGGCAAATACTTCATGTTTCCTTGATTGGTGCATCGTTGGATTGATTGATTGATTACACACCTCCTGGGCCAGATGTTGTGGTAGGCCTTGGAAATGCAAAGACAAACACAAAACTATTCCTACCCTCAAAGAACTTATATTCTACATGCTTTATAGCTACAGTTGGGTATATGTGTGTGACATGTTAATGGAATGTTTATATAAGCAAATGTGTATATGAATCTTAAAGGAAGCTAGATTCTTGATAAGAAGTGAACGTTTAAAACCTTCTACAGTTCAGAGTCAATGAAACAGTTACATTTGGGACCTTAATTAGCTACCCCAGCACAGGTCGTACTCACAAAGAGTACGAATGAAATCCAGAAAATACTTCATATTTCCATACAGCACTTGAAAGTTTATAAAATACTTTCCTTGGAAATAGGTAGGACACCTGTCCCTATTCCCCTTGTAAAGATAAAGAAACCAAGGCTTGTCCAGGGTCACAAGACTAGATCCAGGATTCAAAAGCTGCTCTTTTGTACGTCTAGTTCTCTTGCCACAATACCACCTTGCCTCAGGAGACAACTGGAGGAACTACAGACCTTTCAGATTAGGGAGGCCGGCCAGTGGGTGACAAGCAAATGTCTCAGCCTAGCCCCAGCAGAACCTGGCAGCATTTAAATAATCAGACATCAGCTAGGCCTCCTGATTGGTATAAAGGGGTTATGGGCATAGGGAGGAGGGATGAACTTTGGTCACAAGAATTGGTGTTCTATAGTAGGGCTCCAGTCCATGGGAAAATTAAAGGAACTGGATTGATGAACAGGAAAACAAGGCATAGAATCCAATATAGAAGATAAGGAAGAACTTAATTACTAGAACAGGTTACAAAGTAGGGAACTGGTTCCAAGAAACAAAGCAATAGTCTAGAGTCTAGAATTGAGATGAAAGTTTAAAGAGTGCTATAAAGCTGAAGTTTTGAACTATGCACCTAAGGCTCAATGTATTTCCCTTATCCGGGGGCAGGTGATGGGTGATAAAGCAACCACAATTTAGGCAGAAATCATGGTCTCTAAGATCCATCCCAACTTTAATAATTAGCTTTTTGATGTCTGGACAGTAAAAAAAAAAAGTTAGGAAAAGAAAACCTGACAAAGCTGAGAAGCACAGTGTAATAGAAAGAGTTTTGGATTTGCAGTCAGAAGTCCTGAGTTCAAATCCTGACTCTATAACTAAGTAGCTATTACTTAATAGTCACTTAAGTCACTCTAATTCTCGTGATCTGTGTTTCTTTATCTACAACATGAAGAAACTTAACTAGGGGTCCAAGGTTTTCTCCAGTTCTAAAAAAAAGAAACCTATGAAAGTGGGATATATGTCCAGCTTGGGATCAATAGCAACGCTAAGCCAAGGAAGGGAAATATTTTAATAGCACCTATTGTGTGCCAGGCAATGTGTACTGTCATCCTCTCTACAACTCTGGGAAGTAGGTGCCATTATTAACCCCATTTTATGGGTGAGGAAATTAAGGCACACAGAAGTTAAATGACTTGCCCAGGGTAATACACCTAGTGTGTGTCTGAAGTGAAATCTAAACTTGGCTCCCTGACTCCAAGCCCTCTATCCACTGTCCAGCTTAGCTTAGCTACCTGGATCTTTAACATTCTTCTGTCTAGCGGCCAAATTTTTCTCTGAGCCTGCAAGGTAGCTAAAGCAGGCCGGGCTATGGGCATTGATCTATACGAGGACAGAAAACAAGTTGGGTAAAATTGGTTACTTTAGACTTCTGTCTGAAACAGATGCTAAATTGGATCCCAAATTTAACTTCTCCATGAGTTTGCTTATCCACCTTCTTAAATTACTAAGGACTTGTTACTGAATCAGAAATAAAACCAGAGTTGTTATTTTCTCTCCCTCTTGTTATTATTAGGGAAACCTGGAAGATCAAATCATCCAGGCAAATCCCCTTCTGGAGGCCTTTGGAAATGCCAAGACTGTGAGGAATGACAATTCTTCACGCTTTGTAAGATAACTTTCTTATTACTACTTGATTCCTAAATCCTTTGCAAATACACCTAAATTCTAGCCTGGAGCTCCATCTGTGGTACTGAGAGATGGTTATTCAGTGTAGGTGCCCAGGAGAAAAACAACTTAATCTAACATTTCCCAGCTGATGTGCCCTTGGGCCCATTTCATAACTTTGTTATTAATCAAAGAAAGGTTTCGGGTCCAGTGAAGGAACGCCTTCAAATTAATATTTTGACTCAATGAATAAATCCAAGGTTCCCAATATTGCAAGCTGTGATTTCAGATACAGGTTCTTTAGCCTTTGTGCAATCTCTACAATGTGTCTATTATAGTAATCAAGTATTTTTTTGGCTAAACAGGGAAAATTCATTAGGATTCACTTTGGAGCCACAGGAAAACTGGCCTCTGCTGACATTGAAACCTGTGAGTCTCAGTGCACCCTGGGCATCTTTCACTGCACTGAATTCTCACAGGATTCTGATCATCAGCTTTTTCTTTTACTCTTTCAGATCTCTTGGAAAAATCCAGAGTGACATTTCAGCTGTCCAGTGAGAGAAGCTATCACATTTTTTACCAAATCATGTCCAATAAGAAGCCAGAGCTCATTGGTAAGTACCTAGGAATGCTCATTCTTCCCTTCTAGGTCCACAGATGTTTGTGGGATAAGCCACAAAAGTTTGTTGCATACCATTAGAGTTACCTACACATGATTCTTTTTTCAAATCAATTTTAGTGATATAGTTTGTTTTTTATATCACCTTTATTTTTTAAAATTTTATTTTCAATTCATGGAAAAAAACCAAGCATTTCCCTAACACAGTTCAGTTTTAAAAAGAGGATTACACAAATCTAAAAACATACAATATACAAATCTACGTTCCTTCCAAGTATACAACAAATCTATCACTGAAATTTCTCTTTTCTCTCCCCTCATCATGCTAGAGATGGCTCCCATTAGATACGAATCACCTTCTATCACCTTCATTTCTGAATCTCCCCCCTTCCCTATCCAGTGAGCCACCCATTGTAACAAAAAAGAAAAAGGATTTCCACAGAACAAGATTGACAGCATATGCGATATTCTCCATATCTTTGTAAATAAGGGATAGGAATACATTTTTTTTTCCGTTTCTTCTACAAGTTTAAGCATGGTCATGAAAATTACAGTGTTTAGTCCTTTTTTTTAAAAATTCTTTCCTTTCACATTGTGATTATATGTGACTCTAAGGGCAACTATTTTGCTTCACAGACCTGCTTCTCATTTCAACCAATCCTTATGACTTTCCCTTTGTGAGTCAGGGAGAGCTCACAGTGGCAAGCATCGATGATGGTGAAGAGCTGTTGGCCACAGATGTAAGTATTTTCTTTTTTAGGAAAAAAATATAGAATGTCAGAATTAGAAGGAAGCAGGGATTCTCTAGTTGTAGAAAATTTATATCAGATCTAGAACTTGTAGGGGCCTTTGAGAGCAATTAAAAACCCCCAATTTGTTATAAGTAAAGAAACTGAAATCTGGGTGGGGGCAGTGTTACTTGACCACTTCCTCTACAAGGCAAATACTTTTCCAGAGCTAAGGCCCAGAAAGCAAGCTGTGCTCTGAGATTGACATACCAACAATTCTTTGTGTTCACCCTCTGGATGAACTCTGCTGCAGCAAAATCCCCCTTCTGATACCAAACTGTTAAATCTGAAAACAAATGGCCAAAAAGGCACAGAGATTATGCAACTGCTGTTAACTTTGAAAATAGCAAAGAGCTCACATAGTTAACTCTGAAAAATATCAGAGAGCTCAGACGAATAACGTTATTACAGTCACATTTATCTGTGGTCATTTGTTTTCAGACTTGACAGTAGTAGAAATGGCCTGAGAAGTTTAAGTTACTAATCTCAGATCACAAAATCAAGATGAATGACAGTGTTGAAATTAGAATTCAGATCTCTTGACTCTCAGTGCCTTACGCTGAAGTCTCTAATCTTTACTCACGATCTGCACTCACCTCCTTACTACCATTAACTTTTTTCTCATTTTCCTAGATCTCCAGATTTCCTTACTGCCTCCTTTTTAGGTACAGTTTCCTATCCCAGAGAAATGAGGCCTCTGTTTCTTCAGTGTGTGAAAATTTTATCAATGGTCTGCTCCCTCCCATGAAAGCTATATATGCATGTAACTTCCAAGTTGGGGTATACCTAGAAAAAATCCCTTATTTGAGAGGATTGGACTCTAATTCAGAAGTTCTTCACCTAGAGTCTATGAACTTCATTTTTAAAAAATATTTTGATAACTGCATTTCAATATGATTGGTTTCCTTTGTAATTCTTTGTATTTTGGTTTAAGCCTTTAAAAAATGATTCTGAAAAGGGGTCCATGGACTTCACCAAGCTGCTAAAGGGGCTTTTGATGCAATAAGGTTTAAAACCCTTAGGATGATCTTTAAAGTATCTGCCAAATCTAACATTTTATGCTTCTGTGATGCCCAGATTCCAAAGGGGTTAAGAATCACTACCTCTTTAAAATTAAGCCAGGCCACTCTTGAATTATATTCCTCTATATGGTCCATGAGATCAGAGCCCCTCTGTGTTTCTCAGTTCTCATAGCAACCAGAAAATAAATTCATAAATAATGAATGGGTGCAATTTGAGAGCAGAGATCCCAAACAGCTTTATACTGGGGAAATTTAGAAGTTCTTCCCCTGACACGCTCAAGACATCTCAAAAGAGCAAATTTTTCAATCCTTAAACCAGGGTGTGCTGAAACCAGCTCTAGAATCTCTTCTAAAATTTTCATTATCAGTATTTGCTCCTCAGAAAACAGGCAAACTACAGATGAGGGCTTGACTTACTGTTTTGGTGGTTGTCTAGCTGTAAGAAAGTGATGGATAAGATATTCATATACAGATTAAGCTTAAAAATCTGTCACACGTACATTTTTTCCCATTGAGCAGATTATTAAACACCAACATACCCCGTCCCTATTTCATCCCATTCTAATCCATAGTTGTGTACCTCCCTACCTCCTAAACCAGCAGTTCACAACCTGTGGGTCGTGACCCCTTTGGGGATCAAACAACCCTTTCACAGGGGTCAAAGGGGTCGCCTAAGACCATCAGAAAACACATATTTCTGATGGTCTTAGGAACCGAGACACCACTCCTCTATCCATCTCCAGGCGGGTCTGCCCACATGCAGATACGCTTACATACGAGTATTAAAGGGTTGCGGCATTAGGAAGGTTGAGAACCATTGTCCTAAACCAAAAGCAAAGTCAAGGTCTTTGCCTAGAAAAGAGATGTTTTTGAATCCCTGTGACCCACTAGAAATATGATCCTTCTTACCCTCAGAATGCCATAGACATCCTGGGCTTTAGCTCAGAAGAGAAAAGTGGAATCTACAAGTTGACAGGGGCTGTGATGCACTATGGGAACATGAAGTTCAAGCAGAAGCAGCGAGAAGAGCAGGCAGAGCCTGATGGAACTGAAGGTAAAGCCATTGGGCCAGACCATGAGACTGAAAGGTCTTCCTTCTAGAAATTAGTCATTAAATTGACAAGAGTAGGAGAAGTGTGCTTTGCTTTAAGTGTCTGCTATATTCTTGAAAACTACATAGTATTGTGTGGTTTCTAAATCACCTAGTTGCAAGATGGAAGAGATCCTTAGTTAACAGTAGCTAAATCCTAAATTTGAGCCCTAAAATGAATGAGATATCTGGCTCCTTTCCTTAACTTCTACTTCCATTCTAATTCTCATGGAAGGGAGGGAACAAAGGGAGGAGGAAAGAAGGAAGGAAGGAAGGAAAGAGGGAAGGAGGGAAGGAAGGAAACAGTAGTTATTAATGTTATTTTATTATATATTCACAAATTATTTATATTAGAGACAATATGGTGTAATATGGTGTAGTAACTACAGTTCTGGCCTCAGCATTAGGAAGTCTTGAGTTCATATGTCTCCTCTGAAGACAATGTCAGTGTAATTCTGGACAAGTCACTTAACCTTTTAGTGACCTAGGCAACTCTCTGAGACTAAATTGTGAAAGAGTTATAGACATGCATTGATAAAGTGAATTTCTCCCCTGTAAGTTCCCTCTACCTAATAAATTGTAAGTATATTTCAATTTTTAATATTAATAAATTTTTATTGAAGGAAGAAGGTAGGAAGCCTGGCTCATATTGTGGGGGAAGGGAACAGCTGAATATCAAAGGTTATCAAAAACAGTAGGAGAGGGTTGGAGGTTAGGAAGCAACTGAAGTTAAACCCTCCATTACCTCCCACCATAGACAATTTTGGGGAAGAAGGGGATTGGAGGTGAGAAAAGAAACAGTCCAACTCCCCCTAGTATGATATTTTGCTCCAAATATTAATTTTTTTTCAGTTGAAGACACTACCATTTTTCTAGTTACAAACAGACACTCCGTTCTTCACTCTCTCCTCTCTCATCTAATCTTGTTAATTCTGCTTCTTCATTATCTCTTTCATCTGTTTCATTGCTTCTCTTTCCACCATAAGTCTTCTTCTCTCATAACTAGATTATTGCAGTAATCTCCTAACTGTCCCACTCCCCCCAGGCTCTTCCCTCTGCAATTCCTCCTCCTCACGACTGACAAATGAATGTTCCTAAAGCAGTTCTTACCATGTCCCTACCTTGCTCAAGAAGCTGTTCTCAATCACTTATAGGATAAAAATGTTAACTTCTCTATTGGGATTTAAAACCCATCATGATCTGTCTGCCACTCTCTTTCCAGTCTCATTACACATTCCCTGTCCCTCCTCTTTTCCCCTACCTCACGCCATATTCTACATTCAAGTCAAACTACCTATTTTTTGTTTACCATGTGTAACATTGCATCTCCCATCACTATGCTTTTGCACAGTTGATACCTTATTCCTAGAAGGTTCTCTTTTCTCCATTCTTGGGAATTCTCACTCCCTTCAGGAATAAGTCTAGCTATATATCCTACTAGCAGCCTCACCTGATTCTTTCATGCTGTAAGCACTCTTTACAAATAAATAAAAATAAAAAAATAAAAGTAAATTTAATGTTTTCTGTTTATTTTTACTTTATTTTGTATTGCTTTATCTAAGCTAGTTGAGCCTGTGGACTGTTTCATTTTTATCTTTGTCTTCCCAGTGCTTGGCACAGTATTTAGTATGTAGTAAGTGCTAAAGCAATGCTTATTGAGCCGGAACATATCCATCGGCCATTTTCTCCATCTCTTCTGCTTTTAATGTTTAGTCTTTAGATTTACAAATACCTTCTTAGCAACCTTTGTTAAGTATACTCCAACCCTAGCTGAATTTGACTGAATCCAAACTTCACAGAATATATCCCCTTAATAAAAGAATTCTTTCCGTAAAACTTGAACTCAGTCAGAAGGCCACACTCAAGGACCTAGAAGCCTACATGTGGCCTCAAGTTCCCCATCCCTGTATAAGACCATAGTGTAGAAAGGCAAATCCCATTCTCAGAAGGCTATCTTCTCAACGAGCTCTTCAATTTCCAAATGTGCCTTTGTTTGTGAAGCCCTTGCCTTTTTTTTTGGCAGAAGTGATAAAAAAAAAAGTACACTTTTGCCATTCGGATCTTCAAATTCTTGCTCAAGAAGAGGCGACTTTTAGAATCTTGGCTCTAATCCTCACAGCCGATAAGCTGTCATAGATAAGTCACAGATTTGTTGTCATAGATAAGTCACTAACTCTTGTATTTGTGCTACTTATGTCACAGTGTTAGTCAGAAAGCATTTGGTATACCCTAAGATGCTATAGAGATGAGTTACACTTACATATCAAGTAATGTGTAATCATTTTGTGTATATGATATATGATAATACACAAAAAGTCAGAGAAAATTCTAAGGCTTAACGCCAAGACATGGCCCATTGGGACTAACCCTATTTCTGTTGTCATCATAGTGGCTGATAAAGCTGGATACCTTATGGGTCTGAATTCTGCTGAAATGCTTAAAGGTTTGTGCTGTCCAAGGGTGAAGGTTGGAAATGAATTTGTGACTAAAGGACAAAATGTCCAGCAGGTAATTTTTATTGCTTTGAATCAGCTCTATTCTAGAATTTTGATTATGGCTATAAAAACGCTCATTTGGAGCCTGGATGATCTTTCCTAAAGGTGATTAATTCTGTGGGTGCCTTGGCTAAAGCTGTTTATGAGAAGATGTTCCTGTGGATGGTCACTCGCATCAACCAGCAGTTGGACACCAAGCAGCCCAGACAGTACTTCATTGGAGTCCTGGACATTGCAGGCTTCGAGATCTTTGATGTGAGTAACCATGATATGTGTGTGTGTATGTATGTATGTTTATATATGTATGTATACACATACACACACATAGACACAGACACATATATACATATATATACATAAATATTTTATATATATGTATATATAAAAATATATAAAATCAGTCTACATTATAACTTGATTTACTACAGCATTCTTTGTTTCTCCAGTCTCACTCAAAGTATTTGATTCACTCAGTTCAACAGCCTGGAACAGCTGTGCATCAACTTCACCAATGAGAAACTGCAACAGTTCTTCAACCACCACATGTTTGTGCTGGAGCAGGAGGAGTACAAGAAGGAAGGCATTGAGTGGGAGTTCATTGACTTTGGGATGGACCTGGCTGCCTGCATTGAGCTCATTGAAAAGGTTAGAAAAACTCCTCTTACTGTAAGGAATAAAGAATGAGTTAATTATTCCTGTATAGTCACCAGTCTTCCTTGGCTAGACTATCACCTAGTTGCCATAACTATATTCCATGTTCTATATGTTCTTAATATATTAGATATCTTCAAGTTGATGGCTTTGAGTTAAAAAAAAAAAATTAAACACTGCTGGTCAGAGTACATTTCAAGACACCCAGACATTCCCACAGGAAATATTTCAATGCTGGCAAGGGAGGCTATCATATTTCCTTTTCAGCTGGATTGTCCAAAATCCTTAAGAGTAGCCCTTTGATGATGAAATGGCATGACACAAAATGAAGGTAAAGGAGACTTTCATACTGGACATGACTGTGGGAGGGGGGAAATTACAGAATCAGGCTGAGGCTATAGTTTGGGAAGGGGGGATATTTAGAATCACATTTTCTAAATCCTAAAGTGGTCTTCAGTATTTGGCTCAAAGATACTATTTCTTTAGAAAGAACTCCTCTTATTGGTTCAATGTGGGCAGGAACAGGTAGAGATGGGAAGGGAGAAAAGACTGGAGGGGATTGCCTTTCCACTCTAAAACCACCTAAATGACTCTTTCTAAGAACAGGAAGTGTCTGTGGCTAAGGAGCCAGAGCTAAGCTATCAGGTATCATGAAAAGAGCATTGAACTCTGCCTTTGGAGGACTGAGTTTAAGTTCCAACTCTGATCCTGATTTCTGGTGTGACCTTAGATAATGTGCTTGATGTCTTACAATTTCCTCATCTTTTAAACTGTTAAAGGGGGAAAATAACACTTGCAGGACTTAACTTCCCAGGGTTGTTATTAGGACATTATTTTGTGAGTTAAGCGTTCTAGAAACATGAAATGTTATTACCTAGATAGAACCGAGGAATAAAAATCATTTCTTTGGTTCAGGTCTTCAGTTTCTTGGTGCTACTATAGACCTCCCTGGTCAGTTTCATTCTTGACTCCTGATGGAATTGGGATTTAGCAGCTCTTATCTATTCACTTCTTTCAACTATGGTATGTGCCCAGTGCATATGCTTTTCTAAGGAGGAAAAAGAGAACTCAAGTGTCTGTTGCCTTCCTTTCAGCCAATGGGCATTTTCTCCATCCTGGAAGAGGAATGTATGTTCCCCAAGGCAACAGACACATCTTTCAAGAACAAGTTGTATGACCAGCACCTTGGCAAATCCAACAACTTCCAGAAACCCAAGCCTGCCAAAGGGAAGGCTGAGGCCCATTTTTCCCTTGTACACTACGCTGGCACCGTGGACTACAACATTGCAGGCTGGCTAGACAAGAACAAAGACCCCCTGAATGAGACTGTGGTGGGGCTATACCAGAAATCCTCACTAAAATTGCTTTCTTTCCTTTTCTCCAGCTATTCTGGTGCTGAATCAGGTATGATCTCTTTCCCTCAGGGAAGCTCTGCCATCCAATCTCAGCTGCCTTTACACGTAACAATCTCTAGTAGTCCAAAGATGAGCAATGAGAGGCCAAATAGAGCCTATTATTTAGAATTCAGTCTGTCCATTTACTTCTTTTGCTTCTTCTCCTTCCTTTCTGGACGGCAACCCAATAGAGGCTTCTGAGATGATGTTTGCCAAAGTTTAGGCTTTACCAAGTAACAAGAGTTTTTGTGGAATTCTGCTTTTGACTGGTGTGGTACTTTGTGTATAGTCACCCTTATTTCATTAACTAATCAATCAATGTTTATTGAATGAATAAAGGAATGGATATCACAAAAACTAAGCAAAATCCAAATAAAGATGGGGAATGAAATTTGATGACTTTGAAAAGTGAAAATTTCTATTGTAAAACACTTTTAAAGGAATGCAATTTCATTACTTTTGATTGCCTATATTATTATGCTTCATATATGTCAAAAGAGCTGTGATAATTATGATTATCAGTTCTCCTTCCATCAACATAAATAGCATCCCTTCCACGCCTTCATAAATTGTCTTCTGTGGCCAAAAATAATTTTTCACTTGGTGGATGAACTTTTAATGATGAACCATTCTTAATCAAGGCTTATTTTTGGATAACTATGTATTGCTGGTCGTGCATATGAAGGCCTAAAGAGCATCATATGAACTATCTGGTCTTGCCCTTTGTTGGCAAAGCCTTTAAGAAGCTAAAGTCAACTCCACATATAAATGAAGCATCAATGTAGGACTTAAGACATATAAAGCCCTTCAAAATCTGGCTCCTACTTACCTTTCCTGACTAATTTTATAAGAATTTAATAAAGTATGTTATATAATTCTTGTAGAAAAGACAGAGGGGCATAGGCCAAAGTATGTAGAACTCTTTGAATGTAAGTCACTCATAGATTGATGAGAATTTGGCAAGAGGTCCCTAGTGGATAGCCCCAGGGATCAATTTTTCACCCTGTGCTGTTTATCATTTTTATGAATGACAGATGGAAAACTCATCAAATTTACAGATGATAAAAAGCCAGGAGGGATAGCTAAAATATTGGATGACAGCATTATGATGCAAAAAGGTCTTGAGAGGCCAGATAGTATTGGCTACAATTGAATGTTTATTCACTTTAATAAGAATAAATGTAAATTTTTAACTTATGTCAAAAAAAGTCAACTTCATATTTATAAAATGTAGGAAGCAGGGTTTGAGGAAGGTTCATTTGGGAAAAAAAGAACTAAAGAGTTTATTGAAGTCAACAATGTGACATGGCATCCACTTTTTTTGACGAATGCAATCTTCAGCTTCATTAAAGGAGAAATAATTTTCAGGAATAAGGAAAAGATAGTACATTGCCCTGATTAAGCCTCTGTTACAGTTTTTGGTTCTGGGCACCACCATTTAGGAAGGACATTGATAAGCCAAACACTATTCAGAAAAGAGTAACCAGGGTGATGAGCCCATGTCATGTGAGGATCAGTAGAAGGAACTAGTACCACTTAGCCTAGAGATGACTTCTTCATGGGGAACATGATATTTATTTCCAGGCATTTGAAAGGTTGTCATGAGGAAAAGGAATTAGGCCTGATGACAGAACCAAGAGTGATTGCAGTTGTCAAAAGTGGAACAGCTACCTTGAAAGGTAGAGGGTTATCTGTCACTGGCAGCTTTTGGGCAGAGACTGTATGACCACTTATTAGATGTGCCATAGTGAAGACTTCTCAGAAATTCTGTGATTTTGATACTTCTTTACATTTTTTCAAGCCAAATTAGACTACTAGCTATTTATCAAACTTGGTAAGACTGCCCAGTGTCACATAGCTTATAAGTGTGGTATTTGAACTCAGGTCTTTCTGTTGCCAGCTTCAGTCCTCAATACACTACAGCCTCATTAAAGAGCCCCTATAGAAAAAGTAGAGCAGGCTCAAAGGCCCCTTTGATTGGGTGTTTCAATCCAAGTCTTTCTGGAAAGAGAGTTTTCCAGGAGCAATAAGGAGGGCCTTGGCAAGTTGTATTTTTGTGTGGAAAATTTGAATTCTTTATACTCACATAGACTAGTAATATTTTGAAGAAGTAGGTAGATTTTACATCTGGTGATGAAATGGGTGGATATACAATCTGGAAGAGATGTCAAAGAAAGATGATTCAGAGAAAGAGTATAAATTAGAATCTAAGTATATTGGCAGCTGCAATCAGAAACTTCAATTCATTCTCTAATTCGGAATTTGTGATAAAAATAGATAGGATTCTTACAAGTATAAAGAACAGAATAATTGTGGCACTGAGGCTTTCATGTTTATGTACTTTATCATTTGGACCTTTTGAAAATAATCTTTTTTTCATTTTTTATTTGACTTATTGGAACCCATCTGTATAATAATTTCTAATATTTTAATTAAGCAAGACATTGTGCTAGATACTAGGAATATTTAGACAAAAATAAAATAGTCCCTACTATCCTCAGACCACATTTCTTTCATCATCTTTAGCTGGCACTAGCCAATGGTATACAATGAGGGTTGAGTAGATATACAAGATTCTCTTTATGTCCATACATCCATTTAGCCTTTTAAAAACACAAGCTACATCAACAAGACAATGAAGACCCAGAACAAGGAAACTTGTTTCTCCTCTTTGCATGTTTTGGGGCATGCCCATTACATCTACAACTCCTCCAGTACCTATTAAAGTGCTGGATATACATTAGATGTCCAATGAATTTTTGTTGACTGATCGATTAAATAATTAATGGAATGAATTAATTAAAGTGATTATATTCTATGAGGGGGAATATATAGTCATAGAGAAATAAAGTCAAGATTATTTGGGGAAGGAGAGGGGACTAGCAATTGGGGAGCAGTGCTGGGGAGGGTGTAAGAAAAGCTTCAGCTGGGAGGTTGTAACTTACAGGTATAAGGAAGCTAGGGATACTAAGATGTAGACGTAAGGAGGGGATATATTCTAAAAATGAGGGGTTGCCTGTGTATCCAAAGGTAATAGGTAACCCTGGGTTCAAATACCACCTGAGGCACTTTTAAGCTATGTGACCCTGAGTAAGTCACTTAATGTCTCATATAAAATTGATGGGGAAGGGGGTGGAACTAAATAGCCTCAAAGGTGCCTTTTAGATAAAAATTCATGGTCATATTCTTTAAAAAAAACAAACATTCTATGGGGCAGCTAGATGGGGCAGTGAATAGAGCACTGGCCCTGGAGTCAGGAGGACCTGAGTTCAAATCCAGCCTCAAACAATTGACACACAAAATAAAATTAGCTGTGTGACCTTGGGCAAGTCACTTAACCCCAATTGCCCTGCCCTCTTCCCTCCCCCCCAAAAGAAGCAAAAAACAATAAATAAATTTAAAAAGCATTCAAATGACCCAATCTTTTGTTTCTTCTAAGGTGACTCTGGTGGCAGTAAGAAGGGAGGGAAGAAGAAGGGATCTTCCTTTCAAACTGTGTCAGCTGTGTTCAGGGTATGTGGTTTCCCCTTTCCTTTGATTTCTCTCTCCCTGCAGCACAAATCCTTCCCCACCCCTCGCTCACTTGGTCATTTGTTTTGATGCTCGTTGATAGGAAATGAAAAAAAAATCTTGCAAAGATAAAATTCCTTAATTTGGTTTGTGTTACAGGAGAATTTAAACAAGCTGATGACCAATCTGAGGAGCACTCACCCTCACTTTGTGCGCTGTATAATTCCCAATGAGACAAAGACTCCTGGTGAGTAGGCCATCTATTAGACAGACAGCCATTCGGTACTGACTTTTAAAAGATCGTTAATGTTTGGCAACAGCAAAGGCCTGCAGCCAGCATAAATAATGTGTCAGATCTAAAAAATATCTGCTTTCAAGTAGCTTATGTGCCAAAGGTGATTAAAATAGAAATGACATGAAGTGTTCCAATAGAAAGTAATCTCTCCTATAAAATGCTAGATTGACAAAGGGTAGAGTGTGCAACCTGAGGTCAGGAAGACCTTAGTTCAAATTCTGTCTGTGTGACCCTGGGCAAGTCACTTTGTTTGCCTCAGTTTCCTCATCTGTGAAATAAGGATAATTATAGCACCAATCTCCCAGGGTTGTTGTGTGGATAAAATGAAACATTTGTAAAGCAGTTTTCAGTACTATACACATGCAAACTATTAGCTATTATTTCCTTTCCCTCCATTCTCTTTCTCCACCCACTTGTATCAATCATAGAAGCATAGATTACCAGAGCCAAAAGATATTTCTTGCTCTGTGTTCCCTCAGAATTGATCCATAAACTGTGCTGATTAGAATAGAAGGAATCAATGTAGAATGTTTAGAGCTGGAGATGTCTTTAAAGATTATCAATCTAACCGATCCTCCCATCCCTTTTCCCCTACATTACATGACAAGGGAAGCAACTTGATTAAGGTCATATAGCTTTTCACTGGGGTAATGAGTGCTAGAACCTAGACCGCCTGGCTTTTTTGGTCACTTTACCAGCATTTGCTTTCATCTGGCTTTATGGTTATTCTCTAGTTGTTTCATGGAATGCCCTGGCCCCCTGTGCCTCTTTGTTTCTCTATGTATTTGTCTCTAACTATATGTATCTCTCATCCTTTCTCTATCATCTGTGTTCCCCTGTCTTTCTCTGTCTGTATTCATGTCTGCCTGTCTCTCTGTCTACCTCTCTCTCTCTTTTTGTCTGTCTTTCTCTGTTTCTTTCTGTGTCTCTCTCTATGTCATTCTGTCTGTCTCTCTGTGTCTCTCTCTGTGTCTCTGTCTCTCTCTCCATCTCTGCCTCTCTGTCTCTCTCTTTTTCCCTCTGTCTCTGTCTCTCTCTGTCTCTGTCTCTGTCTCTATCTCTGTGTCTCGGTCTCTGTCTCTGTCTCTGTCTCTCTCTGTCTGTCTCTCTCTCTCTCTCTCTCTCTCTCTCTCTCTCTCTATCACTCTCTCTCATCAATTGAGCTGAACCCTGTGCCCTAACATGACCAGTCTGGGTACATCTTGGAAGAAAGAGAAGTTCTCACAAATTCTTTCTAACCTATGCCTCCATCCAAGGAAATGGGTATTCTGGTATCCATTACTCTATTAATGTCATTATTTGATTTGTCTTATTCTCCCCCAGAAAGGGCTCAGATCCCCTCAAAGCGCTAAGGCTTATAAGACATTGAACAAAAAATAAATTTCATTGAACCCAACAGAAAAAGCAGAATTCATGCAGAAAATTAGTCTTCCTTCTCTGAAGGGCATCAAATGACCTTTCCTTCTGATGAATTCCTCCTTTATAGGTTGCTCCACAGTAAATATAATTCCTGCTATGAATACCTATTCCCCCTGAGGGCTAATGGAATGGCCTGAGGATCATTCTTTCTAAATATATATATATATACATCTACACTTCCATCTTTACTTGTCAAAGTTCCAAAATCCTTGCCTCTTACTCTCTTCACATCTCCAGTTTTCTTTCCTCAGGCCACATTTCTTTCCTCATCTTTAGTTGGCACTAGCCACTGGTATGCAGTGGAGGCTGAGTAGATACGCAAGATTCTCTTTGCATCTATGAGTCAATTTTAAAGCCAAAAGCTACATAGACAATGAAGACCCAGAACAAGCAAATTTGTCTTTGCATGTATTGGGGTATGCCTCATTACATCTACAACTCCTCTAATACAATTCCTCTAGTACCTATTAAAGTGCTGGATACACATTAGGTGTCCAATGAATGTATGTTGACTAATTGATTAAATAATTAATGGAATGAATTAAATTATTTCCTGCCCAACAAGATTGAAAACCTTAAATAACCACAAATGGTAGGGGTGTGGAATAGATCGCAAAGTTGGGGAGAGAGGGTGCATGGAAAGAAAAAAGAATTATCTCTTGGGGAAAAAACCATCCAGAATTAATAGCATGAGACTAACAATGAGTTAAATATTAGGAACTGTATATGTTGACACAAAGGCAGAGAGAAGGATCTGTCTTGGTCTGATGGAGAAAAAATCCCTCAATTGAGAGACCTGATAGCCCTGGACAGCTTCACAGAAAGGAAAGCCATGAACCAGGGTGGGGAATTGTGATGGATAGCAACTTAGCAAAAATTATTGAAGGTAAAAACATAATTAATATGATCATCAGAATTTACTTCAGACCACTCAAACAGACCGAGGAAATTTGAGAGTTTGAGAAACAGACCCCAAGCCTGGCAAGAAAGTATGGCATAATTATGATGAAGGACTTCAGTTATGCATACATCTGCTTGAGTTCCCTTCTTTCCACCAAAAGCAGAGAAGCTAACAATTTACTGACTTGTTTTAATGACAAATTCATTCTTTAAGAGGTAGAGTAGCCAACAAGGAGAATTTATATTCTGGATTTGGTTGTAGAAATGATAAGGACCTGGAAAGTGACCATTCAATTTTAGAACCTAGGACAGAGAAGTGCTTCACTCTAGGACCTTTCAGGCAAGATGAACCCATCCATTCATCCATTTATCAACAAGCATTCATTCAGAATCTAATATGTGCCAGATTTATTCTTGGTTTCCTTGATTCTTTCAGCTGGAAATAATCATTTCTTCCTTGAAACGTGCATAGCACTTACCATATTCCATTCTGTATTAAAGGTACTGGAATAGATAAACTCCATGTTCCCTTCTAGCTCTAACTTTCTGTGATATTGTGGTTTTCTGATTCTGTATTGTATTACATTGCATATTTGTGTATGTACTGGATTTCCTCTCTCACACACCCCACTCCCTACAAGACTATAAGAATTATGAGAGGCAAGAACTGATTTTTTTTTAAATCTTCCCCGAACCTAGGACAGTATGTTTGTCTGAAGTTGGTGCTTAATTGATAATAATTCAGTAAGCTAGAGAGGAGATCTTACTATTATCTGTATCACTATCATTTTATCATAAATGAATACAGAAGAAAGAGTAAGGAAACCTCTCTATGTGAATTTTCATAGTCATTTCACTTCTCTTGCTTTT
Organism: Pseudochirops cupreus; assembly: GCA_028627135.1. NCBI lineage: Eukaryota > Metazoa > Chordata > Mammalia > Diprotodontia > Pseudocheiridae > Pseudochirops > Pseudochirops cupreus. Next base: position 180,902,325 of record CM053584.1, on the reverse strand, counting down.
CTCATCTGCAAAAATAGAATCATTTATAATCATTTATAATAATAATCATTTATAATAATAATAATGAGGAGGAGGAAGAAGAAGATGATAAAGTTCTTTTCTCTAGCTCCAAGAAAACCTGTGGTTCTACCTAGACCCTCCCTTACCCCCAATTCAACTCCTTCTAGAGATTGAATTCATGATGATAACTTTCAACTATTGCCTAAGTGGACAAACTTAAGAATTCATCTGATCCAATTCCCAACCCTGCTCAAATTTTGTTGAGTTTCATAATGTTAAAGATGAGAAAATTCTGATCTTATTACTCAGATAGCATTAAGACATCTGTCAAAAGAAGTAGGTCAGCTGAATGTTGCAATATGAATTTGAGTGACTCAGGCTGAGAGGTAGACAGATCCTCTTTTCCCAACCTACTTAATGGAAGAGAGAAAATATCACTCACTCTGGGATTTCCTCTCCATCCTCTACTTTCCCTATTCCCATGCTCATCTGTTCCCTTTCTGCTTCCTCAAATAAATGTTGAGCAACCTAAAGTGTCTATTGGCACATCCTTTTCCCAGGTACTTCACAAAGCAAGTCCCTTAATTATTCCTATTTTCTCAGGTGAGATGGATCATTATTTGGTCATGCACCAGCTGCGCTGTAATGGGGTGTTGGAGGGCATCCGGATTTGCAGGAAAGGATTCCCCAGCAGGATCCTCTATGCAGACTTTAAACAACGGTATTTAGCCTTTTTCTTTGATCTTATGACTTTTCTAAATTTAAACAGACTTTCACTTTTACAATCTTTAGAAATACTTCTTAGGCATGGAGTTGAATGAAGATTTAAAGATTGCTCCTGTTTTCTTTAATTAATTTTTGTTATGCATACATTGATCCACCTGAATCTAATAGTTCAGGATCAAGCTATGCAGGTTCTCAGAAATAGCGGTTTCCCAGAGCATAGGACATTCTGACATAGCTCTGATCTCAAATATCTTTCAGCCCAAAACACTGCAACTTCAATTCTGACACTGCCCAGGTTCCATGAGACACAGCTCAGGAGATATAAGCAGCTATGTAGCTGAGGTAATGCTCACCTGTACATGGCTCTTCCTGACTACCTTACTTCATCTTTGTGAAGAAAGCAATTTGTAAACTGTAAAGAATTACATAAATATGAGCCGTTATTATTACATGGGTATATGGAACATACAATATTAGAAAGACAATTATCCTATAAATCATATGAAGAGCAAGAAGACCTGATTATATCAATAGATAAAAAAGTCTTTAACAAAATATTATACTTATTTATGAAAAAAGATACTTAAATAGCAGACATATAAAAGGTCCCTTTCTATGGTAAACACATATATATATCACCAAAAGCTAGCATTATTTATAATGGACAAATACTAGACAGTTTTCTTATAAATAGAAGAGTAACGCAAAGCTGCCCTCTTCTCCCCACTATTATCTGACATAGTTTTAAATGTGCTAGAACTAGGACAATAAGAAAAGGTAATGGAATTACATATATTATTACTGGCAGAAAGAGGAGGTAAAATTAAGATTATTTGCAAGATTGGAATGATGTTTTACTTAGAAAACTCCAGAAAATCAGCAAATAAACTAAAGGCTTAATGGCTCTTGGAATGTAGGGATACAAATCATATCTATTATTTTTACACAGCAAATAAAAATCAAGAAGCAATTATATAAAGGGAGAATCCATTTTTTAAAACTATATAAAATACCTGGAATTCAATCTACCAAAATAATCAATACTTAAATAAAATTGTAGGGGTGAATAGAGCACCGGCCCTGGAGTCAGGAGGACTTGAGTTCAAATTGGGCCTCAGACATTTAAGGCTTACTAGCCTTGTGACCTTGGGCAAGTCACTTAATCCCAATTGCCCTCCAAAAAGCAAATAAATTTTTAAAAAATTTTAAAAATTAAAAAAATAAAATTATAAAACGTTTTACAGAAATAAAGCAAGGCTTAAATAATTTGGGGAGGTGTTATTCCTTGCTCAAGGTTGAGCTATTTCAACATATTAAAAATGATGATACTACCCAAATTAACTTACAGATTTAGTGGCATGCCAATCAAATGACCAAGAGGTTAATTTATAATAGGCAAAATAGTAGCAAATTTCATTGGGAGGAACAAAAGTCTAGAATCTCAATGAAACAATAAGAACAATGAGGAGGGAAGTACACTTCTAGAACCCAAACTATATTTGTAAAGCAGTGACCATAAAAATCATTTTTGTATGGGTTAGAAAAGAGAAAAGTAGGTCAATGGAACGGACTGGATGAGTCAAAATCAGCAACAATAGAACTCAAAAGCCTACTGTTCAATTAGCCCAAGAACATAAACTACTAGTGGAAGGACAAGAACTAGAGAAAACTGATAAGTATTTAATTAACCAAGTAATATTATTGTTTAACAATAATTAGTATCAATAACAATTGCAGTGGTGGAAATAATAATAAAAAACCTTGTGTTTTTATAGAACTTTTAACATTTTCCAAACATTTTCACTATGATCTCAATTTGGTTGACGAAAATGAGATCCACAGAATCTAGGAAACTTGCTCAAGGCTATGTAAATTAGTTGACAGCAGAGCCAGGACTGACTATCACCTGGGTATCTTGATTCCCCATTTTCTCACTGCCTAGGATGAGGCCACTGAGTCCCCACTCCTCATATGGCAGTTTTCCATGTAGCCAGTGGAATTGGTTTTGATGAAAACCTTATGAATTGATGCAGCTTACCAGACTTCAGAATACAGATGGCCCTACAGTCCAGAGAATGTCCAATTGTCTACTATTTACCAAGACAAATAGATGTTTTGCAAAGATCAATTTTTTAAAATTTATTTATTTACTTTTAGTTTACAACATTGAGTTCCACAATCCCTTCAGTTCCAAATTTTCTCACCCTCCCTCTCTTCCCCTCTCTCTCCCATGGCAGCATGCAATCCAATATAGGTTCTACAAATACCTTCACATTTAACATTAGTCAAGTTATAAAGAAGAATTATAACCAATAGAGTGAACGAGAAAGAAGGAACAAAACAAAACAAAACACAAAAGAGAGAGAGCAAGTAGTTTGCTAAAATCCGCATTCATCCTCTGTAGTTCTTTCTCTGGATGTGGACATCCCTTTCCATCATGAGTCTTTTGGAATTGTCTTATAACCTTGCATTGCTGAGAGGAGCCCAGTCTATCAAAGTTAGTCATCACAGATATGATGTGTCTGTAATTGTGTACAAAGTTCTCCTGATTCTGCTCTCCTCACTCAGTATCAGTTTATAAAGGTCTCTCCAGGTTATTATGAAGTGCATCTACTCCTCATTCCATTACATTCCTACACAGCAACTTGTTTAGCCATTCCCCAAATGATGGGCATCCCCTTGATTTCCAATCCTTTGCCACCACAGAAGCTATAAATATTTTTGTACAAACAGGTCCTTTTCCTACTTCTATGTTCTCTTTGGGATACAGCTCTAGAAGCGATATTGCTGGGTCAAAGGATATGCACTTTTTTATAGCCCTTTGGGCATAGTTCCAAATAATATCTAAAAAAATACCCAATTTTTTGTCCTCTCTTAAACTACTATCCATGAGAACACATTTATAAGTTTCCCTGGCTTCTTATATAAAAACAACCTGGTGGGAAACCCTGATACCTGCATTTCAACAAATATTGAGCCAGCAGAGCTGTCTCCGAGCTATTGTGGTTACCGGGAATCTGATTGTGGCCTTGTTCTCCTCCCTTCCAGGACTGACCTGTGGCTTCTTTCCTTACAGGTACAGGATCCTCAATGCCAGTGCTATCCCTGAAGGGCAATTTATAGACAGCAAGAATGCCTCCGAAAAGCTTCTTTCTTCCATTGATGTGGATCATGAACAATATAGATTTGGTCACACCAAGGTTAGAACCACTACTACCTCTTAAGTACTATTGAAAAAAGCACTTCAGAAGACTGTTTATTGATTCAAGTATGTGCTGGTGAGTCTTCCTGGGTGCCACCATTGGAAAAGACAGATTGTGCCCTTCTGTGCAGTTTAGGTAAAGGGAGCCACCTTTATAGCCTGCAGCCCACACATAGTATGTGATGGTGAAGAAAAGAATACTGACTCTAATCAGAAGACCTAAGGGTGAACACTGTTTCTAATATTTATTACCTATGTAACTATGGGCAATCTTAACCTTACTGGGCTTCAGCTTACTCATCTATAAAATGAAGAGTTTGGACTAGGGGGTGTATGAGGTTCCTTCCAGCTATATTATCTTGTGTAAGGACATTGGTAAAGGAAGAAACCAAAATTTATATTCAAAGACATAGTTAAACCATATAGGAAAGGCACAGTAATTTTCAGGTATGCATGCCAGAAAAAGAATAATAATAATAAAAAAAGCAAGAAATCAAAAAGAAGTGATCTGTGTGAGTAGTGACAGTTTGGAAGAAGCTGGGGACCAGTGCAGTGAGCGGCTATTCCCTTGGAGAATCAAAAGAGCTCTCTAGGAAGCAATTCAGCCTGAACCAGAGCTAGGTCTTAAGAAACCAATGAGAATGAATTCCTACCTCAGGGACAGAGGGATGCATGAGGGAAAGAAAAGAAGACAAGAGTTGTTGAAAAGTGGTGTAGATGAGTAAAAGTAATGGAATTCTCTAATCAAAATGCACCAAAGAATTGGGAAAGATAGCAGAGAGGAGAATCAAGTCAGTACATGCTTGAGAGTACACTGTTAGCTCCCAGCACAAAAGAAAGGAAGAGTAGAACCCTGTGATAGACGACATGATGAAAAATGGCTTTTATTTCTTACCCTCAAACTTACAGGTGTTTTTCAAAGCTGGTCTCCTGGGGTTGTTGGAAGAGATGAGAGATGAGAAGTTAGTCATTCTCATTACCCGTACCCAGGCTTTGTGCAGAGGTTACCTAATGCGAGTGGAATTAAAGAAGATGGCAGCAAGGAGGTAAGGGAGCCCTTTTTCCTCTCTAATGATAACCTCATTCTTCTCACCTGAAAATATTTCTTCTCAGTAAATGATTTGCCACCATTTGCTTTGGACCTTAAGGCATTAATTGTTTTATAGCCCAGGTGTTTATTCTTAATATTAGAAGAGAATATCTCTCTCTCTCTCTCTCTCTCTCTCTCTCTCTCTCTCTCTCTCTCTCTCCCCATCTTCTTTCTGTCTCTCCCTCTCCCTCTTCGTCTCTCCATCTCTCTCTCTCCCCTCCCTTTCTCTTTCTCCCCTCCCTTTCTCTCTCTTTGTCTCTCCTTCTTTTTAAAATCTGGCCAGAGTAGCTCTCTGGGTCTATAACTTTGGCTACAAGCTCACTCTAGTTCAACAAACACCCAGTAAGCACTTATTCTTAGCAAGGCATTTTATAATATTTAAGGATATAAAGATTAAATGACACAATTCCAAGACTGAAGGAGACTACGGCCTATCCTACAAATCCTACAAGGGTACGGTACGGTTGAAAGGGTCATTTTGTTCTTGGGGTAAATGGATACAACAAGCATCACTCATTTCTATTAAGCTCTGTCCTAATCAATTTCACAGAGATTCCATCTTTTGCATCCAGTACAACATCCGAGCATTCATGAATGTCAAGCATTGGCCCTGGATGAATCTGTTCTTCAAAATCAAACCCCTTCTCAAGAGTGCAGAAGCTGAGAAGGAGATGGCCACCATGAAGCAAGACTTTGAGAAAGCCAAGGAAGACTTGGCCAAATCTGAAGCTAAAAGGAAAGAGCTGGAGGAGAAAATGGTCTCCTTGCTGCAGGAAAAGAATGATCTTCAGCTTCAGGTCCAGTCTGTAAGTAGCTTCTGATTGTGGAGAGGAAAGAGGAAAGCATAGAGGAGAGAAGGATCACATCACTAGCCATGGCCACCCCTGCAGAGATGAAGGGCCCACAGAGTAATCTTGAATGTTTGTAGGAAGTGAGATAAATGGGACAGGGAACACCTGAAGTCCAAACGCTGTTGTAATAAAGAGGTCTAATTACATCTGAAGGTGAATTTTATCCCCTGCCACCTCCTCTCGAAATAGACACACCATATGCTAGGTTCTGTATTATGAGCAACAATTATTTCTATCAAAGATACCATGGTGCCACCCAGTGGCCATATAGTATAATAACGCCTTGGAACATCATGGTGAAAATCCAATTATAGCTCTCCTTTGCTATAAAAGTTAATTTCTTTTCCCTTAAATCCTTTTTCCCAAGGCTAGCCATTATAAAGATACGTTCTTAGAGGGGCAAAACAGTCTCCTGAATGTAATAAAATCTCTTAATAATGCAACAACCCTTTTAAAATGTTTAGAGGAAATGAGATAACTTTTCTGATAAAACATTAGCAATAATTAGCAATGTTCCTTAAGAGAATTTGTGTTTTCCTGAATTCCCTAAGTTTGCCCAGCTTATTTCAGTTGCCCCAGACACACAAACAAGCTATCTGCTCCCTCTTGCCAGAACTGATTTCTCCCTCATCTGATATAACTGTTACCTCCCTTTTTTGTTTTTCACAGTCTAACTTGCATAAACAAGTTATTCATGTGCATGCCTTATTTCCACTGCTAGACTGTGAGCTACCAGAGAGCTGGGACCACGTCTTATCACTCTCAGAATCTTCCCTACGGCATTTGGCATAGTATCTTGAATATTGTAAACACTCATCAAATGATTGTTGAATTGATTAATTTTTAGCATTTATATTTTAATTTAATAATTTACCATTATGTCCCAGGTGTTGTGCTAGGTGCAAGGGATACAAAAACAAAAAATGAAAAGATTCCTGCCCTCAAGTAGCTTACATTCTATTGAATAAATGGAAGCACCTAGAATTGCCCCTGAGACCATAGTTAAGTATTGTCCTCTTTTAAATCATGCCTATGTATCATGCCCTACCTTATCCTAGCTATAAGATCATAAGTTTTTAGAGAAAAAGATAACCAAGGCCTTCTATGGCACTGGAATCAAGATGACCATAGAAATTTTATTCCAGGAAACTGAAAATCTGATGAATGCCGAAGAAAGATGTGAAGGGCTAATTAAGAGCAAGATTCAACTAGAAGCTAAAATTAAAGAGCTAAGTGAGAGACTGGAGGAGGAAGAAGATACGAATTCTGAATTAGTTGCCAAGAAAAGGAAATTGGAAGATGAATGTTCATCACTCAAGAAAGACATCGATGACCTAGAATTGACCCTGACTAAAGTAGAAAAAGAGAAGCACGCAACAGAGAACAAGGTGGAGCCACCACGCTAGGAAAACCTCTCCTCGGGAGCCACTTCCTGGTGGCCATAAGGCAGGGAAGGAGTTGAAACAGGAAGTACATTTGTTTCAGCCACAGAGACACAGGGAAAAGGGTAGAAAAGGCAGCTGGAGGCCCCAGAGTCCCATTCTGTTCCTCATCTTTTGCTCTGGGATGCAGTTCTACAACCCTCTGCTTCTGGCTTTGAAACAGGAAATAATGACATGGCAACAACACCAAAATTTTACTTGAGACAAAGTACATCCAACACACCACTATCAGTAGCTGTAATTTTTTTAAAAAAGTGATTGTTCATTTAATTACATAGCAAACTGCAAAAGCCCAAGGAATGAAGGAAGGGGGAAAAGGCACCTACTATGTGTCAGCACTGTGCTAAGTGCTTTACAAATATCTCATTTGGTCCTCACAATAAACCCGGGAGGTAGTGCTATTATTATCTTCATTTTAGCTGGTAAGGAAACTGAGACAGACAGACGTTAAGTGACTTGCCCAGTGTCACACATCTAGTAAATGTGTAAGGCCAGATTTGAACTCAGGTTTTCCTGACTCCAGGACTGGTGCTCATTCAGTGGCCCACTGTACTACCTAACTGCAAATATAATAGGAAAACAGAAAAGTAGATGGGGATAGCTAATCATAGAATCAAAAGAATTAAGAATTATTCATTGTAAATTCATATTGAAATACTGAAACAAAGTTGTATTTTCACTTTGAGTAAACTCAAGAGAAGTATTATAACATAATGCAGAAAGAATACAGGATTTGGAGTCCATGGGATTTGGGTTTCAAGTCAGTTCAACTCTCTAGGCCTCAGCTTTCTTTTCTGTTATATGGGGAGGTATATTGCATAGCTTCTGAGATTCCTTCCAGCTCTAAAATATGATCAGTCAATATATGTAGATAATAGTGCACATATATATAAATTTATCAGCCCTATAAAACATGTAAACAAAACGATATCCTCATATCCCCTAGCAGAGCTCCCTCTGGGCTTACTCCTCTCACCCCCATTCTGTACTTGGACTGGTAAGTTGGGTGGCCAAAAGGGAGGCAGCTACTCTCCCTCAGGCTTCTAGGACTAACTCGAAGTCTGGGTTTTCAGTATTGTCATTCCCTTGTCCAAGGCCCTACACACACTTTTGTGCTCCTTATTAACAATTAGCAGTGCCAAATTCTATTAGATTTTAGAAGAGGGATTTAAATAATGAAGAAAAATGAGTGTAAAACATTTCCCTAAACTGAGGACAAACTCTTCCCTGGCACAGCCACATAAAGTCCTCTGCAAACCCAGTGGTACCTCACAATTCCTGGCACTGGAAATTCTTTTCTCTCTTTGTGGAGTCCACCCCTCAGGTGCCCCATTAGGCTGGGCCCCAGGGGTCTAGTTGGAGTCCACAGCCAACACTTCAGGGGGCATCACACTCCCTGGAGCTGTTTATACTTGAATGACTATCACACAGTATTGTCTGTTTTCCCTTGGTGTCTTTCTGTTCCTATTGCAGATTTGCCATGAACCCCCATAATCTACTTCTGTAGTCTGGCTACTGCTCCTTTGGTGGACGTTGCCCTTGATGTTCTAGACCACATCTCTGTAACAGCTGCAACTGAAACCATTCTTGTAGACGCCTTAGGGGCCACAGGAAATTCAGCAAGAGATATAAAGGCAAGTGCAGATTTACCTAGTAAAGTCTCCTAGCCCTAGCTGCCACACACCCATGACCATAGAGGTAGGGAAGAAAGACCCTTCCTATTATCCTCTTACCCTGGAAGTAGGAAAGGACCTTTATTTCTGCTACTGCTGACTGGACACATGCTGGCATCTTGATAGTTGTGCCTAACAGAGGCCTCAGCAGTTAGAAGTCACTTCTTTGACTGGCTCTAGATTTCCATAGTCATCAGCTTTTCCAAATCATCAAATAATCAAGGAACTCACAGTGATGACTGTGACTTACAAGTAGACTTACCCTCAGCCTTCAAAAAATTCAATTAGAAGCAAGCAGAGAATATTTGAGTATCATCTAAGAACTGGCCACTGAGCCTGCTCAGGCATCCCATTACACTCTTCCCTAGTTAAAAATTTTCTTTCCTTGGCAAATTGAGTGAATTTTTTTTTTTGCAGATTTTGTCCATATCCTCAATTCCAAAGTTTTCTAAGGTCCACGGTAGTCCCAGGCATCAATTTTTCATCTGCTTTACCAATGCCATGCACAAAAGAGACTCAAAACAGTCATTATGACCCAAATCATAGAATCTAAGAGTTAGAAGGAATCTCTAACACATACATGAAAGGAACTATCATATTATATCATTACTAATAATCCTGTTCTTGAAGACTATCATGTAGGGGTGACCACTACCTCTTAAGGCTAGTCAGGCCTCTTTTGGACAGCTGATAGTTAAGTTTTTCCTAACATTAAACTTAAGTGGGATTCTTTGAACCTTCCATTCACTGCTCCTGCTTCTGCCCTTTGGGACCAAAAAAAAGAACAAATCTAACCCTTTTTCTAAAACATAAATTTTTCAAAAATCGGAAGACAGCTACCATGTCTTATGATCATATGTCATAAACTCAAAGCCTTTCACCATCCTGGTTGCCTTCCCTTCAGCTTATCATATAAGTCCTTCTTGAACCCAATTCTTCAGATAAGGACAAAGTGCTGTGGGATTATCACATCCTTTTTCATGAAAGCTCTGCCCTCCCAATGTAGCTCAATTATCCCATTGCTTTAGTTTTGTTGGCTTTTGCATCATACTGCTAACCTGAACCAGTTGGAACTAGGGCATATACAGTGAATGGAATCCCTGTGATCTTAGGCTACAATCTGCCTGCCTCCTGAGTCACTGATGAGTGAAAGAGGAGTAGTTGGAATTCACATTAGTCACCAAAAGTGACTAAGCTGTTAACCATTTTGATAAATCTTGTGAGATTTTCTATTATGTCTTATTTACTAGTCCCAGAAAGATAATTGCTGCCATCAGATCAACCAATGCCTGTCTCAGTACCACAGAGAGGTGCATCATCAACAACTATTCCTCTCCTTTTCTTCCTCTGCCCCTAATTGGAGGATCTTTTACCTGACAGTTTCTGTATCTCTATCATAGTATTCTTGAGAGTAAAAGCAGCTTCTTCCTCCTTAGAGCATCCAAATCTCTCCACAGCAAGAAGACCCTCAACATTTTTTCAAGCTTTAATTGTATAACTGTCTTTTTCTTTCCTTTCTTCTCTGTGTTATACCCTAAGGAGTTCTGGATGAAAATCCCACTGGATCCCTGCAAACCCCTGTAAATCAACTTCAATAACTTGGCATCTGGAACAATACAGCATAGCATGAAATATCTATCAGTACATAGTAGAACCAGGATAATTAGCCCAGACAATCACCTTCACATCCCATGGATACAAAATGTGTGTGTGTGTGTGTATGTGTGTGTGTGTGTGTGTGTGTGTGGAGAGAGAGAGAGATTTATACATATGCATTGTGCTGTGTCTATCACATGCAGTAGACATAGCATAATGCAAAGTATCACCCGTTGGGCTGTACCAATGATTACAGGTCTAAATTACATATAGAACACATTGCAAACACATCTCATTGGAGCACATTCATGTCCAGGAAACAAAAGCAAATATGCATAATAGCAAAAAAAAAAAAGCATAAAGCAATCATGAGAATAAGCCTACAAGATAACAAACTAGAAAACTATGTGTACATAGCTAGTAGCAAACGGAGCAAAGTTAAACAATTGTAACTACAATGCAGGCAAAATAACAACATAAATCAAACACGCATAATATGAAATAATAAAGTGGAAGCATACTTAAACATTCAGATACTAACTCATGTACACTCATATAACATATATCGGTACAAAGCATCCAAAGAAGGAAAAGTTGTCTCAAAAGAATTGGTCTGACTCATAAAAGGAACACACGAGACTCTCCAGTCACTACCTAAAGCAACAGAGCAATGTTAATATTTCCCTAGTGGATCCCTGTGAACTAGGGTGTCCAAAACCTGAGAGGATCTGGGGGAAGTATCTCTAATAGGACCCTTCAAATGGGAAGTACCAATGCAATGTCTTAGATGAGCTGTCCCAGGTAGCACATCCTCTGGACTCACTGGGGGAGGAGAAAGTCATGGTGATACCAGAGAGGGTGTTCACATGGCCTTGGCACCACGGCAATCCTACCTGGTAGCAACTAGGGCTGGGAGACATCTAGGAGAGCACAGGAAGCCCTCTCTCTGGCTGCCTTTGCCTCTCTCGCTGTATTTCCTTTACTCTAGCTGATCAGACACGGTGGCAGCATTTAATGGAGCAGTTGTAGTTGGGGCCAGAGCCAGGGAAGTCTGTTGGAAATGGCAGCAGCCATTGGAGAAGCAGCAGCCAATGGCACTATTTGCACAGGGAATGGAGGGGAATAGGAAAATTGGACAAAGAGCACTAGTTGCTAAAGGGAAGACAACTTCAGGAAATATAACTGTCTTCAAGAAGTGCCCGCTTGGATTCAACGAAGGCATGAACACTTGGGGCTGAACTGGGCTACCTACCCAGCAGGAAACAGCACCACAGAAGAATCTGGTGAGGGATCCACAAAGGGGGAAAAGGACTTCCAAGTGCCAGGAGCTGTGAGGTATTCCTCAGACGGTATTGTGCCGGCAATGTTTAATTCTCCCCTCCTCTCCCAAATGTATGTACAACACACTTTTAAGTTTGTTCTGCTTTATTAACACACATTTTCTCTATCATCTTTTTTATTTTAGAGGCAATCTGGATTAAGTGACTTGCCCAGGCTCTGAGTTCAGATTTGAACTGAGTTCCTCCCAACTCCAGGGCCAGTGTTCTATCCACTGCGCCACCTAACTGACCCTCTCCATCACTTTCTTAAGTGAACAAAAACAATCCAAGCCCTCGTGAGTAGTGATTACTGATTTCCAAGGTAAAAATACTCACAATGAAAACTGGGCTCTCTCCAGGCAGTTTAAACTGGTGCCAGCATATTCCACCAGTTCTCTACATGTCTGCCCACCAGTTCTCTACATGTCTGCCCTCCAACTTTGTGCCTTTAAGTTTGAACCTACTCTCCCAAGGGAGACACATGTGCAAGGAGAGAGTGTGCCCTCAATTTGGGGGGAATATTTTAGACCCACATTTCTTGTTTCTCCTCAGTAAATGCCTTTTCTAAAACTTAATGGATTGTGACTGGCTAATTAATAATGGGAACCTAGGTGGTGCAGGGGATAGAGCACTGCACTTGAAATCAGAAAGACTCATCTTCATGAATTCAAATCTAATATCAAATACATACTAGCTGTGTGACCCTGGGCTAATCACTTAACCCTGTTTGCCTCAGTTTCCTCATCTGTAAATGAGCTGGAGAAGGAAATAACAAAGCACTCCAGTATCTTTGCCAAGAAAACCCCAAATGGGGTCATGAAGAGTCTGACAAGACTGAAATGATTCAACAACAGATTATTAGTGGTGAGCACATATTGGGGGGGGGGTGGAGCTTAGGAGGAAAACAGAAACCCAACCCCTAAGAGTTACCTCTAGAAGCTGAACCTACCAGTTCAAGTACAGATTGGAAATGGGCAGAGGGATTGCTATGCCCTTTTTACAATGGAGGAACTGAGACTTTCTAGTAAGTATTAAATCTGTGACTTGAACTCCAGGTCTTCTGACTCCCAGACTTTTACAATGGTAAATTGAAGTGATGATTGTTAGCTATAAATAACAGTTCATTACAGAATCTTTTTATAAAGAATACTTCTCTAATGCATTAAAATATAAATCTATCCGCAAAAATTCTGTTTACATCCAGTTTCTGCCTTGTAAATTTAAGGGGTGAAGGGTGAGGTAATTAACCAAAGATGTCTAAATTTCCTTCTATCTATAATATTGTGTGATTCTAAACATTTAAGGAGATATTTTTCTTTGCGTAAAATGAGTTACCACATCATAATGGTATGTAACAAATAATTTGCAATTAGTGCTATGTGATTGAGTGGTATATAAAATGTTGAAGTAGTCATGCCCAAAAGCAGTGTTAGGCTAAAGTAAGTAAAGTTTCTCTCCGGTGTCTTCTATATCCCCTTTCCAGCCTTTTCCCCCCTTTTACTGTACTGCTGACCTTTCCTTCTTCCCTCTGTCTCCATCCCCAAGCCAAGGAAAAGCAAAGGCCCCCATCATCATGCCCACACTAGGAAGCACCCCACACTCCTTAGAGCTTTCTCTTTTCTCCTTCCCTCTTTATTCATGACCACTTAAAATGTCCCCATCCCATTTTCTTTTCCCTCAGGGATCTGCCTTCTGATACATTGGTATTAATGTTAGTGGATATTAACACCCACTTTTTAAGGAATAATTAATATCTAAAGATGGATTTCAGAAGATACAAAGCCTTTGCTCAAAAGGAGTAAATCTATTGGTGGAAACTTCAAGCACCATGCTGGTAGAAGAGTATTAAAAAACAAAGATGAAATATAAATCCTGAAGAACAGTGGGGGCTCCAGAGAGGTACCAGCGTTCAAAGGCTTCAGTGGGAACATCTGTGTTAATTGTTCCTTTATCTAAAGTGTGTTGAATTTCTTCTAGGTGAAAAATCTTTCTGAAGAGATGACAGCTCTAGAAGCAAATATTTCCAAACTGAACAAAGAAAAGAAATCTCTCCAGGATGCCCATCAGCAAACCCTAGATGATTTACAGGCTGAAGAAGATAAAGTCAACAGTCTGATCAAAATGAAAGTTAAACTAGAACAGCAAGTAGATGATGTAAGGATATTTAGCACTGCAGCTGAATATTCAGTGGACATATTATGCTGAATGGAAATTATAGTACCATCACCCCACATTTGTAAACGCAAAGGTTTCGATTTTCAGTTGAAAAAGTTCCAATCCAATCTTTACCTTTCCTTTTTGGGCAATGAAAAATTACTTTTTTTTTCAGCACTGTTGTTGAGTAACACATGAATTTCATTCATTCGCTTGTACTGTACTGGTAAGGGATCCCCAAATTCACTGAATGTTATGGTTATACATACATATAGACCCCAACACTTTTTTCATCTTGCTTGAGACCAGACTAGGCAAATACCAATTGGAGAGAGAATCCCTCTGTCTAAATGTACAGCCCATATCCCCTGGAGTTAAGAGTATGTACATTAATACTTTGTGGTTGTTGTTCAGTTGAGTCTAACTCTTTATGACTTCATGGACCATATCACACTAATACTGTCCATGGGTTTGGGGTTTTTTGTTTGTTTGCTTTTTGGTGGGGGTTCTTTTTCATTTTTTTCTGTTTGTTTATTTGCTTTGGAGGGGGGCTGTTGTTTGTTTTGTTTTTGACAAAAATACTGGAGCGGTTTGTCATTTCTTTCTCCAGCTCATTTTACAGATGAGGACAGTGAGGCAAACAAAGTTAAGTGACTTTCCCAGGGTCAAACAACTGAGGCTGAATTTGAACTCAGGTCTTTCTGACACCAGGCCCAGTGCTCTATGCACTGAGCAACCTAGCTATATTAATACTTTAGTCTTCCTCAATGCCATAATGTATGATGCATGTCTATGAATTTAAGAGGGAGAAAGGTGTGAGATTCAGCCCTCCCTGTACATAGTTACAGGGATGCCACAAAGTATCATTCATTTCTTAACTGGCTAATATACAGGGATGGGTGGAGAGAGGGCTAATGGAGGAGAAGCAATGGCATCTCTAGTTGTACTGAACTATATCTTACCCTGGACCCAGATAGCTCCAGAGGAGAGAGTGAGGCTAGCGACTTTGCATAGCATTGCCTCACTTAAATCCAATCCACTGCAAGTCATGACATCACCTTCCCAATGCCAGGGTCCTCTTCAAAAACAAAGGACAAACAACAAACTACAAGGAGTGTGCATGATCTAGGTACAGGCCAGGAAGGAATCGCAGAATCCTAAGACTCAGAACTGGAAGAAGTCAGATTTAACAAGATTTCAAGCTGAAAGGGATCTTTAGAAATCACCTAATCCAGCCCCTCCATTTCATAGAGCTCAAGGAGGAAATGCATTGGAAGCAGAAGATCTGGGCAGGCTCATTCCCTGACCGACCAACAAAGGCTGCAGCCAACACACATTGTGAGATACAAGGGGTCCTAGAGTATTTATGCAAAAACTGACTTCCAATAACTACCTCCCTAGGGACATGATATTATTTTCTAGTAGAAAGCACTGGATTTCAAGTTCAAAGGATCTTAATTTGACTCCTGGCTGTGCTACAGAACAGCTCTCTGACCTTGTGCAAGCCAATAAAATTCTCTAGGTTTTCTTATCTGTAGAAAAGAGTGGGTTGAACAAGATGATTTCTAAAGTCCCTTCCAACTCTAAATCCTATTATCCTATAATCCTATAAAAAGGACTAGTTTATGTCCCTTGGCTCATACCGAACTTAATCTCTCTCTCTCTTTCTAGTTGGAGGGTTCTTTGGACCAGGAAAAGAAACTCCGAGCAGAACTAGAACGAACAAAGAGGAAGCTTGAGGGGGATGTGAAGCTATCCCAGGATACAGTCATGGACCTAGAAAATGACAAACAGCAAAATGAGGAAAAAATGAAGAAGTATAAAGTTGCCCTTTTCATTTTGTATCTTTGAAATTAAGCCTAAAAGCCAAATTCAGTTTTCAAAGCCTGGCATCTGATATGTTTTTGAATTTTTGCTAGGAAAGAATTTGAAATCAGTCAGTTACAAAGCAGAGTTGAGGATGAGCAGGTACAGAGTTTGCAATTACAGAAGAAGATTAAGGAGTTACAGGTAAAAATTTTTTAAACTTTTTACTAAAAAAAAAAGAAAAACCTTTCCAATTTCCCTTTCTTTCCTCACATTTATCTTTCCTTTATCCCAGTAACCATCCTCCTTCACATTAGAGGTAGAGAAGTTATCCTCTCCCCTACTCTGTGCTGCTTGCCTTCCTACTCTTCTTTCCCCCAACCACTGGTACCTTCCCTTATCCCAACAAACCAAAACCTCAGCCTGTTCCAAAGCAAACGTGGGAACCCTCCAGTCCTATCTTAACAATAGTCTGCTAGGCATTTCCAAGTATCCAGTTTGCATAAGGAACTAAGCACTTGGCATACAAAAAGAAACAAAGAAAGGGAGGGAGAGAGGGAGGAAGGAAGCAGGAGAGAGGGAGGAAGGAAGCAGGAAAGAAGGAAGGAAGGCATGCAGTTTGTACATCGACTAAAATGTTTATCAAGTAAATACAAGATAATTTTGGGGGAGGCACTAGAAGCTAGGGGAATTAGAAAAGGCCTTATGTAGGAGGCATAAATTAAGCTGAATTTTGAAGGAGGCTAAAGATTCTAATGGGTAGGGGTAAGTAGGAAATTCCAATTTGAAGAAATGAATGAATAAATAAAACATTTATTAAATACTATGTGCAAAACATTGTGCTCAGCACTACGGACACAAATAGAAAAGTAAGACAGTCCTTGCCTTCAATAAGCTCACATTCTAAGGGGAAAACAGTACATATGGAAGGTTTCAGCTGCAAGTCAGATAGAAAGGTCCCACGATCCTTAGTCTCACTTCTTCCAGGGTAAGTATTAAGAAAGATGCTGGATTTGGAGTCAGGAAGATTTGAATTCAAATCTTGCCTCAGACACATATTAGTTATGTGACCCTGGGACAAATCACTTAACTGTTAATCAGCCCTGGTTTCCTCATTTTAAAATAGGGATTATAATAAAACCAAATAAAATAGATAGAGTTTTTCAAATCTTAAAGTGATATACAAATGTTAACTAGTCATAGTTATAGTAATAGCAGTATTTTTCTCTCTCCAATCTATTCTTCACAGAGCTCTCATAGTAATATTCTGAAAACACCAATCAGATTATGCCACTCCCTTACTTTAAAATAGTAGTTGTTCATTCATTTCTGTCATGTCCGACTCTTCAAACTCCATCTGGGGTTTTCTTGGCAAAGATACTGGAGTGGTTTGCCATTTCCTTATTCCTTTTACAGATGAGGAAACTGAGGCAAACAGGGTTAAGTGACTTGTCCAAAGTCACATCACTAGCAAGTGTCTGAAGCCTGATTTGAACTCAGGAAGATGAGTCTTCCTGACTCCAGACCATGCCCTTTATTCACTGCTCCCTCTGGAATAAAATACAAACTCCTCTGTCATTTCATGCCATTCTTACAATGGCTCCTTTTTGTTCCTTGCTCACTCTGCAATCCAACTGGTCCACTTGGTGCTCTCTATAAGCAACATCCGCCCTCCCGATGTTGTGTCTTTACACAGGTTCTGTGTCTCTGCAAAAGTGCTTCTCTGTGTTTGGATTGCAGCCCCTCCCCATCTTCACCCCTTAGAATCTCTAGGGTCCTCCAAAGACTAGCTCAGATGCTGCTTCCTAAACAAGGCCTTTATTGATCCTCCCCAGTCAGTACTCATACTCTCTTGAAACTGCTTTGTTTAATTTTTTATATATTTCTTTTTTTTTTTTTTGCACATTTTATTTCCCCACTAGAAAGTAAGCTTGGGGCAGCTAGGTGTTGCATTGAATATAGCACCGACTCTGGAGTCAAGAGGACCTGAGTTCAAATGTGACCTCAGACACTTGACACTTACTAGCTCTATGACCTTGGGCAAGTCACTTAACCCCAATTGCCCTGCCTTCCCCCGACAAAAACAAAAAACAAAATTAATAGAAAGTAAGCTCCTTCTGTTTTATGCCTGTGTAACACAGTGCCTTGCAAACAGTAAGAGCTCAGTAATTGAGGAAGGAAGCCCAGGACATTGGAAAGAACATCAACTCTGGAGTCAGAGAAATGGAGAGATCTGCACTGACATACTGCTTCTGACATTTATTACCATCCTGACCTTGGGTGGATCACTTATTCTCTTTAAGCCTCAATTTCTTCACCTGTAAAATAAGAAGGTGAATTACTAGGCACCAGGAGCCTTTACCTCTGTGGAGTTATAATCCCATGAGACACTGGGAAATGTTATAAATGTTTGTAGAATTGAATGTACTTGTACATTTTAGGCTCGCATCGAAGAAGTAGAGGAGGAAATTGAAGCCGAGCATACTCTTCGAGGAAGGATCGAGAGGCAGCGCGCGGATCTGTCCAGGGAGCTCGAGGAGATCAGCGAACGCCTGGAACAAGCTGGCGGAGCGACTTCGGCTCAGGTGGAGCTGAACAAGAAGCGAGAGGCTGAATTCCAGAAGCTTCGCCGAGACTGCGACGAGGCCACCCTGCAGCACGAGGCAACCGTGGCGATCCTCCGCAAGAAGCACGCGGAGAGCGTGGCGGAGCTCCAGGAGCAAATTGACAACCTGCAGAGGGTCAAGCAGAAACTGGAGAAAGAGAAGAGTGAACTTAAGATGGAGGTCGACGACCTTGCCAGTAATGTAGAAAGTGTCTCCAAATCGAAGGTAGATTCATGGGTTTTAGAAAATTCTACAATTCCGTAATTCTGGTGATAGTAGCTAGAATGTATATAGCTCTTATTCAGGCTTATAAAACACTGTGTGTGTGTGTGTGTGAGAGAGAGAGAGACAGAGACAGAGACAGAGACAGAGAGACAGAAACAGAGAGACAGAGAGAGACTTATAAAACATTTTACTGTTTAATATTCTCATTTGTACCTCACAACAGCCTTGAGAGACAGGTATTTTAATTGTATAGAGGAGGAAACTGAGGCAGACTTGCCCAAGTTCACACAATCTGAGGCAGCATTCGAATATGGGTCTTCCTGACTCTAAGTCTATCAGCTGCCTCAGCACCTATTAGCAGACATTTCCACTAACATGTCCCACTGTTATATGACGGGTCCTAAACGGAACTCATCTTGCTGCCACACTCACTCACCATCCCACCATCCCACCATCCCAACCGACCTGCTTTTGTCAGCAGTATATTGAGTCATCCAGAATTATGAGAATATTTTAAATGAATTGAAATTCACTGCAGCAACCTACCTTTCCCAGTGCTGGAAAGGCAGTCATTGGTCCAAGTCCTAGTATAGCAGAAAGCCAGTGAAGAGCTTCCTGTCTGAGGCAGCCATGCCTTAGTTTCAGGGTCTCATATTATGCATGTGTTGTACATATCTATGCTTTCCGGACTCCTTCCCAGACTCACTGCTTTATGTACATATCTGGCTTCTATGAACTCCATATCTCTTAGCAGCTTTCTTGGTCGCAAACTGCTATTCCATACCAATCTCTGAATTCTTTATGTATCTGATGTACTTCCTGGGTCCTGTCTCCTGGATATGCCTATGAATTACTTTCATATAATCCTTTTTTAGCTGCTATTAGGCCTCTGCAGCCCATTGCTACTTACAGCCCAGCATTACGTTCAGCTGAGGTCGCTATCATTCAACCTGCATGGCAAGTACAAATAAAAAACACTGTATACAATGATGGTGGCAAAATAATTCACCCACCATACAAATAGTGTTTCGAATGGTGCCTTCAGATTTGTACATTTTTCCCTCATCACAACAGCCTTATGAGGTAGACTTTACAAGCATTAGTTATTATTCCTACTGTGTTGATGAGGAAATAATCTTCAAGAGTTTAAGTGACTTGCCCAAGGTTACCCAACTAGGAAGTGTCCAGGCCAGAATTTGAACCCATGTATCTTCTGATTCCAAGTCCAGTGTACTTTCCCTGAGTTGAAGGATAGTATCATATGGACAAAACATCCCTGGTCTTAGAAGACTTGAGTTCAAATCCTAATTTACTAGTTATATCATTGTGGGTCAATCATTTAAATTCTCAGTAAGTTAATTTTCGCATCTGTAAAATTGGAATGATGATAATACTTACAGAACCTACAACACAGTGTGGTTGTGAAAAAGGTCCTTTGTAAGCCCTTTGGACCTTGCCCCAAAGAAGAGATAGGAAGATGTAACTCCCTTCTTTGTAGAGGTGAAGGACCAAGTATCATCATTGGTTGGGATGGTGGGATGGTGAGTGGGTGTGGCAGCAAGATGAGTTCCATTTAGGACCTGTCATATAACAGTGGGACATGTTAGTGGAAATGTCTAACAGGTGCTAAGGGAGCTGATTGACTTGGAGTCAGGAAGACCCATGTTCGAATACTGCTTCAGACTGTGTTTTATGGAGCTGTATTTTTTTCCTCTTCTTTGTAATAAGTGACAGTTCTCTGAGAGGAAAAAGAATATATTGAGAAATGAAGATGAGGTAAAAAGCAAAAGATTTCTTTGGGAATTTTTTTTAAGAAACAAGGGGATTTCACAAGTATTTATGTTTCCATACTTTGAATGGTAATGTAAATACTTTTTTGTTTTCTGAGAGGCAATCAGAACTAGGTGACTTGCTCAGTGTCACATAGCTAACGAGTGTCTGAGGCCAAATTTGTACTCAGGTCCTTCTGACTCTAGGGCCAGTGCTCTAGTCACTGCACTACCTCACTACCCCAGATAAATACTTTTTTTGGAAAGGGAAGTTGTCAGAAATTTATTTCCTTGCATTTGAAGAAGCTGGAAGAATCATTTGTGAGTCTGATAATTCCCTGATTTTTACCTTTTTCCTTCTGGTTTATATCTTATTTTCAAAGCAGTGAGTTCTAGGACTCATTTGATTGAGGTAGAAGACCACCCCACAAATAATTTTTAAAAGGAAAATCTGTAGTTTTTTATATACGTCTTTTTCTCTCTTTTCTGTCTCTCTTTTGTGTCTCTCTTTTCTTTCCTTCTCTTTCCTTCTTTTCTCTCTCTTGTTGTATTTTTCTCCTCTCATACCTTCAACTGGAAAAAATATAGAACTGAAAAGAAACATGGCACAAATGATTGAAAGCAGGTCTCGGAACTAGAAAAACCTGGGTTCAAGTGTGCCTGGCTAAGTAGTCCTGAATGCATTATTTAATCTCTCAATGCTCTGAGCAACTCTTTGGCATTATAAATTTCAGCTATAAATTTCTACAGACAATCTGCAGTCATACAAGAGGTTTCCTTGTAGGAAGTTTCCTATACTAGTGAAATCACAGGACTAGACCAAAAAAGGCAATAGAACTAGCATATATTTAGTAAGGTGCAATTGAAAGACTCCTGAACTTGAAGTCAGAAGATAGGCTCAAATCTAAGCTCTGATACTTACTAGGTAGACAATTACAGAAAATCACTTAATCTCTGGTAACTCTTAGTCTTCTCATATCTAGAATGGTGATAATAATACATGAACTACCTACTTCCTAAATCAAAAAATGCTGGAAAACAGGAGTTAATCTACAGGGTGTCCCCAAAGTCTTAGTGTAGTTTTAAGCTATTAAAGCCAAAAACTATACTAAGACTTTTGGGACAGTGTATCATCTGCAAAATGAACTGGAGAAGGAAATGGCAAACCATTCTAGTATCTTTGCCAAGAAAAACTCAAATGGGGTAACAAAACGTCAGACAGGACTAATCGACTAAACAACAATAAAATATTTCTGCATAGAGTTTCATGCTCTTTTTTTCCTAATTTAAAAAAAACCAAGTGGAACTCTAGCTTAAATTGTGTGGGGGTAGTTAATTCAGGCATGGCCATAGCTTTGTTTCCCTAGGATACAGACCCTCAATAGAAGAGGGTTGTCTTATATTTTTAAACTGTTTTATGTGAGTCTATCTTCTCATCCTCAACGAGAGAAAAAAAGCTTCTTAAAGACAGGATTCTTTTAAATAACATAGTAGCTGTCAACGTGTTAAAACATTTTTTTTTAATCCGTGATTTCACTGGCACAGAGAATACCTAGTGAAGAGATTTTCCTCTACCAATGCAATTTTATTCAGCTATTCTGGTTGAGAGCTGCCTGGAGATGAAGTGATTTCACTGGGTTATACAGTAAGTATGTGTGTGAAACAGAGTTAGGACCCAAATCTTCCTGACTCTGAGATCAGGTTTCCATCTCCTCTGCAGTAAAGCTTCTCAATAAACATATGGGTTAATGTGTTGATGAATGATGTAATTGGAATATTGATTTGTTGGGGGAAGGGGAGAGGTTCCACAAATATGATTCCAATTGTTTTTAACCCTACACGATCTCATTTTTTAAAGAGCAACATAGAAAAAATGTACCGGACCCTAGAAGACCAGTTCAGTGAAATCAGTGCAAAGGACGACCAACACACACAATTAATCCATGATCTGAATATGCAGAAAGCACAGATGCAGACCCAAAATGGTGAGGATAGGATACAGATTAATGGTAAAACATGAGCCAATGGGGAGAAATGATGTTTGGTGACAGAGAGAATCTGCCCATATCTGTGTTCCAGGTGAGCTCACCCATCAACTAGAAGAGAAGGAGTCTCTGGTTTCACAACTGACCAAAGGCAAACAGGCAGTAACCCATCAACTGGAGGAACTGAAGAGACAACTAGAAGAAGAAACCAAGGCCAGAGCAATTTTTTTTTTCTATTACTAATGTGAAACTGATGTCTGAGTTAAAACACTTCAGTGCTGTTCTTTAAATTTCCCTAGGCCAGAAAGCCCTTCTCAGGGAGTAGCATACAAGGCCTAGCACCTTTCTTCCCCTAATCTATGCAGACCTATCAAACCTATCCACTGCAATCAGACCCAAATTACTGTCAGATTGTCATTGTAACTTGTCCCTATGTTTATTCATATTGCCCCTCCGATTTAGAATCCTCTCCTGCTACTTCCCTGATTTTTCCCTTTCTCCAGTAAACTTACTACTGACCACAGGGCAGATACTTAGTAAACATTGATGTGTACTCTGCTTTAAGGTAGAAAAACAGAGATCTCTTGGAGGACAGAAAAAATAACTTCCAAGAGGGGATGTATAGGTAGTTGAGAAAAGATTTTCTCCCTTCCTGGGAAAAATCTTTGAAGAACATCTTGGTGTACACGTGATCCTAGGTTCTCAAAGGCAGTGTCAGTGAGGTATCCACTCTGGAAGGTCCTACTAATCTGGAAAGCCTTTCTTCACAAATGGGTCTAGAGATGAATTATATGTCTGTTTTTTGAGGAGCAGCTTGGCTAATATTCAAGAGCCTCATCACCAAACCACTTCACAGTGATGATATTTTTTCAATCACAACAAATTATAGATAGAGTATGATCTGTATCAATAGAGGGAATGTTCATACCATGAAGTTTTGGGTCCCTGAAGTATTGAATTATATATATAAGTAAGGACATAAAAGTAGCCACACTAGAGGAAACCCCCCACTATTATTCTAGCCTATAATTCTCTCTGGCAATGGTACTTTCCATTCAGTCTAAGTAAGAATAAGTGGAACATGACCTTTAATGGCTCTGTTACACAGTCACTTTAGAACTCATGGAGAGTTAAAAAGTGGAATTACCAATGCTATATAAACTATTTAGAAAAATAGGGGAAGAAGGAGTCCTACCAAATTCCTTTTATGACACAAATATGGTGCTGATACCTCAACCAGGAAGAGCTAAAAACAGAAGAAGAAAACTACAGAACAATTTCACTAATGAATATTGATGCAAAAATTTTAAATAAAATACTATCAAGGAGATTATAGCAATATATCACCAAGAGAAATCACAGATCATCTCAATAAATGCAGTAAAAGTTTTTGATAAAATACAATATCCATTCCTATTAAAAATACTAGAGATCATAGGAATAAAAGGAACTTTCCTTAAAATGATAAATAATATCTATCTAAAACCATCAGCAAGCATTATCTGTAATGGGGATAAACTAGAAGCCTTCCCAGTAAGACCAGGGTGAATCAGGGATGCTTATTATCACTACTATTACTCAATATTATAGTAGAAATGTTAGCTATAGTGATAAGAGAAGAAAAAAATTGAAGTAATTCGAATAGCAATGAAGAAACAAAACTATCACTTTTTGCAGATAATATGTTGGTATACTCAGAGAATCCTACACAATCAACTAAAAAACTAGTTGAAATAATTAACAACTTTAGCAAAGTTGCAGGATATAAAATAAGCTTTTCTAAATCATCAACATTTCTATATATGATCAACAAAGCCCAGAAGCAAGAGATAGAAAGAGAAATTCCATTTAAAATAACTGTAGACAATATAAAACACTTGGGAGTCTACCTGCCAAGACAAACCCAGGAACTATATGAGCATAATTACAGAACACTTTTCACATAAATAACATCAGATCCAAACAACTGGAAGAATATCAGTTGCTCGTGGATGGATAGGCTGAGCCAATATAATAAAAATGACAATTCTACTCAAATTAATTTAGGCAGTGTCATATGAATCAAACTGCCAAAAAATCATTTTATAGAGTTGGAAAAAAATAACAAAATTTATCTGGAAGAACAAATTGTCAGGAATATCAAGGGAATTAATGAAAAAAATGTAAAGGAAGATAAAATAGCCATACCAGATCTCAAACTTTATTATAAAGTGGTAACCATCAAAACTATCTTGCTGAGAAATAGTGTGGTAGATCAGTGGAATAGATTAGGTACACAAGACACAGTACTAGAAGACCATAATAATCTAATTTTGAAAAACCCACAGACCCCAGCTTCTGAGACAAGACCTTACTACTTGACAAAAACTTCTGGGAAAACTGGAAAACAGTATAGCAGGAACTAGGTATAGACCAACATTTTACACCATATACCAAGATAAGATAAAAATGGGTACATGATTTACACATAAAGGGTAATACCATAAACAAATTAAGAGAGCAAGGAATAGTTTATCTGTCTCCATAGGTCTCTATGGAAAAGGAAAAAAATTTATGACCAAACAAAAGATAAAATATAAAATGAATAATTTTGATTATATTAAAATTAAAAGTTTTCACACAAACAAAACCAATGCAACCAAAATTGGAAGGAAAGCAGAAAATGGAGAAACAATTTTTACAGCAAATGTCTATGACAAAGATCTCATTTCTCATATATAGAGAGAATTGAGTTGAATTTATAAGAATACAAGTCACTCTCCAGTTGATAAATGGTGAAAGGATATGAATAGGTACTTTTCAGATGAAGAAATCAAAAGTTATAAGTCATGAAAAAATGCTCTAAATCACTATTGATTAGAAAAATGCAAACCAAAACAACTCTCAGGTACCACCTTATACCTATCAGATTGGCTAATACGACAGAAAAGGAAAAGTATAGATGTTGGAGAAGACATGAGAAAATTAGGACACTAATGGATTATTAGTGGAGTTGTAAACTGATCTAACCTTTCTGGAGAACAATTTGGAACTACACCCAAGGGGTGATCAAACTGTGCATATCCTTTGATTCAGCAATACCACTACTAGGTCTATATCCCAAAGAGATTTTTAAAGGAGGGGGGGCACGTGTACATACTTGCATAATAATATTTATAGCAGCTCTTTTTGTGTTGGCAAAGAATTGGAAACTGAGGGGATGTCCATCAATTGGGGAATGACTGAACAAGTTGTGTTATATGAATGTAATAGAATACTATTGTTCTTTAAGAAATGAGGGGCAAGTGGATTTCAGAAAAAACTGGAAATGTTTCTATATGAACTGATGCAAAATGAAGTGAGTAGAACCAGGAGAACACTGTACACAGTAATAGCAACATAGTATGATGATCAACTATGAATGACTTAGCTGTTCCCAGCAATACAATGATGCAAGACAATTCCAAAGGTCTCATGAGGAAAAATGCTGTTCATACCTAAAGAAAGAACTGATGGATTCTGAATACAAATCAAAGCATACTATTTTTACTTTCCTTATTTTTCTGGTCTGTTTCTTCTTTCACAACATGATTAATGTGGAACTATGTTTTACCTCGTGGAATACATATGTGTGTGTGTGTGTATATATATATATATATATATATATATATATAGAATTATATATATGTATGTATATATGTATGTATATACATTTATACATATATATATATGAAACCTATATCAAATTGCTTACTGTCTTGGGGACGGTAAATTGGAAACTCAAAAATTTTTAAATGAATACTAAAATTTAGGGGTGGCTAGGTAGCATAGTGAGAGCACTTGCCCTGAAGTCAGGAGGACCTGAGTTCAAATGTGACCTCAGACACAACACAATACTAGCCATGTGACGTTGGGCAAGTCACTTAACCCCAATTGCCCTACCTTCCCCCCTCCAAAGGGGAAAAAAAAGAAAAAAAATGAATGCTAAAATTTGGATTTACATGTAATTAGAAAAAATAAAATACTATAGAAATATTTTTAATGTAATTAAAAGAGACCTAGTACTCCAGTGCAAATCAAAATATCCTACCTTAGAAGCTGATTCTTATCTTCTATGTTGTTATCATTCCAGGCCAAGAATGCTCTTGCCCATGCACTGCAGGCTTCCCGTCATAACTTTGACTTGTTAAGAGAACAGTATGAAGAAGAACAGGAAGCCAAAGCTGAACTCCAGCGGGTCATGTCCAGAGCCAATAATGAAGTGGCCCAGTGGAGGAACAAATATGAGACTGATGCCATACAACGTACAGAGGAACTGGAAGAGGCTAAGTATGGACTTTGGAATTTGCAGGGTGGAAAATTGGTGAATAGGCAAGTCAGTACTCACGGTGAATCTCCACTCTTGAAAATCCTTATACATCTTATTTTCCTAGGCTATTCCTGAATACTTATGCAGTATTGCACAACCCCCATGGCAACTCCCAGCCCTTCCTCAAATAACTCCATTATTCTACCCACCTCCTTTCTGTGACTCATTTGAGTGAAATCTACCTCTAACTTGCCTCCCCCAAGCCTTTTGGGGCTCCCCCAGATGGTTCTTATATTCTCTTATATCACCAAATGTCTTAAATCAGTCTTATCTCATCCTTGTAAGCTGTCTCTTTCCTCATGTGGCAGGAGACTGGCCAGTGAGGGCTCCAGTCCTGGAAGCATGTGCAGTAGACTTCTTGTTGCCAATCTACATGAAGGGTTTAGGGAGCCTTCTACTAGAAGTTTGTTTTGATGTGTAATGAGGGGGTCCTCCAGTTCAAAGCATGCACAAGTATCATGTGATTATGTTTCATTTGTCTATTGAGTAGTAAAGAAAAGCCTTTTGATGGGCTACTGAACCAGAATTGAATGTGCATACAAAATTCATTAAATAACTAAACTGATCTCTCTTTTCAAAGACCTTTTCCACTTTCTGTTATGGGACTCACTGATTATTCCATTGGTCCCAGTATTTAGTTTTATATAATTTACTCCTCCCATGCAGCAAGGCTTCAGAAAGACTCAATCCTGCCACACTGAGGACCACTACTAGGCTTACACCCACTATACTTCAGTCAGAAGAACTTGGACTTCTCTCTTCCCCAATTCTCCATTATATTTGTTAGTTTACCTATGCATTTGGAAATAGTTCCTTTTTGAGGCATTATCTTTGGTCCTTTTAGGAAAAAACTAGCCCAGAGACTCCAGGAGGCTGAAGAAAATATTGAGACTGTGAACTCCAAATGTTCATCTTTGGAGAAAACCAAGCAGAGGCTTCAGGGGGAAGTGGATGACCTTATGCTTGATTTGGAAAGATCTAACACCGCCTGTGCTGCTCTGGATAAGAAACAGAGGAACTTTGATAAGGTCCTTCCTTGAATTTGTAGTCACTAGTCTACTTTTTTCACAAGGTTGTTGTAGGGAAAGTGTTCTCTAAATGGAAAAGCACCATATAAGTGTGACCCATTTGTTATACCCTAGAGTCATCCAAATTAAAAGACTGTTCATAGAAGGCAAAAGAACCTCATAACAATACATAATTGTCATTTGTCCTTCCCAGACTATAATGAGGGAGTATTATGTAAACAATGGAGTAGACGTGTCTAAAACCAGCGCTTGGGTACTGGGGGTGCTAAATGTACAGAGGTGAAAGTGTGTTATAGTCTGAGAAACTGAGTCAATGTAAATATTAGAGCTGTGAGTCAGAGGACAAGAAATTGGATCAGTGTATTTGTGTTAAGAAAAGAATTAGGAGTGTGACTCATGTGGAACTCAGAAGTTGGGGAGGCACAGTAGTACGGAACTTGCTGGGGTGTGGAGATCTTTTTCACTGACGTTTATGTACTATGTTAAATTTTGCAAAGTGATTTGCATATTTCATCTCACTTGAACCTCACAACAATCCCATGAAATAAGTACTATGGGCATTATTATCTCATTTTGTTGATTGTTTTGAGGAAATTGAGGCTCAAAGCCTTCAATGACTTGCCCATGACCATACCAGATGTGAACACGAGCCTTCCCTACTCCAATCTGAGTATTGTAAGGAAGGGCCCTGGGGCTGGTGGAGCGAGCATGCTGCCTAACATGAGAGGGGCTTAATAAATGCTTGCTGAATTGACGACCAGGTCGTTCTGTATTCCAGGACACTTCTCTGGTGGAAACCCTCACCAACATGTGGGGAAGCATAACGACAGGCTCTCCCAGATGGAGGTGTGTGCTTCCATCAGTATACACACAGGGAGAGAAAGCAGCTTGAGGGGAAGGAGGGACACAGACTCAGACCCACCTGTGAGGGAGTTTGTGTCACAATTGTGACATGAGAGGCAAAGCAAGAGAGGACAAAGAACACACAACTTGGCATCCTAAGACAGAAACTCAAGGCTCAGCTGTGCTGGGCAATAGCCATTATTAGGTCGTGGGCAAGTCACTGAGCCTTTCTGAGCCCCAGCTTCCTCAAATGCAGAATGGGGGTACTCTCTGAACTGCCTGTCTTACTGCATTTTTCTGAGAAAAGCATCTCGGAAACTATCGTGTTGTATGAATACAAACAATTGCTAAGAGAGTCTGAGGCACCAACGTGGCCCAGTGCCCTGGGCTTTTAGTTGGGGATACATGAGTTCAAATCTTGTCTCAGACATTTGGTACCTATGTGAGCTTGGGCACTTGTGTTACATAATCTTTCTCAATCCATTTCCTCAGCTGTCAAGTGGGAATAATAATAGAACTTATTTGACAGGGTTGTTGGTAAGGATCAAATGAGATTTTATATATATAAAGCACTTTGCGAAACTTAAAGTGCTATATAAATGTAGCTAGGTGTTACAGGCACTAGACTTGGAGACAGGAAGACCTGAATTCAAATTTGGCCTCTGATACGTTACTGGCTGTATGACCCTGGGCAAGTCACAGGTTACCTCTGTTTGCCTCAGTTCTCTCATCTGCAAAATGAATATGATAATAGCACCTACATCCCAGAGTTGTCATGGGGATCAAATGAATTAATATCTGTAAAGCACTTAGCACAGTGCCTGGCACGTGGTAAGCTTCACATAAATGTTAGTTATTATCATTATTGTTGTTATTAAATTCTAGCTATTGTTATTATGTTGCAAGCAAATCTTGGTCTAAAGCTGCATCCTCCTGGTTTTTTTTAAGTTGTCATACGCCACCATTGATTATTTGTTTTGACCGGATATAGTCTATATAGTATACCATATAGTAGTACTGGGGCATGGGGGGTGGGGACAGGAGGGGGTAATGTTTAATAAGGTAGATTTTATAATACCTATTTAATCGATTTGTGACAATATACAACATTTTAATCTCACAATGTCAGAATCCCTTACTCTTTTATGCCTAAGGATGAGATAAACTCAGTTCCTTCAGCACTATGTGTATATATACATACACATATGTGTATGTATATTTGTATGCCTGTATATGTAGATATATGTATATATGTATGTATACAAATATATATAGATATATAGGTGTTAAATCCAATTCATGCATGAGTCAAGACATCACCCTGTGATATCATTGATCCTATTTGAAAATGAAGGATGAACAATAATATATACATATATAGGTGTATATTTATACCTATACATGTATACACCACATATAAACACACATATATGTACATATATATGTGTGTGTGTTTTTCTAAACCTGAAGAAGACTTGTTGCTGCTGCTTCCATTTCGAACCCTTGTGATTCTCTAGGTCCTTGTGGAGTGGAAGCAAAAGCTTGAGGAGAACCAAGCAGAGCTGGAATCTGCTCAGAAAGAATCCCGATCCTTGAGCACTGAACTTTTCAAAATGAAAAATGCCTATGAAGAAGTACTAGACCAGTTAGAGACCACGAAAAGGGAAAACAAGAATCTACAAGGTCAGTATGCCCACATTCAGGTGCTTGGAACTTACTTGATCCCCTATTTGCCCCTCAGGCCCCTGTCTTCTTCCAGATGCCCACAAGTACTCACAGTCCCACACAGCCTCCATTCTGTCTCTTAAGTAGGCCCATAAATTGGCCAAATAATAATAACAGCACCACGCGACTTTCAAAGTACATTCATAGATATTATCACATCCTTTGTCTCATAATAACTCTGCCTTTATTCCAAGGTCCAAGACCATACCTTATTGCTAGGAATCTGGGGAGCCAAGTTCCCCGGTTCTTAAACTACTATTTAGGAGACCACATTGGATTTTTAAACGCACTTTCATTTGGCAACAGGAAGACCTTTCAGTAATTCCTGTGACTGTTGTCCCATGAGGTCCTCTAATTAATTCTCTTCTTTGGTTGCCTCTTAGTTATTTTTAAAACCTCATGAAGTTATAGAGATAAATGAGAACTCTTCTTCACATACCCATCTCTGTAGAGGTGAAATCAGGCAAGATGATCTATGGCTTACTGACCATAAAATCACAGAGGTAGAGATGGAAATGTCATTTGAGTCCATATAGTAAGCATGACCTGCCTATTTTACAGGTGAGGGAACTGAGAGGTTATATGACTTACTTCAGTAAGATAGATAGCATGTTTCATAGCTAAGATTCAATCCGAAACCCTGGACTCCAAATCATTCTACCACATTACCTCTGTGCAATGTCTGAAACAGATTTCTCCTTAATTCTTTCCTTTTCATGAACCTAGTGGTCAGAGGGTGATTTGCCTATGTGAGGACTCAGGAGCACTGTAAAATTACCTAAAAAGCAAATTCTGTTATTACAGAGGAGATTTCTGATTTAAATGAGCTGATTGCAGAAAAGAGCAAGAATATGAAGGAAATGGAAAAGACCAAGAAGCAAGCTGAACAAGAAAAGTCAGATCTCCAGGCTTCTTTAGAAGAGGCTGAGGCAAGTGTCTAAAATATTACATGCTGTGCTTCTAGAGAAACATGCAACCAAAACGGCTGTGCTTAGGGGACCTCTGTAGTGCCTCCACTTTCTGTAGGTCCACAGAGAAAATACACCCAGGGCATTCATTACTTGGTCTGTACCTTATCTCATCTATTCCATTTCTTTTAGTCAGTACACAATATTTGCCCATTTTGGAAAAACCCTCTTGTTATTTTCTCAATTCAGTTCTCTCAGGAAGAAAAGAATCAACTCCAAACCACCTTAAGTAGCTTAAAACTAAATATTGCCCCATATGTCTCACACATCTTTGGCCATGATATTTCATTGCCAGTCTCCATGCCTTTACGTGGGCTACTAGGTGGTGCAGTGCATAGAGTGCTGGACCTAGAGTCAAAAAGACATATCTTCCTGAGTTCAAATCTGGCTTTAGTCATTAGGCAAGTCACTTAACCTTGTTTACCTCAATTCCTCACCTGTAAAAAGAGGTGGAGAAGGAAATGGTAAAGCACTCCAGTATATCTACCAAGAAAACCCCAAACAGGGTCACAATGAATCAGACACAACTGAAAAAGGACAACAACAACAACAACATGCCTTTGCATAGGCTTTCCCCCATGCCTGGAATAAACCTTCTCCTCACCTTCCTCCCTCAAAATCGCTAAGTTCCTTCAGAACTCAGTTTGAGGGTTACATCCTGCAGAAAGCTTAACCTGGTCCTCCCAGTTGCTAGTGCCCTCTTCCTCCCTCTTCCTCAGGGAATTTACTTTGTCCATGTTCCTACCTTCCTCCCTTCCCCCCCCCCCAAAAAAAAAGAAAATCACCTAACAACAAGCATTAAGCTTTAAATTTTCCAGATATTTTTGTCCTGTGTTTCTCTCAGACCATTTTGATGACCTTGTGACTATGAATTACATCTTTGGTTTTATCTAAGACTTTGGTTAATTTAAATTCAATTGGATTTTTTTTTCTTTTTTGGAGGGGGGGAAGGCAGGGCAATTGGGGTTAAGTGACTTGCCCAGGGTCACACAGCTAGTAAGTGTTGAATGTCTGAGGCTGGATTTGAACTAATCCTCCTGACTCCAGGGCCGGTGCTCTATTCACTGCACCACCTAGCTGACTGGTGAGCATACATTCTGTTGAAGCTTCTATTTCCCACCATTCTGATGCTTTTCAATTAACTAGTTTCAGGTACTTGGCTTATCTTCACTAGAGGTAAGGCCATGCAGCTAAATTCATTTATACTCAAGGGAAAGTTATCAGTCTAAATTGCTTCTGCCCCCAATCTGTATTCTCTCTCTCCAGGAACATTTTCTATGGAAAAAGTGAGACAATCTGATTCTTTCTCTCACCCAGGGCTCCTTGGAACATGAAGAAAGCAAAGTCTTGCGTATCCAGCTAGAGCTAAACCAGGTAAAATCCGAGATTGACCGGAAGGTCACTGAAAAGGATGAGGAAATTGAGCAGCTTAAAAGAAACAGCCAGAGAATGATAGAATCCATGCAGAGCATGTTGGATGCTGAGATCAGGAGCAGAAATGATGCCCTAAGGCTTAAGAAAAAAATGGAAGGAGACCTCAATGAAATGGAGATTCAGTTGGGCCGGGCTAACCGCCAGGTGGCTGAAACCCAGAAACACCTGCGTACCTTCCAGGGTCAGCTAAAGGTAAGTGAGGCACCTTCAGACACTGCTCTTCTGGTACAGCCTCTATAACCTTGCTCTGTCAATCCTAGCCTCACACTTGCTTCCTACTAAAGGATTCTCAGCTGCAACTAGAAGATGCTCTGAGAGACAACAGTAACTTGAAGGAGCAGTTGGCCCTTGTGGAACGCAGGAACACTCTCTTGGTGGAGGAGCTTGATGAGATGAAAGTGGCCTTGGAGCAAACTGATAGGACACGCAGACTATCTGAACAGGAGCTGTTGGATGCAAGTGAACGGGTGCAACTCCTACACACACAGGTACTCTGAGGTCTACTCCAAGAACAGTTCTCTTACCTCTCCAGAAATGCAGAAATGCAGGAAGGGACAAGCATGCTTCATCTCTTGCTTGAATTTAATTCCAGGAATAGCTAGGTCTCTGCAGATTTTTGTTTTCTTTCCCTTATCAGAAAACAAAAACTATGAAACGCGCAACGTATCCCTTTTGGTTGTGGCTGCCAGGAAACAAGAGTCAGGGTTATTAACAGAATACTGCAATCTTTCCAGCTTTGGCAGCTGAAAGCATCCACTCTTTCCACTTGGTTCAGAAGGCCTATATTTTGTTTATCTCTAAGGGTCTTGTGGGCTTTGAACTTGCTTTGAAACGTAAGCTACCTCAAGTCCTTTTGGAAACATGCAGACTATAAATTTTAAGTATATCAAAATATTTCAGAGATATATTTTTAAGTCATATAAATATAACCATGAAATAGAGGAAAGACAACTACAATTAGAATCAGATGGCCTTAGTTTCAAAACCAGTCATCAAATGATACCTGCGTGACCTTGTGCAAGTCACTTAATATTCTTTGGGACCTCAATTTATTCATCTGTAAAATGAGAATGTTTGACTAGGTAACTTCTGAAGTGTCTTTTAGCTTTAGGTTTATGAGATTGAATCCCTATTATCTAATTTTCTTGCTAGAATGCCAGCCTCATAAACACAAAGAAGAAGCTGGAGGCTGACATAGCTGAGTGCCAGAAGGAAGTGGAAAACTCTGTAGAGGAGGCTCGGAATGCAGAGGAGAAGGCCAAAAAGGCTATCACAGATGTGAGTGCCCTGTTTCTCTTTTTTCTTCAGAAGTTAGGTGAAGGGTTTAGGGAAAAAGATGGGAGTCTAGGCTTGAAAAGTATCCTGTAAGAAATCAAAGAAACCTCTTGGATGGGTTAGATAATGATGGGTTAGGTCACTTATTAATGTTTCCTGTGGACATAACCAGGCAGCCATGATGGCTGAGGAGCTGAAGAAGGAGCAGGACACCAGCGCCCACCTGGAGAGGATGAAGAAGAACCTGGAGCAGACGGTGAAGGACTTGCAGCATCGCCTGGATGAGGCCGAGCAGCTGGCCCTGAAAGGAGGAAAGAAGCAAATCCAGAAACTGGAGAATAGGGTACAGTGATGTGAGAATAACCAGGGAGTCATGACTTATCTTAGAATTCTAGAAGCCATGTAGTCTACCTACCTACAGACAGGGACATACAATACCCTATCCAAAGACTGGCAGCAACAATAAAGAGAGGAAAGTCACACAATGGTCTGAAAGTAGACTTGTGACACAAACACACACACACACACACACACACACACACACACTATGGTGTTTTTGCTAGGACATAAAGTATTGAAGTAATTATTTTTGTGCTATGACTTTTTAAAATATTCATTTTATGAGGAGTTTTATGTAGGTTCAGATCTGCTTATGGAAAATATTTGGGAAAAGCAATGCTTTTTTTGATGTGATTTTCATTTTGGAGAGGCACGATGCCATGTAGTAGATATAATATAGAATATGAACTCAAAAGATCCTGGGTCATGTCCTTACTCCTTCCTAGCTGTATGACCTTGGCCAAATGACTTACAATTGTTTAAGTACTGAGCCACAATATAATAGGGAAAACAACACTAGGATTACCTACTTTTGATTACAGTAATGGGGAAACAAAGTGCTTAGCAGATTGAAGAGTGTATATAGTCATACAA
This sequence comes from Pseudochirops cupreus, assembly GCA_028627135.1. Classification (NCBI taxonomy): domain Eukaryota; kingdom Metazoa; phylum Chordata; class Mammalia; order Diprotodontia; family Pseudocheiridae; genus Pseudochirops; species Pseudochirops cupreus. The sequence goes on along the minus strand of CM053584.1, from coordinate 180,867,327 downwards.
TTGTATTCTCCTAACATCATTACTTAAATCTTATAGTACCACAACTAGGCAAGACAACTTATAGAGTCAGTTAATTCCATAGAAACAATACTATAAATATTGTAAATGAGAGACCCACCAAATCATCTTGTTGAGGGACTTGATAAAGGTTGATGATTTAGTTATTATGAGCTAATGATGTTATTACAAAATGATATTGATCAGGGAACTTCTGGCTATATACATATAAAATGCCACTTATTGAGTTGGCCAAGTCTGCTAAGTGAGAAAAATCTTTCTATTTTGTTTTAAATATCCATCTTTTGGGGCAGCCAGGTGGCACAGTGAATAGAGCACCAGCCCTGGAGTCAGGAAGACCTGAGTTCAAATCCGACCTCAGACACTTAACACAAAAATAGCCATGTGACCTTGGGCAAGTCACTTAACTCCAATTGCCCTACCTTACCCCCTCCAAAAAAAAAAAGCAAAAAAAAAATCCATCTTTTTATGGTCACCTACTCGAGTGAGCTTCATTCCTTTGCCAGTCTTTCTTAAGTCTAACTTAAATTCCTCACACAGAAAATCTAGCTTCTAATTCTTCAACAAGTACAGATATTTGAATTTACTCTTCAAAGTTAGAACAATAGACATTTCAAATCTTCTATATACTATATGTTATGCTGGTTTCTGTTCTTTCTTTGCCAATTTCTCCATGCAGCATCATGACTGATTCTTCTGTGGCTTTCCCTCACCCTTTTCTAGGACCCCAAATCTGGTTGAACCGTCTAGTTTTGTTTCTTTTGTTTTTAAAGCAAAACTGCAGGAAATGGTGTGACAGGGGGTGATGATGGAGAGAGAGGAGAATGTAAAATATGCCACCTAAGGACTTTGGGAGCTAGAGTGGAAAGTGGAGAGGGAATAGACAGAAGGGAGGAGCAAAAATTAAAGGAAATGCTCTTCCTTCCTTCCTGGAGCCCTTCTCCATCCCTCCCCCTCCACCTGGGTTGCTAGAGTAGTCTTCATAAAGAAATATTAAAACATACTCTTCCTGGTTACTAATCAAACAAACCACCAATAGAGCCTGTAAGTCAGTGAATAATGAAGGAAGGAAGTTGTTTTTGTGAAGCCTCATCTAGTCACTTTCAAAATGAGTTGATCACATACTCTATTTCAATTTAATACAATGTGACCCAAAAAATACTTATTTAGTACTTAATGATGTGAAGCCATGTAACAGGCACTGGAAACACAAGTATCAATTATAGCAATTATAGCATAGACCCTACTCTCCAGGACACTATAATCTATATAGGGAGGAAAAGAAGCTGTGATTATGATAGAAAAGAGACATGCTACAAACCTTTCCCTCCATTAAAAGCAGTAGCCCCAGAGGGAATGTGTTACTTCCTCCTTTTTCCTACGCCTGAAGTTTGGGAAACAGCCCTAAATAATTTCAATAATCCTATCCAGCTGTATAGGAGAATTTAAATGGATTGAGAGACAACTAGAGAGAGTAGGGTGGTTCCTAGCCCCAATGTTCAGACTTATGTGGACTCTGGTAGAGTAGAGAAAAACCTCAGAATTGATTAAAATCACCCCCAGCCAACACAGAACTAGGAAAAGAACCTTGCCTATAAGGTAGAAGTGAAGTTACTATAAGTGAGAGAAGTTGGTATTATTAGCAGTTTGTGAGCCTGGAGAAAAAGAAAAGGAGAAAAAGAACCAGCATAACTCCATCAAGAATGGGTTATAGGAAATATTTTCTTTTTTTTCCCAAGGTTAATAGTTAAATAAATCAGAAGAATTCTATAAATAGAGTTTACCCCATTTTTACAGCTTCTTAGGCTCTTATGGATTATGGCTCAGTAGATGGAGCACTGGACCTAGAGTTTCAATCCAGTCTGACCAGCTACAGGAATCTGGACAAGTCACTTCACCTCTCGTTGTCCCCATGCCCTTATCTACAGAATGATGATAATAATACTATCTACCTCACAGGGTTAAGGAGGAAATGAAATGACGTCTGTAAAACACTATTATGAACTTTTCATCTATGCTAAATGATAATAATTAAGGAAATTCAGAACTGGTCAAATGACCGCACCTAAAGAGTGGTCTTCAATAGTTCAGTGACCCCAAAAGTAAGTCTTTAGTAAGGTAGCCATAGATCTGGGATAAGCCCTGTGCCAACATTTTTTTCAGTGACCTAGATAAAGACAGATGTAGAGACAGATAAAGACTAACATGTTTATCAAATCTGCAGACCTAAAAAGATCTTGACAAACTAAAGCACTGGGCTAGCTCTGATAAAATGGAATTTAATCGGGAATCATAGCTAATATTTAGATAATGCTCTAAAGTTTGCAAAGCATTTTACATGTTATCTCATTTAATTCCTACAATATTCCTGTGAGGTAATGCTCTTATTATTCCCATTTTATAAATGAAGAACTGAGGCTTAGAAAGGTTGAATGACTTACACCAGAATTTCTTCTCTCTTGTCCATTGTACTCACACCTCCAGGAGTTCTCACAGATGTCTCCATTTGCTGCTACCTAATAAGGTTATATTATGTATTATTTTACCTATAATCCATGCCACATGTATTTCTTTTTAGCTACCAGCAGATGGAGGCCATCCCCTTTTCTAGAGGACCAGCTCTCTATTGCTAGATTTCCTGGCTCAGAAACACATCTATTTCCAGAGATTTCTCTTGTACTTCATCCCCTAGAATTGAACCTAGAAGTCTTCCAAACTTCTAGAACAACTTCTCCTTGCGGCTAATAGGCAGGACTCCTCCCAAGTTCCATAGTGGACATGATGACTTAGTAAAATATCTATCTTTTCTACCTCAGAACCTACTTAGTATGCCTCCCACCTATGTCAATAAAGATTTTAGAATAATATCCCACTTTCTCCCTAGATCTCTCTCAGTCTTCCCCAATTGCCCCTGGATTTATGGGTGGGGTTATTTAATTTACTAGTGGTGGTTCCCGAAATATCCAGGGGATGAGGCAAAATGGAGGGGTATATACTTCCTCTGACATTACTGCATGGAAAGGGAAAGGTACGTAATCCCCAGGTATATAGTAAGGTAAATGTAAATGTATGGTACAGGTAAAACACTATTAAAAAAATTGAGGAGAGGGCGATCACTTATAGCTGAGAGATCAGAGAGATAAAGCAACAGAAGGGCTGGGGTTTCAAAAAAGATTTTATAGAGGAAGTTATACCTAAATGGGACTTTGACTCCCCATGAGTCTCAGGAATTCCTGCCACCATGTCACAGTTTCTGGGTCTTACAGGAATAGGAGTATAATTTACATCCTGCCCCTGATAGTGACATGCAGTCTCATTACCAACCCCTACCTACAGGCAATTTATAAGACTTGGAAGAAAATCAAAGTAGTTGCTCATCTGAAAGAGTTTGGGGGCCTTTGTCCTTCCTATGCACCTTTGAAAAGTTTTTTGTTTTTTTTTTTTGCTATTTGGAGGGGGGAAGGTAGGGCTATTGGGGTTAAGTGACTTGCCCAAGGTCACACTGCTGGTATTAAGTGTCTAAGGCCAGATTTGAACTTACGTTGCCCTGACTCCAGGGCCAGTGCTCTATTCACTGTGCCACCTAGCCACCCCACCTTTGCAAAGCTTAATGTGGCAGGACAGATGATATTGTATAACGTAAATAAGGAAGGTCCTTAGAGACTGATTTCTTTCTTGTGTTCTCTTCATAACATTGGATTTTAGGTTCATGAGCTGGAAAATGAGCTTGATGCTGAGCAGAAAAGAGGAGCTGAAGCCATTAAATGGGCCCACAAAAATGAACGAAAAGTCAGAGAAATTACTTACCAGGTTAAGTGTCAGAAAAATCACAGTAAAGTCTCTACCACTCAAATGTTCAGAAAAGTGGTGCAGTAGATGGGGATTGTGATCCTGATCTTCTTTTTATAGGCTGAAGAAGACCGAAAGAATGTCCTTAGGCTCCAGGACCTGGTAGACAAGCTACAGGCCAAAGTGAAATCATATAAAAGACAAGCAGAGGAGGCTGTGAGTACAGGAGCTCCCCCCAGGCGACGTGTTGTCCTCGTTCCCATGGAACCAGGGGCACCATCCTGTATATTTTCTCCTAGCAGTCAATTTTATTTGTAAAGCATGTTTCTGTTTCTTAGCAAAAAAATCACCACTCAGGAACTTTGCCTCACATCACACAGTTCCTCAGGGTCCAAGCCCAATTTTCTCTCCCACAAAGTGAAGGAATTAGGTTTGAGGGATTGAAATGATTGCTAAAATTCCTTTCAAACTCTTGACATTTTGTGAGCATGCTCTCTAGAGAACAGTATTATCTAATTGAAAGGACACTATTTGAGTCAGAAAAAAAAAGGGATTTGAGTCCTGGCTCAGATATTTATGAGATCTGTGATCAAAGAAGATGTGTTCATTATCTTTGAGTCTGTTTCCTCATCTATAAAATGGTGGTATTAATATATGAACCACATCCATCACAGGAATAATATGAGAAAAAGCCCTTTAAACCTTAAATACCTCAGCACTTCAACATAACATGGACATGTGAACTCCCTCCACTAATAGTGCAATTTATAATCCATCCACACTGTCTCAGCCTGTACTTTTCTTGTCCATACCCTTTCCTAAGCCCTCCACAGAGCTCCACCGAATATGGTATCAAGCTTTTGATAGCTCTCTTAATATTACATGCATACGCTCAGGCTATTTGTTGCCCTTTGGTCTAATAACATAACCAGCCCATCTTTTTCTAGTTAATGTATCTCTTGAAAGTCCACAATTACACCAACACTAGACTCCATTTTTAAAAATTCTAGAGCCTTCTGACCATTCTACTTTGTCACTGAACATCAAATTCTCTTTTTCCCCACTCTTCACATTATTCACATATAGGTACTGAGATCATATTGTATTCCATAGCTTTCTAGAGAATCCCATTCTGGGGTTGATTTTTTTGGGTTGGTTTTTTTTTTTTTGCACTAGGTAAGAATCCATTTTTTGCCTCATTTCTTACATGGACTTAATCACTGATCGGACATTGCCTCAGATTAACTGAGACTTGGGAAAGACCTTAGCTTAAAAAGACCAAGGTCTCCCACTGCATCCAGGGCCGTCTCCAGTCATCCAGAACTAAATCTTGCCTCTGGATCCATATGACTCAGGAGGAGAAAGTGAGGCTAGTGACTTTCCATAACCTTGCCTCACTTGAATCCAAATTACTTGCAAATCATGACACCATCCCGATATCATGGTCATCTTTGAAAACAAATGACAAACAACGTGTTATATGCCAATCATTTTTGGTAATGTGCTACAGCCTATTTTTGTATGCCACCCGTTTCTTTGTTCTTTTTTTCTTTGGAGACTGTGGCATTCCATGATTCACAACCATATTTTGTTACTGGAAGAATATTAGTAATTAACAGCAGGGTTTTGTTTCAGGGTTTCAATGTGGTTGAAAGAATTATATGGGCTCCTAAATTAATCAATCAATCAACAGCTATTTATTAAGTCCTTGCTATATGCCAGGCAGGGATATGAAGAAAAATCAGAAACAATCCCTGCCCGCAAGGAATCTCATTCTTAAAAGACTGCCTGTTCCTTTTTCATATTTTCATTAAGGCAGCATCCCAATGAATCTTAAAGTGATATAAAAATATAAATGTAAATTGTTATATAGGCTATTCTGCCTCATCTACCCCATTCCTCCTCATTCTAGCTCACCAGCCCTTCCTCAGTCTAACTCCCCTATGCAGCCTTCTTTATCCCACTTTGTCCGGCTGTGAATGAAATCAAACATGGATAAACAGCAGTCACTGTTTCATTTCTATTTTCTGGATCTATTTCAGTATTCTTCTCCCCTACCTAGTCTCTACCACAAGACAGTGTTTTGTACTTGAGTTCTTCATAAATACTAACCTGACTTTTTTGAATGGAGAATGTATACTGAATAAATTTTTGAACATTCAGCATTTCCTTCCTCTCTCTTTACTACTTGATCAGGAGGCCAGTTTTATTCTGGTTTGGTCCCAGGGAGGTAATTTCAGCACAGTGGATAGAGTGCTGGGCTCGGAATCAAAAAGGCTAATATTCATGAGTTCAAATCCAGCCTCAGACACTTACCACTTATGTGACCCTGTGCAAGTCACTTAACCCTGTTTGCCTTGGTTCTGTAAAAAGAACTGGACAAGGAAATGGCAAAGCACTCCAATGTCTTTGAATTACTGTTGAGTGGACCACACAGAATCTACACACAGTAGATTCATCTAGCTAGACCTGACCATGGAGAAAGTCTGTCTAGCTGCTCAGTTTACCAGGTGAGCAGGATTTCTCTCTGAAAGATAGAAGTCTTTCCCAAGCTATAGAAGCAGGGATATCTGTCCTCTCTTCTTCTCATCTACTTAGAATCCAAGACTCCTTCCCTTCTCTAAATCACTCAAATCCATCCTTATAACTTGTAAGCTTATAGCTGTTATGAGACAGCTAGGTGATGGAGGGGAAGGCATGCTGAGCTTGGAATAAGGAAGGCTTGTGTTTAAATCCTGCCTCTTACTAGCTGTGTGATTCTTTTTTTTTTTTTTTGCTTTTTGGAGGGGGAAGGCAGGGCAATTGGGTTAAGTGACTTGCCCAAGGTCACATGGCTAGTAAGTGTGCCAAGTGTCTGAGGCTGGATTTGAACTCAGGTCCTTCTGACTCCAGGGCTGGTGCACTATTTGCTGCACCACCTAGCCACCCCAAGCTGTGTGATTCTAAGCAAATTATTTAATTGCTGCCTTCCTCAGTCTCCTCCTTATTGTAAAAAGGGATGACAATATTAGCACATGACTCCCAATATTGTTGGGATGATAAAATGAAATAATATATGTAAAGTGCATTGCAAACCTTAAATTAGTGCCAGGCAAATATTACCTATTTTTAATATTACCTGAGGAATATCCAATTCTATTGCTTTGGAGACCTCTGCCTTTCTCTCTCTGTCCCAGAAGACAGTATAGTGTACGTCAGTCATGCAATCAACAAACACTTGCCAATCATCTACCATGTTCCTGGTGCTGTACTAGCTCCTGATTCCCAAAAGATGGTGTGGAACAGTTGCCCTCCCCTGCCTCATTCTCTTTTAGGAGGAACAGGCCAGCACTCAATTAACAAGGTGCAGGAGAGTTCAGCATGAACTGGAGGAGGCTGAGGAGCGGGCTGACATTGCTGAGTCACAGGTCAATAAGCTGAGAGCCAAGAGTCAAGACACAGGGAGCCAGGTTGGTACATAAACCATGGTGCATAACAGGAACTGCCATTTGTAGTCCTGGGATTTTAGGGAAACCAAAAATGCAGCATCTTCCTGGGTAGGGCCTGCAAAATTTGGGGGCACAAAGGTTAAAGGGATTCCAAGAAACCCCACCCAAAGTCAAAGGATGAAATCTACAACTATAAATCTCTTGGTCTCTCTTGCCACCTAGTCACAGGTTTTATATATTTGGATCGGTTATTTCCAGAATGTTTTTGGACATTTTTTTACTCTATAAAACATTAAAGTTATAATACTCATTAAAGCTAAGCCCTCTAAACTTACAGGAAGATCTGTTACCAAAAGTACTTATTCAGGTTGCTGAGGGCTTCTTACTCTGCCCTCAGGAACCTGATTAAGTACTTTTGCCCAGGGAAAGGGCAAAAGAAAATGGAGAGTTAATACGCTTGCCTTCACTCTGAACAAGTGAGAGTCAGAGCAAGGAAGGATCTACCAGCTGCCTTCCTTCTCTCTTTAAGCATTACTGTGATCCAATTAGCCCCTGCATTGCAAGAGAACTAGAGATCTGATGAGTGTACAGTGAACAATAGACAAAGAAGCCCTTTTCTTAACACTTTGCTTTGAATGTCTAATGTTTTCAGTGATTCCACTGGGTAGGAGGGAAGAGGGAGGAAGATTTTATTTTTCTATAAAGCTTTGTTGAACTTTTTTTCTTTCTTTCCGACCTGCACAGAAAATGGAAGAATGAGGATCTCCAACTACCCATTGCTCCATTGCTTAGGGGCATATCTACAAAGAACATGAATGGAAAATGTCACAAATAATAAACATTAACAGCAATATAAGATTCCTAACTTTGTCATCTTCATTCTTTTCTATCTTAAGTTACCAAATAATAGATCTTAGAAGAGCTAGATTTATATAGATTGAGGTTATTGAGATCATTGGGGAAGGAGATCAAAGGAGATGAGGTAACTTGCTCAAGGTCACCCAACAAGGTGAACTTAATCCTAGCTCAACTGAGTCCCAGCTCAAGGAAAATTGGGTTAGATAACCTCTAAATAACCTTCCAATACTCAAGTTCTAGGATTCTTGGAAATATTAGTTGAAGGATACTTTGGATTTGTATAGGATGTTCTTCCCGGGATCTCTATTACCACTTGTTTCAGTGGCAAACTAGGGCATATAAACCGTCCCCCCCAACATACTTTCACTCCTAAGAAAAGTTCCTTTCTGTCTGGTTCCTAGGACATAGACATCAGATTCCATTTTCAACCCAACATGGGAAGTCATTCTGCTCTTTAAATCCATGCCTTTGCATGGGCTACCTTCCTAGAATTTACTCCTTCCTTTCTTTTTCCTCTTAGAATTTTCTAGCATCCTTTAGGGCTCAACTAAGGGGATCTAGTGGCTTGTACTCTCTCTCCTAAAGCTATCTTGAACTGAATTGGCTATGTTAAGGTTGCATCTTTAGCACAGTGCCCACAGCTAGGTACAGACAATAAATTCTTTTGAATTGAAGTGAATTACCTGAATTGAGATGAAGTAGAAACTGGGAGTGAAAACACAAATAGGGTTTATAATAAGCCAATTAATAAATGTTTGTTGACTGATCAATTGATATTACTTTGCAAGTCAAGGTTGTTTAGGGAAGGTTGCACTTGGTCCAAGAATGCTAGCTCTGGATCCCCAAAACCAGGTTTGCTGCTTTCGTATTCACCCTTTATAACATATGCTTGGCAAATCATACCACTATAGATAGCCACCATCTCCACTCTGACTCTAATGAGGACCACCCAGGACTCTGAATCTCAGAGCCATAGAAATGGTCACATTAAAATGATGATGTTAAAGAAGACACATTAACATTGACTTTGCTACTGCACCTTAAGGAGCACAGGACTTTTCTATCCTTCCATATGTGTTGTCTCCCCAGTTAGACCGTGAGCTCCTTGAGAGAAAAGTCTGTTATCTTTTTTATTTATTTATTTTTGGAGGGGAGAAGGCAGAGTTAAGTGACTTGCCCAGGGTTACCCAGCTGGTAAGTGTGTGAGGCTGGATTTGAACTCAGGTCCTCCCAACTCCAGGGCCAGTGCTCTATCCACTGAGTCACTTAGCTGCACTGCCTTATCTTTCTATTCATACCCCCAATACTTAGCACAATGCTTTTCACAAAGCAAGTGCTTAATAAATGTTTTATTCATTTATTCCCCCTAGGTCCTTCCCTATCACACAGTACCACTCAAATTCCAACCACCAGCATCCACGCTAACATCTTAATCTGAGCACCTTTTCCAGTACTCTAGAGGCCATCTCCTCCTAGTCTTCTTCAACCCTTCAGCCTTATACTGTTACCTCCTGCCTCCTGATTAGAATATCACAGGCTATATACCAGGCCTTCTGCCTGCTGTGGGCCTTAGAGGATGTAACCTGCCATGAGGCTGAACATCAAAAGAGGACCTTGCACCTGCCTCTCTCAACAGACCTCTCTACAATTAATGATAGTCTGTCTGGACCTTTTCCTCAGTGACTACAACATTCAAACCTCCCTATGTCCTCCCTGTCTCAATGATTCTGAACCCTTCTCCTGCCACTCCCCCAGCAACCACCAATGTACAAACCGTAATTCCTATTAACAACTCCCTGCTTTCTCAGTTCCATCCTCCTCAATCCTACCTCCACCTCCATGCACACAATATACCACTCCCCATCTACCTTACGCTTTCACTATCTCTGAAGTACACCATAATTTTCAAATTTGCTTAGATCTTAAACCTTTTGCTTTCTCACTCCTTCTATACCCTGGCACTCACTTAGACATGGCTATCTTTGACAACCCTTTCTAGCACTAGTTTTACCTCCATTGATATCCCCTTGTCATGATGGGGGAGTTGAAATTCCCCTTGCTTCATATTGTCACTTCCAGATTTTTCCCTCCACCACCATCTTCTACTCAGCAAAGTCTCCTACTTTGAGATTCACACTATTAAAATGTTCCACCCAGTCTAGATGCTGGTGGCAGTCATCTATTGACCCCTAGGATATTCTTTTTCCTTTCTCATTGAGTTCAGATACAGGTTCTCAGTCTTTATCCCAACTTATACGTATTGGTGCTCCATCAACTACTCCAACTTTCTAGGTTTTTTTTTTAGCTCAGTTCCCATGACTTACTTTTTAAAAATATTTTTTACATCATTTATTTTATTTTTAGTTTTCAACATTCATTTCCACAAGACTTGAGTTCCAAATTTTCTCCCCATCTTTCCTCTACCCCCTACCCCAAGATGGCAAGCATACTGATTACCGCTTCCCCCAGTCTACCATCTCTTCTCTCTCCAATACCCCACTTCTCCCTTACTTTTTTGTAAGGCAAGATGGATATCTATACTTCATTGCCTATATATTTTATTTTCCCAGTTGCATGTAAAAGCAATTTTTTAACATTTGTTTTTTAAAATTTTGAGTTCCAAATTCTCTCCCTTCTTCCCTCCTCACCCATCCCCACTGAGAAAATAAGCAATTCAATATAGGTTATAAATGTGTAGTTATGCAAAACATTTCCATAGTAGTCATATTGTGAAAGATTAACTATATTTCCCTGTGTCCTATCTCACCCCCATTTATTCTATTTTCTCCTTTGACCCTGTCCCTTTTCCCAAAAATGTTTGCTTCTGCCTGTCCCCTCCTCCCCCAATCTGCCCTCCCATTGTCCCCACTTTATCCCCTTCCCCCCTACTTTCCTGTGGGGTAAAATACCCAATTGAGTGTGTATGTTATTCTCTCCTTAAGCCAAATCCAGTGAGAGTAAGGTTGACTCATTCCCTTTCACCTCTCTGCTTTTCCCATCCATTGTAACAGCTTTTTCTTGCCTCTTTTATGTGAGATAATTTGCTCTATTCTATCTCCCTTTCTCCTTCTCCCGATATTCCTCTCTTGTCTCTTAAAATTTTTAGATATCATCCCTTCATACTCAACTCACTCTGTGCCCTCTGTCTATGTATACACACATACAAACACACACACACATACATACACACACATATATACACATATATACCCTTCAACTCTCCTAATACTGAGAAAAGTCTCATGAGTTACAGATATCATCTTTTCATGTAGGAATGCAAACAGTTCAATTTTAATAAGTTCCTTATTATTTCTCTTTCTTGTTTACCTTTTCATGCTTCTCTTGATTCTTGTATTTGAAAGTGAAATTTTCTGTTCAGCTCTGGTCTTTTCCTCAAAAATGAAAGTCCTTTCATCGAAAATCCATATTTTCCCCTGAAGTATTATATTCAGTTTTGCTGGGTAGGTAATTCCTGGTTTTAAACCTAGCTCCTTTGACCTCTGGAATATCATATTCCAAACCCTTCAATTCCTTAAGGTAGAAGATGCTAGATCTTGTGTTTTCTTGATTGTATTTCCACAGTACTTGAATTGTTTCTTCCTGAATACTTATAATATTTTCTCCTTGATTTGGGAACTCTGGAATTTGGTCACAATATTCCTAGGAGTTTTCTTTTTGGGATCTTTTTCAAGAGATGATCAGTAAATTCTTTCAATTTCTATTTTGCCCTCTGGTTCTAGAATATCAGGGTAGTTTGATAATTTCTTAAAAGATGGTGTCTAGGCTCTTTTTTTGATTGTGGCTTTCAGGTAGTCCAATAATTTTTAAATTATCTCTCCAGGATCTATTTTTCCACATAAGTGGTTTTTCCAATGAGATATTTCACATTGTCTTCTATTTTTTTCATTTGTTTGGCTCTGTTTTATAGCATCTTGATTTCTCATAAAGTCATTAGCTTCCATTTGCTCTATTCTAATTTTGAATGAATTATTTTCTTCAGTGAGCTTTTGGACTTTCTTTTCCACTTGGCCAATTCTATTTTTTAAGGCATTCTTCTCCTTATTGGCTTTTGGGACCTCTTTTTCCATATGAGTTAGTCTATTTTTAAGGTGATATTTTCTTCAGTATTTTGAGGGGTCTCCTTTAGCAAACTGTTGACTCATTTTTCAAGATTTTCTTGCATCATTCTCACTTCTTTTCCAAATTTTTCCTCTACTTCTCTTGATTTTCATAATCCTTTTTGAGTTCCTCCATGGACTGTGATCAATTTATATTTTTCTTGGAGGCTTTTGATGCAGGAGTTTTGACTTTTTTTCTTCTTCCGATTCTATGTTTTGATCTTCTTTGTCACCAAAGGAAGATTCTATAGTCCGATTTCTTTTCTTCTGTTTGCTCATTTTCCCAGCCAATTACTTGAATTTTGAGCTCTTTGTCATGGTAGAACTCTGCTTCCAGAGTGGAGAGTGCTCTGTCCCAAATTTTCTGGGGTTTTGTGCAACTGTTGTCAGAGTTATTTCTAGGCACCAGCCTCAGAACTGTGAGGACCCCCTCTCCACAACCACCACAAGCTCTGCCACACCAGTGCTCCCCTCACCCTAGGATCACTACCCAAGACTGTGATCCAGATCCAAGCAGGGCAAAGCAAGAGAATCCTGCCTCAGCACCAGCAAAGAGACTCCTGCCATTTCCCTTTAATCAGTCACTTGGTCCCCCCACCATCTGTGGGCTTGGAGCTCCAGAAGCAGCTATTGTTGCTGCTGCAACCACAGCCACTGCCACTTCTGTTGCCCCAGGGGCAGGGGCCAGACTGTGCTCTTCTCTCACCCAGGTCCAACAGAGTTTCCTCACTGACCTTTTACTTTCTTTTTGGCATTTGTGGGTTGAGAAATCTGGAAACCTCCAAACCTGCCAGTGACTCAGTCCCCAGAGGTCTGCTCTGGCCCACTCTGTGCGAGTGCAGCCCATGGAGGACTAGACTCCACTCCCAGCCCAATGCCATAGACCCTTCCTGTTAGTTTGCCAGGCTGTCCTCAGCTGGACATGTATTTCATTCTGTCTTTTTGCGGGTTCTGTAGCTCTAAAATTTGTTTAATTTTTTACAGGTGTTAGAAGTGGTTGGGGGATGAGCTCAAGCAGGTTCCTGCTTTTCCTCAGTCATCTTGGCCATATCCCCCATGATCTACTTTTCTACTCTGCCTCTAATACAGACTGTGATGGTCAAATCCTAGATCTTGCCCATAAGTGTTCCAGTAATACATTCACTAACTCCAAAATTCCTTCTCCTACCCTCTGCAAAGGTATGCCGGATCTTAGATCATATCTATGTAAACCACCTATAAACCACATCTAAAAGAACACACACAGACATATATATCTTACCCATGAAATTAAGAGGATTTCCCACATACACACACACACACACACACACACACACACACACACACACACACACACAAAACACATTTAAGATGGGGAGGTAAATCTTTACAGCAAATATCCCTGATAAAAGTCTCCTACTCAGGACACATAAGGAAATTGAACCAAATATATAAGAACAAAAATCATTCCTAAATAATTTCAGTCATTTTTTAGTTGCATCCAACTCTTTGTGACACTCTTTGGGGTTTTCTTGACAAATATACAGGAATCGCTTACCATTTCTTCTCCAGCTCATTTTATAGACAAGGAAACTGAGGCATATAGAGTGAAGTGACTTGCCCAGAGGCATATGACTAGTAAGTATCTGAGGCCAGATTTGGAATCATGAAGATGAATCTTGATTCCAGGGCCAGCAATCTATCCATTATACTGCCTAGCTGCTGTCATAAATAAATAAATGATTAAAAAATATGAATAAGCAGGTTCCCCAGGAAGAAATCCACGCTATCAATAAACATATTAAAAAGTTCTAAACCAGTAATAATTAGACAAATGCAAATTAAAGCAGTTCTGAGGATCTGCTTCATCAGATTAAAAAGCATGACAAAAATAATCATTTTGCAGGGTGCTTCTGGAAAGCAGGCACATTAACACTTTGGGATTTTGAAAAATATTTTTAGTTTACATCATTCATTTCCACAAGACTTTGAGTTACAAATTTTCTCCCCTGTCTTTCCCCTACCCACCACCCCAAAACAGCGATCCCACTGTATAACCCCTCCCCCAATCTGCTCTCTCCTATGTTCTTCCCCTCACCCCTCTGACTTTCTGGTAGGGCAAGATGGATCTCCATATCCCAGTGCTTGTATATCTTATTTCCCAGTTGCATGCAAATAATCATCATAATAAGACATCTATATATATATGCTTATTTTTAAACATTTGATTTTAAAACTTTAAATTCTATATTCTTTCTCCTCCTCCCTCATCACCCACCCCCACTGGAAAGACAAGCAATTCAATACAGGCCCTATATGTGTAGTTACACAGAACACCTCCACAATGGACATATTGTGAAAGACTGACTATATTTCCCTCCATCCTATCCCCCCCACACTTATTCTATTCTCTACTTTATCCCTGTCCCTTTACAAAAGTGTGCACTTCTAACAACCCTTCCTCCCAACCTGCCCTTCCCTCCATCATCCCCTTTCTCATGCCCTTCCCCCCTACTCTCCTGTGGGGCAAGATACCCAATTTAGTGTGTATGTCATTCCCTCCCTAAGCCAAATTCAATGAGAGTAAGGTTGACCCATTCCCTTTTGCCTTCCTGTTCTTCCTCTCCATTGGAACAGTTATCCCTTGTCTCTTCTATATGAGATAATTAAACCCATTCTGTCTCTCCAATCTCCTCTCATTATATTACTCTCCCACCTCTCAATTTCACCTTTTAAATATCATCCCTTCTTATTGAATTGATCCTGTACACATATATATACACACACTCAAATATGTATTCATACACATATATACACTCCTGTATAGACATATGTGTATGTATACATATATATACATTTATATTCCCTTCAACTATCCTCATACTGAGAAGTTTCATAAGTTAACAATTATTGTTTTTCCATGTAGGCATATAAATAGTTCAACTTTGATAAGTTCCTTAAAATTTCTTTTCCTGTTTACCTTCTCATGCTCCTTGTATTTGAATGTCAAACTTTCTATTAAGCTCTGGTTTTATCAAGAATGCTTGAAAGTCCTCCACCTCATTGAATGACTGTGTTGTCCCCTGAACCATTATACTCAGTTTTGCTGGGTAGGTGATTCTTGGTTTTAATCCTAGCTCCTTTGATTGCCGGAATATCATATTCCAGGCCCTTTGATCCTTTAATGTAGAAGCTGCTAGATCCTGTATTATCTTGATTGTGTTTCCACAGTATTCAAATTGTTTCTTCTTGGCAGCTCGTAATATTTGCTTCTTGATCTGGGAACTCTGGAACCTGGCTATAATATTGCTAAGAGTTTTTTGGGGGGGATATTTTCAAGAGGTGATTGGTGAATTCTTCCCATGTCTATTTTGCCCTCTGGTTCTAAAATCTCAAGGCAATTTTCCTTGAGAATTTCCTGAAGGATGATTTCTAGGTTCTTTTTTTGATCATGGCTTTCAGGTAGTCCAATAATTTTTAAATTGTCTCTCCTGGATCTATTTTCCAGGTC
>CM053584.1:180840871-180851126 GCA_028627135.1 Pseudochirops cupreus | reverse complement strand
AGCTGAGAGGGCTTATTCAGCCATCAGGGTCAGAGTCCCACTGGCCTGTGGTCCTCTACATCTCCCCCTTTCTTTTGTTGTAGGTGTAGGTAATGCAGGTCAGTGGCAACTTCATACAGAGTGCATGTCTAGCACTGACAACATAGGGGAACAAGACAAACTGCAAGGAGACACAATATAATCAAGGGAAGAAGGGGTGAAAGCAACATATATAACCAAACTTTTGCCAATCATAATCAGACCTATTATTTTACTGGTGTTACACAAATAGGAGGAAATCTATAACCATACTTCATCAATAACCTCCTTTCTAGTAAATCTAGTTCATCCCCTTCAGCTATAACCACCTCTTTCACATTCTCAATCAACAGCAATAAATCTTCATTTATCCTTTCTTGTTTCTCTAAAGCTATTGAGATATTTCTCTGCAACTGTTGTACAAATTTAGCGGTGTTTGTCTGTAAAGAGGTGATAGATACTGCAAGAACAGCAGAAGACACAATAATTGACGCTAGCATTATAATGCCAAGTGTAATACACAGAATATACCTCTTCCACCTTCCCCTTTTCACCAATTGCATAAGTATTCAATCAGAAGGGCTACCAAAGCACCCAACACTATTTAAAGGGCAAAAGGAGCTTGAGTTACAATCATAGTATGGTTTATACACTGTGGAAATTGACATCGAATACAAGTAACATTCCATAAGGACCCTGAATGTTTGTTTTCTGTGGTGATGTATCTTCTGAGAAAAACAAATTGACAGGGAAGACAAGCAGCCAAATTGGCATAAATGGTATTGTTTGTATGTGTATATCCTCCTTGATAAGCATGCACAACTGTCACTAAGCCATTAGTTGCAAAAGCTTTCCACAAGTCTGTTGAGTCCATCGTTGTTCTTGATCACCCTCTGCTGTGGTTCCCAGGGTTGGTTTATTTAGGGTGAGCAGTGTCAGTAGGGCCAGGCAGCTCTGCGCCCTCAAGTGGGTCATCCTGTTATGGGGGCATCTTCTCCTTCTGGAGGGGTGGTGGCAGCATATTTGCTGCATCAGATGCATCCTTTAAAGGGTCCATGAACACTAGAGCACGTTGTTGTGGTATCCAGATTGAAGCGGCTTCATCACCTGGGAAAATACAAACATACTCTTTCCCCCAATAATCACTGTCCCAGATCCCCTCCAAGTGTTGGTGGCCAGGTCCTTCCATATTACCTATGTGGCCTGGTTCTTTTGTTCTATTACAGGGTGTTCCACCCTTGTCTCTCCTTTTCTTTTGTTTTTGAAGGAGTTTTGATGTCTCTGTGTTTTCTCTCCATGATTGCTTGGCCAGTAGGATTGTAAGAAACACTTGTATTATGAATTATGGCATAATTTTTACAAAACATAAAAAATGCCTTAGAGCAGTGGTTCTCAACCTTCCTAATGCCATGACCCTTTAACACAGTTCCTCATGTTGTGGTGACCCCCAACCATAAAATTATTTTCATTGCTACTTTATAACTGTAATTTTGCTACTGTTATGAATCTATCTGATATGCAGGATGTATTTTCATTGTTACAAATTGAACATAATCCACAGGTTGAGAACCGCTTCCTTAGAGGTATATGCTGGGCCATTATCAGTCTTTATTTGACAAGGTACCCCAAGAATGATAAAGCAATACAATAAACGTGTGACAACATGTGAGGTGAACTCTCCAGAGAGAGCCATGGCCAAAGTAAATGATGAAAAGGTATCTACTGTAACATGGACATATTGAAGCCAGCCAAAAGACGGAATGTGAGTAACATCCATTTGCCAGATATAATTAGGGTAGAGTCAATTACTTGGCCTTTGAGCTCTTTGCCACAGTATAACTCTGCTTCCAAAAAGGAGAGCTTTGTCCCAAATCTCTGGGGTTTTCTTAACTGCCACAGCTATTAGGGAGGCACCATCTCTACAGCCCCCACCAGCTTTGGCTCGCTGGTCACACACCTCAGGACCACCAGCCAAGACCATGATCCTGATCCAGGAAGATTAAGGCAAGAGTGCTTAGCTTCTGAATGGTTACTTGCCCCCCCGCCCCCAGATCTGCAGGCTGGGAGCTGTAAAGCAGCCATGTGGGGGTGACTGTAGAACTGCCACATCCACTGCTTCTCACTCCAGGGGTAGAGTCCAGACCGCACTCTGTCCCCCCCAGATCTAGGAGAGTTCCACTGACCTTTTACTTTGTCTTTGGCATTTATGGGTTGATAATTCTGGAAACTGCCAAAGCTGCTGGTGATCCACTCTCCCGAATGCTCCAGCTGCAGTTGGTCCAGGCTGCCTTGGGGCTAAAACTGGGACTTACACAGGCTGAGCTCAGCTCCCAGCACACTGTGATGAACCCTTCCTGTCTGCCTGCAGAGCTGCCTTCAGTGGGAGATTGGTTTCTCTCTGTCACTTTGTGGTTTCTGTAGCTCTAAAAGTTGTTTAGAGTCATATTTCATAGGTATTTGAGGTGATTACAGGAGGAGCTCACAGAGTTTTCCTGCTTCTACCCTGCCATCTTGACTCCACCCCCTCAACAAATTTATTTTTCTGAAAACACATTAACAAAGTGAAAATAAATAAATTAGCAACCCTACAGCACATACTAAATTGAACAATCTCAAAAATTAGTGAAGAAATAGAAAACTTTAACAAAAATACTGATAACATTGACTTTTTTTCTAAAACACTAACAAAATTGATATGTCATTAGCTAACCTGATTGGTCAAGCAAGGAATATCATATTATCAAAATCAATCATGAATGACATGAATTCCTAACAAATAGAAAGGGAATAAAAATTATCTAGGTACACAACAACAAAACTGATTTTTCAAAGGAAGGTGAAAAGTGCCACTAAAAGAAAAACCAAAAATGTACCCAAGCTAAGCAGACAGAAATAGAGATCTAAACAGTCCAATTTTAGAAAAAGAAAATGTCCAAGCCATAAACTTCCAAAGGGGAGGAAAACAAATTAGATTTAAAAGTGAATTCTTTCAATCACTTAAACAGCAAGTAATATTTATGCCATAACAAGTACCATGCCCTTGTCCTGTCACCAATCATGCCTTGCCAAATCTCAACCCTAAATTACTCCCAACACCTGCCTCTTTTGCTCCTATTCACATGCTGCTGAATAGAGCTGAAGGGAATTATGAAATTACTACAAGTGTGCCCCCTAAATTGTCATCTGATCTTACCGGACCCTCACTACAGTAAGATGAACATTCCAATCTTCCCTAGTTGATTTGCTATCTCACTCCCCACAGTAACTATTGCAAAACTTCTGGACTCTTCTTAAGTTTCTTATCCACCCTCTCAGCTCTGAACTTTTCATCATAGTTTACAAATAAAAAAAAAATTGAGGTCATTCACTCCTCACCTCCTCATTCAGGTATCCCCCTACCTCCATTCTTTCCTTCTTTGTTCTAACCTCAAATGAAGAGGTAACTCTTCTTGCAAAAGCCAGCCCTTCTGCATGAACCCTTGATCCCTCTCCCAAGCTCTCTAGCATATTGCCCCTATTCACATTCCCATTCTGTCTCTTCTCTGTAATTGTTACCTATCTTCTAATTCCTTCATTTTCTAAATGGGAAGAAAAGAAGGCAGATTTTATTGATTAAAAAACAAATCAATTTAAAAAATAATACAAAGTTACATAGTAATTTCCCATTTACTAAATCTAATGGCCTTTTCTCAGTCTTTAATACTTTTTTTTTGAGGGGGGAAGTTAAGGAAATTGGGGGGAAGTGATTTGCTCAAGGTCACACAGTTAAATGTCCAGTGTCTGAAGCTGGATTTGAACTCAGGTCCTCCTGATTCCAGGACTGGTTCTTTATTTACTGTACCACCTGGATATCCCTCCTAATACTTCTTAATAACTTCTTTGAAGCCTTTGATACCCTCTTCTCATGGATACTCTCTCCTTTCTAAATTTTCATGACATTGTTCTATCATGGCTGTCTTCCTCAGGCTCCTTTGCTGAACAATCATTTATCTCATATCTACTAAACATGGGTGTACCTCCAGTGATGTGTCCTGGACCTTCTTCTCTTTTTTTGCCTATGCTATCTCACTTGTTGATCTCGTTAACTCCCATGGGTTCCTTTCTTGGAGGGTAATTTCCAGAGCTATATATTCAGCCCCAACTTCTTTCCTGAACTACAGTAATGCATCAACAACTGTCTTTTGGACAGGAATCTCAAACTCTATCTGTTCAAAACAGAACTCATTATATTTTCCCCCAATTATACCCTCTTCCTAACTTCTCTATTATGACAAGGATACCATCCTTCTCATAGTCTCTAAAGCTCTCAAGCTCAGTTTTCTCCTTGATTCCTCAGTTGCACTCACCCCATATATCTAATCTTTTGCCTAATTGTGTTATTCTGTGTTTATAGCATCATTCATACATGACCACTCCTCTCTATCACAATATAGCCATCACACTAGTTTACTTCATCACCTCCCTACTAGAATATTACAATAGCTTTCTAATTGATCTCCTGCCTCAAATTTCTCCTCACTGCAATGAATTCATCCTTCATTCAGCTATCAAAGTGATTTTTCTAAAACTTAGTAATAATCATATGATCCTGCCTCTCTACTGCCTTCTCTACTGAGCTCCAGTGGCTCCCTGTTTCCTATAGGATGAACTAATCCTGCAATTTTTGAAGTTCTTCAGAACATGACTCTTTGCTACATTTTCAGACTTCTTATATTTTATTGCTCTCCACTTACTCTATGATATAGATAAACTGGCTTATTTGCTGTTCTTAAAATATGGCACTCCATCTCTAAGGTAAAGGTCTTGGCTGTCTCTCAAGCTAGAATGTTCTATGCCCTCCCCTCTACCTCTTAATTCCCCAGGCTTTCTTCAAGATAGCTCAAATCCCATCTTTTACAGTAGGTCTTTCTTGATCTCAAGCTGCTAATACCTTTGCTTCTTAGATTACCTTCCATATATTCAGTATATATCTTATGTGTACCTGTCAACTCACAATTAGAATGTAATCTTCCTGAGAAGGTGAATTGTTTTGGTCTTTCTTTCTATACACAGGCCTTAGCCTAGCCCTAACACATAATAAATGCCAGCTGATTGATTGACAGATTACTGACAAGACACCAAATGGAGCTAAATCAAGTAATTTAAAAATTATTTTAGAAGAACAAGAGATCTAGAATCTCGAGGGAAATAGTGAGGGAAAGAACAAATTAAGGAATCATGAAATTACCAGACCTTAAATATATTATCAGGAAGGGGAAATGGAAAAGTAGATCAGGAGACAAAGCTCAGTAAATAACAAACAGAAATAATAATAAAGTAACCCAATGCGTGTCAAGTCCAAAAACATGTTATTATATTTTTTATAACACCTGCAGGGAAAACTGGAAAGTAGTTTAGCAGAGACTAATTTGAGACCAAAATTTTATACTGTTGTTCTCGATGGAATCTAACTCATGCTAGTTGAGTAATGCAGGTTTTGGATTAAAATGCAAACGTTTAAATGGATATGGTTCTCCTCCACCTCTCTAGTTCTCCAGGGTGGCGATGCTGGGCCACGAAAACACAAGGGGAAAACAGAATTCTGCTAAACCTCCAGCACCAAAACCTCAAAATTTAGGCTTTTTATGCATCATGTGGCAAGGAAAGCATGCAAGTGGTTCAAGCCCTTGTGTCTTGTACCAATCCCATCCTGAGGCCTATCTCTTTACCCCCTAACAGGAAAATTATACTAGCCTATGTAAAAACAGATGCTTACAATACCACAGTCACATACCACTATCATCTCAACATGGATATATGAACTGAATATAAAAGATCACACCATAAAAGAAGTTAGATGAGAATTGAAATCAGGCATATTTTATAACTATGGTTGGGAAAGTTATTAACTAAACAAGAAGGGCATAAAATATAAAATAGGCTTTTTTGACTCTACAAAATAAATAATAAATGATATCAATGAATATAGAATTAGAAAAGAAACTATAGGGTAGAAATATATTTGCATCAAATATAAGCAAAATACATACATGACAAAGAACCATTCCCAAGTAGGTCATCTAATGGATACTACTATCATTTTTCAAAAGCAGACTCACAAACTGTAAATGACATTCTGAAAACATTCTAAATAAATAGTAAATGAAATGCAGATGAGACAACTTTGATTTTTTTTGTCTTACAACTTGCAAAGTGACTTAAAAAATGGAAACAGTGCAGTATGGAAGGATAGTGGGAAAATAGTTACATTGATAAATAATGGGAGCAGCCATGAAGTGGCCAAGATATTAAGTTTGAATTATTAGGGTGACTAAATTACCCATACCTTTAGGGTTCCCACTAATGGGTAAATACTCCCAAGGAAGTTGACAAAAGCAAAACACTCTCACACACACACACACACACACACACACATACACACACACGCAAACAAAGTATAGTCCATAAATGTAATGGAATACTATTTTGGAGTAAGATTACTGGATTTGAGGAAATGGAGGAGGGAGATAATCAAGTTAGAGCTAATACAGTATATATATGGATAGAATTCAATGTGGAAAAAACTTGATTGAACTCAAGCACAAATTGATCATCGCAGAGAAGACAAAGGTCAACATAGGAAAGCAGTGATTCTATTCAAGACATTTGCAGAATATAATGCAATAAAGGAAATATAATCTTGGCAAAGGTGTTCACTACTATAATGGAGGAAATTGAACAGAGAGTCCAAGTACAAGATGGATTCCCAGTTGGGGGTGAGGTCTTTCAGATAGTCCTGTTTCCAAATGATTTGTGCTCATTGCATCAATCCCTATAACACTGCAGAACCTCCTAAATGAGACCCATAATTACCTTTTTTTGGGGGGGGGGAAGACAATCAGGATTAGGTAATTTGCCCTGAGTCACTTTTAAATGTCTGTGGTTGTATTTGAACTCAAGTCCTCTTGACTCCAGGGCCTGTGCTCTAATCACTGTGCCACCTAGCTGCCCCCTACAACTACTTGAAAGAGTTTGATCTTTCTATTTATATAAGAAAAACAAACCAAATAAAGATTGTTATTCAGTCCACGATATGCAGTTGAATGGACAATAAATAGAATCTATGCATTATTATATGTGTGTGTGTATGTTTGTGTGTGCATATACACATATATATGATGCATGTATGTGTATGCATATAGATATCTGCATGTAGAGATAGATATCAATAGAAATAGACAGTTCCTCCTTTCTCGTTCTCCCTTCCTTTTGTCCACATGGGGTATCACACCCTTACCTGCAGGTGCTCTGTCCAAAGGAATGGATATTTTGATGACTGAAACCTAGCCAGGTATTTTGGAGTTTACAGGTTAGATTTCTTCCTTAAAGACCATGTCTTAAACCCAATTCACTCTGACTTTCATTGGTCAACAATAGTCCCCAGCCCAAAGTTCACTTTAATGGTCATTGTCTGGGCCACTATGGCTCAGAGTGAATGTAAATAGTAGTTGTTTCTGTTTGGCCAGAAATTCTGAGGGTCTTTTCCCCCCAGATTGAATCTTTTTTTTTGATTAGGTAAAAGAGGCTATTCCTTGGCTTACTGCCAAGGAGTATCAGTCAAACTGAGAACTTGGAAAGACCTTAGCTTTAAAAGGCCAATGTCTTTCACTGCATTCAAGGCTATCTCTAGTTATACTGATCCATATCTTGCCACTGGATCCAGATGACTCCAGAAGAGTGAGGTTGGTAACTTTGCACAGCACTCTCTCAAATCCAATTCATTTGCAAGTCACTACATTACCTTCCTGATGTCATGGTCTTCCTTGAGAATGAAGAACAAGCTGGGGAGGATTCTGGGAAGATGGCAGAGAAAAGTCAGAAAATTTCAAGCTCTAAAGATTTTCCTCCACAAAGGAGATAAAATAATTCCTCAGGGTGAACACAGAGCAGGGGCAGAACCAAGGACCCCTGGGGACAATAAAAGATCTGAAGAAAAATCCCAGGATGAGGTTTCATCCTTGTGAAGAATAAACACTTTCAGGCTAGGGACTGCTTAAACAACAAGAAGCAAGCCCAGGAGTTAGCTGGGTTGGGAAGCTGCCTCAGACCCATCTACAGGAACTTTTACCACCACCATACCCTTCCCTCCCCGACAGTGAGGGGAGTTGGGGAAACTCAGCTGATAAGGAATGCCAGACTCAGCTGTGCTGCAGAGAAAGGAAGGGTGAGAAGGAACCACCAGAAGTTCAAAAGCAGTAGGGTGGTATGTCACTGACTATGAGCACTTAGAGGAGGCTTGGAGGTCTTTGTTTTGGTTCCATGTCAGAGGGGAAAACTGAAGAGGATCAGAGACCAGAGGCACCACCACCCTCATGCCCCAGATGATTACAAAAACTAAATTATTATCACCTCCCCAAAAAAATGCACAAGCAAAAGAGAAGGAATCCAACCAATGAGAATTACTCTGGGGGTAGAGAAGACTGGGATTTATTGCAGAGGAGGATATTGAGAAAAAGAATGTCAAATGGTAACCTGCCCAAAAAGAATTCATAGAAGAACTTTTAAAATATTTTAAAAATAAAATGAGAGAGATTGAGGAAAAACTAAAAAAAAAAATCTAAGAAATACAAGAAAATTATGAAAAGAAAGTCAAACAACTAGAAAAGGAGATCCATAATCTTAAGGAAGAAAATGACTCCTTGAAAATCAGAATTGGCAAAGGGAAGCCAGCAAAGTCATAAGAGATCAAGAAATAACGAGACAAAATATAAAGAATGAAAAAATAGAAGAGAATGTGAAACATCTAATAAGAAAAACAATTGATCTAGAGAATAGATCATGAAGAGAAAACACAAGGATAATTGGACTACCTGAAAGCTATAGTCAAAAAAAGAATATTGATACAAGAACACAAGAAATAATTAAAGAAAATTGTCTTGGGGGCAGCTAGGTGGCACATTGAATAGAGCACTGGCAATAGAGTCATGAGGACCTGAGTTCAAAACTGGCCTCAGACACTTAACACTTACTAGCCATGTAACCTTGGGCGTCACTTAACCCCAATTGCCCTACCTTCCCCCCTCCAAAAAGAAAAAAAGAAGATTGTCTTGAAGTATTAGAACAAGAAGGGAAAGTAGAAATAGAAAAAAATCTGATAACCACTTGAAAGAAATCTCATGAGAAAAACCCATAAGAATATTATAGTCAAAGTCTAAAACCCCTAGCTCAAGGATAAAATATTGAAAGGAAAAAGAAAAAATCAATTTGTATATGGCAGTGCCATAATCAGAATTACACAAGACCTGGAAACGGCAAACTAAATAAGACCACAGATCTTGAAACATTATATATCAAAAAGCAAAAGAACTGGGTTTCTGCCTGAAAATATCATACCCAGCAAAGCTAAGCATAGTTCTGAATGGAAAAAAAAATGAACATTTTGTTTAAAAAAAAAGAAAACAACCTGAACTTAATAGAAGATTTGACATACAAGAGTCAAGAGAAACATAAGGTACGTACCAAAGACCAACTACAAGGGACTCACAAAGGACAGACTATTTACTTTTTATGTACATAAAATGTACATCTAAGATTGTCATTAGTAATTGTATAGTTCTTAAGAAAGATTGGAGAAGACCTGAGTGTGATATGACTTTAAAAAGCAAAATCATTCAGGAACAGATAAAAAGAGTAATTATTTTATACAAATGAGGTTCAAAAGGAAGAACTGATACAGAAGAATTAGATGGTGGAGGAAGGCTGGTAGTTCTTGGAAACCTACTTTCATCAGGAATGGGTTCCAGAGGGTTCAATACATATACATTTAGAAAAGTATAAAAGGCTTCTAAATTTAGAAAGAAATAAAATGCTAAGGGGATGGGGAGTGGGAGAGGATAAGGGAGGGATCTTTAGAGGAGAGGATAAGAGAATAGGTTAAATGTGTGTACCAAAGAGTTTTTAGATTTATGAGAATGGGATTGTTGGAAGGGGGATAGGGTAAGTAATAGGAGGGCAAGGTAGTGGGTAGAAGTAAAATAGAGAAGTCAGGAGGGATAGGAAGTTAGAGATATGCACAAATATAAAAACAAAGATCAGGAAGTAGACTCTGTTAGGGAAAGTATATGTATGTATGTATGGGTATATATATATATATATATATATATATATGTATATATATACATACATATATGTATATATCCAAATTTATGTATAATTCACACTTAATTGTAGCAGAGGCAGGGAGGAAGTAGGAAGAAGA
>CM053584.1:180823379-180840771 GCA_028627135.1 Pseudochirops cupreus | reverse complement strand
TTATGTATTTCAGTTCTAGTATTTAAGTCTAAAATTTTTTTAAAAAGATTAAAAAAGAGAGGAAAAGCAAAAAACAAAAAAACAACAGTTTTTCCTTACAAGGTACTGAAACCTCCCTGCAAACTTAATTGGTCTGGGGAAAGAAGGCCTAATACCATTAATGTAGGTTCCCATTGCCTCGGTACAAAATCCCCACATGAGGAATCGAAGCTTCTTCTCTCAAGTCAGACACAGACTTCTGACCAGTTTGTTGTTGCTGTTCAGCCATGTCTGACTCTTCGTGACCTCATTTGGGGTTCTCTAGGCAAAGATACTGGAGTGATTTGCCATTTCCTTCTCCAGCTCGTTTAACAGGTGAGAAAACTGAAGAAAACAGGGTTAAGTGACTTGTCCAGGGTTATACAGCTAGGAAATGACTGAGGCCAGATATGAACTCAAGAAGATGATTCTTTCTGACTCCAGGCCTGGAATTCTACTCACTACACCACCTAGCTGCCTGTAGGTGTGGCAGATATGGAGACAGCAAAGAAGTACCTAACTTAATCAATGCTGTATCCATGCTGAATATCCTTTTCCAGGTATAGCTAAGTAAACTCCATTTGTTAACTGTTAGATGGCTGTAAGTTGTTCATTTTCTCCTAATCCTGAACCTGAATTATCAGACAAGCCTAAATCAGTCTGGTCCAGAGCACTCTATCAGTGAGATCACAGCTTCATTTGTGTATTTGAGTGTTTTCTTAGGTAAATGGCTTAATTCTGCCTAAGGCATTAGTTTCCAAATTCTGTATAGTAATTAGAAAAATTCTACTATATTTTTAAAAAAGTATTTGTGCTTTCCCACTTTTCATTAAAAAAATCTACATGAATAATTTTTAGTTCATATTTTATTATAATACAGTTAAGAATTTATGACAATTTCACAATGACACACAAAGTTCAAACACATAATAAAGTAATATAACATATTTGTTGGTAAATCCTTTTCAATATTCATATTTATAACTTATAAAAATAATCATAAAAAGTATTATTTATGTGATTAGATTTATTTCTAAAGACAAATTTCTCAAAATGTGATATCATTTATTGCTATTTATTCTTTTTAACCAAAAAAGGAGATCAACATTTGTCATTATACAATGTATTGATAAGAAATCCCATTTCATAAATATAACAAAATCTTCAGATTCAAATCCTTATTTCAACTTACTATCAAAAGGCAAAAATCTATGTACTGTTAAAATTCAGGAATAAAATTGAATTATCAGTTTTCCATAGCACATAGGACTCCTTATTCATTTATATTTAGAAATCTCTAAGTTTTTATAATAAAAAGAGATTTGCTTCTACAAACCAATCAAGTGTTTAATAAGCAGGTCTTTACTTTTTTGCATTAATTTATTATTATTTCATTTAAAAATATTTACCAAATGCATGTTTTATAAAGAACTTTTTGTTATAATGGAAGTTGTTTCCTCTTTATCATTGTCACTATGAAAAATGTGGGGGAGGCTAGGTGGTGCAGTGAACAGAGCACGGGCCCTGGAGTCAGGAGGACCTGAGTTCAAATTGACCTCATACACTTAACACTAGCCATGTGACCTTGGGCAAGTCACTTAACCCCAATTGCCCTGCCTTCCCCCCTCTAAAAGAAAAATCTGTTTCTCACCTTTGCTCCTTTAATTCAGCCCTTCTAAGTTCTTTGGTATGAGAAAGTCAGTGTGTTTTACAACAATATAAACATATGCTATTTTAGGGGTTGGAATTCTACATTTATGATCCCATAATTTTTGAAAATGCATAATCTAATAATATTTTCTCGTATCATTTTAATCAAAAAGCCATTATTTATATTGAAAATGACTACTACTTGTGACATTGCCATTAATAAGACTGCTTATAAAAATATGACTGCAAAGTAAGAAATCATCATCAATTTCAACAACATATTAGTGTATATATGTAATAAAATAAGCATCTTTACAACTGTTACTTTGTCTACTTGCAATAAAAATAGGACAATTTTTAGCTTCTCAATTATTTGATCATAAAGATTTTTAGACATATGTACGTCTCTTTTCTATCATATTACACACAAATGGAAATATTACATAATTCAGCAAGCATTATTTAGAACACGTCAATATCCATAGGTTTTTCTCTCTTCAAAGCACTTTTCCCTAAAGCAATTTGTAATTTCACAAAGAAAAGTGACTAAAATATTCCTAACCTCTGATTTATAGATTTTTCTGCTGTACATATGCCCCAAGGAGGTCAATTAAAAAAACAACAACAATTTCACATGTTACATCAAAATACTCACTGCAGGTCTTTTTTTTTTTTAAGGTAGAAATAAGGAACTAGAAATAAAGTCCTTCGATTAGGAAATGGACAAATAAATTGTAGTCCATGAATATAATGAAATATCACCATGCCGCAAGAAATGAATATGATGAATCCAAAGAAGCATATGAAAACAGTTGAGTTGGAGCAAAGTAAACAGAACAGGGAAAACAACTCATTCAATGACTATGAAACCGTAAGTAGAAAAAGCGCTACAGCGGAAAGGGCCAGGGCTTTTGAGTCAGGAGACACAGGTTCACCACCTGCTGCCTGTGTGACCTTGGATAACTCACCCAATCTCTAGGCCTCAGTCTCCTAATTTGTAAAATGATGGGCTGGGCTTAAAGGAGAGAACTGAGCCCTTCCAGCTCTAAATCTATGAAGTTTTGAGCCCACGGACAAAACAATCAAAAACGATCAAAAATCTGAGAAGTTAGAATGGCTAAGGCTGGCCTTCACCCCCACTGTTTTGATGAGGTGAGTTACAATAGGTATCGAACACAGAATATACAGGCAGACTTTTTTTTGCACGTTGATTATTTTTGCTTGAGTTTTTTTTCCCCTCTTTTTAAGTCTTTGTTACAATAAATAGGTTTCTGGAAGGAAGAGTGGAGCAGTAATTGGGAAAATGGGAAATATGGGTGACATAAAAGCAAAGTAAATCAATACATTTTAATTTTTAAAATATATAGTATATTGTATTTTCTGGATTTGGGCTTTTTAAATGTATTTTCCTGCATTTCCACTACTTAAATTGCCTATATGGTCTTTAGTAGAATAGCTAGTTTTAGTTATTCCAGGTCTTTTCAAACCACCTATGCATTTATCTATTTTTAAAAAACATATTATTTTGTCTTAAAATATTAGAGATAAGAAATATTAGAGCTAATTCAATTTGAATTTTATTATAGAAAATTTCATATAATTACTTGTAACTATTCTTTATTTGTTTCAAAAAATTTTTTAAAGCTGCAACTTTGGGAGAAAGAAGTTTATTAGATTACCAAAATAAATGGCATTGAGAAATGGTACTTTTAACTGCTACTCAAATATGTTCAGCTTCAAGTTGAGACACTTCACATTTTAATCCAATAAGAAGCTTAATGACGGAACTTATCTGTGAGCCAATGGTAATTGACAGAGAAAATGTCATATCATGGCCAGGTCAAGATTCAGTTAGGTACCCTATTAATCAGGCCTGCATTCAATGTGAGTTGAAATTAATACTTTTGTTAGTCTTGCTTTTTTTGACTTTGATTTGAAGTTTGTTTTGATTGAAAAAAAAAGATATGCAGGAGTTGTGCTACAAAATATTCAATACTTTTGGCCTTTGTTTCTCCCTATCCCACCTCAGAAAATTTTACACACCTTCAGAGTACATGCCACAGTTTGGAAAACCCTAATGACTGCAGGTAGGTGGCATAGTGGATGGAGCTCCAGATCTAGAGTCAGCAAGACCTGAGTTCAAATCGGATCCCAGACACTGCCTAACTGTATGGCCCTGGGCAAATCACTTAACCCTGTTTACCCCAGTTTCCTCATGTGTAAAATGTGCTGGAGAAGGAAATGGCAAACCACTCCAGTACCTTTGCCAAGAAAACCCCAAAATAAGGTCACTGAGATTCAGACACAACTCAGCAACAAAAGTATCCCTAACTCTTGACAGGCTGTAGTGAATCTACCTGCTTCTTCCGAGTGTAGTGTGTGTGTGTGTGTGTGTGTGTGTGTGTGTGTGTGTGTGTGTGTGTGTGTGTGTGTAAGAGAAAGAAACCATCATATGGAAGAATGTTATATTCTTCAATTGAAATACCTTATCTCAAAATGTTTAAATCTTTCTCCGGACGGAGTAGATATTTTGGGAAGGTATAAAAAGACATATTGTTAGCATTCTCTTAGGCTTAAGGGAAAGAACCAAGCCAATTTATTTCTTTCAAACTTGTATTTCTGTTACTATGCCTCTTTTCAATGTTACTTGTTTTCCTTTCTAATTAAATGCTTGCTTCTGATCTCTGACTACCAAGCACCGGTAGAGATCCATAGGATCTTTGTTTGTAAATGATTAACTTGCTAATAGCTTACAGCAGAATTCACATTTATATTCTATTACAAAGCACTTATATAGCTCTACATCTATGATTATATGACATGGTCTCATTTGATCCTCATAAGCAACTCTATGAGGTAGATTGGGTAAGCATTATTATTACCCCCTCCTCATTTTTAAAGAGAAGAAACCAGGACTAAGAAAGTTAAAGTGACTTGCTTAAAGTCATACATCTAAAAAACAATCAAGCTAGGTTTTTTGACTCCTACTTCAGAAGTTCATTTTTCTTTACAGTTAAATAAAAGCTGAAATAAAGAAATAGAGAAAACAAAATTGTGTCATTTTAGAATCCACCTTCTTAGTTCTCCTTCCTTTTGTTCTTGGTTTAAGCCAGGCTTTATTCAGGCTCATAGTTCTCTGACCCTTCAAACTGGTTTTCTCTCTCAGTTTATATCCCAACCTAAGTCAATCAGAATGGCACCCTAGGTTTGCTTCTACTTAGATCACCCTCCCAAAGTGATTTACTCTGCAGTTTTCCTGAAGGGCCCACTCTTTTTACCTTTCCTTTCTTCTATTTTATAGAATCACAACATTTAGTAGTTGCAAGGGACCTTAGGGACCATCTAGTTCAAGTCTCTCATCTCTGTTTTTAATTTTTATTAATGTCACTTGTTTTTACATAGCTGTTACTTAACAATAATTTGCTCCCCAACCAGCTACCCAGAGAGTCAACCCTTGTGACTGTAAGCTCACGCCGCCAACTAGGTTGGATACCCAGGCAGATGGATATGACTACTCCTAGAGTTCTAGGGGTAAACCTCTCCTCCTTACCTGTGGTAGTATACTTTCACTAACAATCAGCCACAGCAGCTAGGTGGTGCAGTAGATAAGAGTACCAGCCCTGGAGTCTGCAGGACCTGAGCTGAAATCTTGCCTCAGACACTGTGTAACCCTGGGCAAGTCACTTAATCACGACTGTCTCCAAAACATCAAAAACAATCAGCCACTATACTCAATCCTTTAATGAAAATATTTATTCAAGTGGCTTTTCAAGAACAGTGATTATAAAGCAATTTCCCCCAAAACCTGTGGGCATTGTCTCCCATAGATACATGCAGAGTCTGTGTGGAAAAGAGTGAGAACCAATTGAAAAGGGAAAGGTAATGAGCAATATATGTAGGGAACATTATGTGACCAAGACAAGTTAAAATTCTGGAACTGCAAGTCCCTGATTTCCTTTCTTTTTTCAGAAGGTTCCTGTGTTCATTGTGAGGCATAGTATCAGTGATCCAATGATTAATGAATAGTTGGGTTGGTTCCTTGAAAGGCATGAAATCATTACTGGACAAGTAGTTTTGTTCTTCATAACGTGTGATGCCTTGGCTGGACAAGTCAATACACTGCTAAGATGGGGTGATGAGGTTACTCAGCTGTTGAGCTTGCTCCTCTTTGGGCTTGGATGCTGCTAGTCACTGTACAACTGCTGCCAACCTGGGCTGAGACACTGGATCCTTCTCAGGGTTTAACTGGATAGATTGATTTGCTAGATCCCAGGGTCTGATCATCAATAAACAGCCTCAGTCTTTCACTGCCTTAAGTCGCAAGTGTGACTGGATTGTATAGTACTGTCTTCAGCTGGAGCGTTACAGTACACTTTTTAGCTAGAATTATTGTTGTTTATTCTTCCTTCTCAAAGAAGACCAATGACATCACCAGGGTGACGTTTTGACTTGCAAGCGAATTGGATTTAAATCAGGCAGACAGAGCTGTTCGGAGTCAACAGTCTCACTCCCTCCTCCAGAGTCATTCAAGTCCAGTGTGGCAAGATACAGGTCAAGATGACTGGTGATGTCTCTGGAGTGGAAGACCCTGGTTTTTTTAAGCTAAGGTCTTTCTCAGGTCTCAGTCTGAGGGAAGAGTCATTCAGCTGGGTACTAATTTGTTCAACAACTCTTAGCCTAGGATTAGTAGAAGCTTCTCCACTTTGAATTCCCTAGAGTCTTCGTATGCAATTGAGTTATTCAAGCCCCAGATTCCAATTTAGAGAGTGTTTTACTAACGTTTGAAAAAGCCTAACCTTCACATTTCTATTACTTGGGTTTTTGCCCTTTAAGGCGTTCAGTTTTGTGAATATAAAAAGAGAGGGAACAATCTTAAAAGCAGAAGAATAAAAGAGAAAGAGGAAAAAAAGTACTTCAGCAAAACTTACTCAATAGTATGCACATTGTTCTAAATCCAGTTCCCCCCACCTTCCATCTCTGAAGAGAGGGAGGTTCCTCCCCTCTTCTCTTCAGTCGAATGTTTTTCTTATAATTACTTAACATTTAGTTTCTTTTTAATTTTTTTCTATTTACATTGCAACGCCCTTGTTTCAAAGAAGGGGAACCAGAGCTCCTGAGGGGTTCTATGCCACACAGTTAGTTATAAGGGTAGATAAAGGACTAGAACCTGTCTCTTCATTTCTATTCCAATGCTCTATCACTTCATCATGCATCATGCACCCTCTTTAGTTCTTCAATTTTCCTCTCCCTGACACTCCCATAGGGGAATATATAATGACTCTGGTGTTCAAAGGATCTAGGATGAAGTCTTGTTTCTCCCACTTAACTACCACTGTCACCTTGGGCAAATCTCTTAACCTGCCTGCCTGTTTCAGGTTTTAGATTTACGATCTGTTTCTTTGTATTATACTAAATCTTGTGATTCAGTCCAACCCTCTCATTTTACAGATAAGGAAACTGAGTCTGGAGAAGCTAAGTGGCATTCAACAGGATCACACAGGTGGCAGAGATGTAATTTTACTCCAAGTCCTCTGATTCCAAATCCAGGATCTCCACCACCCCCCTCCCTTACACCAGATAGTTTGCCTAGGGTACGGGTATGCACAGCCTAGTGGGTGTGCCCATCGCCTCCATCTAAGTGTTCAATCCATTTCGTGTATGTAGGGATTTTGCATTAATGAGACCTTAGAAACTAGTATGAGACCCTTAAAAAAAATTAACTGGAGGGGAGAGGACTTCCAACTGGGGCCAACTAATTCTCGCAAATGGGACAATGCCCCACTGTCGTTATAGCTTAGCCAACACACCCCAGATTCAGCCCTCTCGGGCCCACCGCCCAATCCGTGGGCCCTGCCCGCTATCTGGATGCTCTCAGTCCCCCTTCTTTCCGGGTCCCTCTTCAGACTGATGACCCTCCGCAGGGCCTCAGGAGCAGCCCCTACTCTCTCCAGCAGTTTTGGGACACACCTCTCGGGAGAACTGCGTATTTCCGCGTGGTAGGGAAGCCCCGGCTACGTCCGCTGTGCGCTCCAGCCTGGGTTCCAGGTCCCTGAGAAGTTCTTTAAGGAGCCCAAACCCCGAAGCAGCTCTGGCTCCTACTGTTCGGCCCCGCCCCCTCCCGAGCGAAGCCGGGAGCTCGAAGCTGTGAGCTCAGAGGCAGCCCAGCCCGGGGGCGTCACCGAGTGTGGCCACCCAGTTCCAGCTCCAGCTCCACGCCGGAGTCCTCTTCTCTTCTCCACCTCCTCTTCTTCCCTCCCTTTCCTTCTCGGTCTTAGAACGCAGACCCAACGCCCATCTAGGCACCGAGCCCGAGACGGACAGCATCTGCAGCCGGGACCGTGAGGCAGAGGGAACCTGTGGAGCCTGGGACCCAGGCGTTCTCAGAGCCCGTAACTGCTAGAGGCTCCAAAGGACGCCCCTCGCCTAGGGCTTCTGCTGCCTTGCCCTGCTGTTCACTGCCCGGGGCTGGGGAGCGATGCTGGCTGCACTCTGAGCCCCAGGCAGCAGGGCCATGTCCGGCTCTCGTTGCCAGACATTGTACCCCTTCACTGGGGAGCGGCACCGCCAGGGGCTGCGCTTCGACGCCGGAGAGGTGCTCACGGTGCTGCAAGTCCCAGACGGGGGCTGGTGGGAAGGGCAGAAAGAGGACGGACTCCGTGGCTGGTTCCCCGCAAGCTATGTGCAGTTGCTAGAGGTAAGGTTGCGGGGCTGGGCGCGGTGGGGAGAAAGGGCCCTATCTAGCGGGACAGGGAACCAATCTCCCTATTTCCACCCAAATCTGACGCCAGCTTCGAGGATGGCAGAGCACCAACCACGCCACCACTGTAAGTGCTAGTGTAAGGATGTGCCAGTAGCCAGGAGAGGCGCTGCTGGGGGTGTGTTCGGGCGCAGTGCCTTCCTTGGTCAGTTCCTGCCTGACCAACTTAGAGGTTTGCATTAGGGGACTGGATGAGGGGGTGGGAAACTGGAGCTAAGTGAGAGAGGGAACGGTATGCAGCCCGCTCTCTTCAAACCCCCTGCGGCGCTTTTCTGCGTCTTGTGAATGGTGTACAGCCTTTAAGCCTCGTCCTCACTCCCACTTCGCTTCGCTTCTACACATACATCCCTCTTCTTCCTCTTTTCTCTCCTGTTTCGTTCTCACCCTCTTCCTTCCTGCTTTATTGGGCTAACCTTCCAACGGAATGAACTGAAAACTTAAAATTCTGAACTCGGGACTCGGCCAGATTCCTTGAGTCCTATTTGGGTTTTCTCCAGTCAGAACCCTTCCAAGGAACAGACTTTTGGAGATTTGCGGTAGGACTTTCTGGGAGATGTGGGAAAGACCAAGCCGCACAGTCTGCCAGGGATAAGGAATGGGTCTCAAAATTCCCAGTGTCTCTGAGTGGGTGTTAAAGAGCTAGGTTGTGAGTTACAGGCTTGTTTGGTGCTGGAGAGTCACAAGCATCAGCAGCAATAACTTCCCACCGGGAGCTCATCCAGCAGGCATTTATCTGAGGAATAATCATCATAACCAGCCGAGTCCTAGCCCTCAGACCCTTCCTTCCAACCCATCCTCTCCTCCTTCCCAAAAAAATGAACGAGCTTAGACTCAGAGTGGGGAATTGACTTGCTTTTAGGATGCCAAGTGGACACCAAGTTACTTTTAACGTTAAAAACCACTGTTAACTCGAACAAAGTACAGTTCCCCTGTTTGTTGTTTCAGTGATACTTAGGGATCCAAGTCTTCTCACTGGTTTATGGCCATGGACATAGAAAGGGGGGAATGGGATAAAATCATTTTGAAAGTTAGATTAGAATTCTGTCATCCTCTTAAGGATGTAGGATTTAGAAAGGGACCCTAGAAAATGCCCAACCCAACATTCATCTTAAAGAGCAGGAAACTGAGGCCAGGAGAGATAAATTGACTACACAAATGCTTAACTAGCAGAACTAGGAATCAAATCTAGGTTTTCTGAATCCAAATTCTGTTCTCTTATCCTGCAACACAGTTTGATGACTTTCATCAGATCATTCTGATCTGAAAAACACATCCCAGGAGTGCTGTGAACATGAAATTCTTTAAGATTTGCAAAATGGGGTACAAGATGAAAAGAGACAATATATGCAAGATGTTTTGCAAAACTTAAAACACTATACAAAAGTCAGCTCCCCTCATCCTGTCCAAAATCAGGGATCATTATCATGACCAATTAATGAATTGATGAGATGCGAACATCAAAGGAGCCATGTCTTAGCAAAGATATTTGTGTGATACTGCTTATGTGACCGGGAACAGTTTGGTTAACCTTTCTGAACCTTAGTCACTTCTTTCATAAAATAAGGATATGTGTGTGTCCAGATTTATCTCTGAGGCCCCTTTTAGTCTAGGATCCCAATATTACAGAATTCCCACTAACAGCCTGCCAAATGTCATACAAAAACATTGAGAAACATGGAATGTCTACTGATTTAGTACAGTTCCACATTCATAATGAGAATTTTTTTTTGAACAAATGACTAACAAAGTTTTGGTAGTTCTACTGATGTTTGGGGGTAAGGGATTGCATAAACTGTTAGCAGAATCCCTTTTTAGAAACATGTTTATACTATATTTTGAAGGCAATTATATTTGGCATGCATATGTTATATATATGTTATTGTATCTCCTGCAGTCTACTTATACAGATGTTTGATATTTGGTGAATGCATGAATGATTTCTTTATGGTTCAAATGATATCAAATGACATATAATATTGTTTTTTATTGTAATACAGAAAGTATGTAACTTACAAAGAAATTATAGAAATTGAGGTACCTTCATTCTCCCTGAGGATTAGATTGTGGCACAGAGGTGGTGATGTATCTCTCTTATCTTATGAAAACCAGTGCCAAATCTCCCTGTTTCTGAAAAGCCTTGGTAGAGACCCACAGAACCTATACCTTTCAGGGAAATATTCATATTGAAATTTGGTTGGCAGAAGACTGACCAAGGTAGCTTGGTCAGTAGCTTCTGATCAAGTAGCTTCTGACAAGAGTTTTTAAAATTCATTCTGGCCTGAACTTTGATTTAGGAAAGCATGAAACCAGTGAATTTGTTCATTGTCACTATGGTGTAGACTCCTGGAGTTTTATTTTTGAAGGATATTGCTAATCTGAGAATGACAGAGCTCACTGGTAGCAGCAGCCTACCCTGGGGAAGTTGCTGGCATGATGGGATTTGATTTTTTACTACCTTATTTGTTTACACACAGGTGGTCCAATTTGGGGAGACTAACTGAACCAGAAACAAATACTCCTTCTTCTCTGTACTACCCTAAACTTTTTTTTCATACAAAAGCAATCTACATCAATGTTACATAGTAGGACTACCTATGCAATTTTCTCAAGGCAAATCTGAGATGAATCATTACAAAGGATTACTTAACCCCCAGAACCGTTTTAGTATTTGCTTTTTTCCTTTTCTGCACACTTCACCAGATTCTGTGTGTATGTGTATCTCACCTTCCATACTAGATTATAAGCTCCTAATGGGTAGGTACCAAGCCTTATTAATGTTTGTAACTCCTGTGTATCTCCTAATGTTTGCATCTATTACGGTGCCTTGCAAGTAGTGTAGAGGTTTAGCAAGTAATTGATGAGTGAACAGGTGAAGCATTTCACTATACTACACATTTAGTCGGATTGTAGGTCAAATCATGTTTCTTCTTTACATTGTGATATATTCTGTATCTCTTTTATAGAAAACATGTATCCCGGATGTCTACTTCTATCCAAACCTATGTTCAAAAAGGGTGCTTTTTGTAATGATTATAACTGCACAGGTGATTGTCATTGAATACTGCAATGTGTATACAATTTTCTTCCATCTCGTGTACTCAGACAGCTCACTTTGGTTGAGGTTTTTGATGCCTGTTGAAAACCCTAGTTTTCAGGAACAAGGTCAGCCTGCCATCTTATCTCTGATTCCTACAGGTCAAACTGGCCTTTTTTTGTGTCAGTTTCCCAGCTGCCCAAACTAGTGGACATTAAAGCAGGAATCATCAATTTCATGCTTATTCTCTGTACTCTTTACAGAAAAACCCTTAGCTTAGCAACAAGTGTGAAGTATCCCTGACTTTTGCAGAATAAATGGGAATGTCACTGCATGCAATGAACACATGATTTTTTTTTGCCTAGTTCTCTGTCAGAGAGCCCCAAGCTATTTTTCTTGTAACCTGTTTCACTGAATCCAGCTTCATTAGGTGCCCCCTCTGTATTTAGCTAGGAGTTGTTTAGTATTTTTCTGCCACTTTTAATAATTAAAATTAAACTTACATTTATTTATCACTTTACACAGTGGTCTCAGATGGTATTTCCTCTTATCCGTACAATGACTTTGTGAGGTAGACAGGGAAGAAAATGATCTCCTTTTTGTAGATGTTAATACTGGTAAGTCTTTGCTTGTTTAAGTGAAACTCAGAGGTGACCTAGTTAATGTCAGATCACAAAGTCCATCCCAGATCATCTGACTCTAACTCTAGAACACTTCCACTGCATCAGGAAAACCCAGATGCTTCCTTCCTAATTCCTAGCAGTGGTAGAACTAAAAATTTTTGCTTTCCCAGCAAAAAATTTTAGAAAACCCCTTTTCACAGCCTGTAAAATAATTCTACTTAGCAAGTTGAAGTACTGATTTTCAGCAAGAGTGTATTATCATGCAAGTTTAGCTGAATTTGGCATTTTGTGTGTTGAATGAAATATTTTGGTAATCCTTGGAAGCCTCTCATAAAGTGGTCTATACTGTTCATTTGACAGTCACTGACTAATAAAGACCAGTTTCACATCTTCCCTCCTTTATTTGCCTATTTGGCAGTTTCTGAATAGATGAATCTACATGCAGAGTCAGTATTTTGCCTTGCATCAATAGTATTGAAGTCGTATTCAGGAATATATTCTTTCTAAAAACAGATCCTGCATATCTAACATCGTAGATATCCTTGGTTGAATTAGCAGAACCTTTTGGTGGGGTTACTACTGTGACATCAAGGTTGGTTTCTTGGGGCTCCTTCAGTCTCAGAGTCCCTAAACTTTACTGTGGTTCAGACTGTCAAGTCAAATCAATGGGTACCTATTACGTGGCAGCCACAGTTGCTATGAGCCGTTTTGGCACCAAGGGCAAGTAATATGAAGCAAACTAAGAAGAGTCAGCATAAGACATACAAGAAAAGGTTCAGTTTTGACCATGGGGAAGGACTGTAGCAGGGGCATATTAAAACTTTCATGAGGAGCTGTTAAATTTTCAGCTCGAGCATTTTACACCTCAGAAATCAGTAAATGCTACCAATCAGGGCATGATATATTGTTTTGTTGTCTAGATTTAAAGTGATGGAGATTAAACTTAAAAGTCTATTGCAGGTACTATTTTTTTTGGAGTACTTTAACCAGCACAGTCCCGACCATATATCTATTTTCTGAACGCTTGACCAGCTATGTTTGAAGGGGCTTCATCATCAGAAAGCTGGTAACCAGGTGATGAATTCTTTTGATCATATCAGCTCTCAGAGATTATTTTAGCAAAGGGTAGAAGTACGAAAATATGTATCAGTAAAGATGATGTATCACAAGATGAAATTATCCATCCTTGATCTGTTAAAGGGATGTATAGAGGTATGTAGGTGCGATAGGAAGAACGCTGAACTTGAAATTAGTAAACTGGGGTGGCTTGAGTTCTATTATTGACTTGCTGAATAACTTTGAGTAAGTCCCTTCTATTGGGGCCTCTTATTTCCATGTATGTAAAATGAAGTAGTGAGAATAGATAGAATAGATGATCACTGACATCTCTTCCGTCTCTAAATGCTCTGATCCTGTCTCAGAATCTGTAGCATATTTTTAGTGGGGTGAGGCATATCTATAACAATCACAGGATTGAAGATTTAGAAGAAATGGATAACTTGCAGGTTATCTAATCAAAGTCCCTCATTACACGGTAGAACCTGAGGCCCAGAAAAGTGGCCTTCTATCCTTTGAGAGGAGATTTTATATATGTATGTATGCATATTTATAGCCAAAAGTCATTTGCATTCAAGTCAGATAAATTCTGTGATTTTGTAATAAGATGAGTGACTAATCTGGTAATAAATGGTTTTTGGTCAAAAACAGTCAAAAGTCAAAAATTTTTGGTCAAAAACAAAATATAAACCGAGACTAATTGTGTCATTTGTATTCAAAAAGGATTCTCAAAGAGCCCCAGTGGAGCAGAACTTCCTTGGCTGATAACTGGGCTGTAAGTAAACCTACTGTGGCCTCAACCCTCTATAACCAGCTAGGCCACAGACTCAAGCCCACCCTAGTCTTAGACTCCCTCCTGTGACGCCACCATCCATCTCTGCAGCTCATTGCTTAGGGAGTGATGATCAAATCCTCATTATCATTGCTACTGGGAAGAATGGCCTAAAGCTGCCTAGGGAGAAGTTTACTTCCTCTGGTACCACTCCCTACTCCCTTCTATCTACATCATCTCTGCCTCCCACTTGTCCATATACCATTGCCCTTTCCCCCTTCCATTGTCTTCTATGGAAGGTCTGTTAACAAACTGCCATTCATTCGAAGCAATCAAGATTAAGTCATTTACCCAGAGTTACACAGCTAAGTGTTTGAGGTTACGTTTAAACTCAGGTCCTCTTGCCTCCAGGTCCTCCGCTCTATCCACTGTGCCATGTAGCTGCCCCCAACAAACTGCCATTCATAATAGACCTCTTCCATCTACTTGAAGTAAAGGAGACCGAGGTCCCTTTACCATTCTCATCCTGTCCAGAACACACTGTATCCTTAGACACCTTTTCCATCATTTAATGTACTAATGCCAGCCTGAGACAGGAGGAGGAATAGGCATGCATCCTGCGACTCACTACCACCTCAGCAGCAGAAGTTATATAACGCTTTAAGGTTTACAAAGTGCTTTATAGAGATTTTATCCTCACAACAACCCTAAGGCAGACAAAAATTAAGAGTCTGGGCCAGAGGCTGATTTTGAACTCAGATCTCCCTGAATCCAGGTCCAACACTATATTTACTGCATCTAGCTGCTTTCTAGGCCTTTTCTCTGCCACTGTCATTCAGCAATCTCACTTTGAGGTTTATTATATCCAGATATATGATCCTATCCAGATCCTGTCAACTATTTCTTGTGTACTGAAGGTTCTGTCCTTTCTTAGTTCAGTACCTGGCTTACAATCTTCTTTACCCCAACTCTTGCCCTTATACTCAAAAAACTTTATTTTACATGCTGTTATTTCCTTAAATAGCCATTTCTCGGGTCATCAGTTTCAGCTCCCAGGATCTATCTACACCCTAATTCCAACTTCAGCAACACACAGGGAACAGTCATACCCTTGATCTCATTATCATTCACAATTGTTCTGCCTCTCCAATCCATAACTGAAATTCCTCTATCTGACCATAAACTTCTATCTCCTTTTCATTTTTCTTGTTCCTAAACCACTGAAACTGCCAGGTGTTCAACCCAACTATGTCCCAGCACATCTTGCTCTGGTCTGAAATTTTCCCCCTTCAAAATCTTGAATATAAGGTTCAACTTTTTCATCTTAATAGGCCGTCATTGCCTCACACCAGTACTTTACGGCACAGCATTTGTTCAAAACTTTCTTCTCAAGCTTCCCTTCTCCCTCTCAGCAAAATATCTTGCTCCATATTTCACTGAACAGACTAAGGGTCCGTCTTCTCAACATCATCCCCAAATCTTTCCTCCTTTGTTTCAGTCTCAGAGCAAGGGAATGACCCTTCACTTTTTCAATGCTAGTCCACTTATCCTTGACAGAGGACCTACATTCAGATCTTGGCACTGTCACTTACTAAGTATAACCTTGAGCAAATCATCATCTATAAAATCATGTTGTACTAGATGATCTCTAAGGTTCATTCCAAGCTCTCAGTTTTTGATCCTCTCATCTTCCAGGAGTTTGACTCTTTAATCATGTGATCTTTTTCTCTAATTGTTAATCAGGCTCTTATCTACTAGCTCCTTCTGTCATGTCCACAAATGTGCCCAGATCTATTGTATCCTTAAAAAATCCCTACTTGACTTTTAAACTCTCTCTCTTCTCTTTCACTGTCAAACTCCTAGAAAAAAGTCATCTACACTCATTGCCTCCCCTGTCTCAACTCCTACTTATTTTGGAACCCTTTGCAATCTGGCTTCCCACCACCCAACTGAAACTGCTTTCTCCAAGGTTACAACAAAGCTTTCTTAATTGCCAAATCTGATTTCCTTTTCTCAGTTCTCCTTCTTCTTGAGAACATTTGA
Organism: Pseudochirops cupreus; assembly: GCA_028627135.1. Lineage (NCBI taxonomy): Eukaryota > Metazoa > Chordata > Mammalia > Diprotodontia > Pseudocheiridae > Pseudochirops > Pseudochirops cupreus. The sequence goes on along the minus strand of CM053584.1, from coordinate 180,824,818 downwards.
CATTGTTAAGCACTCCCTTCTTTAAAACATTTGCTCCTCCATTTGTGACCCTCCTTTCTTCTGGTTCTTACCTGATTGGTCACTCATCAGATTCATGCACTATGTGATCATTGACCATGGCCCATCTTCTTTGTGTGAGTATCCCAGGGCTCAATCCTGGAACTTCTTCTGTGTCTTGGTGAGATCAGTTCCAAACAGCTTCCATCCGTTATCATCCTTATGCAGATAACTTCCAGATCTATATATCTATTCTAGTCTCTTGACCTGTACTTCTGTGTCTTGAACTGCCTGCTAAAAATCTCTAGCAGATGTCTTATAAGCATCTCAAATGCAGTGTGTCCAGACGGAACTCATCTTTCCTCCCAAAATTCTGCTGCTCTCTTCCTAACTTCCCTCTTTCTGTGAAGGATACTACCACCTTTTCATCAACCAAGATATCACCCTAGATGACCCTCTGAGTCATCTCAACTGTCTATTTTCCTTTTATTCCTCATAGCTAATCAGTTACCAAGTGTTGTCAATTCTACCTCTGCAGCAATTGTCTCTTCCTTTCCTTTCTCAGAGATACTTAGTCCAGGCCCTCCTTGCCTCTCACTGGACTATTGCAGTAGCTTCCTAATCGGTCTCTCAGCCTCCTTAATCTTTAATCCTCTTTAATCCATCTTGCCTGTTGAAGTCAAACCAGCCTTCCTAAAGCACAGATCCTACCATGTCACTTTCTGTAATGGTAATGTAATTTGGATTTGAAGATCCCTTTGTATTAACAAAGGTAACAGGTACTTAGCACTTAGTAATTAATCAAGAAGGTATGAATCCCTGTTTCTGATGTAACAGGAAGGGTTTGGCTGAAATAGGAAGCTAATGCAATACTGTATATAAAGCAAAACCCAGAGAGGGACAGTCAGAATTTCTTGGGACAAGGCTCTGGAGGCAGAAGCTGCTGCAGCTGGAGAAAGAGAGAATTTCTCTCAGCAGCATCTGGAGGCTGGGCTGCTACTGCTGGACTGAGAATTGAGAAGAAAAATGAGAATTGGTAACTGAGTCAGATCTTCTTGAAGCAAACTCCGTGGAGACAGAAGATGCTGCCGAGGGGGAGGCAGAAGAGAATGATTTTGATTTTGAAAACCTGGATGGAGTGATTTTGATTCTGGGAACCAGCTGAAACTTTTGTTGAGTCTGAGGGACAGCCAAAGCTAACGAAAGACTGAGAAGCATGAGTGTGAAGGATTTAAGACTTTGTCTGTTTGTGGCTTTGTTAAGCCTTGTCTTCCTGGGAATAGAGACTGTGAAGGATTTGAGATGGACTGGACACTGTGAGTTCCATTGTGGAACAGGAACTGCACAGAGAGCTGGACAAGGACCTGGGAGCTGTCTGCCTTTGAATCCAGGTGATAGTTTGGTGAATCCAAGTAGGATCTGGGACCATGGAAGGGGATCCA
>CM053584.1:180803195-180823279 GCA_028627135.1 Pseudochirops cupreus | reverse complement strand
CCTGAGTCAATCTGAAAGAAGACTTTACTTGGATACTGTGTACTGACTGAGAAATTGTAAATTTACTAGTGACCTAGGGGTGGAGGGCCTGTGTATTTTCTAATGATTGAATAGTGAATGATGAAGGATGATTGATTGACTAAATGATTGTATTTAGTGATTGATGACTGAGTAAGTAATTGATTTGTAACATAGTATGCCCTGCGAGTGGAAAACTTTGACTATTGTACTTTGTGATTGAATGAAGGATTTTGTGAATGCTTGAGTTACTAAATGATTGTTCTTTGTTCAAAACTTTGTGACCAATGTAGCAGAAACTATGTGGCCATTTTCTGTGATAAGTTGTTGTGAGTGCTATATTTTGATTTTCTGTGATAAGTTGTAACATTGTGAATGCTGTACCTTGATTTACTGTGAATGTTTTGCTTTGAATTGTTATGGAATAAATAGGGTGTTCACTATACTGTGTAATCAGAACCTCGAAAGCTGTTCACAGCAGCCATCCTCTGGAAAGCTGCTAGTGCTTCGTTTCACACTTTCCCCCTCAGAAAACTTTAGTGGTTCCTTCTCAACTGTAGAGTCAAATATACATTCCTCTGCTTGGCATTTAAAGTCTGTCACAACTTGGTTTTAGACAACCTTTTCAAGCTTAATGTACATTATTCTTTTTCACACACTCTACATTCCAACCAAATTGGCCTTCTTACTGTTCCTTATACCTTGAGCAGGGAAAAGATCTGGTCAAACTAGTCATTCCATCTTCTTCTTCTTTTTTTTTTTTGCTTTTTGGAGGGGGGAAGGTAGGGCAATTGGGGTTAAGTGACTTGCCCAAGGTCACACAGCTAGTAAGTGTTAAGTATCTGAGACCAGATTTGAACTCAGGTTCTCCTGACCCCAGGATCAGTGCTCTATTCACTTTACCACCTTGCTGCCCTAGTCATTCCATTTTCTATCACTCTACCTTTCTGCAGGATGTCCTCCATGCCACAAATTCTCTCTCTTCTCACTTCTGCCTGGTAGAATCCTAGCTTCCTTCAAGGCTCAACTCAAGAGACATCTCTTACAGGAAGCCTATGGTGATTCCCCTGGTTTCTGATGCCCTCCTCCCTCCCCACCATAACTTTGTGTGTATTTTACAGTTATCTTTTCCACATTATGATTTGGACATATCACAGGTCAGCATAAGAAATTAAATGGGAATTTGGGGGGACTCTGCAGAAGTCACAAACAACACATGAAGGTCAGCAGACAACACAGAAAAAAGTTCAGAAACTCAGGAACGCATAAAACATATGAACAGTATTGTATAATATCAAGAAAAAAGAGACAGAAATCCATGAAGCTGGTACGAAGGGATGGCCAAGAAATTTTACACAAGTTTTCCAGATTGAGGAGGCACCATTTCCCCAACTCTGGCGATGTGGAAGGGATAACTGTATGTATTTTTTTCCAGATACTTCTTGTTTTCTCCCATTAGAATGATGTTTCTCATTTTTTGGTCTTTGTATCCTGTTAGGTATATGATACGTATTGGACATTCATTAAACACTTGAATGAACAAATTATTGAAATAAGTATATATCCTCCCAAGAGAACTACTTACTAACTTTCATTAGCCCGCCCATTGCATTTCTTTAAACTGTCATCCTATGTTTCTGATTTTTCTCAAACTCCTTGAAAAAGCTGCATACATTCTATGCTTCTACTTTCTTTCCTCTTACTCTGGCCTCTGATCTTTTCATTTAATTAAAATTGTTCTTTCCAAAGTTGCCATTGATCTCCTTGTAAAGGTGTCTGTGTGTGGGGTGGGGGGAGGAGTGATTCAGTCAATTAATCACTGTATATCCACTTAGAGTTACAAAAAAAATTCTCTACCTTTATCTAGTGAGAACATATCTGTTGAATCAGTAAAGGCATTAAACTAATGTATGCTTTATCATGCCCAGTGTATTGGCTATAATGTAGAAAACCATGACTATGCATATCTCTTGCAAGGGTTTTCTTTTTTTCTTTTTAAAAATGGGGGGGGGGTGAGAAAATAACATTTTTTTAAAAGAAAATTAATTTGAGAGCCCAGTATTTAAGTGTCTAGCAACTTAAAGAAGAGGTTGGTTCCAGCCATTGGTTCCAGCCTCTCCAATCTGAGAGAGAATTGCTTGGGAGGGAAAAGAAGCCTTTATCTCCTTGCCCCATCCCCTTGACCATAGAATGACCTTGTGGACTTTGGAAGGTGGGAAGACTTGGACTTTTTATCTGCTTTCTAGATGCATCTCAGGAACAGTAGTGAGTGGAGGCAAAGTCTGCTTCAGGAGTTAAGGACAAACTAGATAATGCTGAGAAAGGGCAATTTTTGAATTCTATAAGGAGTAGAGTGGAAAGTTATACCATACTCAAGAGGAACATATGAAGGTCTCCAGTAAATGTACTTCTAGGAACTGTGAGCTATTCCTTTGCCATTTGATATCTCTATGTTTGAGCCCATTTTTCATGGACTGTATATAATAGGGCAGTTAAGTGGTAGGTACAGTGGATAGAGCACTGGGCCTGGAGGTAGGAAGATCTGAATTCAAATCCAGTCTCAGACACTTATTGTGTGACCCTGGGGAAGTCACTTAACCCCTATTTGCCTCAGTTCCTCATATATGAAATGGGAACATGCTGGAGAAGGACATGGCAAACTACTGCAATATCTTTGCCAAGAAAACCCCATGGGTCATGGTCATGTAGAGTTGGACATGACTAAACAAGAGCAAAAATATCTATATACTTGTGGGATAGCTTGTCTTTCTAACCAGACCACTTTAGTTTATACTTCTCTCTAAATGCTAATTGTTTGGCTGACTAAATGATCTCTACTGATAATCAAGGTAGGTCTTGCTGGTCTCATGAGTTATAATACTAGAAACTAATTCTTCAATTCCTCAGGATCTCCTAGAGCAGTGGTTCTCAACCTTCCTAATGCCACGACCCTTTAATACAGTTCCTCACGTTGTGGTGGCCCCCAACCACAAAATTATTTTCGTTGCTACTTCATAACTGTAATTTTGCTACTGTTATGAACCGTAATGTAAATGTCTGATATGCAGGATGTATTTTCATTGTTACAAATGGAACATAACCCACAGTTTGAGAACTGCTGTCCTAGAGCCCTGTGGCTAGTGAAGGTTAACCACCTTCAAGGGATGTAACCTGCCAATGTTAGTTGGGGTTGGGAGAGTGAAGCTAGGGTTGTTGTCCTTCATTCTCAAAGAGGACCAAAATGACATCACTATGCCAGAATCAAGTTTTAGTGTGTCTGATTGTGGCTGATCAGACCCATACGAGCTTGGAATGCTCGATCACAGACTAGGCACAAATAGTCTGTGTGAACATGTGAACATTTGGGTTGGTTCTCTAAATTTGCATATCTCAAGATTGTCTTAGGAAGATTCTGAAGATCACCTGGCAGGATAAGATACCAGACACTGAGGTCCTTTCTTGAACTAAACTGTCAAGCATTCAGACTCTGTTTCAGAGAATGCAACTCTGATGGACTGGCCACGTTGTTCAAATGCAAAATGTATGCTTGCCAAAAAAGACTATTTTATGGTGAACTCAAACAGGGCTAGTGCTTACATGGTGGTGAGAAGAAGCGATAAAAGGACAGTCTCAAAGTCTCTTTAAGGACATTGGAATTGATTGTGTGAATTGGAAGACACTGGCACAGGATGGCTCAGCACAGCATGCCCTTATCAGAGAAGGTGCTGTGCTCTATGAGCAAAGCAAAATTGAAACAGCTCAAAGGAAACGCAAGATGTGAGTCCAATCTGAATTGCCAAATCCAATAGTCTTTTCTCAGTCCTAATCTCTTTCCATTGTCTGCTTCATTTGACATTACTGGTCACCCTTCCCTTTTTCCATTTTGGTAATAATTATCTTCCAATTTACTTCCTACTTGTCTGACTACTCATTCTCAGCTTCGCTCAATATCCATCTTCTCTAACTGGGTGCTCTCATCTTCTCCCTCTATTCTGTCTCTTTTGATAACTTCATCAGCTCCCATTAATTTAATTGTCATCTTTAGGCATATGACTCTCTGATCTCTATATCCAGATCTAAACCCATTCTTTCTTCTGAGCTTCATTTTCTAAATCACCAGTTGCCTTTTGGAAATTTCAAGCTGGACATCACAGAGATATCTCAAACTCAGTATAAGCAAAACAAATTTACTTTCTTTCCCTCTAAATCAGTGGTTCTCAACCTTCCTAATGCTGCGACCCTTTAATACTTGTATGTGGGCGTATCTGCATATGGGCAGACCTGCCTGGAGACAGATAGAGGAGCGGTGTCTCAGTTCCTGAGACCATCAGAAATATGTGTTTTCTGATGGTCTTAGGCAACCCCGTTTGACCCCCAAAGCCCACAGGTTGAGAACTGCTGCTCTAAATCCTCTGCTTGCTTAGTTTTTGCAAATGCACTACTATCTTTCCAGTGTCTCAGGTTCATAATCTTAGCATTATGTTGTTTCTTCACTCTCCCTCACCCCATATACGCAATTACTCATTTCTATCTTTACAACCTCTCCCCTTTGCTCTACTCACATAGCTACCACCATAGTTCAGATCCTCATCTCTTCTCACTCAGGTCTGCTGACTTCCTATTGCCTCTAAACTCCTCTGTTTACTTTTCCAGTGTCATTGAACATAGCTTCATTTCCCTCGGTCTGTGATCTAGCCAAATAAGCCTTCTTACTTTGCACTGGCCATTCATTCCCCATGCCTGGAATCTACTTCCTCTTTCCTCCCTGCCTCGTAGAGTACTTCTCTTCTTGTAAGACATAGATTACACATTGTCTTCTTCATGAAGCCTTTCTTGATCATGCCAACTACTATTGCCCCCCTTCTCAAATGACATTGAATTCCAACTACTTTATAAACATTTTACCTATTAACTTTATGTTTAAGTTATAAATATTTTTATGTGTACTTAATTCCACCTGCCCCTCAGATCATAAACTCGTTGTAAGTAGGGATTATTTCATTCTTTGTAATTATATCCTGTTACCCAGCTCAGTGTCTTACAAATAGTACGTACTTGATACATACTTGTAGATTGCTTTAGATTTGTACATTCTGGATTTTTACAAAATCACTGTTAAAAGTGGTTTTTAAAAGTTGTACCTTGTATTTTAGAGTAAATTTAAGGGGTGATTGTTGGTTCAGTGTCACTGATGATGATAGGAGAGGGGTCAGGGACTAAATTTTATTTTTTTGTCTCTTAGAATCTTAGACAGTTTTGGGGACACATTAGACATCCCCCAAATATTAGTTGAGTGAACTTTGTTATTTCTTCATCCCATACTTCTCATGAGTACTACATTGACATTGTACGTCTGTCTGTCTGTCATTAGCTTTACTATTGCTTCCCAGAGACTATGACTCTAGTAAAAACCTGCACAACTTGGCAGTAGGTAGTGGTCAAAATTAAAATAGGCTAAACTTCCGTCAGGCCCACAGATAGGTTAGACTAGAGACCAACTGAGGATAATTGGTTGCTGTGTCAGGTGACAAATAGGACAGCGGGTGCAATGGCAACTTTACATTTTTTCAAGGATACCTGAAGTTCTTTGGTGGGGCACCAGTGGCCTGGGGACCATATATTGTGTAGGCTTGCTCTAGTAGATAACCTTTGTTAGAGTTGAGTGGAAGACTTTTTTCAATCAATTGATTAAAAAGAATTAGTTGAACCCCTAAGGCAGCGGTTCTCAACCTCTGGGTTATGTTCAATTTGTAACAATGAAAATACATCCTGCATATCAGATAGATTCATAATAGTAGCAAAATTACAGTTATGAAGTAGCAACGAAAATAATTTTGTGATTGGGGGTCACCACAACATGAGGAACTGTATTAAAGGGTCACAGCATTAGGAAGGTTGAGAACCACTGCCCTAAGGCATAGGGCTAGGCACATCTTTTGGGTATTACAAAGATGTATAAAGCACAGATGTCTCTTCTCAAGGAGGTTGCAGTCTACCTAGAAAAATAAGACATAGTTTTAAAAAGATAAATTATCTGATAAATGCCCACTGGCCAGAAGGCACAGAACAAACTAATCCCAGTAATATTTTTGTCCCTTGTCCAAATTCCACTGGGAACTCCCTTTCTCCAGCATTTCTGGGAATTTTCCCTCCCCCTTTCATCTTCCTGGCTCTACTCTGACCTTCCCCATCACCACCACCTCATGAGTAAGCCTTCTTTCCAAAAACCATAGTAAATTTTTAGTAGATGCTTTTTCATTTATTCAATAATAAAAAAAAATTATTGACATATCTAATCATTGCAAGTTATATAAACTCACCATATCTGATACAAAGACAAATCTCAAGGAGATTATTGGGGGAAATGTCATTTAACCTCCTTGGGTCTCAGTTTTCCCATCTGTAAAATGAAGGTTCTGGACTAGATGGTTTCAGAAGACCCGTTTCCACCTCCTGTGATCCTATCTACCCAGCTTCAGACCTGTCCATACTCTTTCCCTCTGGCCATTTTCTGACCTGTCATTGCTGCTCCTTCACCAGACATCTGGAGCTTTGGAATTCTCCTACGCTAGTCTAGGGCTAGACTGTCAAGATAGGTGAAATCTCACTCTATCTAGCTAACCCAACGCTGGACCATGCTGTTTCACCCTGGCCATTTTCCAATCTGCTGCTTATACTCTCCTCATCTAAAGAAAAAGGGAATTTGTCTATTAGAGGTCCCTGACCTAGGATACATGAATTTTTAATTTTTTTATTTGATAACTGCATTTCAGTGTAATTGGTTTTCTTTAGAATACTATGTATTTTATTTTATGCATTTAAAAACATTATTTTGGGAATTACCAAAGGGTTCCATGAGACAAAAAAGATTTAAAACACCTGCACTTGTTGGTTTCAGATTCCTTCCACAGATGACATTTATTGGTTCTGTGATTCTTTTTTTTTTCTTTTTGGAGGGCAATTGAGTTTAAGTGACTTGCCCAAGGTCACACAGCTAGTTTTTGTGTTAAATGTCTGAGAGTGGATTTGAACTCAGGTCCGCTTGACTCCAGGGCTGGTGCTCTATTCACTGTGCCACCTAGCCGCCCTAGTTCTTTGATTCTTATAATATAGGACTGCTGTTTATTTAGGACAATCCTTGCCACCTATGCTCCATTGGCCAATTTTCTTCCAGAAGCAATCTCCAGTTTATTGGATACCCCAACATAATGAGTTGCTCACTACTTCAAGGCTAGCTATTTACTTTTATCTGTCTCATTCTGTAATCAGAAGAGACTCCAGGAGAGAAGGTCTTTTTGTCATTTAGGTAATTAGAAAGAGATTATTTTGTGCTTATGTGGTGGGTGGTTAGAAAGAGTTGGAAGAGGGCTAGTAAATAAACCCCCAGAAGGCACAGATGTAACCTGGGGGTTTTGGAAATAATTTCTTTCTGGACACTCTTGAGAAATTTTGTTTAGGGGTCCAGAATCTAAACTGTTGCTACTGCCTTTAGAGCTCCTAATGAAAAGAGAAGCTAGATTCCAGAGCTGTTGTTCTATTCTATTCTATTCTAAGCTTTCTCTACAGTTTCCAGAGCAGACCAACTTTACACAGTATTGTTTAGACTCACGCAGTGCTTCTCAACCTTCCTAACGCTGAGACCCTTTAATACTCGTATATGGGTATATCTGCATGTGGGCAGACCCCCCTGGAGACAGATAGAGGAGCATATTTCCTATAGAGGACCTATTTCCAGTGGTCTTAGGTGACCCACGGGTTGAGAACTGCTGGTTTAGAGCATGGTGCTCATCTGTTTGAGGTTCTGACTTTGACTGGCTTTGGTTTGGTTCCTTCCAGGTGGAAATAGCTTGGCTATCTACAGGCAGATGACTTCAGTTCAAATTTCACTTCCTCTATTTATTACCTGTATGGCTTTAATAACCACTTAGTTTAGCTGGGTTATACTTCCCTCATCTGTAAAATTAGTGGTTTAACTAGTTGGCCTCTGAGATTCACCCCAGCTCTATCTCTGTGACATCATTGGGTGCTGTGGGTGACAAGAGGGGGTGAGTGAGGAATTGTAAATGGATTCTTGCACAGCCAACCCACCCCATTCCCCACACCTCTCACACACATTCTGATAGCTCAAAGTACTCAAAGATATATAGGTTTCCACAAACGAAAAAAAAAAGTGGGTAAAGAACCTTCAGCTGTCATGCAAACTCAAACTAAAAAAATTAAATATAGGACAAATTTTATTTAATCTAACATAGGAATGCAAACACTTTCACTCAAACCTATCAGTACTTAATTTTGCGGGGGAATAGGTTCTATTTCCCAAGGATCTGTGGGGTGTTCTAAATTTGTAGAAATATTCCCACAAGAGGAAAGCACTGAATGTTTTTAGAGAGTTAAGATATTCCTCTAGTGACCTCCACTTTCTTCAGAGGTCTGTGTAGTACTTTTAACTTTCAGTACTGTCCTGGTGTTGATCCCTCCATGTTGGAGGAAAGCGTTCCGGATTGCTAGAGCTGATTGCTAGAGCTGATCGCTATTCTTGGCACCTCAAAGTCCACCTCTTAACACGCAGTACCAGAAAAGGGCAAGTTGTGGCTCTCTCTTGCTGTGCCTTGCCTTTTGCTCCTAATTTGTCTAAGAATTCTGTATGGTCCAGGAAATCCACTACTGTTTCTTTACTGCTGTTGATGTGGGTTCCTGCAGCTTCCAGGTTGGCCCTCTAATTTCTCAGTGATCCATTACCTGCTATGTTTGTCGCAATTATTGGGGTGATATTTTCCAAGTGGGGGTCATATCCATCCCTCCTGCAGAGACTCAGGCCCAAGTGTCCCTGTAATCTTTATCTTTTCAGTCCGTATCTTCTCTCAGCACTGGATCTCTTTTACCAAACCCATTCAGTGTTTGGGCCCTGATGGGCTCAGAATAATGTAAATGCCAACTGTTTCTGTTTTGGCCAGAAATCCCGAGGGTCTTCCCCTCCAGATTCAGTTTTGTTTTTGCTTGTGACTAGATAAAGAGTCTATTCTCTGCCTCATTTCTTATCTAACATTAATCACTTCATCATATCTCCACAAAGCAAAACCTTAGCTTGAAAAGGCCCTGGTTCCCCACTACTTCCCGGGCCACCTCCAGTATTCCTGATCTATATCTGGCCACTGGTCCCAGATGGCTCTGGAGGAGAAACTGAGGCTGATGACTTTTCATAGCTCTCCCTCACTTAAATTCAATTCACTTGCATGTCATGACATCACTTCCTTGATGTCATGGTCCACTTCAGGAAGGACAAACAACAACAACACAGTGGGGGACATAATAATAACACCTGTTTCATTAGTTGTATTTGGCAATAAATTTGTGCTGATAGAATAAGGAGCATCTTTCTTTCTAACTCTGGAAGAGAGTTAGCCAGAGGATTTCTGTTGGAAAGTCAGTGAGTGAACTAGTCGTACCATGTTTGACCTATGGAAGCCCAAAGTAAGAAGTACTTGGTGCCAAGTTCACTGGGCAGGGCCGGTACCTAGCTATTCGGCCTCAGTGTCCTCCTGGCTTTTAGCAAACATGAGTAAACTCCTTCCTCCTTATACATTTTAGAATCATAGAATTATGGGATGTTAGAATTAGAAGGAACCTTAAATATCCCCTAATCCAGGGTTGTTTTTTTTTAACTTTTTCCTCTGATGGCCGCTTTTTGAGTTTCAGCAGCTTTTCTTGGTGTTGCATGGGCAATGCAAAGTGTGCCTGCTTTGTGTTCAGAACCAAGGCTGCAGTGAAGTCGCGAGCTGCAGCATGGGCAAGCACTGCCAGAAACACATCAGATTCATTATGAGTTTGATTTTTAATTAATTTTTGGTCATTGCACATTCAGATACCTTTTATTGTTGCCAAATTTTTCAAGACCCATTTACAACCCACAGTTTAAGAAATTCAGTTCTAATCCAACCCTTCATTTTAGATCAGGAAATTGTAGAGAGGTGGAGTTATTTGCTCCAGAGCACATAGTGGAAGAGGAAGAGCCAGAAGCAAAGTATTCTAATTTCTGGCTATGTGTTCACTTTTACAACATTGCCTAAAGGATCATTTGAGCAGCAAGGTTATTTTAGCTTAGGTACTACTCCTCTAAGAGGTTGGTCCTTTTCAAAACCTTTTTAATGACCATCTCTGGGCCTCAAGATTTATTTGATTGGGGCAGCTACATGGCACAGTGAATAGAGCACCGGCCCTATAGTCAGGAGTACCTGAATTCAAATCCAGCCTCAGACACTTAACACAAAAAACTAGTTGTGTGACCTTGGGCAAGTCACTTAACCCCAATTGCCCTACCTTCCCCCCTCCAAAAAAAAAAGCAAAACGATTTATTTGATCGCCTTTAAAAAACAATCATTTTCATTTATGTACTTTGTTTTTATATCCCTTTAATTTCTGAATATGTGCCTTCCCCTTCTCTATCCAAGCAAGCTGTCCCTTGTAACAAAGAATAAAAAATAAAGAGAATAATAATTCAGCAAAACCAAACACACCAACCTCTCTGATATTATATACAGTATTATAATGCCTCTAATCCTACACCTCTGGAAGAAGGGAGGTGTATTTTCTCACTTGAATTGTCTCATTTTTAATGCAAAAATGAAGGTGCTTTGAAAAAATAATTAATGAAGATAGGAAATCAGGTGTGTAGAATCCTTAATCTTAAGGCTTTTAATACAAATTTTCATACAAATTGCTTATTTAAATTAAACCATGCTTATGAGGTGATTCTATCCAAGCCTGGTTTGTAGAGTTCCCTGTTTCTGGAGCCCCTCCTATGACTTTGCTGTGGTTCTTTCTGAAAATTAAAGACCTCACTTACTACATGTGTGTTTTGGAGCCTTTACCCAAATTGCTAAAACTGAACTGAAATGTGTTAAAAAAAAAAAAAAACAACAACAAACAAACGAAAAAACAGAAGATAATTTAAAATCCTTTATCAGCTGGCATTTTATCCATGGCCCATAAAATTGTGCAAATTTCATTAAGCTCAGTCAGTGTGATGTGTTTAGAAAGCGTGTTGGATTTCAAATCATAGGACCTGGATTCAGATTGTGGATTTGCCACTTACTACCTATATTACTTTGGGAAAGCATGGTGGGTCACAGATCATTTGGGAGAGGAATGTTGGCCCCCAATATCCACTGCTCTGAGTTTCCTGAGATAATGCCCTGGTTGTTTTGCCGTAGTGACAGACCTTTGCGGGGATGAAAAGATGTTTGACTAACAAAGCAGGTCCTTATGTAGCGTTTGTAATAACCTCTGGTAGGACTCAGTGGTTTCTCAGAGTCTTTAGCTGGGGCTTTTGTACTCTATTCTGACTCTCTGGAGGGGATGGCAGCTTCGGATTGGTTAGGATCCAAGGCCTGTCATCACACAGGCCAAGGACCCCTAGATGAACAGCCTCACTTTGAGCTACATTCTTCTAGTATGCCTGGAGCCCATGGCAATACCCAATTAATCCTTTCAACATTTGTCCATCATCCTGGAGCTCACTAACCCCTTGCTGTGGAGGTTTATCAGCCCTCCTCATGAGGAAGAAGCAATGCATCCTGGTTATCCCTAACCTTCTAATGAAGAGCCACCCTGCTCTTTTATCGATACTATGTTCATACTATAGATATGGACTATATCCCTATTGGGTCAGCTGATCAATGGTGTGACTCCCAGTGATCAGCTTATGCTTATGTTGTCATAGTGGTCAGAGATACATAGGGAATTTCTGTGCAGTATTTCCCCATTGAACAAAATGAATTTTGTAGTGTTATAAGCACAGCAACAGAGAAACGTGTTGAACATCCCCTGTAGGGCTATTTGTCCAACTCCTATTTGCATTCACAGGTTATGTCCCCAGAGTGCAATTGAATACTACTAGTCTTAAGTTCTGGGGGAAACCCTGAGAGGCTGGATTTCTAATACTGTTGCTCAGGAGCCCCTACCAGTGTGCTTCCTATTAAAACTAGATAGAATTGCCTTTAAAAAAAAATTATTTGTTTTTAGTTTACAACATTCAATTTTATAAGATTTTGAGTTTTAAGTTTTTCCTCCTTCTCAAGATGGTGTTGTGTGGGGCACAGGGACCCCAAAAATCCCCTACCCCCCAAAAATGAAAAGTCAGAGGTATCTTGAAGAAGGAATAGGAAGTTTTTATTCTCTTCCCCAGCAGGAAGAGGGCAGTCCTCTCCATGGAGGGGATCAAGGAGAGGAGGCTGTGTTACAAAAGACAGAACAAGAATTTATACCCTAACACAGTCAAGCCCCTCCACCCGGCTATCCGTTTTCCCATTGGCTGGGAGGAGGGCTCTCAGTCTTCCTGGGAAACCTTCCCAAATGGTGAATAACGAAGAAGCCCACCACTATCCCCTATTGGCTGGGAGGTGGGACAGGAAGCCAGGAAACCAGTTCATGTCCTTATTTGGCAAAAGCCAACATGCAGAAGGGGAAGGGGCTAAGAGATTCCTAAAATTCCTGAAGGGCTTAAGGCTGATTGACAGTAAGGGAAAGGGGGAAGGGTCCTGAACAATCTGAACAATTCAGATGTTCACCTCCTTATTTGGACTAAAATGCTGAATGCTAAAGTGAGGGAGGAGCAAAAGTCCCCAGCAAGATTGGAGCTCAAAAAACCCTAAAGGGCTTAATGCTGCTAAGGGTGTGGCAGATAAGGGTAGAGAAAAAAAAGACTACTGAACTCTTGAAGAAGAGTAATGCTAATGTGGCAGTAGTAAAGAAGGGGGAGAGAAGGTGAAAGGGGGAAGCTGAAACTCCAGCTTGCTTCCACAAAACTTATAGGCTGAGAAGTTTTACCTTTTCCATTCAGTGTGAGCTCTGATATAGACTATACATGTGCCATCATATTAAATACATTTACACATTAGTCATGTTGTAAAGAAGAATTAGAATCAAAAGGAAAAAACTGTGAGAAAGGAAAACCAAAAAAAGAAAGAGAGAAAATAGCATGCTTCCATCTGCATTCAGACTCCATAGTTCTTTCTCTGGATGTGGATAGCATTTTCCATTGTGAGTCTTTGGAATTGTCTTAGATCCTTGCACTGCTGAGAAAGAGCTAAGTGTATCAAAGGTGGTCATTGCACAATGTTGCTGTTAGTGTGTATAACCGTTTTCCTGGTTCTGTTCACTTCACTCAGCATCATCAGTTCATATGTCTTTCCAGGTTTTTCTAAAGTCCACCTGTTCATTATTTCTTATAGCACAATAGTATTCCATTACATTCATCTACCACCACTTGTTCAACCATTCCCCTATTGATGGGGGATGGGCATCCCCTCAATTTCCAGTTCTTGGTCACCACAAAATGGGCTGCTATAAATATTTTTGTACATGCATATCCTTTTCCCGTTTGTATGATCTCCTTGGGATACAACCCTAGAAGTGGTATTGCTGGGTCAAAGGGTATGCACATTTTTATGACCCTTTGGGCATAGTTGCAAATTGTTCTCCAGAATGGTTGAATCAGTTCACAACTCCACCAACAATGCATTAATGTAGATTGCCTTTTTTAAACTGGTAGGTATAATAACAGTAGTTACAAAAAACAGTCATCCCAAGTATGAGCTGTGGGAAGAATGGATATAAGCATAAATTCATAACTCCTGTTTACTAGAAGTCTTTTGTCCCTTAGGAGAATCTACATAATGTATTTATTTTCAGGTCACTAAAGGTCAGTGCCTTCTCAAAGTTATTTGGCATTTCTTTCTACCACAAGGGGTTATGTTCCCTGAAGCTATTTTCTTTGAGTGATTATTGGTACTTGTTGGTTCTGTTGTTTCCTACTGAGCCCTCTAACTGACATATCTAATCCCAGCTGCATGTATTTTCTTCTGCTGTTCTAGTCTCTTGGATGACATGGTCAGTGAAGGGAGGGGAGGGAGAGAGAGAGAGAGAGACAGAGACAGAGACAGAGAGAGACAAAGACTCTTCCTCATCACCCCCCTGTCCATGACCAATTCCCTCTCAGCAGATTGACTCTAACTCTGGAATCCTCTGAGCTGGAACTCTTCCACTGTGAAACAGGTTCACTGCATGTCTGAACCCATGGCTGCACTGACTATATATTTTTTTAATCGAGTTCCAAATTCTCTCCTCCTTCCTGCCCCTCCCCCACCCATTGAGATGGCAAGAAATATATCAATTATACATGTGAACTCATGCAAAGCATTTCCATATGATCCATGTTGCCCAAAAAAACCCAAGAAAAATAAAAGTGAAAAAATTGTGCTTTAATCTGCATTCATATTCCATCAATTCTCTCTCTGGAAGTAGATAGCATTTTTCATCGTAAGTCCTTGGGAATTGTCTTGAATCATTGATCTTTAAGATCAGTGGATCATTAAGTCTTCCTGGGTTCTTTTACTGTATTTTTTTACATAGATTAGAAGTGTGTCTGATTCGTTGAACCAATTATATTTCTTGCATGATATTATGGTCAAAGAGCACTGGGATCTCAGATTAATGAAGGACTTATTTACACTTAGTGAACTAGGATTTTGATTGATTTCAGTCTGATAGGCAAAAAATATGCTGTGATTACATTAATTGGGTTGGGAATGGAACCCTCCCCCTCTCCTCCATCTTGCTTTCTAGCAAATCACCTGGAATGCTTTTGGCAAAGCCCATAGTCCCAGAGAATGTTTTGAATATATCCTAAACTTTAGTCCACCTACTCCCCCAACAAATGCAACATAGAAGATAAATTAAATTTACTTAATTTAATAAAATTTAATAAGAAGCAGTATTCAGGCATTCTTAAGACATTTTTATATTTATATACATTATGGTTCTGCATCTAGACTATAAGGACCCTGAAGGCAGGGATGTTTCTTTCACATTCCCTGGCAGTATTTACATAGTGGGTCTTTAGTACATGTTACTGAAATGATTTTCAGGCACTGTTAAGACTTTTGCATTAGATATTAAAACAACATGTGTGTATTTAGGAAAATGGGAACTGAATACTCCTATATTTGGACATGATTCCTCTTCAAGACATTTTCCTTTTAGTATTATCACAAAGTGAGAAGTTCCATAAAAGTTGCAGGTGGCCTTTCTAGGTGCCCAGATGATGTTACTCTTTCAGTACAGATTCTCTGCTTCTCCACAAACCTTGAAGAAACTTGAAATTAAGGTGATTTCCTGCTAACTTTAACCATTTTACCAAATGGTCTGCTTTAAAGAAGCCCTTGTCACACACTCAGTGATGGGCACAGATCCAGCCCAGGGTGACAGCTCAACTTGGAATAGCATTCCGTGTTCATAGTTGGAGTTCAGTGTTGGACTAAGTTATTAAAAAGTCTGGCTCTCACTGAGTCTGGCAGCAAGGACTGGTGTGCTTAGATGAGTAATCCCAGGGAAAGACTGAGAAGAGGAAATTTGGTCAAGATGTTCCGTTTTAACACCTGGTTTTCTTCCAAACCAGAAGAGGAAAAGATTCTGATTTTTTGAGGACAGGGGAAGTTTTTAGGTCTGGCTGTGAATGGGACGTGTTTGATACAGGAATCATATGTGGCTAGGTTGAGATGAGCCACTGAAAGAGAAATTACACTTGTCAAGGAGACAAAAGATTTACTGGGGAAAGTAATTGATGATTCTGAAGTTAGGGGGAACCCCCAGTGATCATCCTCTTAGCAAGTCTAGATGATCTCTTTGGTATCACAGCATTGGGGGCGGGTCCTGGGACGACCCCCAACAACTTATGCTTTCCATCTGTGAGATTTCCAGACACCTTAATTATCAGGAAATGGGAACATAATAAGGATTTTTTTGCATTCCCAAGGAGCCTGAGATAGACTAGATATAGTGGCACTTGCTTACCTACCATATGCTGCCTTGATTTTTTAATTGTCTTTCAAAATGTCCAGTGTGTCCTCTCTTCCCAGTTACACGGTAAGCTCCCTAGGAACAGAACTCCTCTCATTCGTTTCTCTTTCTCTGTGGAATGTTTTTCTTATAGAAGGTGGCAAGCGTTGATTGCCTAGGAGTGATCATTGTCCCCAGGAGTCTAGAACTTCCTAGGAAAGCTCGTGCACGTGTGTAGCTAATGAGACAATAGAGAAGTTCTTAGACAGGATGGAGTATGTGGGGAGATTTTTGGGCCCAGGAGCAATTTTCAGTGACCTGTAAAGTTGGGAGTGAGTGGGAAATTTCTTTTCCATCTTAAGGGTTTTGATGAGAGCAAATTTAAGACCACAGGCTAAATGGGGCCTTGATAGGAGAGAGAAAGGAGGTAGTAACCAAGGTCCAAGTGTAGTTTTTCCAAGATTTCTGTAGTCATCTCAGGATCTGGGTTCTGATTGACATAGTTTTTCCATTGCTTAAACAAACCTATGAAAAAGGAGGTCTGTGGGCTTCCCTATCCATATGTATTCATACTGGTTAGTGTGAGAATTTGACCTGAATTTGCCTAAATTTGACATGAGTTTGTTAGAAATGACAACTTGAACTAGAAATTTAGATCAGCTCATGTGAGATCGTGCTCTTTCCGGTTGAAGATCATCAGTTACCTCACTGAAGGCTACTTAGTCAAGTATCATAACGGACTTTGTGGTCCTCTTGTCCATTCTTAAAGGCCATGTCCTCCATGAAGCCTGTCCTTACTCCTCTTGGGCTTTACCAATTTCCGCTTTCACTGGGCTTTTAAAACACTGGGTACCAAACAATTCAGGAGCTAATTATGTTCAGCCTTGTATTATGTCTGATTGTTTCACGGGCATTATTTCTGTCTTTGTGTGTGGTTTGAAAGCTCCTTTAGGGTGAGGCATTCTGTTGCTTTTCTGTTTCCTACAGCAGAGCAAAGGATAGGAAGGCATTCGATCAGTACTGGATAGTTTGTTACACTGCTCTTGCTTCTTAATATTACCTTATTAGATAATAAATTGCCTATATGATAATACTGATTGTCCCTCCCTTGCTTCTTACTATTATCTTGTCAGATAATAAACTGCACATTTTCCCCAAGGGGGGAAGTCCTCCACTGAAATTCTCCTTCCAGTCATGAGTGTGACTTGACCCTAGCTTCTCTATGGCAATGACAATGGAGTTCAAGGGCTGGCAGATCCTATCCAGCTGGAAAAGCTTCAAGTAAAGTTTCCCCGTGTGTCTCTTCTTTGAAGAGCCCTGCCTATTTAAGTGCCCAGCAGATCACTACCAGAGGTTTGGCAGCAGATGTGGAAATTCTTTTTCAGCTATGGCAACTCAAAGGAATATACAGCAAGATGTAAAGAAGCTGTTCTCAAATTTCTTGTTTTCAGGACAAGTTTACACTTTTATTTTAGAGAGGTAATCAGGGGTAAGTGACTTGTCTCGGGTCATATTGATAGTAAGTACCTGAGGTCAAATTTGAACTCAGGTCCTCCTGACTCCAGGGTGGTTGTTCTATCCATTACCCTGCCTGGCTGCTGCAGGGACTCTTTTTCGCTTAAAAATTATTGAACCCTTCCTCCTTCCTAAAGAGTTTTGTTTATGTGGGCTTTATTATACTTTTAAATTTATAGATTTGTGTCTTAGTATCATTAGGAAAATAGTTTTGTCATCATGGATCCCCTGAAAGCATTTCAGGGACCTTCAAGGTTCCTTGGACCACGTTTTTAAAAAACACTAGTATAGTAAATAAAGTGTTAAACTTGGAGGCAGAAAGACTCAGGTTCAAATCCTGCCTCACTGAAGATCCCCTCTAACCCTGTAACTGATGATAAATCATTTAACCTCTCAGGCCTCAGTTTTCTCATCCATAAAATGGGTATAATCACAGCATCTAATTCACAGGGTTGTTGTGAGGATTAAATGAGATGATGTATGCAAATAAAGTGCTGAATAAATTAAAGATAAAATAATACTGAGTAGATAGAGTTGCAAGGCCAGGAGTCAGAAACACTCATCTTCCTGAATTCAAATCTAGCCACAGATTCTTAATAGCTGTGTGACCCTGGGCAAGTCACTTAAGCCTCTTTGCCTAAACTTCCTAATCTGTAAAATGATCTGGAGAAGGATATGGCAAACCATTCTAGTACCTTTGCCAAGAAAACCCCAGATGGGGTCACCAAGAGTTGGACATGACAGAAACGACTGTTGTTACTAAACAATAATAATACTGTGGTTTGAAGGAAAAAAAAACAGATTTGATTTTGCAGCCCTCACTCGTGTTTTTGGGAATAACAGCACAGTTGCCAATACTTCTCTTACCTTAAACTTCTTGTAAACATCTCCTTCCTTTGTTCTTAGCCTTCACAATGGGGCTTCAGGTGTGGAACATAATGGCTGGGTAATCCAGGGTCTCCCTAAAACATTTTCTTTTTTTTTTCCTTTTTATAATTTATTTATGTTTATTTTTAGTTTACAACATTCATCTCCACAAGGTTTTGAGTTACAAATTTTCTCCCCATCTTTCCCTACCCCCGACCCCAAAACAGCCATCCCATTTTATATCCCCTCCCCCAACCTGCTGTCTCCTATATCCTCCCCAATCGCCCCTCTAACTTTCTAGTAGGGAAAGGAATTTCTATACCCCAGTGCCTGTATATCTTATTTCCCAGTTGCTGTAAATAATAATAATAATAATACATTTTTTTAAATATTTGATTTTAAAACTTTGAGTTCCAGATTCTTTCCCTTCCTCCCTCATCACCCACCCTTACTGGGAAGATAAGCAATTCAATATAGGTTGTACCTGTGTAGTTATGCAAAACATTTCCATATTAGATATATTGTGAAAGACTGATTATATTTCCCTTTCCCTCAATCTTGTCCCACCCCCCCACTTGTTCTATTTTCTACTTTGACCCTGTCCCTTTTCAAAAGTGTGTGCTTCTAATGACCCTCCCCCGCATTCTGTCCTCCCTTCTATCATCCCCCTTCTTATCTCCTTCCCTCCTACTTTTCTGTAGGGTAAAATACCCCATTTAGTGTGTATGTTATTCCCTCCTTAAGCTGAATTCAATGAGAGTAAGGTTGATCCATTCCCTTTTGCCTTCCTGTTCTTCTCTTCCATTGTAACAGTTTTTCTCTTGCCTCTTTTATATAAGATAATTTGCCCTATTCTGTCTCTCCCTATCTCCTTTCATTATATTCCTTTCTCACCTCTTAATTTTATTTTTTAAATATCATCCCTTCCTATTCAATTGATCCTTTGCCTTCTATGTAAACCTGTACCCATGTATACACATACTCACATATGTATTCATACGTACATATGCCCTTCTATATAGACATATATGTATGTATTCATATACACACACATTTATATTCCCTTCAACTATCTTCATACTGAGAAAAGTTTCATAAGTTACAATGATCATTTTTCCATGTGGGAATATAAATAGTTCAACTTTGGTAAGTTCCTTAGGATTTCTTTTCCCTGTTTAACTTCTTATGCTTCTCTTGCTTCTTGTATTGGAATGTCAGATTTTCTATTCAACTCTGGTTTTTTCATCAAGAATGCTTGAAAGTCTTTTATTTCATTGAATGACCATATCTTCCTCTGAAACATTTTACTTAGTTTTTCTGGGTAGGTGATTCTTGGTTTTAATCCTATCTCCGTTGATCTCTGGAATATCATATTCCAGGCCCTTTGATCCCTTACTGTAGATGCTGCTAGATCCTGTGTTATCCTGATTGTGTTTTCTCAATATTCAAATTGTTTCTTCTTGGCTACTTGTAATATTTTCTCCTTGGTCTGGGAACTCTGGAACCTGGCTATAATATTCCTAGGAGTTTTCTTTTTGGGATCTTTTTCAAGAGGTGATTGGTGAATTTTTTCAATTTCTAATTTGCTCTCTGGTTCTAAAATATCAGGGCAATTTTCCTTGAGAATTTTTTGAAGGATGACTTCTAGGTTCTTTTTTTGATCATGGCTTTCAGGTAGTCCAATAATTTTTAAATTGTCTCTCCTGGATCTGTTTTCTAGGTCAGTGGTTTTTCCAATGAGATATTTCACATTGCCTTCTATTTTTTTGTTTGTTTGGATTTGTTTAATGGTATCTTAGTTTCTCATAAAGTCATTAGCTTCCATTTACTCCAATCTAATTCTGAAGGAA
>CM053584.1:180790827-180803095 GCA_028627135.1 Pseudochirops cupreus | reverse complement strand
ATTTTTTAAGGTGTTACTTGTTTCAGTCGGGTTGTTGACTCTCTTTTCATGATTTTCTTGCATCATTCTCATTTCTCTTCCCAATTCTTCCTCCACTTCTCTTGCTTGATTTTCAAAATCCTTCTTGAGCTCCTCCGTGGTCTGTAACCAGTTCATATTTTTCTTGGAAGCTTTTGGTGCAGGAGTTCTGACTTCATTGTCTTCCTCCCATTCCATGCTTTGATCCTTTTTTGTCCCCAAAATAGGAATCTAAGGTTTGATTGCTGTGCTTGCTTTGCTTCCTTTGCCTACTCATGTTGCCACTCAATTACTTGACTTTTGAGCTCTTTGCCACAGTAGAATTCTGCTTCCAGAGAGGAGAGCTTTGTCCCAAATCTCTGGGGTTTTTGCAGATGCCAGAGCTATTAGTTGGATGCCCTCTCTGAAGCCTCCACAAGCTCTGGCACCTGGTCACACACCCCAGGACCTCCACCCAAGACAGAGATCCAGATCCAGGCAGGTTAAGACAAGAGCAATTAACCTCTGAATGGTTGCTTGGTCCCCCTACCATCTGCAGTCCAGGAGCCCTGAAGCAGCCATGTGGAGGCTGCTGCACGGCCTCCACTGATTCTTGCTTGGGGGCAGAGGCCAGATCACACTCCTAGTCCCCTTAGTTCTACTGACCTTTTACTTTGTCTTTGGCATTTATGTATTGATATTTCTGGAAACCATCACAGCTACTGGTGATCCACTCTCCTGAAGTCCTCTCCAGTGGCTGCTGGTTGGGGCTGCCCTAGGGCTAAAACCACAGGCTCACAGGGGGCTGGGCTCCCAACTTGCTGTGATGGACCCTTCCTGTCCACCTGTCGGGCTGCCTTCACAGGATATTTGTTTCTCTCTGTCACTTTGTGGGTTTTGTAGCTCTAAAATCTGTTTAGAGTCATATTTTATAGGTATTTGAGGTGGTCATGGGGGAAGCTCACAGGTTTTCCTGCTTCTACAACTCCATCTGGGCTCTGCCCTCCCCAAAACCTTTTCAGGGACTCAAGGCCCAAACTTTTTAATAATAAATAAAATATACCTCTCTTTTCTAACTACATATTTGTGTGAGGCCAGATTTCTTTTCATACTTCAACCCAGACAACATATAGCAACAGTTTGGATTTAGAAGCAGATCCAATTTTTTTCTTTTAAGCTAGACATTAAGGAAATTTTCAAAAACATGTAAAATAATATTATTCTTACTGTTTTTGTTCTAGAAAATATACTTTTTTCCCATAAAAATGTTATTTACATTAACACATAATAGGTTTGTTGAAGCTAAATGAATTAATTAATATTTAAAAATTGTCAGTTTTAATTTCCAACATGGTATTTATTAATAGATATAATCTAAATAAACAAAACAAAAAATATCTTTGATATCCTTAATAATTTTAAGAGTGTAAAGGGGTCTTCAGTTTTTTAGTCTTGAAACTCTCTGCCCTAGGATGGGAAAAAAGGAATTCATCTTCTAGTTGGCAGCTATTTTCACAAAACATTGTAATGAAGCTACAAGCATTACTTACTTCATATAGTTCATAGTCTCAGAATTGAGAGGGCTCATGGAGGGATCAGCTGTCTCCACATCCTTCAGTTCCCACAGAGGAGGAAGCAAGGCCAGTGAGGGAAAATGACTTGTCACCCAGGGGCAAAAAGTAGGTGTATAGATGGAGTAAAAGTCTTTGTTAAAGGAGGCTACATATTTTACACAAATAATATGATGGGTCACTTTGCTCTCCAATTTATATCACCTCCAGGATTAACTGTAAAATCTTCTGCTTGGCATTCAATGCCCTTCATAACCTTCCCCCAACCCTCCAATTTTCTTAAATCCACCTTCCCTCCCCCCCACGTATTCTGATCCAGTGACACTGATTTCCTTGCTTTTCCTTCAACAGGAAAGTCCATCTCCTGACTCCAAATTTTTTCATGGGCTATCTTCAATGCCTGGAATGCTCCCCCTCCTATTTTCAACTCCTGCTTTCCCTAGCTTCCTCCCAGTCCCAGCTAAGATTCTACCTTCTACAAAGAAAGTCTTTCCTTATTTCCCCTTAATTCTAGTGCCTCCCCTCTGTTTATTATCTCCAATTTATATCTGTATAGCTTGCATATGCGTAGTTGTCAGCATATTAACTCCCCTTTAGATTGTAACCTTTTAGACTTGAAAGCAAAGACTGTCTTTTGCTTCTTTCTCTTGCACCATGGCTTAGCACAGTGCCTAGCATATAATAGGTGCTTAATGTTGTTCTTCTTTCATTTTGAAAGGACTGGTGACATCATGGGATGATGTATTTCTTGACTGACTTAAGTTTTTATACATATAGGATTATCTTTAAACCACATGTGTACTTCCCTTTTCAGGACTCACCCTTTAAGACTTTAACATTCTATTCTCCAAATTCCTTCCTGATACAAAGGACAAAAGATGTGTATGAATTTTTCCAAGGTTTGCTTTTGGTCAGCATTTCCCAGGTCGAGTATAGGTGAGGAATGCTACTTGAGGCAGGTTCATGATTAGGGGAAAAAAAGGGTCAATGATGCATGCTCAATGCTGACAGGCAGCCAGGGGCACAGGGTGTGGTTTATGCAGTGTCAGTGAAGTCAGGTTATAAATGTCAAATTGAAATTAATCAGTCAGTAAGCATTTAGTAAGTGCCTTCTATGTGCCAATCACTGGGCTAAGCTCTGAGGATACAAAAAGAAGCAAAAGATAGTCCCTGCTCACAATCTAACAGGGATACTACTGTCAAACAAATATACATAAACAAGGATAAATAGGAAATAACTAACAGAGAGAAAGCACCAGAATTAAAAGGAATTGGGAAAGGTTTCCTGTAAAAGGTAGGATTTTAGTTGAAACTAACCAAGGAAGGTCATTAGAAACAGTGGAGGAGGGAGAGCAGTCCAGGCATGTGGCGCAGTCAGGGAAAGCCAAGAGATGGAATGCCTTGTTCTTAGAACGGTCTCAAAGCCAGTGTCACCGGATCAAAGAGAACCTGGTAGGAAGTAGGATATAAGAGTAGTTGAAGAGATAGGAAGGGGCTAGGTTATGAAAGGCTTTGAATGACACACAGAGCATTTTATATTTGATTCTGAAGGCAATAGGAAGTCACTGGAGTTTATTGAATAGGGAAGTGACATGACTAAACCTGCATTTTCGGAAAAACAGTTTAGTGGCTGAATGGGAGTTGGCTTGTAATGGGAAGAGAATTGAGGCAGGCAAAAAATCCCTGCAGACAGACAGATAGATAGAGAGAGAGATATAGATGCATCTATATCTATCAACGTATGCGTGTCTATGTATATGTGTGTATATATGTCAGAATCCCAAGTCCTCATAGGTCATCAAAGGTAATGTAAATACAAGTAGAGGTATTTGTGTGAATATAACGGAAAGAGCCTTGGATTAATAGTCATATACCTTGATTTTTGGATATAGTTCACACATATAGAAGTAATCTTCCTGACCATGACCTCTGACCATGCCACAAGAACCTTAATCTTGCCTCCCAGATCAAATAAAAAGTGTGCTTACCACTATTAAAACGTTTTCCTGGAGCTTGACATACTTTCCTAAAGGGAAAAGTCTGGAAAGGATACTAGGATAGAAAAGATTTATTTATGTCTTTAACATTTTCATTTGAACTGAATTTCAGGTTTTAAAAATGCCTACACACTTTACTATATGCTATATACCTAAAGGCTGAAGATGCAGTGGTCAGAGCTTCATGGGGTTAGTCCAGTGGTTAGATTTAAACAGGGTTTTGGGGGGAGATAGGCCAGAATTTCATGTGTGAGATCCAGCTGTGGAGAATTAAGTGCCTTTTATCTTGCACTGCAATTCAGGTCACTCCATAAATAATTCTTGTTTAATTCTACTTAGAATGTCCTTTGCATATAGTAGAGACTTAATAAATCTCTTGTAGTAAGTGAAGGAATTTTCATGGTGGTGTATTTTCTCAGGATTTAGGTATGTCAATTTGGGTTGGGGAAAGGAATAAGTTAAAAGTCTTGGCAGATTTACAAAACCTGGAAATTGATTTATTGTTATGGTCCTAGGGCAGGGCTGGTTAGCTACTGCCCCAGGGCTAGCCCTCTGGCGAAAACTAAGAATGATTTTTACATTTTACAATAAGTATGTAATTTTAAAAAATTCATGCATCTGTACTCTTGGGACTACTACTTATATGCTGGTCAGTTCTTCTGATAAATGCAGACAGCAATGAAATCTTAAGCTTAGCGGCAATAATCAATTAATCAATCAATTTACTGAGTATTTGCTATGGCTTGATACCGTGTTAAAGGTTGGGGTTAAAAAACAAAAGCAGGCAAAATACAGTCTCTGCCTTCAAAGAGTTTACAATTTAAAGAGGGTGACAACATGCAAACAATGTACAAAGAAGCTAACTTCCAGGCGAGTAGGAAATAATTGACAAAAATTTAACAAAGCACTAGAGGGAGATGGAAGCTCCTTTTGGGTACTCATGTTACTGGTAGTACAGAGGCTCCCATGGTCTGTTGGTTGTCATCCAAACTACATTGTTTTTCAAGATTCCATAATCGAATTCTGAAATCTCAATTGGGTGTCTTGCTTTCTGCCAGATTCTCGGAGAGGTATATTCAGACAGATAAATATTCTGCACCTTCTCTGCTCATCTTAGAAACATTTGCAAAGACTGACGTGCCAGCTCCTGAGCCCACCAAATATGATCTTTATGCTGTCTCCATAGCAAATCCTGCCAAAGATTGGTCTTTCCTCTGGAAACAATGGCTTTCTGTTTGGAAGGTGAAGAAGACAGTGCCTATATATGTAGATTTTTATGAAAAGTTTCTGTACGTAGTATATGTTCTGTACCTACTCTCCCAAATCCTACTTGTGCTGGACAGTTGGATACCAGAAGAATGACTGCTACTTATCTCCCCAGAGTCCAAAGGTACTTTTGAAGGGTGGGGAGTTGGTTTTTCTAAAGCAATGAAGCTCATGGTCCCCTGAAGGTGCGCTTCTCATATTGACTATTAGTTGGTATCAATTAGCCAAAGAGACTTATTTAATTTTTAGAAACAAGGGATTTTACTACAGTGGTAGAACTGGTACCAGTGTCCCTCCCCAAATACTCCTACTAGTACATATAGAATCCAAATGGGCACAAGCTTAGAGTACGTGTGATAAGGGGTGGGATAGTTCATAATAAGTGAGAGAAGTGAAAATTTCTCAGACTATACTCTAAAATCTAGTAAGGCTTTTCACTGGAAACAGGCCCAAGTTCCCCTTCCCCAGAAATCACATGATTTACAAGGACTCAAAGCTGGGACTGGTAGGGAGTCACCCCTCTTCTCAGTGACACCTCAGCATAACATATGCCAAATAAGGACAGAAGTGCTTTCTCAAATGTACATTGGGTGGTCTATTGTTTCCTTGTTCTGGTACTTGAGGTAGATTGCCTCACTTAGATTGTACATCTAACTTTGAGCCCATCGAAGAAAAGAGTCAGAAGGGGGGTGGGGGAGAATTCGGTGTTAGGGCTTTATAACTTCACCATTTCCCTTTGTAAATTGCTTCTCCTCCCTGACCATTTGTCAGGAGGGTGGCCCTTTCTCGAGACTGTAATATACCATTCTTTTCTGCTTCCTACCTTGAGAAACCTCTGAGTATTATTTAGGTAAGGATATCTGTTGCACACAGTTTTGGGGATGTACACAATAGTTCTTAGAAATCTTTTTGTTAGATTTCTTAAGATGATCTCCCTATGCATTGTGTAGCTTTTTGGGTTGGCTTTTTGTAAAGTCTTAAATCTGCTTTCCTCATCTCATTCATTCTGTCCTTGGTTCCTGATCTTGACACTGAAACTGCCATCAGCTATTCTAGGAATATTGCTAAGGTGATGGGGAAGAAGAAAGGTCCCAAATCCTCTAGTCCTGAGAAATTATTGTGGTCTTCCTCCAGCCAAAGGAGGGGAAGAAGGAGACCAAGGCCAAAGTTTTTAGCTAGGATATTCTCCTCTCTAATGTTAGGCACTTAATATCTCTTGTCCAAATTGGCTCTGTATTTTGTAGAAGACTCACAGGGTGTAACCACATTTCCTCAGCCAATCTAAAGCTTTCTTTACATTGTCACTCCAGATGAGCAAAGCCTTGTTTGAACTTAGACCCAAGCCTATAAAGAAGTGTTTTCATCTGGTTAAGGTATAAGAGTTTAGCATTTTGACAATTAATTTTAGTGGGGTGGGGTGGTTTAATTGATTTACTCACACAACCCTCATTCTTACACAGAGGCAGAATGACAGAGAATATAAATTCTGTACTTGGTTTCTGATCCAAAGGTAGAATCATCACAGGATTTTAGATTCAATAGAGACCTCAGAATCCATCTATTCTACTCATATCCCAAAAGGAATCTTCATTATAATATACCTGACAAGTAGTCATCTAGGGAGCTCATTACCTTTCAAGATAGCCTATTCCACTTTGAAAGGATAATTCTTTTTTAATTTTTTTTAAATTTATGTAATGAAACAAGCATATCCATAACATAGTATAATAAAGATGATTGCACATGAAACTGTAAACCTACAATGCACAACTTGCCATTCCTTGCAAATATATGACAAAATTACCAAGTATCAGGATAACTCTTAACTGTTAGAATGTTACCTCTTTACATCACCTAGCTCTGCTTTCTGAGATCAAATAAAAATTTATCCTCTCTTTGTCCATAATAGTCCTTCAGATTCTTCAAGTCTTCCTTTTTCAGGTTTAAAACCCCAGCTCTTTCAGCCAGTCTTCAAATGAGTTGGACTCAAGGCCCTTCCCCATACTGATGGTTCTCTTTTAGAAACTCTAACTAATCAGTGCTCTTTCTAAATTGCGGCTTCCCTAACAGAAAACAATACTAGAGATGTGGTCTGACAAGGGCAGAATTTAGAGAGACCATCACCTCTTCTCTAAATGAAATTTAAGATCACGTTTAGCTGGGTTTATCACACCATATCACATTATTGTCTCATAGAACTTGTTATCCAGTAAAATACTCTTTTCTACCTTTTGGTACAAACTGTAACTATTGATCTCCCATCTTATAAAGACAATTTTTTAAAATGCAATATAGCTAAACTGGTCCACCAAATTCTGCCTCTGACTATTATTGGTTTGTAAGCTATGAGCCTCAATTTCCAGGTACAAAATAAAGAAAACAATGCCTATAGTACATACTTAACTCAGTTGTTCTAAGACTCAATTGAGAATGTATATAAAGTATGCTTCCAGCTTTAAAGGATTATATATATTCCAGTTATTATCTATTATGACTGTTACTAACTACAAATTGCTTTCTTCACAAAAATCTTGTGGGTTACGCAGATAAAATGTTTTATGTCTGTTTTACAAATGAGGAACCTGAATCAGCTTTCAGTAGAAAGTATAAGAAAAAAAAACCCATGCCAGTTTTATAATTTTTAGTCTAATGTTTTTAGGGATAAAAATTAGGGGAGGAGGTGAGATTAGTTTAGGGCTGGCCAGAACTCTGCACCCAAAACCACCAAGGCAAAATGGTTTGTCCCCTTTCCTATAGGCTGAACTTTGTGATTTATTTTCATCCCTTTGCAGTCTGAACTTGAAGAGGGGTAGGGAGAGGATAGGAAAATACAGATTTTACCCCAGATTCAGAAAACTGAGGGTCAATGCTAGTTTAGAACATTAGAAGGGCAAGAATTAAATTGAATCAAGGAAAGACTGAATTGTGTGTATGAAGGGGTAGAGGGGAATGGAAGAAAATTGATTCAAAACAGTCATTCCTCCCTGGTGGTTTTACCCACCCACTTTCCCTGCCTGGTTTTTAGCCAGCACTGCTTTTGTCTTATTATTTGCCCATAGCAGCCATTTGATAAATGCTTATTGAGTTGAATGACAGCTTCTTCCACCCTATGGCAGTTACTCGCTAAATTTTTAATGGCCATCAAGTTTCATAAAGAAGGACTGCACAGCCTATTGAAAAAATGCAAATAGGTGAGGACATCATCTAGTTCTGTTCCTTTTCTTGGTACTAGGTTGTTTACTAAATAGCATTAGCCCAGGGAATACCTTGGGAAGAGGAATGCAAGACCAGCCTAGCAGGCTTTTCAAGGTTTCCCTCGTCCATCAAGCTGACTTCCCTAGGCCTCAGCTGAACTTCAAGAACACTGAAAATTCCTGAGTTTGGTGAGGCTTCTGTAGTAAACAGAAAAGTAAACCATTCCCCCTGATGCCTGTAGCAATTGCCCAGGAAGCTTGTGATATACTAAGTAGATAGATATTTCATTAGAAAGACAGAAAAGAATTTTGTCATGATATGAGTTGTCTGTCAGCTTGTGCATTAATGACTCAGAAATGTTTCTTTAAAAAACATTTTGGCTGATGGGGCTGACTGATATCTAACTGGTAATAATGTGTTGAGCTGGTTTGGCTCACCTATGTTTGTGCTGGAAAGAAGGAAAAAGCCTTTTTAAAAAAAACAACCACCTTCTCTGCATCACTGGTGTAGATACAAGGAGTTAAGAATCAAGAAAATCTGCCTTTTAAGTCTCAACCATGTCATTGCCTAACTATGTCTCCTTGGGTAAGACACAACCTCTTTTTTTGCCTGCTTCATCTTCTATAAAAAGAAAACTCAGACTAAATCATTTCCTATAGCTCTAATACTCTATAAAATTTTATCATCAAGTCATGTAACTTCTGTCAGCCTCTGTTTCCTCAACTATAAAATCAGGATAATTAGGACACTTGGGGCAGCTAGGTGGTATAGTGAGTATAGCACTCACCCTGGAGTTAGGAGGACCTGAGTTCAAATGTAGCCTCAGACACTTAGCACTTACTAGCTGTGTGACCTTGGGCAAGTCACTTAACCCCAATTGCCCTGCCTTCCGCTCCTCCGAAAAGACAAAAAAAAAGTTTAATTAGAATGCTTACCTCATAGGGTTGCTGAAAGGACTAAAAGAGATAATATTTGTAAAAGTACTTAGCACAATGCCTGACACAGAGTAGGTGCTTAATAAATGCTTATTTTATTCCATTTTCCCTCTTGTTTAACTCAGCAGATAAGTCAAACATCTCCAACATCCTTAAATATGGTGGGAATAGAGATCACAGAAAAAGATAGCATCCTGTAATTAAAATGATATTGAGTTAAGGGAAAGTAACTGAATGAGAAAGATATGAGGTGACGTTAGGGCTTAAAAATCAAATTAGAAAAAGATTATGCTTGTGCATGCACATATGTCCACATTTTTTCCATGCAGACAGTAACATCTCATAGTGCTTTATCGTTGTACAAATATTATTATTCTCCTTTTTGTTTGTTTTACATCTTGATTTTATTGGAATAGAGAAGCTGGGGAGGAAAATTTCCTGGACTAATGCAGACTGGCAAACTGTTATGAAATTTATATTTTTAGGGAGCTGAGAAATGAAGTGACTTTGCTCAGGGTCAAAAAGCCAGTATGTATCAGAGGTAAGATTTGAAGACGCATCTTCTTCCATCTTCCCTGACTTAGAGGCTGATTCTCATTTTACAGATGAGAAATCTGAGGATCTGAGAGAGGGTGACTTGCCTAGTTACCCACATTGTGACACTGATGATAGCCATTCCCCCAACCTTGATCTTCTGGTATCAAATCATAACCACAATCCAAGGACTGATAGGATAGTTTTCAAAGGAAGTTATAACATGACATGGTACCTGACTGGATAAAGACTATGAAAGACAGAGAAGATAAATATCAAGATACTACAACCAGCTCAGTGTAGAAGCAAAGTGAGAGGGTTTTTTGTTTTTGTTGTTTTTATTTGCCTTTTTAAGGAAGAGCTATTTATTTAAAAAAAAAAAAAGCTAGCACTTATATGACAATTTAAGGCTTACTAAGTGCTTTACATATGATCTCATTTGATTCTCAAAACAACCCTGTGAGGTAGGTGCTATAATCCTCATTTGACAGAAGAGTAAATCAAGACCTGAAGAAGTTTGATGAATTACCCTGGGTTGCACCATGAGCAAGTATCTGAGGCAGGATTTAAACTCAGATCTTCCTGACTCCAAATCTTGAGCTCTAGCCACTACAATACCTATGCCTACAATACAATGCCTCCAACACTGGTCAATAGTGTCAAATACTGAAGAATGAGAAAAAGAACTCACAAGGAACCCTTGGGCCTGATAATAATTTAGGTCAATGGTGATTTTGAAAAGCACAAGTATCAGTGAGTATGGTGGGAGAAGAAACTGACAACAAAGAAATCTATGACTTCCAGAAGAAGGAAGTCAATGAGAGGTCTGGAAACTGATCACAAATATGGCAGCTTCTTTTCTCTTTGTCACCAGATCTAAGGTGGAGTAATCTCTTGTTAAGAGTCTTCATTTCTACCTCAGAAACCAGTTCCTCATTGTTGGTCAGAGTCAGTTACAAAATAGCAGCTCCTTATCTTTTCTTCCACTTTTTAAAGTGTGAAATTAAGCTCAGCCAGTAAATTATTTCTTTGCTTTTTTGTCAATATTAACTTAAAATTGAGAGGTGATCGGAGGCCTTAACTAGATTGTTGACTGTGTGAGGAGACAATAGCCCTCTTCGTCCTTCTCCCAGCCTCAGAACTCTTCCCTAGGCTCCATCTTCATCCTCCACACCCAGCTGCCAATTTAATATATCTAAAACCAAGCTTGACCAAGGCACTCCCCTGTTCTAGAAGTTCTCGTGGCTCCCTGTTGTGTCTGAGCTAAAAGACAATCGACTTTTGATGAAAGCCCTTCACAATCAGGCTCCATCCTACCTTTCCAGGCTTATTGGGCAT
This sequence comes from Pseudochirops cupreus, assembly GCA_028627135.1. Lineage (NCBI taxonomy): Eukaryota > Metazoa > Chordata > Mammalia > Diprotodontia > Pseudocheiridae > Pseudochirops > Pseudochirops cupreus. The sequence continues at coordinate 180,792,262 of CM053584.1, read as the reverse complement.
TATTTTCTTTCACTCACTCTTATATTTCAGCCAACTTGAAAGAACTGAGGAGATTTAACAAGAGTAAGAGGAGATGGGGTGATATGGTGCCTGCTAGGTGTCTTCAGGCATTTGAAGCTCTGTCAGATGGAAGAGGGATGAGATTTGTTTCATCTGACTCCAGAGGGCAGAGCTGGAAGCAGCTGATAGAAATTGGAGAGAGGTAGATTTTGGCTAGATGTAAGGGAAGATGTCCTAAAAGTGATTAAAAAGTGGGAATATACTACAAAGATGAGACAATCACTTGACAGGTATATTGATAGAGGATTCTCAAACAGAAAATGGATTTGATGAGGTTGCTGCTGAAGTTCTTTCACACTTTGAGATTCTATGGCTAAACAGATTCTCTAAATTATGGTTTTGCATTTGAAAGGAGAGTGGGTTCCAGTGCCAAGGGTAAAGACAGTGAGGTGCCATCCATCCTTTGTCTACCAAACTCATTGCTTTGTTTATCCAGGTCTTCCCCTAAATATAACATTCTTAGGCTGTGTAAGCAGAACTATCTTCATCACTGCTGCCACAAACTCCTCAGCTATAGGAAAACTCTTTGAATATTATAACTTCAGGCCTGAAATGGACAATATATGATTCCTTCTCTGAATATGATTTTTTCAGGATCTGGGCTCCTTATCCTTTTTCCCTCCTGCTGTGCCCTCAGATTTCATAGCTCATTACCACAGGTATTACTTATATAGGCAAACAGGAAGAGTTAAGAGAGAGGAGACAAAACTCAAATATGTCTGTTCCTCTACTTGTTAATACAAATTCTAGAGGCTTAATACAGAGGAGAGGGAACCATTTTGTTAAAATGAAGCTTTGTTGGATATCAGTAGGTTTTAACCTTCAGTTTATTGCCTGGCTTTCTCTTTTTTTCCCTCTTCTTTCTTTCTTTCTTTCTTTCTCTACTTATCTATTTATTTATTTATTTTAAATTAATTTATTTATTTTAGTTTACATCATTCATTTCCATGAGATTTTGAGTTACAAATTTTCTCCCCATCTTTCCCCTACCCACCACCCCAAAACAACCGTCTCCTTGTATGACCCCTCCCCCAATCTATTCTCTCCTATGTCCTCCCCCATCACCCCTCTGACTTTCTGGTAGGGCAGGATGGATCTCCTTACCACAGTGCCTGTGTATCTTAAGTCCCAGTTGGATGTACTTAATAATAATAATAATTGTGTGTGTGTATGTGTATATATATATATATATTTAACATTTGATTATAGAACTTTACATTCTAAATTCTTTCTCTTCCTCCCTCGTCACCCACCCCCACTGGAAGGACAAGCAATCAAATACAGGCTGTACATGTGTAATTACACAGGACCTCTCCACAGTGGGCACATTTGTGAGAGACTGATTATATGTCCCTCCTTCCTATCCGCCCCCCCC
>CM053584.1:180756079-180790327 GCA_028627135.1 Pseudochirops cupreus | reverse complement strand
CATGTAGTTTCTTTTATGCATTTAAAAACATTCTGAGAAGGGATCCATAGGCTTCACTAGACTGCCAAAGAGGTCCAGGGTACAAATAAGATTAAGAATCTCTGGTCTAATTCTTTCAACCAATCTTAATACATTTCTTATTTGATTTCATTAGATGACTCTTAAGACTTCACACTTAAAATCTATTTTACACTTTTGAGTGATTAATTTAGTAGAGGTGCTGCAATGTTCACACCTAGTTTACACATTTAATTAACTCTTTAACTTATTCAAAGAGGCATTCTCACCTGATAGTATCAGAGTCTAAAAGCTTGGCATCTAGTTAGTTAAATTAATTGGGGTTATTGGATATAAAATAACTGCTCTCACATATATCACTCTATGTGTGTGTGTGTGCACTCACGCTCACATTAGAACTTCCTTGTGAGCAGGAGCTATGTCAAGTTTTATGTCTTTTATTTTTCCAATGTTTAGGGCATGATAGATATTTAATAGATCTGTTGGAAGATTATTCATTACAGGCAGTTCATTGTTTTACAAAGTAATATATTTTATTTACAGATATTTTTAGTAGTTCAAAAATTCTTTCCTATATTTAGGTTAAGTGTGTGTCTGAATTCTTAACATATCTCTGTCTATTTCTGAGGGGTTGGAATTGATAAAAAGTACAAATATGGGTGATAAAAAGTATAAATTTGTCAGACGAGGTTCTTACATTTCAAGTATCAGTAGTAAATTAACGTTTATATATGAGCTATGAGGTCATAGAGTTTTTAGATTACCTAAAGAAAATCACCAGCTTGAAACTATGGGAGCTCCCAGATTTCCTGGTCTAAAGCGCCAGAACTGGAACATCCCATTAAACTATGGCACCTTTAAAAGGGCAAGGATATCAGGAAAACAGCAAAAATAGAGAGACTGGGAAAGCTCTAAGCTTGTTTTCCTGAAACAGCTACAGACCCACCCCTAAAAATAGAGAAGCAGAAGCAGTACCTAGTTGTAGCAAAGTTTTAAGATCATTGATTTAGAGCTAGAAAAGACCTTAGAAGTTATTTTGTCAGTCCTTCATTTAAAAAAATTTTTCTTCAATTAGTATTATTTTCTTCTCCCTTCTACCTTCCCCCTGGTGAAAAAAGAAAGTAAAACAAATTCCCATGTTGGCCCTGTAAAAAAAAATGTAAGTCTCTTTCTGCACCTTGAGTCTATTGCATTTTTGTGGGGAAACTTGCTTCATGATGGCTTTTCTGAAGTTATGATTGATCACTGAGTTGATCTGAGTTCTTAATTTTACATATGAGGAAACTGAGGTCCTAAGAAGCTACGTGACTTGTGCAAAATGAGAAAGGTGGCAAATAGCAGAGGCAAGATTCAAACTGAGGTCTTTTGACTCCAAATCTAATGCTTTTCTCATTCTGCCCTGCTGCTTTTTAAGGAAAATGTGTTTAAAACTGGTTTCTTGCCCCATCTTCCACCCCCATGGAAATAGTTGGTACAAACCAAATATCTTTTAGATCCTTGAAAATTGGAATAGAAGTGATATAGACACATTATCTCTGTCTGTCTCTCTCTCTCTCTCACACACACACACACACACACACACACACACACACACACTCACCATTCACTGGGAGATTCATGCTGTCAAAAAGCAATGAATCTGATTATGTGTAAAGTTAGAAGAAGAGATCATCTAATATGCACCCTTCCCCCCTTTTATAGATAAGGTAACTATGTCCCAGAAAGGTCAAGTAATTTGTCTACAGTCTCCAAATCCAAGATTTTCCACCATCTCAAAACATGATAGACATGACCCTATAGACAGGGATTATAAAAGGTGATACTGCTCAAGAGGAACAATAGACTTCCCAAAACAAAATACTGACAATAAAATGATAGATTATCCCAAACAAGAAGGAAAAGGAGGAAGATATTTGAAGGAAATGATGTGACTACATCTGTGGTTTCCGGTGAGTTACCTGTAAAAATCTTTCTGCAATTTTTTTGGGGGGGCGGGGCGTAGAATAGTCTTATACTATTCACATTTCCTTTCCTCCATATTTGAGGGTCTTTCTCATGGTCATTTGTTGAACTTTTTTTGTCATTGGAATTGTTCAGTTTTATAGGATTTACCTTGTAGTTCACAGCGTCGAGTTTGTTGGTTGGTTGGTTGTGTTTTGTTTTCCTGGAGGTAATCTGTGGATTCTTTTTTTTTTTTAATATTTTATTTTTTATTTTATTTTGCTTTTTGGAGGGAGTAAGGCAGGGCAATTGGGGTTAAGTGACTTGCCCAAGGTCACACGACTAGTAAGTGTTAAGTGTCTGAGGTCACATTTGAACTCAGGTGCTCTTGGACTCCAAGGCAGATGCTCTACTCACTGCACCACCTAGCCATCCCAAATCTGTGCATTCTTTTGATTAGCACTTTATTTTCTTGGTTTAGAACATCTGGGTAGTTTTTCTTGTACTTTTTCTTGCCTTGAGGTATTCAGGTTTTTTGACTTGCCATGTTCTTATGGGAGACATATCCATTCATTCTATCTTTGAGATCAAAGTGTGGTGTTTTTTTTGATTGTCTATAAATCATAGTTCTTTTAACATTATTTCTTTAACAACAGTCTTCTTTCAGATCCACTTTAATGTACAATATTTGTGTTCTCAATAAGTTGTTTTTCTATTTTTTTTTTCTTTTGGAGAGACTCCTAATTATGGATTCAAATTCTGGAACTGAGACTGAGAGCTGCATCCGAGCAATGAAATTGCCAAACAATTTCTAGTCCCACTCTCAGTGTCAGCTCAAAGTCCCCTATGATCTCTTTCTGACCAGTTGTCTGGCATGCTCTTAGTCTCTGAACTGGGAGTTTCTGAAGCTATTGCAATATCTCTATGGCCCCACCACTGCCTCTGGGCCGTCCTTCAACTTAGTGTCATAGATCTCTCCTATCAACTTCTTGAGCTGTCGTAGACTGAAAAAATGTCTTGCCCTGACTTTGTGTTGGTTCTACTACACTAGAATTCAATTTGAGGAGTTATTTTAAAATTGAGAGAATTTGATTGGGTTGCTGCCTCTACTCTACCAACTTGGCCCTGCCTCCATTTTCTTTTGTATTACAATATTTATTCAGCCATCTTTTGACTCATGTAGTTATCCAGAAGGTCACCTTCCACTTGGTTATGTCTTTCATGTTGATTTATCTGCCTATGCCTATGCTCAAGGTAACTGAATTTTCTTCCACCTACTATCTTTAAGTAATTTCAGACTTTTTCCTTTATATTCCTCTGTTTCTCACTTTCTGACTCCTTTCCCTACCATGGTAGAGTCACTGAGAATTAGACCATTTTGTAGGCCAAAGCCCTGCCCCAGGTGGCTTTAGGGGGACATAATGGGCCTCATTTGAATGCCAGTCCCCTTTCCCTCAGGCTTTGAGCAGCCCTCCACACAGGCTGGTCTTCTACCCCAGTTTCCTTGTTTCTTTAGTTCTCTGGCATAGCAGGAATGCAGCACAGTGCTACTGTCAACCCAAGTAGAACACACTTTCAGTTTGTTGTACCTTATATTTCTGACAGGTAGGGGTGGGGCATTTTGTTGCTTGTTGCCATGGAATGATGGGATAGGGCAAGGGCAGGATGTGTGGGTAGAAGCTAGAAGCTGCATCAAGGGATTTTCTAGGTGGATCTCAGAGCACAAGCCAATGGTCACCATTGTTCTCCAAACCCTCCACACTCCTGATTTTCCCTATTCAAGGTACTACCATCCTTCCATCCACCCAGGCTTACAACCTAAGTGTCTTCCTCAACTTCCCACTCTCTTATTACCCCATTCCAATTTGTTGCCAAGTTCTGTCAGTTCTCAAATATGTCTTTTTCTTTCCTTATATTGCCACCATGATGGTGCCTGTGGTTGGTCACCCTCCCTCAAGTCTCTCAGCCATCATAGTGATCTTCCTGAAGCCCAGCTCTCACCATGACTTCTCTCTGCTCAGTAAAGTTCAGTGGCTTTCTTTCATCTCAAGGAACAAATATAAAACCCTCTGTTTGTTATCTAATCCCTTTTCTGTATTTTTATGCTTTACCCTCAGTGGGCTCTCAGTCAGTGACACTGGTGTCCTTGCTGTTGCTCCAACAAGACCCTCCGTCTCCTGACTGAATATTCTCATTGGTTGTCACTCATGCATATAATGCCCTCTCTTCATTCCTACTTCCTGGCTTCCTTCAAATTCTAGCTACAACTTGACCTTCTACAAGAAGTCTTTCTAGACCCCTCCTTAATGTGAGCACCTTCCTTCACTTGATTATCTGTTATTTATTCTGTGTATATTTGTAAGTACCCGTTTGCGTCCTGTCTCCCATATTAGATCCCTAAGAGAAGGGACTGTTATTTTGCCTTTCTTTGAATCCCCAGCCTGGTACCTACTAGCTACTTAATAAATGCTTGTTAACTGGATAAAGTTGGAGGAGGAAGCACTGAGTAAGCATTTTGAGGATTAGGAAAATTAGCCTTTTCTACTATTAATTCATCTAGTTGGGGTTCTTGGTTTCTTAGATTGTGGAGAGACATGTGACTATTTTACTTCTTATGCATAAGTCCTGTTTGTTAGAGTTTTAAGAGACTGTTAAGATTTCTGTCCTTTTAAACCCCTTTACAACTCTTCTTTACAAGCTTGGAGTTTGTTTTTATTAATTGAAAAATAAGAAAAACAAAATTCAATGGCTCTAGCGTTTATGAGTCTGAGTCTCAAGAAGTCTATCCCTTATATAAACACACAATAATAGTCAGTGTTCCATCTTGTTTTCGAATTCTAGAAATGCTCTTAGTGGACTGGAGAAAACACTGATTCGACTCAGAAGATCTATGTTTGAATATTAGCTCTGCTTGTCATTTACTATCTGTGTGACAGGCCAAGTCCTTTGCCTTTCTGACCCTCATTTATATCACCTGTAATTGGAGAGGGGTTGGACCAGATGAACTGTAAGGTCATTTCCACCTTGGACATCTTTTCTAACTCTAAAATTGTATGACTCTATGTGACGGTGGTCACAAGGAGAAAGAGATTCTGCTAATGGAATCATTGAGAGACACCGTGGTCACCACCATCCCTAAGCTCCAGATTGGTCCCTGGGACTGTGGCCATTCTATGAGAATCTTCTTTACCTTGATGGAATCATTCCTTTTCTACTTTCCCAGCAAATTTGCCCATGTTCCCTCTTTGGGCAGCAGGAAAAATACTTTGGATTGTCTGAGAGGCCATAGTAAAAAGAGTATGATGAAAGTAACCTTGGGGATAGTGAAATGAGGATAAGCTCAATTGGGAATCAGAGGCTCTTGGGCCTGACTAGTTTGCAGCATTGTTCAGAGAATGTACACAGAGCTCAGTGTCCCAAAGAGCACAATACACAAGAGCTAGCCTGGGGGCAGGGAACCAGTAATAGCTTGTGCTAATGCCATCTGGGAGGGCTGCCCCAGCCTCAGTCTCCAGCTGAAGAAGCTCAGCTCTGTCCTGGGGCACAGTTGGGGCTCTATTCTTGTCTCAAGGGGGAATGTGTGACTCTCCTTATAGTGAATGAGAGCTACACGCACAGGCAGAGGAGAAAAAAGAGCCTCAGTGTGTAGCAGAGAGGGATCCTCATGCTGGCTGTCAGCTCCAGCCATCCCCTCGTGGCTGGACCTTACACAATGCCCCCAAAGGGGATCAAGGAACCTCAGCCTCTGATATGGGAAGCCAGAGGCCTAAAATTCTAGCAAAAGCATGATGGAGTAGTGTCCTAATAAGAGACTCTATAGACATATGTTCTATTTTAGGCCCAGATAATTGAGGTCAAGAAAGGAACATAGAACCACCTTCCTACCTAATTACATCCCTCCCAAGCAGACATATTCACACCTTCTCAGTTCTTTATCCAGATAAATTCTCCTTACATTCCAGAGGGTCCCTTCAGAAGAAAGGAGGTAAGAAAGTGGGAAGGGAAGACAGAGGGGAAATCAAGAAAGTAGCTGCTGGATAATGGAAAGTGTGCTGGATTTGGAATCTGAGGACCTAAGTCAAATCCTATCCCTGCCACTTGAGATAAGATAATAGGGTCATAAATTCTGGAGTTGTCAGGGATCTTAGAGGCCATCCAAGCCCAATCCCCCTCATTTTAGAGGTGAGGAAACTGAGGCATAGGTAGGTTAAATGACTTTCTTAGGGTGACATGGATAATAAGTAGCTTAGGAGGAATTGGAACCCAGCTCTTCCTGACTGCAAGCCCAGTGCCTCATCCATCTCACTATGCTTCCTCTCATCTAGTAGCTGTGATCTTATCAAGTTGCTTATTTCATCACCTGTAAAACAAGGGATTCTTTGACCTCTGAGATTCAGATTTAGAGCTTAGAGATCATGTAGCCCAACCCCCTTATTTTATAGATAAAAAAACTGAGGGACAAAGAAAGAAAGGGACTTATCCAAGGTCACAGGAGAAGTTATATGATCCTGTGAGAAGGATGAGAGAAGCAGTGGATGTAGTGGATAAAAAGCTAGCTTCAAAGTCAAGAAGATCTGAATTCAAGTCCTGACTGTCAAAAGCTGGTAGTGTGAACTTGGGTAAGTCACTTATGATTTCAAAGAAGGTGCATCTTCACTGATAAAAAAAAAAAACTCTATTTCTGGGAGTTTTAAAAAAAGCCTGGTTTGGAGGGAGTGATGCTACAAGTGGAATCAGAGAAAATCTCACCATTTTCTTCTACCAGCCAGCAAATCTTTCCCAGGGCCTGCTATATCTCTCTCTTCTAGTCCCTGGCTCAGGTAAGTACCTCCAATGTCTGTCTGCAGCAAACATATCCTCCTTCTTAAACTCCAACACAACTATGGCAACGATAACCAAACCCAGAAGGAATTAAAAGATGGGACAACCGCTAGTCTCCAGTGCCTGATTTCTTTTAGTTCCCTGTCCATGTGCTGTAATAAATGAAGGTTGAATAAAATAGCCAGCACCTCACCTAAGGGCAGGACTGAATTTGGAGAAATTTTCTAGTGGACAGTAGATCAGTGTTCATATCAATTAATTTGCCAGCGATACTTGTTTCTCTTACTCAAGGAAGAATAAACTTAAATGGACCAAAAATCTAACCTGCCCCATTCTGGGTGGGGAGTAACTAGTCAGACAGAAAAAAAAATACTAGATCCAACGAACCCTTTGCTTTCATCTCTGTTGCCTCAGTGGTCTCCCTCCAACCCATTCACCCAGCTTGGTTCCAGCAGGGAATTCCTTAATGGCTGGGAGTGAGAGTTTAGTAATGAAAAGCACTAATATCAGACTTACGTCATTCCCATGGAAATTCAGGCAATGTAGACAAATTATCCACTCTCCAGGAATAGGGAAGAAAAATGGATATGTGCTTGCCTGTAGAGCTGGGGCTAGATAGTAACTCAGGAAATGATTGAGAGAGGCAAGAGGCTGAGGGAGAAAGAGTTATGCCAGCTGGTGCTAAAGTGGAGCTGAGATGTAACTATAAAGCATTATATAAAACTTGAGGAAGTGCGATGTGAATAGAGCACTGATAGGCATCAAGTCTATCACTGACTGTGGAATGTTGTGATTTCTCTCCTCTGGGCCTCAGTTTTATTGTATTTGATGATCTCGGACACACTAGGATGCTAGGAGAAATGTTGCAGTACAATGAAGAGAGGAGCAAGTGGGGATTTCCCGGATCCGATGTTATTTCTAGATGTATTGAAAACAGGACTGGATTTGGATATAAAGCACCTGAATTTTTGTTTGTTTTATTGATATCCCTCCACTATCTATCTAGTAACTTATTTTTATATGCATCCATTATTCTTCTGCCACTGTACTCCCCCACAGTGAACCAAAAAGAAAAAAAAGAAGAGAAAGAAAAAAGAAAGCCTTCATAACAAATATGCCCAGTCCAGCAAAACAAATTACTTCATTGTTGTTATTGTTCAATGATGTTCGATTCTCCATGACCTCATTTGGGCTTTTCGTGGCAGAGACACTGGAGTGGTTAGCCATTTCTGTCTCCAGCTCATTTTATAGATGGGGAACTGAGACAAGCAGGATTACGTGACTTGCCCAGGGTCACACAGCTGGTGTCTGAAGTCACATTTGAATTCAGGAGGATGATTCTTCCTGACTCTTGGCCTTCCACTCTACTGTGCCACTCAGTTTTCTCAACCCTTGGTTTATCATTGCACTGATCAGCTAGTGTTTCAAAGACACTTTTTCCTACTACATTGCTGTCACTCTATAATTTTTTTCTCCTATTTTTTTTTCATTTTATTCTGTATCGCTTCATAGATGTCTTCCTAGTTTCCCCTGAAACTCCATTTTGATGTTCCCTGTGGCACAATAATATTTTGTTACTTTCATATATCAACATTTGTTTAGTTATTCCATAATAAATGAATTTTACCCAACAGGTGAAAACTTAGTTTTCAAGTTTTGGATAGTGTGAAAAGAACTGCTGCAAATATTTTTGTGTACGTGGATCCTCTTCGTCTTTCTTTAATCTTTTTGAGGTTTAGGCCTAAGGTTTAGGTGTAGCTGGGTTACATGGCATGTATAGTTTAAAATCCTTTTCCAGAATGGCTAGACCGATTCGTATCTCCGCCAGCACCTCTCTAGTGTACCTATTTTTCCACAGCCCCTCCAGCCTTTGTCATTTTCTCCTTCTGTCGTCTGTGACGGTCTGATGTGTGTGAGGTAGAACCCCAGGATTGTTTTGGTTTGTATTTCTCTAATTATTAGTGATTTGGGACATTTTGACGTGTGATTATTGATAATTGGTGTTTTTTCCTTCAAAAATTGACTTCATATTTTTGGCTAATTGTATGCTGTTTTTCTTTTAAAAATCTTAAAAATAAATCTTATTCTTATTCAGTCTCTTTTATCTTGAATATGAGACCTTTATCAGAGAAACTTGCTGCAAACATTTCCCCCCAGTTACCTGATTCCATTCTAATTTTAATTGTATTAGATTTGTTTATTCAAAAACTTGCAAACTTTATATAATCATCATTGTTCAGTTTATCCTCTCTAATCCTTACCCTACTGTCAAAGAACCAAACCCTGGAGTTTGCCTTTTCCCTCTCCAGCTTATTTCATAGATAAGGAAACTGATGCAAACAAGCTTAAGTGACTGCCCAGAGTTACACAGCTAGGAAGGATTGGAGGCTGAATTTGAACTCAACTTTTCCTGACTCCAGGCCTGGTACTCTATCTGCGGGCCATCTAGCTGCCCCAAAGGTCTTAGTGACCTTTGTTAATTTCCTTTCCTTTTCCTTCCGTTGAGGATTCCTGAACCAAATGAAACCATACTGTCTATTGTTCTTACTGAAAATGGTTCTGTCTTACAGAAGTCACTCTTCTCTGAAGCTGTTGTAAAGGGGTCCTGAGACAAAAAAGTTTGTTTGGGTTGCTGGGAAAATTAAGCTAAGAGTCTTTTATGGATCTTGTTGGGGAGAGGGGTAACATATACATAAATAAATGAGGTGAAGCTAATTTAAGAAATTAGAGAGCACTAGCAGTGAAGGGTGAAATGGATGAAGATGACCTCCCTAGTAAATGGAGTCTGAGCTGAGCCTTGAAAGAAGCAAGGGCTTCTTGGAGGTGCTGGTATGGAGAGTGAGAGAGAGTTTCAGGTTTAAGAATGTCAAGTTTTAGAAACAGAAAAGAGGTCAGTTTGTTTGGAATATAGCATATGAGTAGAGATAGGACGTATAGGGATAGGGCTTATGTTTTCACTGGTGTAGGGAATTTCCAGATGAGGGAATTCCCTTTACTAGTGTAGTTCCCTAGAGAATGGAGAGGCTAAGTAACTTGCCTAACTCGAGTCCGAGATGGAACTTGAATCTAGATCTTCTTGACTTGTCCCCAGTTTTCTACACATTACACGATATAACCTTTCTCATTTTCCTTTTCTCAGAATCACTTAAATTCATATATTGACCTTGCCTTGGATAAGTCATTTCCCTTATCTGGGATTCAATTTCCTCATCTACAAAATGGGGGGTATTGGGCTAGATAGTGGATAAAGTTCCTTCCATCTCTTGATCATAGATTTCACTGGAAAGAATCTTCTTCCCAAGGATTCCAATTCTTGATTGAGGAAAGGAGGAACAGAAAGGTTAAGTGAAGGGAGCAGTAAGGTAGGTGAGAATCAGATAGTGAAGGGCTTTAGATGCAAGACTGAAGTGTGGCATTTTATCCTAAAGTCATGAGAGAATAATGTTGAACAGGATAATGATTAGGACTTGTGTCTTAGGAATTATAATTTGGCAGCAAGGTAGAAGATGGATTCCAGAAGGGAGACACTGATAGGAAGGAAACCAATAACGAAGCTGTTGTAATAATCCATGTGAGGGATTATGAGTTTGCACTAGGAGAGTGACCATGTAAGCAGAGAAAAGGAGACAGATTAAGGGATACCGTGAACATATAATCAAGTTGTTCATCAACTTTGTGGCATTATCCAAATTGAAAAATTCGTTGACTGTACTCAAAGAATTTACTTTCTAATTGAAGAGACAGATGCATGTAATCTTTAGAGACTTCATGGGTGACTCTGTCTCAGTGAAGTGGGAGACAGGGATTGTATTCTGAGAGAAAAGTAGGAGGAAATGATAATAGGAATCTAGAAGAGAAGAAAACATTTGGAAAACCTACACACAACCTAGAGTGTGATAGAGAATAAATCATCAGTTAGAGAAGGATTGCCATGTAGTAGTGAGGACCCAGTTAAATTAAATAACAAATTCACTGCCAAACCAGTTAGGACAGCTGTTGACTTTCTGCAACAGTATTAAGCTCCATGAAGTTGGAGATTGAGAATAAAAGAGTGGGAGTAACCTAGGATTGGGATTTGGCAAAGTAGGAGCACAACATTCGGGGATAGAGATGATGGAGTATAGTTCAGTTGGTCACCCAGGTGTGTGTGTGTGTGTGTGTATGTGTGTGTGTGTGTGTGTGTTTAGAGGTTGTATGATTGTCTTTGTGAAGAGAAACTCTTCTTGGTAGCTTTGAAAGAATTTAACTGTCAGTTCATCTGGAGCGGGTAGGGTTTTTTTTTTTTGCATATTTTTAAACATTTACTTTATTTCTTCCCTCAAGGTTGGTCTGTTTCAATTACCTATTTCTATTGTCTCAGTTTTAAAAATATTTTGTAGACAAATCATTTATTTCTTTTAATAAATTTTTGGCATATTACTATATATTACATCCTATAATTATGTTTTAAAATTCATTTCTTAATTTTTTTCATTTAAAAAATTTTTACCAATTAATTTTTCTCCTTTTATGACTAAATTTGGTTTATCACTGTGTTTTTTTTAAATGTGTAGTTTAGTTTTATGTGTAATGAAGGCTGTCTCCCTCATGTGTCATGGAGGTATCACTGGGTGACTCTAAGGGAGGCAAAATAGACATCCATAGCTTCTACTCCCTCCATCCTTCTTCAAGGGTGACTTTAATTTCTGCTGGGAGGGGAGGTGGAGTATAGAGACTGACCACTCTATTCTCCTTAGTGAGAGGGGGTACTAGATTAGAATGGTATCTATCTGCCTATTTCCTTAAGTATTATTAGTCTAGTGGATGTAGTTTTCAGCTTCAAGGCAAATTTCTGATACCAGTTCATTAACGGGGAAATGAGGAGCCAAGCTTTAAATTCAAGACTTTATTTCCTTCCCACTAAATACCAATTGCACAGTGAACACACATAGCTAGTAGCAGAGAAACCCATTTATCAAAGTCAATAGAACAAAAGAAATCAGAGGAAGTATACATGGCAGACTATATACCAGATAATACAAAGGGAGGAGCAAAGTAATTCAATCAAGAGAATGTCCCAGCTCTCACTTAATGGGGAAATTCCCTGAAGTCTCTAGTGTAACAAGCTAAAGATAGGAACATGTTGGATATTGCTGACTCCTCCTACATCAGCTTCTTCAGAGAGTCTTATTTTACCTTCAGTAACTTGAAGTATCTTCTCTCTCAAAGCTAGAAGCCAGCAGCATCTGAAGCAAGGAGACTGAAGAGACTGAGGAGACAGCCCAGGGAGACTGAAGAGACTGAAATTCACCTTCCTCCCACTTTTACTGAATTTACCCCAACCCTCATACAAGTTTAGGGCATTGATCTCCATCAGTGAGGAGAGAATCCCATACCAATGGTCTTTGAGACTAGGGTTACATTGTTTGTCCTTCATTCTTGAAGACCACCATGACATCAGGAAGATGATGCCATGACTTGCAAGGGAATTGGATTTAAGTGATGGAGGGCTGTGTAAGGTCACCAGCCTCACTTTCTCCTCTGGAGCCACCTGGATCCAGTGGCAAGATATAGATCAGGACAACTGGAAATGACCCTAGATACAGTGGGAGACCGTGGTTTTTTAAGTTAAGGTCTTTTCCGGATCTCAGTTTGATTGAGGCAACACCCAAAGGAATTTGTTACATATATATCCATTCAAGTATTTCATTTCTGTCCTATTTACTTCTGTGTTTACTGTTAAAAAGCTCATTTATCAAACTTTATCTGGGATTATTACTTTGCTTCTTTTCTAGAGCCTTTAGGTGCAAGCATAAATCATTAATTTTTATTTTTTTTCTCTTATTATTGTAGAGACTCAGAAATATAAAATTTCCCATAAGTATATCTTTGGCTGTATTTCATGCATAACATTGCCATTGTTTTAAAATATTTTGATATTTTTCAGATTTCTTCTCTAACTATTTTGTTGTAATTTTTTTTTTTAGGCAATCAGGGTTAAGTGACTTGCCTGGGGTCACACAGCAAGACTCAGTTTTACTATTGTAGTTCAATTTTCACATAAAGTTTTAAAAATTGTTCTTGTTCTTGTTTTATTTTTACTTTTATTACATTGTTTTTGAAAATATTTTGAAAATACGTTGATTTCAAAAATATTCATGATTTTCACCTTTTTAAAATTTATGTAGGGCTTTCGTCAAATATTGTGACCAGTCATTGTGACTGTTCCTTGTGTATTTTAAAAGAATGTGCATTTGCCTTGACCCCCATTTATTTGGTTCCTGACATATACCTATTAATTACGTTTGTTAAAGATGTAATTCAGATATTGTACTTATTGCTGAATTTTGTTTGGTTTGTTGTGTTCTGAAAATGGAATATTATTGTCCTCTTATTATATTTCTCTTTTTCTACTTGCATTCTGGTTTAACTGTACATTTGTGAATTTCACTGTTGAATTGTTTGGTCATGTCAAATCAACAAGCTAGTAATTGTACACAAAGAAAGGCAAAAAATAATCCCTGCTCTTGAGTAGCTCATACTCTTATAGAGGAGACAAATAGCTATGTACCAAAATGATACATCCACATATGTACACATATATGTATGTGTATATATATATTTGTGTGTGTACACACACACATGTTTCAGAGGTAAAACACTTAAGATTAAGATTAAGGAGGACTGGGAAAGACTCCTTTCTCTCAGACTTGAAGGAAGATAAGAAACCTAGGAGGCAGAGATGACGGGGGAGAGAGTTCTAGGCATGGGTGACAATCAATGGAAAGGTAGAGTCCGGAGATAGAGATAATGAGAGAGCAGATATCAGATATAAGGAACAACCATTGAAAATGCCCAGAGTTGGAAGCTGGAGTGTCTTGTCAAAGGAACAAGAAGGTCAATGTCGCTGGATCACAGTGTACTTGGAGGGAGGAATTTGGAATAAAAAGACTGAAAGGTAGAAGGTATCAAGTTATAAATGGCTTTAAAAGCCAGAGTATCCTGGAGGTGATAGGGATCCACTGGAATTTATTGAATAGTAGGGTGACATGGTTAGACCTTCACTTTAGGAAAATCAGTTTGACAGCTGAGGGGCCTCGAGGCAGGGAGACCAATTAGAAGGTATTTGCAGTAGTCCAGGCATGAAGGTGATAAGAACCCTAGACAAAGGGTGGTTTCAATGTCAAGGCAGAGAATAATCTTATAAGAGGGATTCTATTTGGAAATGATAGGACTTGGCAATAGATTAGATATGGCAGATGGAAAGTGAACAGTCAAAGATAACATCTAAATTTCAAGCCTGCATTACTGGGAGGATGATGGTGCTCTTGATGGTAATAGGGAAGTTAGGAAGAAGGGAGAATTTGGGGGGAAAGGGGAGAGAACAATGAGTTTGATTTTGGACATGTGGAGTTTAAGATTCTTATGAGATATCTAGTTTGAAATGTTCATTAGGCAGTTGGAGATGTGAAACTAGGGTCAGGAGAGAGTTTACAGCTGGACAAATACATCTGAGAATCATCTGCATAGAGATAATAATTTATAGAGCTGATGAGATCACTCAGTGGGAAGAGAAGACCCAGGATAGAGCTCTGAGGAACACCCACAGTTATTGGGTGTGAACTGAATGCAGATCCAGTAGGGGAGACTGAAAGAGTGGTCAGACATATAGGAGAACCCCACGAGCAGTAGCAAGAGAACCTAGAGAGAAGAGCATCAAGGAGAAGTGAGTGATCAACAGTGTCAAAGGTTGCAGAGAGGTCAAGAAGGATGAGGATCGCCATTGAATTTGGCAAATTAAGAGATCTTCGCTAACTTTGAAAAGAGAAGTTTTGGTTGAATGATGGCACCAGAATCCAGACTGTGGAGTATTAAGAAGAGATTGAGAGGAAAATTAATGGAGTCACCAATTTCCAACAGCCTTCTTAAGGAATTTATCCACAAAAAAGAATGAGAAACATAGGATAATACCTATTATGTATGGAGAGTTCAAGTGAGGGTTTTTTGAGGATGAGAGAGGGTTTGTAGACAGTAGTAAGCCAGTACATAGGGAGAGACTGAAGATGAGTGAGAGAGTTGGGATGGTAGAGAGGACAATATGATGGAGAACATAGGATGGAATGGAATGGTTTGGTGCATATAAGTTGAGAATCTTGTATTATTCTTCATTATTATGTACTGCCTTTATTTATCTCCTTCAGTTTTCTCTAATTTGAATACAAGCTTTATCAGAAGTCATTACTACAATGACTGATTTTAAACAAGCGTACAGTAGAATAACATTTTAAACCAGGCTCTTAATTTTAAATGTGTGTAATATAAGGTAAATACTGATGGGTTTTATTTCTTGGTTTATTTTAAACTTTTTTCTTTTTTTTTAAATAATGTTTTATTTTTTCTTTTCCAGAATTTATTTATTTTTATTTTTCAACATTCATTTCCACGAGATTTTGAATTCAAAATTTTCTTTCCGTCTCTCCCCTACTCCCCATCCCAAAGATGGCATGCATACTCATTACCCCTTCTTCCCCCAGTCTGCCATGCCTTCTATCCCTCCTTAACCCCTCCCCTTCCCTCTTTCCCCCTTACTTTCTTATAGGGCAAGATGGATTTGTATACCCTGTTGCCTGTATATATTATTTCCCAGCTGCATGTAAAAACAATTTTTTAACATTAGTTTTTAAATTTTTGAATTCCAGATTCTCTCCCTTCTTCCCTCCTCACTCACTCCCATTGAGAAGACAAGCAATTCATACAATTATACATGTGTAGTTATACAAAATGTGTCCATAGGAGTCATATTGTGAAAGACTATATTTCTATTCATCCTATCCCCCCCCCCATTTATTCTATTTTCTCCTTTGACCCTGTCCTTTTTCAAAAATGTTTGCTTCTGACTATCCCCTCTCCCAATTTGCCCTCCCTTCTATCATCCCCCCCTCTTATCCCCTTCCCACCTACTTTCCTGTAGGGTAAGATACCCAATTGAGTATGTATGTTATTCCCTCCTTAAGCCAAATCCAATGAGAATAAGGTTGACTCATAACCTTTCACCTCTCTGCTCTTTCCCCCATTGTAAGAACTTTCTCTTGCCTCTTTTGTGTGAGATAATTTACCCTATTCTATCTCTCTCTTTCTCCTTCTCTCAATATTTTCCTCTCTCACCCCATAATTTTATTTTATTTTTTAGGTATCATCCCTTCATATTCAACTATCCTAAGACTGAGAAGAGTCTTAGGAGTTGCAAATATCGTTTTTCCATGTAGGAATGTAAACAGTCTAATAAGTCCCTTATGATTTCTTTTTCCTGTTTACCTTTTCATGCTTCTCTTGATTCTTGTATTTGAAAATCAGATTTTCTGTTCAGCTCTGGTCTTTTCATCAAGAATGGTTGAAAGTCCTCCATTTAATTGAATGTCCATTTTTCCCCCTGAAGTATTATACTCAACTTTTTTCTTTTAATGAAAGAATCCATACCATTCACACTTTTGTTATAAATAATGAATTTAGTTTATTTTCTCTCATTTTTTTATTCTTGATGTTTCATGGAAGGAATAAATTTCATCTTAATCTTTTATATTTCAGCTATTATAAGTAGCAAAGGAAGAAGTTACATTTCTATTCTTTGAACTTTTAATTCTCATATTTACCTTTTATTTACCTTAACCCCCTTCTATATTGTAGTCCTTAGCACCTTTGTACTACTTTTCAGTAAAGAAGGAAGGGAGGAGAAAGGGCTAGCCTCTGATGGGCCTAGGCCAGCCTATTGCACAGAAGGTAAAGCAGGAGAAGATTCTCTATCTCTCTTTCTCTCTCTCTCCCCTATATTTTCTATTTTCTTCTTCTTCTATCTCTTCTTCATTCTCTATCATCATTTTCTACCTATCTACTGACTCTATTTCCCTCCCCTTTGTGGCTAAATTCCTTTGAGGCCATCTACATTGGATGGCCTCTACTTCTTCTCCTCTCGCTAGCTTCTAAATCCTTAGCAATCTGACTTTCTGACCTCATCATTCAGCTGCAATTGCCCTTCCCCAAATAACCAAGTCTCTTAATTGCTACGTCTAATGGCCTTTGCTTGATTTTCATTCTCCTTGATCTCTCTGCAGTATTTGACACTTTTGATCCCTGTCTCCTCTGATGCTTTCTTTTCTCTATTTTAGTAACATTCTTCTATCCTGGTTCTCCTCCTTGTCTAACTCTTCTTTTATTGGAGTTTCACCCATATTATGCCTATTAACCATAGATATCATGACATTCAAAACTTCAGTGTCAACCTCAAGTCCTCTTCCTCCCCTTATTTCTTTTCCTCTTCCTCTTTGTCCTCCTCCCACTATGATGACTATGACAATAATGGCTACTGTATCATAGCTACTACTACCACTGCTATTACTACTACCACCACCACTACTACTACTACTACCACCACCACCACCACTACTACTACTACTACTACTACCACCACCACCACCACTACTACTACTACTACCACCACCACCAGCACCATCATTACTACTACTACTACTACTACCACCACCACCACCACCACCACCATTACTACTACTACTGCCACTACTGTCATCGCCACCAATGTTGTCAATGCTGTCACCAATACTGCTGCTATTACTACTACCACTGCTGCTACAACTAAGGTATGTGAGTCAGGGAGGGGTGAGAGGAGAAGAGGTACATCATGGTAAGGAGTGGCCACTGCAGTGCCTGATTATTGACTGGGAAGGATTTAAGGAAACAGCAACCCTGCTCCAGTTTTTGTTGGCATTCAATTTAGTTACCTACATCTCCTGCTCCGAGATGTTCCCGTATCACTTCCCCTCTGAGTATGCCACCTTCTCTAGTTTTCTAAACACTTTCTTTAGGGGAGAAAGAATACCTCCTTTTTGTAAGTCGTTGTTTTCTTCCCTCAAAGTTTTAGGCCTAAATAAAATGTTTTCATGTAATTAGAAATAACAGTGTTGTGGAAAGAAGACTGAAATGGGAATCAGGAGACCTGAGTTCTAGTCCCAGAAATACCCTAATTCTCTGTGTGACTTTGGAAAATATCATTTTTCCAAATACATATGATTAGATCATCTTTTAGCTTCTTTCCAGATTGAAATCTGATGATTGTATGAGGTTTAATAAGCTAGAGATTGGCAATCTATGTGACCTAGACTGATTTTCAGGGGTATGTGGAAGGGTTATTTTTACTATATCTCCTTCCTTACTACTTGGGGAAGAATCTGAATAGGCAATGACAGAGTGAACAGTGACATACTCCCTCTTTACTAACAAGCTGGAGGTAAGGACCACACACCATACCCATCTCCCTTAGCTCAGCAACCAACAAGAAGGCAGTGCCTTCCTCATTTTATCTCACCATCCTCTCCTCTGTACCCCCATCAGAAAGAAGAGAAGTTCCTTATCTTTGCCCTTGGTTTTCTTGATAGTGATAACCTTGCTTTAGAGTTTATTGTTGTCCTAGCATTTGGGGAATTCATTTGTTTTTTTAAGGATGGTCTGATTCTTTTTCCTCAAGTGGTGAAAATAGAGATGTATCTGGATGGGCAGTATATTTGAAATCAGGCTCAAAATCTTTGGAAAATTCAGATTTTTGAGAAAGTCATTTTATTTGTGATTTCTCATTCTTGAAAGTGTCAGGTGATGGGACTTGGTCCCACCTCTTTCTAATGGCTAGAGAGAAGCAATAATAATAATTTCCATGTTTTATAGTGAAAAGAGCATTGTATTTGGAGTCAGAGACATAGTTTTCTTTACTATTTACTACAGATGTTATCTTGGATGAGTTGCCTAGTTTCTTAGGGTCTTGTTTTTCTCATTTGATAGGTGAGGGGGATGACTCAGATGATCTCAGAGGTGCTTTAGCTACCTTGATAGAAGGTCATGATAATACCTCAACTTCTAGCAAAATGAAAGGAAAATACTGTTGGTCACTCCTTTCTGCCATCCAGGAAGCCTATTACCTGTCCTTGCCCCCAGAGAACGTGAGAAACCACACTGTTCTCTCTCTGCTTGGTCTTCCTGAATAGAGGCAAGATTGAGAGAGAAGAACCAAAAGACTTCTACTCCCCTATTGTCCATGAAGACAGGAGAGTGAACCAAGGCTTTCAAGCATTGTTAACTCCATCAGCTCATTGACGCATTTGCTAATATCCAGGCATGATCAGCTCTATCCTCTTGAAAACTAGAGGTAACATTCTGTCTTCTGCATTCAAAGCTCCGCCAGAACTAGGAGGTTCCTCAGCCTTGCTACATTTTACTGAGTCATTTTTGGTTCAAGGACATGTTTCCCTATTCTGGACAGAAAGCTGTTTGCAAATACTTTCTCTCCATTTGTTTCTAATTTTCCTTAGCTGTTCAAGTTTTTAGACTTTGACCTATACATAGTTTGCTTTGTTTTGATAAACATTTTTGATAAACAGTTCAAGCAAATCATCCAGACTGACACATGTCATTAGGCAAGTAAAATTTTCCCCACACTAAATGCCTGGTTATCCCAATATACTTCCCCTGCTAGGTGATGAGAGGGCTGGGTGGCCTGAACACCTAAGTTTCCATTTGACCTCACACGCTTACAGGCTTTGTGACCCCAGGCAATTTCTGTTTGCCTGAGTTTTCTTCATCTGTAAAATGGCGACAATGATAGCCTCTGTCTTCCAGGGTCGTCGTGAGAATCAAATGAGATAATCATTGTCAAGCACAGTGCCTGGCACCTAGTAAGTATGTAATAAAATATAAATGTCAGGCATTCTCATTGTGATATTCAATATAAGAAAGCAGTTCTAATATGAGGGAGGAAAACACATGAGGGCCTGCTCCCAGTGCGGTTGTAGACACTGAAATAAAGCTTCTAAACTCAGAAAAATAAAAAACAGTACAGCTATTAGGGGTCTGTCCCTAGATTTTTCTGGGGCTCACGAACAAAGAATAACAACCACAAAATACCATTCATGGAGAGTAACTCAATTTGAATCTTCGACAGAATTACAGAATCTCAAAATTGAAAGATAGCTCAGACACCATTTAGTCTGACCCTGACCTTAACAAGTAGGCCCTTTACAAGGCACCAGAGTGGTCTGTTGGGAGGATATTCACTGCCCACTGCAATGCCGTGTCATCGGGAGAGAGCCAGGTCTTCATCAGAGGTGATTAACAGAAGATGGAGAGGAAGAGAAAGGATGAAAGCAGTTGTTTTGAGCTGTCAAGTGACCTGGTCAGACTTGTGCTTCAGGAAGATTATTTTGGCAGCTCTAGAGAGAGTAGCTTGGAGAGAAAAGAGAGAAACTAAAAGCAGGGATTTCAATTAGGAGTCTGCTGAAATAATGCATGTTATGCAGGGAGGGAGAAGAGGTGTGTGTGGGGGTGGGAGTGTGTATGGGTGGGGGTGGGGGTGGGGGTAGGGGGGTGGGAGTGTGTGTGTGCGTGTAAAAGCCTGAATTAGGGCGGTAACTTTGTTGAGTACAGACAGGTACAGAATCTTGGAATCATCAATGCCCCTATACTTGAGAGCAAAAAAGATAGAGATTTCCTATCATAGAATGAGCTAGAGAACTAATGAGCCAGATGGCTCAATGGACAGAGGGCCAAGTCTGGAGTCAGGAAGAATCATCTTCCTGAGTTCAAATCTGCCTGTCAGACTTACTAGCTGGGTGATCCTGGGGAGGTCACTTAACCCTATTTACCTCAGTCTCTTATTTGTAAAATGAGCTGGAGAAGGAAATGGCAAACCACTCCAGCATCTTTGCCAAGAAAACCCCAAATAGGGGCAGCTAGGTGGCACAGTGAATAGAGTACCAGCCCTGGAGTCAGGAGGACCTGAGTTCAAATCTGGCCTCAGACACTTAACACTTACTAGCCTTGTGACCTTAGGCAAGTCACTTAACCCCAATTGCCCTGCCTTCCCCCCTCCAAAAAGAAAAAAAAACCAATGTGGTCCCAGAAAGTCAAACATGAATAAAAACCAATAACATCATGGCATATTGTTCATAAAATTCATTCACCCTTTTTTTCTCCCAACAATCCAGTTAGTAAGCATCTGCTACACTCAGGCTATTGTGCTAAGCACCAAGAGCAATTCAAGAGTGCTTATTACCTAGTAGGAGTAATAGCATATAGTCAGATATCTATAATAAATGTTAGTATATGAGAAGTGTATCACAGATATACAAAGCACTGTGAGTTCAAAGGAGGCCTGAATTCCAGGTAACCAGCTGCATTTTAAAACCTCACACTTCTTGACTTTGCCCAGTCATAAGGAGGGCTCCTAAGTGGCACAGATAAATGACTCTGTTTAAGAGGATGTCTTCACTCATTTATTTAATAATCACCAAGCAAAGGTTTCTTGGTGGTCCTTTGTGGGTAAATTACTGCGACAGATGCTGTGGGTGATAAAAAGTACCCACCCTCCAGGAACTTATAATTTAGTTAGGGAAGGATAAACATAAATAAAACTATAACACCAGTGCTATGAAGTAATGTTACAGTAATGTGCTAGCAGCAAAGATCATTTCTAACTGGAGTTACTGGGGAAAACTTCTTGAAGGACATTGGGCACAGATCTGATATTTCCGGCAAGTTTGTGTCTTCCACCAGCCCTCTAGAGAGTCAGTCATTACTCTGCTCCAGCTTGTTTGGATCTTTATCTCACTCTTGTTGTTGTTATTCAGTTGTTTTCAGTTGTGTCCGACTCATTGTCACCCTCCTTGGGGTTTTCAAATCACTGGAGTGATTTGACATTTCCTTCTCAAGCTCATTTTACAAATGAGGAAACTGAGGCAAAGAGGGTTAAGTGACTCACTCGGGGTCACCTAGCTAGTGGATTAAAAATCATAATCCTACAATATGTTGTTTACAAGAAAAACATTTGAAGCAGAGGGATGCAAATAGAGTAAAGGTAAAAGGCCAGAGTAAAATATATTATGCCTCAACTGAAATAAAAAAAGCAAGGGTAGCAATCTGGATCTCAGACAAAGCAAAAGGAAAAATAGATCTAATCCTGCTAAAAGTATCATAGACAATGAAGTAATATCATTCCTAAACATATATTCACCAAGTGGTGCAGCATACAAATTCTTAGAGAAGTTAAGGGAGTTACAAGAAGAAATAGATAACAAAACTATACTAGTGGGGGACTTCAACATCCCCCTCTCAGAACTAGATAAATCTAACCACAAAATAAGCAAGAAAGAAATTAAGGAAGTCAATAGAATTTTAGAAAATTAGCTCTAGTAGACCTCTGGAAAAAATTGAATGGACATAGAAAGGAATATACCTTTTTCTCAGAAGCACATGGCACCTACACAAAAACTGACCAAATATTAGAGCATTAAAAAAACCTCACAATCCAATGCAGAAAGGCAGAAATTTTAAATGCATTTTTTAGATTATGATGCAATAAAAATTACATTTAACAAATTTCCATGGAAAGATAGATTACAAATTAATTGGAAACTAAATAATCTAATCCTAAAGAATATGTGGGTCAAACAACAAAGCATAGAAACAATCAATAACTTCATCCAAGAGAATGACAGTAATGAAACAATATGCAAAACTTATGGGATGCAGGCAAAGCAGTTTTCAGGGGAAGTTTTATATCTCTCAATGCTTACGTGAATAAAATAGAGAAAGTGGAGATCAATGAATTGGGCATGCAACTAAAAAAGCTAGAAAAGGAACAAATTTAAAATCCCTAGTTAAATAACAAATTAGAAATTCTGAAAACCAAAGGAGAAATTTATAAAATTGAAATTAAGAAAACTATTGAACTAATAAAACTAAGTACTGCTTTTATGAAAAACCAATAAAGTGGATAAATCTTTGGTTAATTCAATTTTAAAAAAGAAAGAAGACAAATTACTAGCATCAAAAATGAAAAGGGTGAATTCACCACCAATGAAGAGGAAATTAAAACAATAATTAGGGGCTGTTTTGCTCAATTGTATGCCAATAAATTTGTGAGTCTCAGTAAAATGGATGAGTATTTACAAAAATATAAATTGCCCAGATTAACAGAAAAGGAAAGAAAATATTTAACCCCATTTCAGAATAAAAAAAATTGAACAAGTCATCAGTGAGCTTCCTAAGAAAAATTCTCCAGGGCCAGATGGATTTACAAGTGAATTCTATCAAACATTTAAAGAACAATTAATTCCCATACTGTATAAACTATTTGAGAAAAAAGGCAAAGAAGAAGTCCTATAAAATTCTTTTTTGTGATACAAATGTGATGCTGATACCTAAACCAGGAAGAGTCAAAATAGAGAAAGAAAATTATAGACCAATTTCCCTAATGAATATACATGTGAACATTTTAAATAAAACATTAGATAATATACTTTAATCAGGTAGGATTTATACCAGGAATGTAATGGTAATGCAATTTGAATTTGAAGATCCTTTTGTGTTGGCAAAGATAGCAGGTACTTAGCACTTAATAATTGATCAAGCCTCTGTTGGGGAAACAGAAGGTATGAACTCCTGTCTCCTGTTGCTGAGCTAACAGGAAGGGGTTGGCTGAAACAGGAAGCTAATGCTGTGTCTATATAAGAAAAGCCCTAGACAAGGAGAGGGAGATTTTCTTAGAGCAGGCTCGGTAGAGGCTGAAGAGAGCCAAGGTGGCTGAAGAGGAAAGCCCCTCCCAGATTTGAGAGAATGATTTTGGTTTTGAAAACCTAGATGGAGTGATTTTTATTCTGGAAATCAGCTGAAACTTCTGATGAGTCCGAGGGCCAGCTGGAGTTGCTGAGGATTTCTGAGGGCCAGTCAGAGCTGTTGAGGCTGTTGAGGATTTCCAAGGGCCAGCCAGAGTTGCTGAGGCTACTAAGGATTTCCGAGGGCCAGTCAGAGCTGAGGGACAGCCGGTGTTGAGGAGTTGCAGGGGATTTCTGAGTGCCAGCCAGAGCTGCCAAAGACTGAGGAAGCATGATTGTGATGCTGGTTCTTTGTCTGAGCTTGTTTGTGGCTTTGTTAAGCCTTGACTTCCCAGGAATGGAGACTGTGGAGGATTTGAGATGGACTGGACACTGTGAGTTCCATTGTGGAACAGGAACTGCACAGAGAGCTGGACAAGGACCTGGGAGCTGTCTGCCTTTGAATCCAGGTGATAGTTTGGTGAATCCAAGTAGGATCTGGGACCATGGAAGGGGATCCAGGGAATCTGAGAGACCACCCTGAGTCAATCTGAAAGAAGACATTACTTGGATACTGTGTACTGACTGAGAAATTGTAAATATACTAGTGACCTAGGGGTGGAGGGCCTGTGTACTTTCTAATGATTGAATAGTGAATAATGAAAGATGATTGATTGACTAAATGATTGTATTTAGTGATTGATGACTGAGTAATTGATTTGTAACGTAGTATGCTCTATGAGTGGAAAACCTTGACTATTGTACTTTGTGATTGAATGAAGGATTTTGTGAATGCTTGAGTTACTAAATGATTGCTCTTTGTTCAAAACTTTGTGACCATTGTGGTGGAAACTATGTGGCCATTTTCTGTGATAAGTTGTTGTGAGTGCTATATTTTGATTTTCTGTGATGTTGTAACGTTGTGAATGCTGTACCTTGATTTACTGTGAATGTTTTGCTTTGAATTGTTATGGAATAAATAGGGTGTTCACTATGCTGTGTAATCAGAACCTCAAAAGCTGTTCACAGTAGCATTCTTCTGGAAAGCTGTTAGTGCTTGGCATTACAGTTCAATATTAGGAAAACTATCAGCATAATTGACCACATCGACATAAGCAAACTAATTATATGATTATCTCAATAGATGCAGAAAAAGCTTTGAACAAAATACAATACCCATTCTTATTAAAAGCACTAAAGAACACTGGAATAAATGGAGTCTTCCTAAAACAAGAGGTAGCATCTATTTAAAACCATCAGCAAACATTACTATGTAAGAAGGATAAGCTAGAAGCATTTCCAGTAAGAATCAGGGTAAAACAAGGATGTCCATTATCACCACTATTATTCAGTATTATACTAGAAATGTTAGCTTTAGGAATAGGAGAAGAAAAAGAAATGGAAGGAATTAGAAAAGGCAAAGAAGAAACAAAGCTATCACTCTTTGCAGAGAATTTTGTATTAGATCTTGGAGGTGACAGAGAGCCACTGGGAGGAATAGGGGTGGTTATAGTGGCTGTACGTGTGTGATAGTTGGACCCACTCTTTAGGAAAATTGTTTAGGTAGCTGAGTGGAGGATGGGCTGGAATGAGGAAAGACTTGAGGCAGGGAAACCAACCAGCAGGGTATCATAATAGTAGTGAAGTGATGAGGGACTACAGTATAGTGATGGCAATGTTAAAGGAGAGAAGGAGGAGTATATAAGAGATGTTAAAAGGATGTTAAAAGGGTAAGTGAAATAGTGAAGAATTAAAGGTGAAATCTAGGTTGTAAGTCCGAGTTACTGGGAAAATGGTCATGCCTTGACAGGAATAAAGAAATTAGGAAGACAGTATGGACCCTATGAACAAGTAATATACAAAATAAATAGGAAATAATCAACAGAGGGAAGGCACTAAAACTGAGAGATTAGGAAAGGTTTCCTATAGAAAGTGGAATTTAAGCTGGGACTTAAGGGAAGCTGGGAGGCAGAGAAGGGGGGAAGAACATTCCAGGCATGGCATATAGCCAGTGAAAATACACAGAGTCGGAAGATAAAGGAACAGCAAGGAGATCAGTGTCAGTGAATAATAAGGTATAAGAATAGGGAAATCCATTTGCCTCTTCAACTCTCCTCCCTATAGTGGTGATTTCCAAATCTATATTTCTAGTCACTTCCCTCCTTGCCTCCAATCCCATATCTCCAGTCCCCAGCTGGACATTCCTGCCTAGATATCCCAAAGCAGGAATATGCTGGAACCAGCTTTAACTGGTTTTAAAATTGTTAAATTTTCAGAGTGAGCATAATTTTCACTTCAGAAATCAAGAATATCTACATATTAGAGCTCAATTTATTATTATTTTGGTGATTGCTTTAAAGAAGGTGTTTTCATACATATTTTTTCTTCCAAAGAACCAGTTTGTTAAACATTTACATGCATACCCCTCTGCTACTCTATAAACATTTCTTTTTTTTTTTTCCTTTGTTATACAGAGCTCCCAGGGAGAAACCCCTCTTTATTATTTTTTTTATTAATTTACTTTTAGTTTTTAATATTCCCTTCCACGAGATTTTGAGTTCCAAATTTTCTCCCCATTTTCCCCTTCTTCACCCCAACATTGTTCTTTCTGATTACCCCTTTCCCCAATTTGCCCTCCCTTCTATCACCCCCACTGGACTCTTCCTCTTATCCTCTTTTGTTCTATTTTCCTGTAGGGCAAGATAGATTTCTATACCCCCATTGCCTGTATATCTTATTTCCCAGTTGTATGTAAAAACATTTTTTTAACATTTATTTTTAAAATTTTGAGTTCCACATTCTCTCTTTTCCTCCCTCCCTCCCTCTTCTCATTGAGAAGGCAAGCAATTCAATATAGGCTATACATGTGTAGTCATGCAAAAGACTTCCGCAAAAGTCATGTTGTGAAAGACTAATTTTTCCCTCCATCTTATCCTACCCCCCATTTATTCTATTCTCTCCTTTGACCCTATCCCTTCTAAAAAGTATTTGCTTTGGATTACCCCCTTCTCCCATTCTATCATTTTCTCCCTCTTTTATCTCCTTCTCCCCTACTTTCTTGTAGGGTAAGATAGACTCCCATACCCAATTGAGTATGTATGTTATTCCCTCTTAAGCCAAATCTGATAAGAGTAAGATTCACTCATTCCCTCTCAACTCCCCCCTCTTCCCCTTCCACTGTAAAAGCTTTACCTTATCTTGCCTCTTTCATGTGAGATAATTTACCTTATTCTACCTCTCCCTTTTTCCTTCTTCCAGTATATTATTCTCTCACCCCTTAATTTTATTTTTTAGTTATCATCCCTTCATATTCAACTCACCCTGTGCAATCTATCTATCTATCTATCTATCTATCTATCTATCTATCATTTATCTATGTGCTTGTCTCTCTGTTTGTCTGTCTCTACCCTAATACTGAGAAAGGTCTCATGAGTTACAAATATCATCTTTCCTTGTTGGAATTTAAACAGTTCAATTTTAAAAGTCTGTTATGGTTTCTCTTTCTTGTTCACCTTTTCATGCTTCTCTTGATTCTTGTATTTGAAAGTCTATTCTTGTATTTTAAAGCTATTCAGCTCAGGTCTTTTCATCAATAATGCTTGAAAGTCCTTTATTTCATTGAATATCCATTTTTATCCCTGAAGTATTATATTCAGTTTTGCTGGATATGTGATTCTTGGTTTTAATCCTCTCTCCTCTGACCTCCAGAATATAATATTCCAAGCCCTTTTTATCTCTTAATATAAAAGCTGTAGATCTTGTATTATCTTGATTGTATTTCCACAATACTTGAATTGTTTCTTTCTGGTTGCTTGCAATATTTTCATCTTGACCTGGGAACTCAGGAATTTGACTACAACATTCATAGGAGTTTCCTTTTAGGATCTCTTTCAAGAGGTGATTGGTGTATTGTTTCAATTTCTATTTTCCCCTCTAGTTGCAGAATATCAGGGCAGTTTTCCTTGATAATTTCTTGAAAGACAATATCTGGGCTCTTTTTTTGATCATGGCTTACAGAAAGTCCAATAATTTTTAAGTTATCTCTCCTGGATCTATTTTCCAGGTCAGTGGTTTTTCCAATGAGATATTTCACATTCTCTTCTATTTCTCCTTCTTTTTGGTTCTGTTTTATAATTTCTTGATTTCTCACAAAGTAATTTGCTTCCATTTGCTCCATTCTAATTTTTAAAGAATTTTTTTCTTCAGTGTGCTTTTGTACTTCCTTTTTCATTTGGCCAACTCTGCTTTTTAAGGTATTCTTCTCGTCATTGACTTTTTGGACCTCTTTTGCCACTTGGGTTAGTCTATTTTTTAAGGTTTTATTTTCTTCAGTATTTTTTTGGGTCTCCTTTAGCAAGCTGTTCACTCACTTTTCATGATTTTTCTTGTATCACTCTCATTTCTCTTTCCAATTTGTTGATTTGTTGTCTTCTTCTGGTTGTATGTTTTGATTTTATTTGTCACCAAAGTAAGATTCTATAGTCTGAATTTTGTTTTTCCCCTGTTTGCTCATTTTTCCCAGTCAATTACTTGACTTTTTAATTCTTTATTAATGTAAGGCTTTGTTTCCAGTGTGGAGGGTGTATTGTCCCAAGCTTCAGGGCTTTTGTGCAACTGTTTTCAGAGATACTTCTAGGGACCTGTAAATTTTCAGTTTTTCCATAGTGGTATTATCAAAGGAGAGGTTTTTACTCCTCTCCTGGCCTGTGCTCTGGTCTTTGAGTGACTACAAGCACTCTTTTCTGCCTTGGAACTGTGAGGAGAATATTCTCTCTACTCCCACCACAAACTTCGCTACACCAGTGCTCCCTCTTGCCCCAGGACACCTCCCAAGACTGTGACCCAGATCTAGGCATGGGCAAAGCAAGAGAATCCTGCTGTAGAGCCAGCAAAGAGATCCCTCCAATCCCCCTCTGATCAGTTGCTCAATTTCCCCCCGACTATCTGTGGGCCACGAGATCTGGAAGCAGCTGCTGGGGCTGAGCCACCACCCCTGGACTGGGGCTGGACCACACTTCTCTCTCTGCCCTGGGCCTGGGGCTAGACCAACCTCCTCTTTTCACCCAGGTCTGATAGACCTTTCCTACTGACCTTCTAAGTTGTCTTTGGAGTTTGTGGGTTCAGAAGTCTGGAAACCACTACAGCTGCCAGTGATTCAGTCCCCTGCAGACTATTGAGGGTTTGCTAGGTCCTGGTCTATGCTGGCATGGCTCATGCTGAACCGCAGTCTTCTTCCAATCTGGTGCAACAGACCTTTTCTGTTAACCTTCCAGGTTGACTTGGGCTGGAAATTTGTTTAATTCTTTCATTTGTGGGTTATGCTGCTCTATAATTTGTTTAAAGTCAATTTTTACAGGTATTTGGAGAGGTTATGACACTTGACTATCCACTTTTACTAACTCTCTCCCTGCCCTGCCCTGGGCACCTTCAGTTATTAAGTCTTGTCCTCATCCTGTGGAATCTAACTCTCATACTACAACTGCTCAGTTCAGACCCTTGTCACATCTTGCCTCTACTATTTCAATAGCCTCCTAATTGATTTCCTAATCTATTCTTCCAATTGCAGTCCTCCTTCTGCACCACTGCTTACCTGATATTCCTAATCACTGTTCTGAATATGACATTCCCTTGCTCAAGAAACTTTTGTGACTCCTTGTTACCTCTAAGTATTTAGTATTTGACACCCTTTATAATCTGCTTTTCCGGAATGATTACTTCCCCTTACATATTATGCACTTGAGTCAAACTGGCTTATTTGTTATTCTTCATATTTGAGGTTTGCACTCATGCAAATGCTTTTCCTTTTTACTTCTGCCTTTTAGAATCCCTTATGTTTTCATTTTTAATTTTATTTCTTATTTTTGAGGCAGTAGTGGTTAAGTGACTTGCCTAGGATCACAGAACTAGTAAGTGTCTGGAATCAGATTTGAAATCTGGTCCTCCTGACTCCAGGGCTGTGCTGTGGTCCTTCTTAAGCTCAGGTTAAATGCTACTTTTCAGAGCTTTTCCTGTTTTCTGAAGTTGTGATCTGATGTTTTCCTCCAACCCCTCACCTCCACTAATCCCTGAATTATCATGGCCAGAAACCAGCTCCCCAAAGTTCCTATGTAATTAGATCGGAAGTGGGCAGAGAATATATGTATGCTCAAAAGTATGGCTCCCCATTGTGGTAGCTAGGTAGTTTAGTAAATAGAGTGCCAGACTTGGAGTCAGGAAGATCTAAGTTCAAATCCTGCGTCAGACACTTATTAGTTGTATGACCCTGGTCAAATCATTTTACCTCTTTTGGCTTCAGTTTCCTCATCTCTAAAATAAAGATAACAGTACCTAATACCTACCTTTCAGCATCATTATGAAAATCAAATGAGATCACATATGTAAAGTGCTTTGCTGTGTAAATGTTAGGGATCTTGTGCACTTACCCTGTTGCATATATAAATTGTGTTTAGTTGCTACCTTTTAGGAAGGATATTGATAAACTGGAGAGCATCTAAAGGAGGGCAACCAGGATGCTGGAGAGCCGTGGAATTTGTGTTGTTTGATGATTGAAGGAATGAGGAAGGAATCAGGGGTGTTTAGCCTTGAGAAGAGGGGTGGTAGTAGGTATGGCAGCTGTTTTCAAATATTTGAAGGGATAACATGTGAATGAGGAATTCGATTTGTTCTTCTTGGTCCCAGGGGTAGAACTGGGAACAATGTAAGTTGCAAAGAACATAAAATTTTTTGTGACTTATAAGACTTGTAAGAGGTTGGGGGAAGGGAATTGCCAATGAGGTCCCATTCCTGGGAGCATTCACAGTTGTCTCTGTTTGCTGATTGGCCAGTTAACTGTTAAAAACTTGATATAAGTAAAAACTAAAATAAAAAAATACTTCCTAACAGAGCTATCCAAAAGTAGAATTGGCTGCCATGAGAAATCATGAAATCCTTCTCACTGGTGTTTTCCAGAAAAGGCTGGATGACCTTTTGTTATTAATGTTATCAAGAAAATTCTTATTCATGTATGTATGGGAGTCAAAGACTTGTGAGTTTCCTTTCAATTCTGAAATTCTATGATTCTGTGAAATATTTGTTGAATGGATGGACTGGAGCCACCTGAATGCTAGATTCACTAGTCCACTGGAAAACCAAGTTGATAGAGTACATCTGTCTCTGGGTGGAAGAGATACCACAGAGGGTTATCAAAATGGGGGCTCAATTTGGGAAAATAAAACCAAATGAAACAGAACACCTTAATGGTGATAGATATTTCAAATTTCTATTTTTACTTCCTTAAACTTTTTTTTTGGTCGAGTAGCATTCTTGAAGCACATCTGCTTGTTTCACCTGACACTTCTCCCTGCTCCTACACACTTTTATCTGTGCAATAAAAATTCCATTTCCTGCCTTTTTTCCATCTAGCACCAGCTGGGGCCTAAGCTGTCACTCTATCTCCCATAGAGGAGAAAGCACAGCCTTTTATGTATCTATTATGATGCGTTTCCTTAGAGAACCACCAGACACTTTATACACTTTGAATTCTGAAATGGGCACAGAGCTGGATTGACTTCATGACATCTATTCGGTTCTATTTTTCAGGTCCCAAATCTTTATAGAAATGGCAAGTAGGAAAAAAATATATCAAATTAGGGGAAAGGGCCGCTAACACACCATTCCTGAAATAAGAACACTAAGTATCTAATCTTCCACATCCACCTTACCTTTGGAGATTATCTTTATAAGACTGGCCCCACTGTAAGGACTTAGAATGGAACCTAGAAGTATAGTGTTCTATTCTTCCGTTTATTTAGCTGTTTTTATTCTCATAGTGAAAGAGAAACAGTTAGTGGACAGGAAGCAAGATTTTAAATGGGTTGATTCTGGGAACCATAAACTAAAAGTTTTCCTTCCAAGAATGTATATCAGGCTATTTCAAACAGTAATGGATTACCTGAATCTTTTCTTTTAATGTAATTCAATTAGACATATATTGGATGACACACTGTATTTCACACAGAAGGGATATTTCTTTTTTTTTTTTTGCTTTGTTTTTTGGAGGGGGGAAGGTAGGGCAATTGGGGTTGAGTGACTTGCCTAAGGTCACATGGCTAGTTTTGTGTTTATGTGTATGTTAAGTGTCTGAGGTCACATTTCAACTCGGGTCCTCCAGACTCCAGGGCTGGTGCTCTGTTCACTGTGCCACCTAGACGCCCCAGAAGGGATATTTCAAACCAAGTCTAACAGAGGTTTCTTAGGATATTGGAGCAAGTGTCTCTTTTCAGGTACATTTCCCAGACAGATACTGGACAAGAGAGACAACTCTGGGCATATACTCCTGAAGGTTTTGTCTGTTAATTTATAATAGCATCGTGCCATGGAGTTGAGTTGAGAGAATTCAAAGCATATGAAGATTAACTGAAGATAATGGGGATATTTAGCTTGAGGAAAAAAGGCAGTGAGGCAGTGAGGTATAGTAGCTAGAGACCTAGCCTCCATGCCAGGAAAACCTAAATTCAGATCTTGCCTTTGATGAGTACTAGCTGTATGTGTAACACTGGGTATGTCACTTAATGTCTCACTGCAGTAGGCAACTCTCCAGGACAGAATGTTGCAGAATCCAATAACCCTTCCACATTGCTTGTTTTCCCATTGTGGGTTGACGTGAGAAATTAAATGGGAATTTGTGGGGAGTTTTTCAGAAGCTGCAGATGACATGGGAAGGCCAGCAGACAACTCAGGGCCTATAACCAAATACTTAACCTAGATTTTACAACAACATACTATAAACACCCGATAATAGAAAAAAGAAAAAAATCAGACTTCTTCTCTGGTATGAAGGGAAGACCAAACATTTTTATGCAAATTTTTTAGATTGTGGGGGCCCAGTGTACCCAACCCCTGCAATGTGGAAGGCATAATTCTGGTTATTGCTCTGAATTGATGAATGAAGTTTCTTCACTAGGTTTGCTTTGATTTGTAAAATCACGGGTTTACCCCACCCCTCACAAAAGGGATAAGAAAACAACTCGGTGCAGACATCTTTGGGTATTTGAAATCCTATCACATGGAAGAGTTATTATACTTGCTTCATTGGGTTCCAAAGAGCTAAATCAGGAGCAAGGGAAATTATGGTGGCAAATTTTAACTCCATATAGATAAAACTTCCCATCAGTGTCACAGAAAGTAAAATAGGCTACTATGTTAGAAACAAACATTGTTTAAGCCCTTATTCCTTGTCAGACATTGTGCCTGGTACAAGAGACACAAAGATAAAATGGAAACTAGCATAATGTTTAAAAGACAGGTTCTTAATCTTGTTTTGTTCAAACACATCTCAAGGCTAACAAGTTCTTCAAGGACAAGCATTATTTTTTTCTTGTGTTCTGCCTGATTGCATATAAGAGTGCTTTTTAACCAAAAGCTGTTATGTAAACGTCAGCTATTATTATTATTATTAAAGTTTTATTTTCTCTGTGACATATAATCTAGGGTAACAACAGTCAAGGAAGAGAGCGAGAATGCTTGGTCTGCTCTTTCTCACATGCTCACACTCATTCATACACATGAATCCACACATACATGTACATACACTCTTGCTCTCGCACACACATTCACATATCCTATAACTCTTTCCCCTCTTCTCAACTCCTGGATCAGGGAGAGGATATATCTTCATGAATATTAAACTTCAAAATGCATTGTGCATACACTTTTTTTCAATTGGAGAGCTGGGAGTTAAATATTTACCAGCATACCACTGTTAAGACTATGTTTTCAATTTGGACAATCTCCTCAGGTGGCTGGGCAGGACCAGATTAAGAAGTAAAATTTACAGTTGGGGGGGCGGAGCCAAGATGGTGGCGTAAGAGCAGCAACATATCACAGCTCTCACATAGCCACCCCAAAATACTCATAAAATATGACTCTAAACTAATTCTAGAACTCCAAAACGCACACAAATGTACTTTCCACTAAAGTCAGCTCGGCTATGAGGAACCGTATCAGCACTGCAAACTGAAACCAGCCTAGCTTGAAACCACAGCTGTGCCCCGGAGGCGGCTGGACATGAGGAGCCGGGAGGTGGCTGGACAAGAGGAGCCAAGCCCTGGCTGGAGCTTTGGGTGAGTGGATTGGTGGCAGCTGTGGCAGTATCCAGAATTAGGTCAGTGGAGCTTGCAAAATCGGGGGAGAAAAGCGGTCCGGCCAAAACGCCTCCAGAGGAACGAGGCCGCAGAACTGGAGGTCTTGCACCTGCCTCCACACTGCCGCTTCAGAGCTCTCAGCCTGCAGACTGCAGGGGGACCAAGCGGTCATTCAGAGGCCAAGTGCTCTCCCATTGAGCGGCCTGGATCCGGATCACAGTCTCGGGCTTTGGTCCTGTAGTTTTTTTTTTCAGTGAGCTGAAGTGGGGGAGGGACCCAGCAACCTTCTAAGATCTCCGGCAGCTGGGAAAACCCCAGCGATTTGGGACAGAGCTTTCCCCTCTGGAAGCAGAGCTCCACAGAGATTAAAAAAAAATCATGGACTGACCAACCATGAATAAGAATAAGCATAAAAAGCAAAGTAAGAACAGCAACCAAACCCTAGATTCCTTCTTGGGGAAAAGAAGGATCAAGGCAGAGAGCTGGAGGAGGACAGCACAGCCAGAGCTACCCCACCAAAAGCTTCCAATAAACATGAAGATTGCCTTAAAGCTAGAGATCAACTGAAGAAGGATTTTGAAAACCAAATGAGAGAAGTGGAAGAAAAATTGGGAAGAGAAATAAGAATGTTACAAGAAAATCATGAAAAGAGAGTCAGCAATATGACTGAAGAAATTAACACCTTAAAAAATAGATTAATTCAAATGACAAAAGAGGCC
>CM053584.1:180736817-180755579 GCA_028627135.1 Pseudochirops cupreus | reverse complement strand
AGAGGGACAGGGACAGGGTAGAGAGTGGATGGGGGGGCAGGATAGGAAGAAGGGACAGGTAATCAGACTCTCACAGTGTGCTCACTATGGAGACGTTCTGCATAATTACACATGTACAGCCTGTATTTGATTGCTTGTCCTTCCAGTGGGGTTGGGTGGTGAGGGAGGAGGAGAAAGAATCTGGAATCTGGAGTTCCATAATCAAATGTTAAAAATATGTATGTATATATATACAATTATTATTATTATTATTATTGACTACATCCAACTGGAACTTGAGATACACAGGCACTGCAGTGGGGAGATCCATTCTGCCCTACAGAAAAGTGACATAGGAGGGGAGGGGGGACACACTGGGATGGCTGTTTTGGGGCGGTGGGTGGGGGAAAGACGGGGAGAAAATTTGTAACTCAAAATTTTGTGGAAATGAATGATGTAAAATAAAATAAAATAAATAAAAAAAAATAAAAGATTCACAGTTGGATAAGGCTTCAGAGTAGAATGATTATTCTTGCACCTAGTCAGATTTCCTACCATGTTCCCTTTCTATTCCCAATTACATTTATTTTCATTCAGATTCTCTCACTCATTTCCCAGCCTCACCTTGTTTCCTGCCTGGTATATTATGTTTCAGTTTTTATTTTTTATTTTTTCGAAGATCAGTTAGTGCCTATAGTGTCTTTCAGCCCTAATAGTCTACAACAAGGTCAGCAGAATTGCCAAGATGTTTAAGGGTTTTGTGGTTCCCCAGCAGAACCTTAGCAGTGCTAGAATAAAGAGGGAGTGGGGTAAGATTATTGAAACAGCCCAGGCAGGGATCAGGTAATGGGCTATGTCAGAAGGAGTAGCAATATTGGTGTAAACAGCAGAAATTGTTGGACTGGGCTGGGTTAAGGACAGATATTGGGCTGGAAGATAATAATGTATGGTCACTCAATTTTTCTGATGCAGCTCAGATCAGGTTTGAGGGTGGACATATTCATCCCAAGTACTGACTGCTGTGTCAGAGTTCTGGAGAAGGATAGGATGGGATATGATTATAATAAGAGCTGGAGTCAGGGCTGAGCTCTACTAATTTTGCAGGGCTGGAGGTCAGACACTTATGGGTGGTATACTCAAAATCCCACCGAGGCAGTGCTTTTACTTTAAAGCTATTTAGTTAGTACCAAGAGGTGGAAGTGACAGAAAGGCAGATTTTTACTCAATATAAGGAACTCTCTACCAGTCTGAGCTGCCCATTGATTAAAATGGCCTGCCTCCCCATTGCCAGGAGTGTTCCGTTGGAGGTTAGATTATCACTGATCAAGGAAACTGTAAAGCAGTCTCTTAATCTAAAGTTTGAGAAGTTAAAAAAATATATATTTTAATAGCTATTTCAATCTATTTTCTTTTAAAATTCTATATATTTTATTTATTGAAAAACATTCTGAGGAGTCCATAGGCTTCACCAGATTGGCCTTTTGCCACAAACTACTTTTGGTTCGTGACAAAAAAGTTTAAGAAATCTTGCTTATAGAGAGATCATTCCTTTACCGTGAAGGGAGTTGGATTAGATAATTGCTAAGGTCCCAGGTCTTCTCCAGTTTTGGTAAACCCGCAGCAGGCTAGCTTCAGACTGGATCTTCCAAAGAAACCCTCCCAAAGGACTAGGCTTACCGGGCCTCTGTTATGGGAATCTGAAGATCTTCCCTGCCTCTAGGCCCTTTGATAGGCTTAAGTGGCTCTGAGAACCTTCCCTGATTTGAAAGTCTACTCTGCCCCCTAAGAGACTGAATGTGGTCACATAGAGCCTGTGGCGGGAGGCTTGTTCTTCAGGAATGCCCACACCTTATTACTCTGTGATTGGGCAGTGGGTCAAGAGGGCTGTGACATTCTCTGATCCAGGAGAAGGCTATATATATACTGATGTGAAGTTTTGCTTTGGGGCTCACTTTGGAAAGAGTTGTGTGATTTGGCCAGATGAGACTCTGGGAAGCCATTGAGCCCCCCGGCTTTGAACCAGATGTTGGTGCTTCCCTCTCTGGTAACTGACTTGGTATGGATGTAATGGTGAGACAACTGGAAGCCCGTTTGCTGATCTGTTTCTTTGTCTGCTTGTAACTTCTCCTTGTAACTTGTCTAATCTCTGAAGTTCAGGGTGTCGACTTTTTCCCCTGAACTAGGTAAATGATGTGTGTTTGATTGATTAAAGTAAGACTGTTAACCTATTTTGAGTTGTTTTCCTTTAGAAAAGCAGATCTAAGAACCTGTGCTAGCAGCCATCCTGGGTATGCTAGGGTGCTTGCTGATACAGCCTCTGACCTGGATCCCCCAGACTCAGAGTGCCAAGTTGCCTTTTCTTTCTGCTGTGTAAGGAAGCTGCTTGTGAGAGAAATTGCCATTAAAACGAGGTGGGAATTGTGTACTCTGAGGGATGCTGTGATAGGTTGTATGTATGTCAACTGCCTTCATGGCACTGTGAAGAGGCCTTAAGAGGAGCTGTTACGGCTAACGTCCATGCTACTTCTGAGGTTTATAACGCATGTGACCTTGGGCAAATCACTCTTCCTGAGCCTCAGATTCTTGATCTATACAATGATAGCGGTGGACTAGATGACCTCTGATACTACTTCCAACTCTAGACCTGTGATCTTTTGGGTTTATGATCCAACTCTCCTTAATCTTGGAAGGACAGAGTCCCTTCAATTCAGTCCAATTTAACAGTTTTTTAAGTAAGTCTTGTATGCAGGTCCTTTTACTAGATACTAAGGGAACTATACTACATAGTCCTAATGGAACTCAGTATGGTAGGGAGACAGGACATATATACAAATAACTATAATGCCAAATAATATACAAAGGGGAGGAAGAAGGTAAAGTACGTTGTTGGTCAGTTTCAGTAATGTCTGATTCTTCATGACTCCATTTGGAGTTTTCATGACAAAGATACTGGAGTGATTCGCTATTTCCTTCTCCAACTCATTTTACAGAGGAAGAAACTGAGGCAAAGAGGGTTGAGTGACTTGCCCAGAGTCACACAGCTAGTAAGTGTTTGAGGCCAAATTTGATCTCAGTAAGATTAGTCTTATTGACTCCAGGCCCTGCACTCTATCCATTGTACCACCTAGCTGCCCCAAAGTAAAGTATAGTGGGTATTTAATAAATATCTGTTGAATGAATGAATGTCTGAATTCAACTTTTAAATGAGAAAATTATTGCTATTTAAAGGATTTAGAACTGGAAGGAACCTTAGGTAAGATCTACTCCAGTGCCTGGGTCATGAAGAGTTTCATGGTGGAGATGACAGTGGAGTTAAGCTTTAAAGGATGAGTAAAATAGCCAATGATGATGGGTGGAACAGGACTTTCCAGGAGTAGGAGATGATATTAGCAAAGGGGCATACAGAAAAGCATAGGGAAGCTATATGGGGGGAATAAGCAGCTCGCTTTATCTGTAGCATAGCATGGACTACATGGAGAGAAGAATTAAGACAGGAAAGAAGTTGGCCTCATAGTGTTGAGTCTGAGAAGTCTGAACCTTATTTGGGAGACTGTAGGGAGCCACAGAAGGGCTTTTAACAGTGACGAGATCAACATCTGCAAATATGGTCACTTAATTAGCAATAATTCAGGAGCAGCAGTTAAGAGTATTGGCTTTGCAGTCAGAGGATCCTAGTTTAAATCATGCCTTAATACCCATGAAATCAAATCACCTAACTTCCCCGCACCTCTGTAAAATGAATCAGAGAGCCCCTGAGATCCAATCTACTGAGAAAAGAAAAAAACCATTCCCTTCTTGGTTGTGTATGTACCATGAGGGAAGTGAGGTAGTGCACTGAATAGTTTCAGGCCTAGAGTCAGGAAGACTCATTTTCTGATTTCAAATTTGACCTCAAACATTTAGTAGCTGTGTGACACAGGCCAAGTCACTTAATCATATTTGCCTCAGTTTCCCCATATGTAAATGAGCTGGAGAAAGAAATGGCCAAACCCCAAGTAGGGTCATGAAGAGTCAGACACAACTGCAAAATGACTGAATGACAACAACTGTACCCTGGATCTATGACCTGTTTGTAAGGAGGTGGATAGCGTGCTTTATCATCTGTTCTCTATAATTATAGATTGTTATTGCATTGATCAGTGTTACTAAAATTTTCAAAGTTTGTTTTTATAGTGTTGTTTGTTCTCTAGGTTCTTCTCATTTTAATTGTTCTATCGGTTTACACAAGCCTACAAAATCTCATAATATAGTGTAAATTGTTTGAATTTTTCTAATAAATAACATTAATAAATAGAATTTTAAATATAAATATAGCTTATAATAAATATCATCTTTTATAACATAGTATGAAGTGTTCTTGTAGTTCTGCTCACTTATTTGTGCTAATTTTTCCATATCTCTTTGAAGTCATCTATTTCCTCATTTCTTATAGGACAGTTGAATTGGATTACATTTGTTTCTCACAATTTGTTCAGCCATTCCCCAGTGGATGGTTATCTCCTTACTTTCTAGTTTTTGCCACAACAAAATAGAACTGCTCTCAATATTTTCATGTATTTAGGACTTTTCCCTAATTCCTTGATCTCTTGTGTATAGACCTAGAAGTGGACTTGCTGGGACAAATGTACTACTTTTCAGAATAGTTGTTCCCAGTCATTGTACCTATTCACAGGTCTATCAACAATGCATCAATTTCCTATTTTCCTGCAGCCCTTCCAACATTGCTCTCTTTTGTTTTTATCATCTTTGTCACTCTGATGGATGTGAGATGGAGTCTCTGAATTGCTATAATTTGCATTTCTCTAATTAGCAATGATTTGGAACAGTTTTTCATATGGCCGTAGATAGTCTTGGTTTTGTCCGATCTGCTTCACTCCTTTATTTGGCCATGAACTTTTCTTCTATCTGTAAATCTAGTAGGTAATTTTTTCCCATATGTATACTTTGTTTATGATATCAGCTTTTGTATATAGTTAATGTATCCATTTGAGTCTTATACCTTGATATAAGGTGTGAGTTCTTGGTCTAAGCCTAATTTCTTCCATATAGCTGGAAGTTTATTTTCCTAGCAGCTTTTATCTAATAGTGAGACCTCATCCCAGTATCTGGAATCTTTGTGTTTATTCAGTCTTAACCATAAAGTTTTCTTGGTTCTGTATGTTCCATACCAAATCTGTCTACTGATTAATCTATTTTTTAAAAATTAATTTATTTTTAGCTTTCAACATTCACTTCTATAAGATTTTGAGCTTTAAATTTTCTCTCCCTCCCACAGCCCACCTCCCCAAGACCATATGCAATTTGATATAGGTTCTACATATTTATTTATATTAAACATATTTTCACATTAGTCATATTGTAAAGAAGACTTAGAACCGATGGGAGGAACCAGGAGAAAGAAGAAACCAAACACAGAGAGAGAGAGAGAGAGAGAGAGAGAGAGAGAGAGAGAGAGAGCAAATAGTGTGCTTCAATCTGCATTAAGACTCCATAGTTCTCTTTCTGGATGTGGATAGTATTTTCCATCGTGAGTCTTGGAGTTGTCTTAGATCTTTGCATTGCTGATAAGAGCTAAGTCTATCAAAGTTAGTCATTATACATTATACAATACAACAACAACATTTGCTGTTACTGTATACAATGTTCTCCGGGTTCTGCTCACTTCACTCAGCATCAGTTCATGTAAGTCTTTCCAGGTTTTTCTGAAGTCCACCTGCTCATTTCTTACAGAACAACATTATTCCATTACATTCATATACCATAACTTTTTTCAGCCATTCCCCAATTGATGGATATCCCTTCAATTTCCAATTCTTTGCCACCAGACAAAGAGCTACTATAAGTATTTTTGTACATGTAGGTCTTTTTCCTGTTTTTATGATCTCTTTGGGGTATAGTCCTAGAAGTGATATTGCTGGGTAAAAGGGTATGCACAGTTTTATAGCCCTTTGGGCATAGTGCCAGATTGCTTTCCAAAATGGAACCAGCTGATCCAAGATCAGTTTATAACTCCACCAGCAATGCATTAATGTTTCAGTTTTCCCACATCTTCTCCAACATTTATCATTTTCCTGTTCTTTCATGTTAGCCAATCTGATAGGTATGATGTGATACCTTAGAGTTGTTTTGATTTTCATTTCTCTGATCAATAGTAATTTAGAGCATTTTTTCCATATGAAGATAACTTCAGTTCCTTCTTCTGAAAACTACCTGTTCATATCCTTTGACCATTTATCAATTGGGAATGACTTGTATTCTTATAAATTTGACACAGTTCTCTACATATTTTAGAAGTGAGGCCTTTATCAGAGACACTGGCTGTAAAAATTGTTTCCCAGCTTTCTGCTTCCCTTCTAATCTTGTTTGCATTGGCTTTGTTTGTGCAAAAACTTTTCAGTGTAATGTAATCAAAATCATCCATTCTGAATTTCATAATGTTCCTTCTCTCTCATTTAGTCCCAAGTTCTTCCCTTCTCCATATATCTAACAGATAAACTATCCCTTGCTTTCCTAGTTTACTTATAATATCTAAATCATGTACCCATTTTTATTTTATCTTGATATAGGGTGTAAGATGTTGTTCTATGTCTAGTTCCTGCCATATTATTTCCAGTTTTCCCAGCAGTTTTTGTTAAATAGGGAGTTTTTATCCCAGAAGCTGGAGCCTTTTGGTTTATTCATATTCTTATACTATAGTCATTGATTATTTTGTCTTGTGTATCTAACCTATTCCACTGAACCACCACTCTATTTCTTAGCCAGTATCAAGTAGTTTTGATGATTACTACTTTATAATAGAATTTAAGCTCTAGTATGGTGAGTACACCTTCTCTTATATTTCTTTTCATTAATTCCCTTGATATTCTGGACCTTTTGTTCTTCCAGATGAATTTTGTTACTGTTTTTACTAGTTCTATAAAATAATTTTTTGGTAGTTTGATTAGTATGGCACTGAATAAGTAATTTAATTTAGGTAGAATTGTCATTTTTATTATAGTAGCTTGGCCTACCCACTGATATTTTCCCAATTATTTAGATCTGCTTTTATTTGCATGGAAAGCTTTTTGCAATTGTGTTCATATAGTTCCTGGGTTTGTCTTGGCAGGTAGACTCCCAAATAGTTTATATTGTCTGTAGTAACTTTAAATGGAATGAAAACAATAATTAGGAGCTATTTTGCCAGTATATTTGACAGTCTTAGTGAAACGGATGAATATATACAAAATATAATTTGCCCAGATTAATAGAAGGGGAAATAAAATACTTAAATAACTCCATCTGAGAAAAGAAATTGAATAAGCAGTCAATGAGCTCCCTAAGAAAAAATATGCAGGGCTAGATGAATTTACAAGTGAACTCTATCAGCCATTCAAAGAACAGTTAATTCCTGTACTATATAAACTATTTGGGAAAATAGATGAAGAAAAGAGTCCTATCAAATTCTTTTTATGATACAAATATGGTGCTGATACCTAAACTAGGGAGAGACAAAACAAAGAAAGAAAATTATAGCCCAATTTCCCTAATGAATATAGATTTTAACATTTTAAATAAAATATCAGCAAAGAGATTATAGCAACTTATCTCAAGAATAATACACTATGACCAGGTAGAATTTACACCAGGAATGCAGGGCTGGTTCAATGTTAGGAAAACTATCAGCATAATTGGCCAAATCAACAACAAAACTAACAGAAATCATGATTATTTCAATAGATGCAGAAAAAACTTCTGACAAAATACAACACTCATTCTTCTTGAAAACACTGGAGGACATAGGAATAAGTGGAGTCTTCCTTTTAACTTTTTATCTAAACCCATCAAGAGGCATTATATGTGATGGGGATAAGCTAGAAGCATTTCCAGTAAGAATCAGGGGTGAAACAAGGATGTCTATTACCACCACTGTTATTCAATATTGTACTAGGAATGTTAGCTTTGGCAATAAGAGAAGGAAAAAAATTGAAGGAATTAGAATAGACAAAGAAGAAACAAAACTATCACTCTTTGCAGATGATGTGATACTGTACTTAGAGAATCAAGGAAACAATTACTTGAAATAATAAAGAAACTGAGGAAACTTAACTTATTTCTTGTTTATTTTGTGGTTAGAGTTATCTAGTTCTGGGAGGGGAAGGTTGAGGTGTCCCACTACTATAGTTTTATTGTCTATTTCTTCCTGTAACTCCCTTAATTTATCCTCTAAGAATTTGGATGGTATACCACTCAGTGCATATATGGTTAGTAGTGATGTTATTTCTTTGTCTATGGTACCTTTTAACAGGATGTAGTTTCCTCCCTTATCTCTTTTAAGAAAATCTATTTTTCCTTTTGCTTTGTCTGAGATCTGGATTACTACTCCTGCTTTTTTTTTTTTAACTTCAGTTTAGGCATACTATATTGTACTCCAGTCTTTTGCATTTACTCTGTGTGTATCCCTCTGCTTCAAATGTGTTTCTTGTATTTTATGGGTATTTTGGGGTGGCTATGTGAGAGCTGCGATATGTTGCTACTGCTATGCTGCCATCTTGGCTGCACCCCCCCCCAAATGTGTTTCTTGTAAACAACATATTGCAGGATTATGGTTTTTAACTCACTCTGCTATCCACTTCTATTTTATGGGAGAGTTCTTCCCATTCACATTCAGCTATGATTACTATCAGTGTCTTTCTCTATATATCCTAATTTCCCTTGTTTATGCTTTTCTCTCTCCTTTCGCCCTTTCCCTCCTCTCTAGAGTTTTGCTTTTGACCACTGCCTCTCTCAATCTGCATTCCTTTCTACCA
Organism: Pseudochirops cupreus; assembly: GCA_028627135.1. NCBI lineage: Eukaryota > Metazoa > Chordata > Mammalia > Diprotodontia > Pseudocheiridae > Pseudochirops > Pseudochirops cupreus. Next base: position 180,746,814 of record CM053584.1, on the reverse strand, counting down.
GTCCCCTCTCTTTTCTTTCCCCTTCTGGTCCTACTTCCTATATAGTAATTTAGTTTTCTACACCTAACTGAACATGTTATTCCCTCTTTGAGCCAAATCTGATGAGAGTAAAGTTCAAACAATGCTTATCTCCCTCCCTTTTTTCCCTCTATTGTAATATGTGCCTTCTCATTTGATGTAATTATCCTTTTCAGCCTCTTCCTTTCCTCTTCTCCCAGTCCAATCACTTTTCCCCACTTAATTAGATGTTTTATTATCACATCAAAGTCAACTTATATCCATGTCCTCTGTTTATGTGGTATACCCCTTTTAAATATCATAATAAAGACACAGTTCTCAAGAGTTGCTAGTATCATCTTCCCATTTAGGGATGTAAACAGTTTATTCTTTCTGAATAAAATGTTGGAGTTTTTTTTTTCTTTAACGTTTTCTTTTTCATGCCTCTCTTGAGGCTTGTATTTAAAGATCAAATTTTGTGTTGAACTCTGATCTTTTCATCAGGAAAATTTGGATGTCTCCTATTTCATTGAATATCTATCTCCTCCCCTGAAAGATTATGCTCAGTTTTTCTGGGTAGTTGATCCTTGGTTGTAATCCAAGCTCCTTTGCCTTATGGAATATCATATTCCAAGCCCTCCAATATTTTAATGCAATGATGCATGATCCTGACTGTGGTTCCATGATATTTAAATTGTTTCTTTTTGGCTGCTTGCAGCATTTTCTCCTGGACCTGATAATTCTGGAATTTGGCTAAAAAATTCCTTGGCTTTTTCAATTTGGGACCTCTTTCAGGAGGTGATCAGTGGATTCTTTCAATGACTATTTTATTCTGATTCTAAGACCTCAGGATAGTTTTCCTTGATGATTTCTTGAAGGATGCTGACCACACTCTTTTTTTTTTTTTATCATGGCTTTCAGGTGGACCAAAAACTCCTAAATTATCTCTCCTGGATCTGTTTCCCAGGTCAGCTGTTTTTTCCAATGAGGTATTTTATGTTTTCTTCTATTTTTTCATTCTTTTGATTTTGTTTGGCTGATTCTTGATGTCTCATAGAGTCTTTAACTTCCACTTGTCCAGTTCTAATTTTTAACAAATTGTTTCCTTCAATTAGCTTTTGTATCTCTTTTCCAAATTGGCCCATTTTGCTTTTTAAGGAGTTCTTCTCTTCAGTGAGTTTTTGTGCCTCATTTTCCATTTGTCCAGTTGTGTTTTTTGGTTTTTTGGTTTTTTTTTTTTTTTGCTTTTTGGAGGGGGGAAGGTAGGGCAATTGGCGTTAAGTGACTTGCCCAAGGTCACATGGCTAGTTTTTTTTGTGTTAAGTGTCTGAGGTCAGATTTGAACTCAGGTCCTCCTGACTCCAGGGCTGGTGCTCTATTCCCTGTGCCACCTAGCTGCCCCCAGTTCTACTTTTTAAGAAGCTGTATTCTCAAGTATACTTTTTTTTTATTTGGCCAATTGTATTTTTTAAGGAATTGTTTTCTGCAGTCAATTTTTGTCCTTCCTTTTCCAAGCTATTGGCTCTCTCTTGCATATCTCTCTTCTTTTTCCAATTTTTCTTCTACCTGTCTTATTTGACTTTTAAAAATCTTTCTTCAGATCTTCCAAGAAGGTTTTTTTGACTTGAGACAAATTCATATTCCCCTTTGAGGGTTCAGATGTGGGTATGTTGACAGAGTTGTCCTTCTGAATTTGTGTTTTGATCTTTCCTATCCCTATAGAAAGAATCTGTGGTCATTGTCTGTTTCTGCTTTTTGCTTATGATGTTTGCTTGTTTCCTGGCTTTTAAAGTTGAGCTCTCCTGCTAGGACACAGAAGACACTATCTCAAACTTCTTGTTCTGGGGCCAAGGTCCTGGTCCCTGACTTTGTGTGCTAAGGCCTCAGGTGCTACCAGCTGGAGGCTGTAGGAGTCTGGAATCTTATCTGGTGAAGAGAGGGGGTCAGCAACATTGAAGCTTTCAGGGTAGAGGGGAGGGTTTGGCCCCTGGAGGATACCTGTTCATCCTGGCTTGTTTAAAGCACTGAAAGATTTGGCTGCTGGAGGACCCCTGCCAACCATCGCACGTGGTAGTTTTCCAAACTGGAGTCTATCAATTCACCTGCCTGTGCCAATGCGCTGGGGAGGGTGGGGGAGAGAGACGTCCTGGTGTTGTCTCTCTACCACCCTGGGGCTTAGGATCTCCTGCTGCTTTGCTGAGGTGGAGTTTTCCACTGACTTGCTGGGATACCTTCTGTCCTGTACTGCTCCCCTTCCACCAGAATGAGAGGGACCTTTCCCATTAATCGATCCCCCATGCCTCCCAGGCTAAAAGACTATTGTATCCTTCTTTCTGCTGCCTCAGCTGTTCCAGGATTTTTCCTGGGGTAATATTTTATGGGTTTTTAGATCAGTAAGGGAGAGTGAAAACAACTTATTGCTTACTCTCTGCCATCTTGGTCCCTGGAAGTCTGTCCCTGATTAATCTATTTTTGAACCAGTGCTAAATTGTTTTGATAATTACTTCTTTTTCAGTCATTAAACACCTACTCTGTGCCAGGCATGGTGTCACTTGCTGGGGATACAAAAAGAGGCAAAAGGCAGTTCTTGCCCTCAAGGAGTTCATAATCAAATGGAGGAGACAACAACAACAAAAACCAAATATGTATAAACAAACTGTATACAGGATAAATAGAAAATAATTAAAAACAAGGAATGCCCTAGAATTAAATTGCATTGGGAAAGGCTTCCCATAAAAGATGAGATTTTTAGTTGGTATTTAAGAGAAGCCAGGGAAGCCAAGAGGGAGGCATGAGGAGAGAGAACATTCTAGGCATGAGGGGCAGCTATGAAAATGCTAGGAATCAAGAGAGAGATGGAGTGCCTTGTTTGTGGAATAGCAAGGACCATTGTGAGTAGATTGAAGAGTATGTGGTGGGGAATAACATCTAAGAAATCAAGAAAGGTGAGAGGGGGCAAGGCTATGAAATATAATTTATGATCTCATACTGCTTAGGCATCCGCTCATTCCAGCCTTTTATTATGTTGGCTCATCCTGCCCAGCAATTTGTTCAGTTCTATATATTCCCTTTTATCTATCTTTTAGATTTGTCTAAAACTGGGAGAGGGACATTAAAGTTTCCTGCTATTATTGTACATGTCTTCTAGTAATTAAATTTTTCTTTTATGAATCCAGATGTTAAGGCCTTTGGAGTATATAAGTTTAATATTGATATTGATTTGTTGTCTGTGGTTACTTTCATCATATGTAGCTTCCTTCTGTATTTCTTTTTATGTTGTAAATACATTTGCTTTGTTTGATGGAATGATTGCAGCTCCTGTTCTTTTTGGATTTACCTGATGTGTAGTAAATTTTGTTCCAGCTCCTCATATCTATTCTGTGTATATCTTTGTTTTTAAAATATCTTTCTTATAAGCAACAGCTTATAGGATATCATTTTCAAATTTGTTACTGTCTTTGATGTTTAAAAATTTAATCTTTTTATTAAATTAAATCTTTAACTTAATTTTGATTCATATTTAAAATTATTAGTTAGGTTTATATTTAACTCCATGTATCATTAATGTTGTCTTTTTTCTGAATTGGGATTTTTTTGTCCTTTTCCTTTGTAAAGACTCTTTTTCAGTCATTTCTTTCTGTTCCCACAAGCTCCCTTTCCTTCACCCTGATGCCTCCCACTTCCTATTTATCACTCCTTGCCCTGGTTTTGGAGTTTTACCTAAAAAACTAATTCTTTATTTTCTTCTTTTACCTAGCTATCTAATTTTTACCCACTTTTCCCTTCTTAGTTAAGTAAAATTCCCTTTCAATTTTTCACATTTTTCTAAAAAGGATTTCTTTACCTCATTTTCTTTATTAATTCTCTTCCATTGCTCTCTAGTATAAACTTTTACTCTTTGATTCATGGTTTTGTTGTTCCTTCTTTAGCCTCTGTTCTCTGTTCCTCATGGAAACTAAGTTTTTAAGATACAGAATTTTAGTTCCCTTATCTAAATAGTTTTTGTGTTATTTTTATGTTAGATCTTACTCTATATTCCCTACCTTTTTTTTCTCTTGTGTCTCAGTCTTTGAAATATCACTTCCTGTAAGTAATAGAAAAAGGTTAGAACTATTGCCCCATGGTAGAAATTTTCATGTGTACTTGATTGCACAAGTCATTACTACCTCTTCCCTGCCCCATGGTCATTTCACATTTTCAATGAAATCTCTTTTCTGGGAGATCTCTCCCACCATCTGGATTCTAGGTGCCTATTACCTATGGTGACTTCCTATTACCCTTAACCTGAGGCAGATTGTTGTCCTTGGAGACTCTATACTGTCTTAGAAGTAGAGGTTTTCCTGAATACCAGATCCCTGCAGGTTATTACCATTGTAAGATCATCATCTACATTTACAGAAGTTCCATTTTCACCTTTATCTTCTTGTGTTTTTTAAGAACGAAATCTCTTATTCATTCCTTTGTTGTTATTTTGTTGCTGATGTTTTTAAGTTTAGCTGTCTTTCTCTTACTAATTATTTTTCCTTTTCCTAATTTTTTTTTGTATTCTTTATTTCCATTTTTTTTTTTTACCTTTCTCATGTTTATGTTGTCTGAGTTGTTGACAAAGCAAAAAATTGGCTCACATGTGGTTTGTTTTGGGTAGGAATGCTTCCAATGCTTCTCTTATTGAATGTCCATCATTTTTCATTAATGATTAATTGACATACCATGATATATGTCACCTTGGGTAGCATCTTGAATTTCTTTGCTTTTCAAGATCACATTAGTATTTTATTTTCTTTGTTCCGAATTTCTGGGAAATTTTCTTATATTACTTGTTGTCTTAAAATGCTTGTTTTTTTTAAATTTCATTATCTATTTCTAGGAGACCTCTGTCCATCCCGTCTTCAAGAGGAATAGAAGTTGCATGTTCTTTTAACTCCACTCCTTTGGGTTTCTCCATCATGCCTCCATGAGCCTCATCAGTCTGGGTGATTTATTACCTTATGTCTTCGTTTCTTACCCAGATATATTCTTTTGGACTTCTCTGTATGCCCTAGCCACGTGTACCTTCACCTCCCTTTTCAGCTCTTGTGTGTGTGTTATGTTGCATCGCCTTCCCTTATTAGACTGGAAACTCTTTGAAGGCAAGGACTGTCTTTCTTTTTTGCATTTATATCCCTCATACACAGCACAGCGACTAGCACGTGGGAGGCACTTAATTAATATTATTGACCGACTGGCTGCATGTTATTACTTTCTTCCTCTTTTCTTCCAAGAATAGCTAATAATCATTAGTAATAACTGATGTCATTACTTTCTGCTTCCTGCAGATTTTCCTTCAATTACGTGTATTTGTATTTCCCATCAATTGTTCTCTTTTTTTGATTCTTTGAACCTATTCTCCACTTTGGATTCATGTTTTTCTAATCTTCCAATTAATTCTATTTTGCAGGCCTTAAATTAAACTTTCATTATTTTTATTTCTCTCTTGAATTATATGAGAGACTCCTGATGTGCTTTTATGTGCTTTTTCAGAACCCACAGAGTTTTCTGACTGGCTCATTAGGTGTTTGTTTATTTTATTTTTCTTATAATATTTTTTCAGATATGTCAGAGGACATTTTCCCTTCTGTTATCACTATCTTTCCTGTTGATTTCTATGCTTATGACTCAAAATTTTTAAATTAGTTTTCTACCTTCTGAGATCTTTGGGTTTCTTTTTTTTTCTTTCAGTCCTTTTCCTCATAGTCCCCCATTGTTCATTTTTTTACTCCTTCCTCTTTGCTGTTAGATCTCTCAAGTGTTAGACTTCAAAGCTGTCTCAGCCTTCTCCAACACTTGGGAATTCACTTTTCACCAACCTCAGTCCCTGTCCCAAATAATTTCTTTGATTATGCAACTGGCCCCAGCTGGATGCCAGTCCCCTTTTCTTCAGGATTTGTATAACTAGGTATCAACTGGCACCCTGCTCTAATTCCCTCTCCTTTTTAATTCTCTGCCATAACAGAGCTTCAGCGAAGTGTGTTACTGCTCAAAGCAGAGCACATTTTGGCTTTTCTAATCCCTCTACCTTCTCCATACAAAGGTCAGGTGGGCAAAGCTTAGTTCTGTTGCTTGTTGCCATAGAATGATAGGATGATAAGAGGTTAATGGGAGTGTGCATCTCAGAGGGTTCTATTGTGCTATCCTAGTGTGTGCTAGTGCAGGAAGTATTGGTGAATGAACTTGGTATCAGCCTTCTCTGCTGATAGCTCATCAGTTATTAACTTGTCATGGTTTTTATATCTTAGCCTTTGGAAACAGCTGCAATTACATTACCTCTTAGTGATAATTCTCATTTTGGGGAGTTTTAAGAGGTGGGTATGAATCATAGAAAAATGTCAGTTTTCAGTCTCTTTAGGTGTATGATCTGGAAGTCACCAAAAAGTTTTTCTTTGAGGACCGTTTGAGCATATCATGTGTTTACTTATCAATTAGATAAGGATTCTTATCTTTATATAAATGTCCTACAAGTTTCTTATGGAAGATATTTGAGTCAAAGATTTTTTTCTTTATTAGTGGTTTCCATTCTTATCCCAGCTTCATTGAATTTGTTTATGGAAAAAAGCCTTTTAATTCTGTGTAATCAAAATGATCAGTTTTACCTTTTAGGGTCTCCTCTATCCCTTAAATATTTACAAATTCTTTTTTTATCCAAAGTTATAAATTTAATACAGTGACTATGTATTAAGCCCCCTCTATGTATAAGATACTGGTGAGGGTGTCAGATACAAAGAAAATATTGACCTGTACTCAAGGACTTGCATTCTACTAAAAAAGATACAATGTAAACAGAGAAAAGTAAAATACGGCTAGGGAGAAAAGAGGGTAAAGGAAAGATCAGACAAAATGTTCTTGGGATATCTGAAGACAAAAGAGCACTAATAATTGGGAAGTCAGGGCAGATAACAGAGGAGGTAACATCTGATCTGAACATTGAGTAATATCATACCAGGCTTTGGCAGGCCCCTTAAAGGGTCTTTGAATGCAAAGCAATTGAGTTTGATCCTGGGTGGAACTTAAACCGCAGAGGGATAATTTTCTTTCTTTGATTCTGTTTCCATCTCAGTAGAATTCCAGGGGAAACTCTAAAAGTTTAGATATGGCTCACATCTTGCTCATGGTGACACAGGCCATTTCAGAGGTGGACTTAAACCTAGGACTTCCAAGCTCCAGAGCCAGCTCTCTATCCATGCTGAGTCCATTACTCTCATTAGATTATTTTTTTTTTGGAGAGGGAAAAGCAGGGCAATTAGGGTTAAGTGACTTGCCCAAGGTCACACAAGTAGTAAGTATTAAGTGTCTGAGGCCAGATTTGAACTCAGGTCCTCCTGACTCTGGGGCCGATGCTCTATTCACTGTGTCACCTAGCCACCCCTCTCATTAGACTCTTGAAGAAGATATCTTTTACTGAAGAAAAACTACCTACTCAACAGTTACCTTATACTTGTACCATTGGTAGTATTACCATAGTTTCACTGATACTACAACACTGTCATGGAGTCTTGGCAAAGTTCCAGCCCTTCATGGCATACCTTTGGTCCCCCAGGTGCAGTATCCTTATGCTATTAATGAATCTCACACTGGAAAACTGTTGCCTGACTTGAGGAACAGTCATAGGATAATCCTCAAGGTGGGAGCCTCCATTTTCAGAATTTCTTGCCTTTGACCTCTGAAATCAGAAAAGCAGAAGACAGCCAGGAATTGAAAGTTCAGAAACTTTATGCATCCTGAGTATGTATAGGCAGTTTGATCCCATAGGGAAATATATCTCCCCTTCTTCTACTCCTCACTTCACTCTAGTCAGGAAGCCCAAGAGAAAAAGTGTAAAAGGAATGGGCTTGTTTTACAATTCAGTATTTTTGACCACAAAAAAAGCCAGTCATCCAATAAATCTATCTACTTGACATTCTGTCAATCATTATCATGAAAGAGCCATATTAGAGGTGTGCTGGAGTTGACTCAAACCAGTGAGAGAATTGTTAAATTTTCAGTATGGGCACTTCCATTTCAGAAAATCAGCAAATGCTAAAAAACCAGGTTTAGATTATTGTTTTGTTGATTGTCCAGCATTAAGAAAGTGATAGAGATAATGTGAATAAAACAGTTCAAACTTAAAACTGTGAGTACTTTTTTTTTAACAAATGTTCGTAAAATATTTAACAGCATGCCCCTGATCATGATAGAAATGAACCACCTTTATACTCAAAGGAAGGAGACATGTTTCATTATATTTTCCCAAGACAATTATTAGTTTTTCAACTACTCCTAGTATGACTTCCTTTTAGTGATTTTGGCATTTAAAATGTTGTAGTCAATCATTCTTTGGGGGTCCTATTTGTTTCAATTTGCATCAGATTGTAGAAATCTCATGTTTCTCCAAATTTGTCATGTTTGTCTTTTCTTATTGCACAATAATATTCCATCGTATCAATCTGCATTTTTTTCAGGTATTCTTCATTTAGCTGTCTAGGATGTTTTATTTCAGTAGTATTTCCTTTGCTCTAGCTTCTACTACAAAAATCCCAAATATGGAAGACTAAACCCATACCTACCACGTAGCCTGTGGTCCTAAGATACTATGGAACTGTTCAGTGAAACCTCAAAAGCGAGTGATTTAGGAATACTTCTGATGTTTCTGCTGCTTTGCATCTGAAAATCATGTGTTATAACTGCATTTGGACTTTCATTGTTTATATAACTAATGCTTATTCCAATGCAGTGAATACTGTCTAAATCTGGGCAATATAAAAGAGAAGTGGGAATGATCACAGAAATGTGACAGGACTTTTTGTAGCAATACCCTACGTCAGAGGGTGAATCACATAGTATTGCAGAAAGAAAAGAAATGTGGTCGGATGGGGAAATACTGTCCTCTGCTCGATCATCTCCTCCCCACTCTCCAAGAATTAGAGTGCTGTTCATTTTTTCCAGTGGAAGGGTGTGTTTGATTAGGGAGAGTACCCAGCTGTCAATAATTTCTAGGGTCGGGAAGCTTATTTTTTCACAAAATTAGTGAGCCACACATAGTAGTCTTAATGCAGGTAGTCCTAACTCTTCTAATATAAATTTCTTCAAAAAATTCATCAAGGAATATTGTTGTGTTTATCTCTTTGAAATCACTGAGTAGAAGAAAAGAGGACTAAAGTGTGGGTGTTGCTTAATTCTACCAATCAACAAACATTTATTAGGCCTTTATGTGCCAACTACTGTGCTAAGTGTTGAGGATACAAAGAAAGGTTAAAATACAGCCTAACCAAAAAAAGCTCTCAAGAAGCTTATAATCAGAATTGACCATTCATAGATAAGTATATACAAAAAAAAGATAAACACAAAGTAATTTGAGAACTGGTGAAGCAGAACACTGATGGAAGGATAAGGGAAAACCTCCTTTAAGAAGTTGCACCTGACCTGAGCCACCTTTTTATTTTATTTTTTTAAATTTATTTTTAAAAATAAATTAATTAATTTATTTTCTTGTTTACAGCATTCATTTCCACAAGATTTTGAGTTACAAATTTTCTCCCCATCTTTCCCCTACCCCTCCCACCTCAGAATTTCACCTTTTAGAGTATCTTCCCTCCCTGTTCAATATGCCCTCTATATACTCATATATACACATACTCAGATATGTGTTCATATGCATATATAAACCCTCCTATATAGACATATGTGTATGTTTACGTGTATATACATTTGTATTCCCTTTACCTATCCTCATACTGAGAAAAGTTTCATCAGTTACAATTGTCACTTTTCCATGTTGGCATGTAAATAGTTCAACTTTGATAAGTTCCTTATGATTTCTTTTCCATGTTTATTTTCTCATGCTTCTTGTGTTGGAGTGTCAGACTTTCTTTTCAGTTCTGGTTTTTTCAGCAAGAATGTTTGAAAGTCCTCCACTTCACTGAATGACCATATTTTCCCCTGGAACACTATACTCAATTTTGCTGGGTAGGTGATTCTTGGTTTTAAT
>CM053584.1:180716176-180736317 GCA_028627135.1 Pseudochirops cupreus | reverse complement strand
TGCTCCACTCTAATTCTGAAGGAATTATTCTCTTCAGAAAGCTTTGGAGATTCTTTTTCCATCTGGCAAATTCGACTTAATAAGGCATTCTTCTCCTCATTGGCTTTTTGGGCCTCTTTTGCCATTTGAGTTAATCTACTTTTTAAAGTGTTATTTTCTTCAGTCAGGTTGTTGACTCTCTTTTCATGATTTTCTTGCATCACTCTCATTTCTCTTCCCAATTTTTCCTCTACTTCTCTTATTTGGTTTTTAAAATCCTTCTTAAGCTGATCTATGGCTTTTATATAGTCTTCATGTGTCTTGGAAGCTTTTGGTGTGGGAGTTCTGACTGTGTTGTCTTCCTCCCATTCCATGCTTTGATCCTTTTTATCCCTAAAGAAGGAGTCTAAAGTTCAGTTGCTGTTCTTACTTTGCTTCCTTTGTCTGCTCATGTTGTTGTCAGTCAATTACTTGACTTTTTAGCTCTGTGGAACTCTGTTTTCAGAGGGAAAAGCTCTGTCCCAAATTGCTGGGGTTTTTGCAGCTGCTGGAGCTATTAGGAGGCCGCTGCATCCCCTACCAGCTTTGGCTCACTGAAAACATACCCCAGGACCATCACTCAAGACCAAGATCCAGATCCAGGCAGCTCGACACAAGAGCGCTTAGCCTCTGAATGATCACTTGGCTCCCCTGCAATCTGCAGGCCATGAGCTCTGAAGCAGCCACGTGGAGGCTGCTGCAGGGCTCCCATTTCTGCTGCTACCTTGCCCTGGAGGCAGTTCAGCCAGATCACTTTTCTCCCCCAAATTTAGCAGAGTTCCACTGACCCTTCACTTTGTCCTTATTTCTTATGGCTTGATAATTCTGGAAATTGCCATAGCTGCCACTGATCCACTCTCCTGAAGGCTCCAGCTGCAGCTCATCCTGGCCTCCCTGAAGCCGAGCTGCGGTTTCAGGCTGGGCTGCCTTCAGTAGGAAGTGTATTGTTGTGAGTTTTGGAACCCTAAAATTTGTTTAGAGTCATATTTTATGGGTATTTGAGGTGGCTATGTGGCAGCTATGGAACCTAGTTACCTCTTCTATGCTGCCATCTTGGCTCTGCCTCCCCCCGAGCCACCTTTGAGGAAGGCGGCTGTACCAAGTGAAAAGGTATGGGGGACAAAGATGGGAGATAGAATGTCACGTCTGGATAAGAACAAGTAGACCAGTTTGGCAAGAATGTTGAATACATGAAGAAGAAGAATGTGAAACAAGTCTAGAAATATAGGTTAGAGAAGATCGTAAAGAACTTTAAACACCAGATGGAGTTATTGATTTCTCTTAGAAGCAATAGGAAACCCTTGAAGTCTTTTGAGCCCAGCCTGGACTTTCAAGAATACCAGTATGAGTGTTATGCAGAATGCAGATTGGAGAAGATAAAGACTGAAGGTAAAGAGATCAATTAGAGCAGTGGTTCTCAACCTTCCTAATGTTGCTACCCTTTAATACTCATATGTGGGCAAATCTGCATGTGGGTGGACCCACCTGGAGATAGATAGAGGAGCGATGTCTCGGTTCCTAAAACCATCAGAAATATGTGTTTTTCCATGGTCTTAGGTGACCCCTATGAAAGGGTCATTTGACCTCCAAAGGGGTTGCAACCCACAGGTTGAGAACCACTGAATTACAGTATTTCTGGTGAGAGGTGATAAGCCCCTGAATTAGGATGGTTAGGTGTAACTAGAGGCTTTGCTCTTATATAGTTCTCTTCTCTGACCAGTCTTTTTCAGTATTCTTTACTGAATCATCACCTACCAACAAATTATAAATTTACCCCAAGTCTGGGCGCCTTTTCTTTTCTAAACTTCCTTACTTGGTGACTTCATTGACTAATACTGTGGAATTATCTTTATGTAGACTCTATACATGCACAGATTTATACAGATAGCTCTTGTTTGTTTCCTGTGGTACAGTCCTGTGTCATCAACTTCCTATTGAACATTTTGATGGCTTAGAGACATCTCAAACAGAACATGTCCAAAACAACAGTCGTTATCTTTATCCCTAAACTCACCTCTCTTCTAAACATCTTTATTTTTGTATAGAGGATCACCATCCTTTGTCATCCAAGTTTGCAATCTGAGAGTCATCATTAACTCCATGCTTACTCAGCCTACATATACAATCAGATGCCACATTTGTCCCCATCTTCCCAACATGTCTACCACCCTTTTTCAGATCCCTACCACCTCTTTTCTGAACTATTAGCAACAGCCTAATTATTCTCCCTACCTTAGATCTTCCCTTATTCCAAGCTGTCTTCTATACCAGTGGTGTCAATCTCAAATAGAAATGTGGGAAAATTCTGCCAGAGAAAAACACATGTTAACATTATCTATGTTCTACTGTATTTTTGTTTTGCTAAACACTTCCTAATTACATTCAATCTGGTTAGACTACAGATTGTTTCATGTACCCAGGTGCTTGATATCTTTGTACCACACTGCCAAAGTGATTTTCCTAACATATAGGTCATTTCCCTACTTAATAAAATCTAATGGCTCCCTGTCACTTCTAGAAATTCCTCTTTGACCTTTAAAGCCCTTTGCAACTTGACCCCAATTTGCCTTTCCAGTCTTATTACACATTATTCCCCCTCTCTCAAGCTATCTTTCTTACTGTTCCTCATGAAGGACACTCCATTTTCCACCTCCATGCTTTTGACTTCTGTCCCCCATGTTTGTAATGCAGTGATTTCTAACTTTGACCTCCCAACAACCTACTTTTCTTCAAAACTCAGAAGAATTTTCATTTTTTACATGAAAAGAATAGTATTTGTAAAATACCTTGAGATTTGTAAAGTGCTTTACATATGTGATCTCATTTGATCCTTACAACAACCCTGTAAGGTCAGATAAGGAAACTGAGACTGAGAAAGTTTTAATGACTTACCCCGTGTCACACAACTAAGCAAGTATCTGAGGCTTGATTTGAACACAGGTCTCCTTGACCCAAGTCCAGCACTAAACTGCTTCATGAAGTCTTTCCTAAACCCCCAGCTGCTATCACCCTTTTCCTCAAAATATTTTTGTAATTATTTTGTGTCTTAAGTTTTTGTGTATATTCTCTACTCTGGAGGAATTTAAGTTCCTTGAAAATGGGGCCTTTTTCATTTTTGTTTTTGTATCCCCAGGACCTAACACAGTATGTGGCATGTAGTAGGAACACTACATATTTGTTGATTGATTGATTCAGTCAGAGCACTGGACTAGACATCTTTAATGACATCTCTGTCAAGTATACATATAAATCTAGCTTGATATTAATATCATTGTGTAAATCAATCAGTAAACATTTCTTAAATGTCTGCCATGTACTAGGGACTGTGCTAGTCACTATGGTTTCATAAGTAGATTGAAGACAGTTCATGCCCTCAAGGAACTCACACCCTAACAGGGGAGACAACATGCTAAGAAATATATACAAACAAGTTACATACAGGATAAATAGGAAATAATAGAAAACACCAGAATTAAAAAGCCTTAGGAAAGGCAACCTATAAAAGAGGAGATTTTAGTAGAGATTTAAAGATTGCCAGGGAAGTGAGTAGTCAGAGTTCAGGAGGGACAGCATTCCTGGCATTGGACAGTCAGGAAAATGCCTGGAGCTGAGAGATATATCTTGTTGGTAGAACAACCTGGAGGCCAGAGTCAAAGAGTATTGGGTTGGGCGAGGGCAGAATAAGTGTAAGAAGATTAGAAAGGTAAGAGGAGGCTAGGTTATGAAGGGTTTTGAATGTCAGAGGATTTTGTTTTTGATGCCAGAAGTGATACAGATTCACTGGAGTTTATTGAATAGTAAGACGATGTTCTTGTACCTGCCCTTTAGGAAAATCACTTTAGTGGCTGAATGGAAGATGGATTGGAGTGGGGAGAGACTTGAGGCAGGCAGATCCACCAGCAAGCAAATTGCAGTGGTCCTACTATAATGTAATGTTAATGCTACCAGAATGATAACAGTGTCAGAGGAGAGAAAGGGACATATTTGAAAGGTGTTGCAAAAGTGAAATCAACAGACTGTGGGCATAAATTGGATATGGGAATTGAGAGATAGTGAGGAGACCAGGATGACTCCTGCTTTGAGAGCCTGAGGGTCTGAGAAGATGGTCTTATCCTGTGCTGTAACAGGAGGGGTAGGAGAAGCAAAGGATTGAAGAAGAAGGATAATGAATTTTGTTTTGGATATGTTGAGTTCAAGATGTTTACTGGACTTTCTAGTTAAAGATAACTTATAGACATTTGGAAATGTGAGATTGATGGTCCACAGAAAGATTGGGGCAAGACAGGTAGATTTGAGAATCAGTCAGTAGAGATATGGTAATTAAATCCAAGGGAGCTATTGAGACCACCAAGTTAAGTAGTATAGAGGGAGGAGAGAAGAGGACCCAGGACAGAATCCTGAAGAATACTTATGGTTAGAGGGTGTGATGTGGATAAGAAGTCATCAAAGGAGACAGAAGAAGCAGATAGGTAGGATGTGAACCAGGAAAAAATGGTACCCCAAAATCCTGGAGAGAGAAGAGTATTAAGGGGAGAGGGTGATCACATGTGTCAAAGGCTGCAGAGAGGTCACGAAGAATGAGAATTGAGGAATGACCAATGACCAATGAATTTGGCAACTAAGAGATTACTGGTAATTTTTCAGAGAATGATTTCAGCAGAATGATGAAGTTTTAAGCCAGTTTATAAGGGGTTAAGAAGAGAGCGAGAGGAGAGAAAGTGGAAGCAACTATTGTAGATGGCCTTTTTAAGGAATTTAGCCACAAAGACCAGAAGATATAGGATGATAGCAGAAATGGAAAGATCAAATAAGAGTTTTTTCAGGATGGGAGAGACATAGGCATGTTTGTGGGCAATAGGGAATCAGCCAGTAGTTAGAGAAAGATTGAAAATAAGAGAGTAGAAGGGACGATCTGCTGGAGAAGACAGGATGGAGTGGAATTGCTTGAACAGATAGAGGGGTTATTCTCATCATGTGAGACAGGGGTGAAAGAGGAGATGCTGACCAAAGGCATCTGAGTGATGGATGGAGACGAGGAGACAGAGGGGGCTCACAGCTAATGAGATCAATTTTGTTTCTGTAAAATAGGAGGCAAGATTATTAGCTGAGAAGTTGGGATTAGGGGGAGTCATTGGAAGGATGAAAAGGTTTGGAAAAGCTGCTATGGAGAATGGGATAATGAGTTAAGACAGGTATAGAGGAATTGCCTAGCAACAGTGAGGACACAGTTGAGTTTGGATGGCATAAATTTTTAGTGGACCCAGTCAGAAAGGTTGCGTGATTTTCTCCACCTTCATTCAGCAGTTATGTATGTAGGAGCAGAGAATGGTGGGAGTGATCCAAAGCTGAGACTCGGCAGGCTGTGTAGTCAGTGATAAAGGGGACAAGCATTCAGGACAGCAAGACAGGGTAGAACTGAATTGGTTCCTCTTGTGAACCAATAATCAGACGATGTTTTAACAAATTTTCCATTATATCTTTCAAGAAATCTTCCATGATTTTGATATATGCATTGGAGATACTTTGTCTACCTTTAAGATAGAATTTTCCTCTGCTGAATGAAATGTTTATTAATGAACATATCTAGAGAAATGTGAGCTTTTATGAATAATTTTTTTAATGAGTCAATCTACTTTGTCCGCTTTTTCCACCTAGAAGACTAAGGTTCAGAAGCCTACACAGCTTGCCATATTTGGCTGTCTTCGATTATGTAGAGTACCAACCAGGGCAATAGAAAGGAGTTTTGGATTATCTTAGATAATTATGAAGTTTGTTTGTATCAAGTAAGCCTTTTTTTTTCATCTTCTTCTATCTCTTGAACAAGATAAAAATTCCCTAGGAAGGGTAAGAATCAAGAAAGAGGTAATTTAAAGCAGTAATTTGGATCACTGAGTTGATATAACATTGATGATAGAAGTCACATAATTGAGTTTGCCATTGGGTATGGCTTTTCTTGGGGGAGGGGGCAGTATATCACCAATGCGATACCCACAGTGGCTACTATGAATATGCAGGCATATTTCCAGGTTTGAATCACAACATATAACAGACTCTCTTCTTTGAAGACAAAACCAAGATATTTATTCATATACCAGAAAACCAAATCCATCATAGTAACAAAGAAGTCTGCACACATTGCCAATGCAAGGGTGCACTGACATCTGAAGCATTCTTTCTAATACAAAGGCCCCTTCACATCACCCATCCAGGGAGCACCAATATCCCAAGCCTTCCCTCTCTTAGACCTCCCCACAAAACAAGTTTCTTAGCATAAGTGAGAGAGGGAGTGATTTATCACTCCCTCTCTCACTTGTGCTAGGTGCTCTGCTCTGCTTTGCCTGCTCTTTCTCTCTCAGCTCTGCCTCACCCACACTTCCTACTCTATCTCTTCCAGCTCCACCTGTTTTGGTGAGCCCCTCCCACCATGGGCTCTACATGATCACATAGGCCTATTAAGGGGCAGGGAAGATCTTCAAATTCCCTTAACATTATAGGGGGAGGGGGAGTCTTTGGACTTAAGGATGATATGGTTCAAGCTCCTTGTTTTACAGACAAGGTAGCTGTAACCCAAAGACATGAAATTGGATACCCACCACAGAGAACTACATAAGAGATTCATACCAAAAGAAGACATGGGGACTTAGGGTTGCACATTTTGGATGTTTGTGCAGCGTCTGAAGGGTGCCATGTGTTTCTAGGAGGTTGGTGCCAGACAAAGACATGAAAGGAAAAGATGAGAGAGAGAGGAAAGGGATTCAGAGCCTCAGGAAAGAATGTGGAAGAGAAGAGAGATACCCAGCTTTTCTCAGACCCAAGGAGAAGCCAATAGGCTACATGATTTGTGTAGCCCCAAAGGGTAAGAAGGACCAGGACAGAAAGGTGCCACATTCATTGAAGAACACTGTGGAACTAAGTCTTTTCTGCTATTGTGAGCCAGGTAGGTCCAGAGGGAAGATTGCTTGTTGACACCTGTAAAGGGATCTTCCCTGATTCTTTAAGGGCTTTGTTCAACCATCTATATAGTTTTGGTGAGGGTAAATGAAACCATTGCTCTATCCAGTGGCCTGTTAGTCTGATGGTTGCTAGAAAGCAGAGGATCTTAAGAAAGACACTAAATTCTGATATTCTCAGGGAAATCTTGGGTGAATTATAGCAGTTGTCAAGAAAGTTCCCCAAAGTAAAGCCACTCTGTCATGTTATGGCAGGAACTGGGGCCCAATTTACACATAGATTACATTGGAATGGCATGAGATGCCATAGTTTCAGACAGAGGTGGGGCAATTATGGTCAACAACAGTCAATGTATGTGTGAAAAGGAGCTACAATTATCTCAAAGATTAAGAGACTTAACCAATGCATAACAACAAAGTACAGTATTGGCAATTAATATTTTATTTATACACATACGTCTAATTTTATATGTGTATTCAAAGAGGATGGGCACCTTCGATGTGAGGGTGTTCTGAGCCCTTTTCAGGACTACTCATCCTCCCTGATGTCTACCTAGCACTAAATTCTCACCTGTGGCTCCAAGAAGCTATAGCATGCACAGCAGCCACATCCAGGTAAACTATCTTAGCAGATGGGCTAAGCCAGGTTGAGGGTGATCAATGTTTCACAAACCCATTGGAAAATTAAGGGGATTTTGGTCCCAAGCATATTTTAAGACTCCCCCAGGCAGAATGAGTGGGTAAAAACAATTTGTTCCAAAGGCTATGAAAGTAGCTGAAGCAGGTGCTATGGAGTGCTTAGAGCTTGGTAAGACACTGCATCCCAGTTGTCTTGACTTTTGTCTTGCCATTGGCTTTCAGTGAGCCAGGAAGAGAGAATGAGGTTGACTATTTTGTGCAACGCTGCCTCACGTAATTCCAATTAACACATGTCAAGACATCACCCATGATATCATTGATCCTCTTTGAAAATGAAGGACAAACTACAATAATGTGTGTTTACATGTGTATATTTCACTCACATTTTTATACATTTGACAGTACAAATATAATCTTGGTACACTATGTGAATAATATCCTATATATAACAAAAAATTTTAACACTACGCAAAAATGAGAAAAGTTCAGTCTTTCTGGGTATCCTGATGATTTCTAGCAGATTAATGAAGATTTTCATAGCCAGAAGAGATACTGGTTAATTTTGCCATTTGAAGGTAGAAAGATAATGACAAAAGCAAGCCTAGAAAAGTCTAATCCATCTCACGCCACAAAGAGGTGCTCTCAGTTATAGTGTAGGGTAAATTGATAGTCTGAGAGAAGCCAACCAATTGAATTAAAAAGGGAGAGGGGACAGTTAGGAAGGAAGGTTACTTTTGCTTCTTCTAATATGCTGCCCTAGAAGTAGTACTTTTCCATTTATGGTTCAGTAATCCTCTTGGTGCCTGTATACATTTGTATATAACTAGAAAATAAACTGAAGTATCATCAGCTGAATTGTAAAACAATATAATGATGCTAAAAAGCCAAGCAAAGCAGAGAGAGATTGATATAATGATGGATGGCATGTAACACCAGCCCTTAAATATTCTTTCTGGGAGGTCTGTCTGGAGACGAGGTCTTGTTGTCAAAGCAGAGGAACCCTGTCTCTGTGAAAAGAATGGTGAATGTATGATCCTTTCCAAAAGTCTTTGGTTAAAGCAAAGCCTTCTGACTTTTCCTTAGGGACTTAGCTCTCAAATAGTAAATCTGTTTATTTATGGTTCTGATCACTAACCCCTAATCCATCATCTCCATGTGTCTATGTGCCTTTGGGGAAACTCTTTGGGATTCAGATGTCATGTAAAAGCATCTTTAGTTATTTTTGAATCAGAGGAAGTTGTGCTTTCTATGAGTTAAGTGTAGGTTCTGTAGGGTGCAAATTTAACTGGAAACTGTAACCCCATATTTTAATTTTAAACTATTTTTATTGATAATTTTTTTTTCTTCACCTGGATTTCTCCCATGATCCCCTCCCCCCAGAACTGTTCCATATGATAAATAATATGATACTTTTTAGGAAAAAAAGAAAGAAGAGGGAAGTTTCTGCAAAACCAATCAATATGTTAAAGTCTGAAAATAAATTCAGTGTCTCACATCCATGGACCTCCCAGTTCTGCAAAGGAGAGGATGGAGCTGTTCTCTTTGGGGTCATGCTCTCTCTTTGTAATTCTGTAACATTCACATGATTTTTGTAGTATTTGTTCTTTTCATTTACATTACTGTAGTCATTATTGCCTTTCCATGCTTCTCAGTTTTTATTCCTTGTTTTTTTTACAACATACTATTCCTTTTCCCAACTGATGGACAGTTACTTTGTTTCCAGTTCTTTGCTACAACAAAAAGTGCTGTTATAAATATTTTAATGTATATGGGAGCTTTCTTCTTAGTAATGACCTCCTTGGGGTATAAGTAGTGAAATATATGAGTCAAAGGTTATTGTCACTTCAGTAACTTTATTTGCATAATTCCTTAATGTTCCCTGACTATTTCTGTCTTTTTTCATCTTTGCACTGATAATTCAGTTCAGCAAATAGAAATCAACTTGCTGTGACAGAATATTTAATTTTTTGAGGGTAAGGAATGTTTCCATTTTTACTTTTGTTCCTCTTGTACCTAGCATAGTGCCTTAGCACAGAAAGGTGCATAATAAATGCTTATTGAACTGAAATTTTAGAGAAAAAAATGTCACTGCCCTCAGTCTAACATAGAGATAGGACAAATACACAAATAATTATAAACACTAAATGCTGAATTAAAGTGCTAAATGAAATCAAGAAGAAAAATCAAGAAGAAAAACCCACTGGGAGGACTCAGAAGGTTCTTTTTGGAGGGGGGTTTTTTTGTTTTTGTTTTTCAGTTGGACTTGACAGGAAGAATAGAGATTCAACAGGCAAAAGTGGGGAATGGATAAGGAAGCACATCTCTAGGCAGAACTAGCAAAGTGGGCAAAGTAGACATCCCATGTAGAGGGTAGCCAAGTTATACTATTTGATTGGAATTTAAAAAACATGGAGGGACATTTTCCGCCATCTGCTTCCTGTTGGACTTCTCAAGAACCTCATCATCCTTTCAACACTGGAATTCACCCCTCTTCAGAACCTGCCTCTGAGGTCTGTCTTTCTGATTAAAGGTTATAGGGTTCCTCACAGAAGCTCCTTTAAGAAGGTGCTTCAGACCAACTATCTCTTCATTTCCCATCTGTCTGAATCCTTCTGGACTCCTCCATCATTTCCCTTCGTGGGGGAAATCCATCTCCTTTCAGCGATCTTTTGTGTGTTTTCTTCCATTACACTGTAAGCTCCTTTAGGGCAAACACTCTTTTTTTCTTTTGGTATACTAATGTCTAGCACAATGCCTGACACTTAATAAATGTTTATTAGCCTGAAATAAGACTGATTGTGAGGACTATCTGTAGGGTCTTGAATTATGAAATTTAACAGGTATAAATGTAAAGCACTAGGAAGGTTCAGAAAGTCAGTACACAAGTATCGGATGGGAGAAGTGTACCTGGGCAAATGGGAAATAATTATGCATAGAAATGTGAGTGAAATATACAATATAAAATGTTACTGTGTTTAATTTTGGGTGTCTTATTTGAAGAAAGATATAAGCTACAAGGAATAATGAATGAAGTTTGGTTAAGGTTAACTGAGGATAACTGAGATGGAAAAGAGAAGGGGGGGGCAGAAATAGTTGTATTCCATCTCAATCTGAATGTCTCATTGAAGAGGGATATAGTCTTGTTTTGTTCAGCTCAGAGGGCTGGATGAGGAATATTGAATAGAAGTTTCAAAGAAGCAAATTTAGCCTTGATATAAGGAAGACCTTTCTAACAGATTTCTAAAAGGAATGAACTTCCTTAAAAGGTAGTAGGTTCTTTTTCATTAGAGGTCTTAAGACAAAGGCTGGATGATTATTTGCATCTGGATTCTTGTTCATGGGGTTGGACTGATGAGTTCCCATTCAACCATGAGATCAAGTGATTTTCATTAAGAGTAATTAGTGGAAGTTACAGAGGAGCATTTAGGCTTGAGGAGTGTTCAGTGGAGTTGGGAAAAAGAGAGGAAGGTTAGAAGAGGGAATGAATATATGAGGGAATGAATGAAACAACTTAGTTAAAATCTTGACAGTACCATTTGCTGCTTGTGTAACTTTGGTGTTTTGTGTTGGGTTTTGCTATAGGGCCAAAAAGTACTTGGAGGCTAAGTATTCTAATAACCAGTGACTTTACTGTGATAGGAAATTGTTTATTTGTTTTTATCAGCAGTGTCAGGATACTGAATGAGCACAGATTCCTGTGGTCATCCTCCTAAGATGTTTAGTGACCTTCCAGATGAAAGTAGCAGAGAGGATTTGTCAGGTCTGAGAAGTCCATGAGAAGTAGCTAAAATGTCTCTGTCCCAGGTCATTTAGTCATTTACCTGGGGCTAGTTCCTTAATTGCTCAAATTATGGTGAGAGAGAGAGAGAGAGAGAGAGAGAGAGAGAGAGAGAGAGGGAGGGAGGGAGGGGGAGAGGGACAGAGACAGGGACAGGGAGAGGGGGAGAGGGAGAGAAAGAGGGAGGGGGAGGGAGAGAGAGAGGGAAAGAGAGAATCCAGTCATCCTCTTCTTTGGTCTTTTTTAGGTTTAAATCAATGAAATTACAACTATATACAAAAAAAAATAGGTATGAGAAAGACAGATCCTTATAATCAGCCATAATAACATCAACCCTTTCCATTTTGTATAAGCTGAGAGTGGATGTGATTTCTATTTATTAGCACTTAAATGTTTGTTCAGTTGACTTAAAATTGAATAGAATTCAGTCAAGGTAAAAACAGGTAGAAAGCAGCAAGACTAAGATTTGAACCCAGGTCTTCAGACTGCAAGACCAATATGGCAGCTCTCCAAGTGAGCAAATTTTTATTTGTGCTAGACACTGTGCTAAGTGCTAAGCATACAGAGAAAACCAAAATACAAAGACTGTCCATCCCTCCAAATGAGTTTAAGGTATATATGGTACATTCCCCTTGAGATGACCAATAGGCAGTTGGAGGTCAGGAGGGAGGTAAGGGTTGGATAAGTAGATCTGAAAGATGATAGTTGAATTTTGGGGACATCATGAGATCAGCACGTGAAATAGAATAGAGGGAAGAAAAAAAAAGAACCCAGGACAGAAGGAGGGGATGAGAACACCCACAGTTAGTGGGCATTTTCTGGATGAAGAACCAGCAAAGGAGATTGAAGAGTGAGACAGGTAGGAAGAAAGCCAGGATATAGTATCATGAAAACCTAGAGAGAAGAGAGTGTCAAGGAGAAAAGGGTGATCAGCGTCAAAGTTTTCAGAGATAAAGATAGATGAGGACTGAGAAAAGCCTAATAGATTTGACAATTAAGAAATCATTGCTAAGTTTGGAGAGAGCAGTTTCAGGTGAGTGATGAGGTCAGAAGTGAGAGAATTAAGAGAGTAAGAGTAAAAGAAGTGGGGGCATTGATTGTAGATGGCTTTCTCAAGAAGTTTAGCCACAAAAGAGAGAGGAGATATAAAATAATAATCTCTGATGACGCTTGGTAATCATTCTATTGCTGTAAAGTATTGTCTCCTCCCTGCTCTATGATTATTTTCTTTGGAAGCAGACCACCACGCAGATGAAAATATTCTCTCCAGGATTACTATCAGTCTCCTAATTACTAAATTCAAAGGCCTTTTCTCAATCCTTACTTTATTTGAACAATGAGATTTTATTTTTTTAAATTTTCTTTTTTTCACATTAAATTTATTTACTTTTAGTTTATAACATTAAGTTCCACAATCCCTTGAGTTCCAAATTTTCTGCCTCTCCCTCTTCCCTATGGCAGCATGCAATTCAATATAGGTTCTACAAATACCTTCACACTAAACATTATTCAAGTTGTAAGGAATAATTATAACCAAGAACACTGAGATTTTAAAACCCTGATACTCTTGACTTCTGTGAAACTATTTTCTTCCATCTCTTTTAAAGTGGCTTTTGCGGGACCATCATCCAGTTCTCTTCTACTACATGTCAGTGTTCTCCCAGGCCCCCTTCTCTTCTCTCTTTCCCTTGGTGATCTCTGACCTCCCATGGTTCAATGAACATCTCTTTGCAAATGACTTCCAGACCTATGTACCTATTCAAATCTCTATCTTGAATCTTTCTCCTGAGTTCCAAATACAGTATCACCAACTTCCTATTAGTCATCTGTATCTGAATGTCCTATATAAATTTCAAGCTAAAATGGTCAAAAGAAAATTAATTATTTAAACCTTCCTCTTTATATGCCTATATTCCCCTAATATACCTCTCCTTCATCTTCTCTATCTCTGTTGAAGGCATCACTATTTTCCCAACTACTCAGGTTCATGACCTCATTTAGAACTATAAAGTTAAAGCTAGAAGGTCAAACCTTAAAGGTTATAGTCCAAACCCTTAATTTTACTGGTAAGTAACCTAAATTTCAGAGGGGTTAAATTACTTGCCAGTGATTACACAACTAATTAATGTCTCTGACAGGATTTGAACACAGTTCTTGACTTCAAGTTCAGTATTCAATCCAGTTTCACTCACTTGTTTTTGAGATTCATCCTTGACTCTTCCCTTTTTTCAACCCCTACCCCATATCCCAACACGCATCACATTTTGTTGAAGCTATATCTATAACATCTCTCATATCCACAACTCCTCAATCCATTCATA
Organism: Pseudochirops cupreus; assembly: GCA_028627135.1. Classification (NCBI taxonomy): domain Eukaryota; kingdom Metazoa; phylum Chordata; class Mammalia; order Diprotodontia; family Pseudocheiridae; genus Pseudochirops; species Pseudochirops cupreus. The sequence continues at coordinate 180,722,611 of CM053584.1, read as the reverse complement.
TGACCATCATTCTTGTTCAGACCCTTATCATCTAAAGTACTGCATTAGCGTTCTAATTCATTTCACCAGGCTCAAATCCCTCTTTTATAGAACTGCCAGAATTATTTTCCTAAAGCAGAAGCATTTATACTCCATTGCTCTCTCAAAAATTTTTAGCTCCTCTCTGTTGCCTCTAGGATAAAATACAAATTATTCAACCTAGAATTTAAGCAGACTCCAACTTAATTTTCTAGCTTTATTTCATATTACTTCCTTTCCCATTCACACAATTATTATTATATTATGGTCATAGTTCCCTTTTAGCTGTTCCCCAAACTCAAAATTCTCTCTCCTGTCTCCATTCATTTTATTTCACCTTCATTTCTAAATACATCGCTTTCCCTTCTCCATCTTTTATAGCAAAAAATGGATAAGAAAGGCAGGGGTGGGTGGGAAATGCAGTTCAATAAAATGAACTAATTCATCCGCTTAATCTAACATTAGATTCAATGCTCCATATTCAGCAGAGAAGGGAAAGAGGTGCCAACCTTGCTCATGATAATTACTTGTAGCCGTGGTATAAATTATTTTTCTTTTTTTGCTTACTTTACTCTGCATCAGCTCGTTTGTGTTTCCATATTTCTCTAAATTCTTCATATTCGTCATTTCTTATGGCACAATAATACTTATGGCACATTCACACAGGTTGCTTCCCATGCCTAGACATCCAATTTTTTGACCTTTGTCCCTTATAATCCTTCACTTCCTTTATGGCTCAACTTGGGTACCATTTTTCACCCCTTCCCCTGCCCACCTCCAGCTGTTGTATTTAGTTATCTGTGTATGAATTGCATCTTCCAATAGAATATAGGTTCCTTGAAAGCAAAGACTTTGATTTTTTTAAAAAATTTTTGCCTTTTGCATCTTCAGTCCCTAACACAGTGCTATATTTATAATGCTTATTGAATGTTCAATGTTAGCTCTATCTAAGGAAAAAATCTTGTCTTCTTGTTCCTACATGAAGAAGAAGCCTAGCCTTTGGATGAGAAGTGGCCTTCAGCGTTGCAGTGGGGAAGTCTAGTCTTTCTGGGGGCAGCAGTGAAAGAAACTGAAACCAGGAAGCTGAGCAAGACAAGGGTCCACTCAGGGACAACAGTACCTACTCCATATGGGCAGTGGGCTCAGCTGTGTTGGAAATGCTTTCCTCTTTGTGGAATATTTCTCTGTTTCATTTTGAATATCATTTGTTTGGTTGCCATAGCAACACCAAGTCTCTATTTTAATGCTAACCTGCGTGGCTGCAACTTTCTATATATAAATGCTGCTTTGCACAGTGAATTAGCTGTGCTGCCTGAAGAAACAAGTGTATGTGAAAACTGGGGGAAAATGGCCAGTATGTCAGCTTTTGACAACAAGGGACCGTGGGGTTGAGGTGAGTGACAACCTGCCTGGACCATTGCTGGGGTGGTTCATCTTGAGTTCAGGCAATAGTCCTCTGCCAAAGTATTTGAGACAGGTTGTCTTTTTGCTTCTTGCTCGTTGCTTTTGTCCTTGGATGTGTTACCTTCCTTATTAAGGTAGCTGTTAGTCATTGTAGATGTCTGAGAAGCATAGAAAAGGCTCTTGAGGATGTTTTATTTTTCTATTCTTTCCATATAATTCACTAACCCCCTCTACACACACACACACACACACACACACACACACACACACACACACACACACACACACACATGTTTCCCAAAGGCCTAAGTCTCTCTTCTGACTAACAGTTTCCCTATTGCTGCTCTTATGTGGTTTTTACCTTTCTTTGTAGCCTCAGGTTAGCATTGTGCCTACCACCAGGTAAGGAGTTAATAAATGCTTATTGATTGGATTTGTTTAGGGGCAGAAGGGAGAAGAGATCATGTTGAAGTCTTGAATTGGGAATAAGAAGTATCTGAGTTTTGTACTTGTGTATTAACTGGAAAATCAGTTTTGTTGGGTTGTTTTTTTGTTGCCTGGAAGCAGAGCCCTAACTAGGAGAGGGTGACTGAGGCTTTGCCACAAGGGCTCTGAAATGTGTGAAGTATACTTCCTTCCTCATGATTCATGGTTCTACCCTCTTGAATTGTCATGGTTCCCTGAATCTCTAGGGTCTAAGCAGATAGAAGTACTGGCAGTTCTAGAGTCTATGAACTTTAAAAAAAAATAGTTTGATTATCATGTTTTAATAAAATTGGTTTTCTTTGTAATCCTATGCATTTTATTTTATGCTTTTAAAAACGTTATCCTGAGAAAGAGTCCATAGCCTTTACTATATCACAACTTAACCAATCTTATCATATTAAAGCTCTGAGCTGGAGTCGAGAGGGATGACCAATGCCCTCACTGACCCCATCTTCACCTCTCTCCAATTAGGGAGCCTGGAGATCATCAGATGTGCCATGGAGGGAATGGACTAGACTTTTCAGGGGACCAGTCACCCTTTCCCAGCACAGTTTCATCTAGGCAGGGAGCATTGTTTGAGATCTTTTTACACAAAGGTTGCACTGAATATGAAGGCCATTGAACCCTGAATGAGACAGGATATCAGGGCCATACTGCATCCTAGGTCACCTCTGTGCTCCCTGACTTGAACTTCCGTAGCTGCTCTACTGCTTTCCTCATGGGTTGTTGAACTTGCCTGGGTGCCAGAATCCCGAGTTAAAATTCGGCTGGGCAGTGTTTGTTGCCTCTGACTTTACTCTGCCTGCACTTGACTTTGAGAGTTTTTTCTTTTCTCTGGCCTGTTGGTTGTTTTTTCTTTCTCTCATGATTGTCTTTACTGCAGAGATATCAAGAAGCCAGAAAGAAGTCTCTTTAAGGTGTAAGGCAGGGTTCTGCAGAATGGTATCACATGGCTGTGTTCATTTCCATGATGAAGACAGAGCTGTGTGTCCATGTGTACCCATCTCTTTGTGGTGTATGTGTGTGGGGGTGGAATTGGGGCAGGGGGCAGACTGTGACATGAATAATAACAAAGAACACTATAAAAGGTTGTCTTTTTTGGCATTCTGGAAATCAACTCATGCTGAAATTTAGGGTCTCTTCCTGCAACATTCTCCATTCAGCAGATAAGGATAATGGATTGCATTTATCACAACTATATTTAGAATTTTTAGTCACAGTGCACTTGTTTTTAAGCAGATGAAGAGGAGGCTCTGCAGGAATTATAGAATGATTGATCTGGAGCCACAAGGAACCTTAGAAATCATCTAATGCAATCCCTATCACTTTACAAATAATGAAATTGAGGGGTGGCTAGGTTGTGCAATGAGAAGAGCACCAGCTCTGGAGTCAGGAGGACCTGATTTCAAATCTGGCCTCAGACACTTAACACAAAAAACTAGCTGTGTGACCTTGGGCCCAGTTGCCCTACCTTCCCTCCTCCAAAAAGCAAAAAAAATACAAAAAACAAATAATGAAATTGAGACTTGGCTCTACAGGAAATGACCTGCCCATGGCTGCATAGGTAGCAAGTGGCAGAGTTAGGATTTGAACACAGGTCTCTAACGTTGATTTGAAATGGTTATTCTCTCCATGTTACATGTGAGGAAACGGGTTCAGGAAGGGAAGTCAAGAGACTCACCCATAGGCACACAGAGCTGAGACTCAAATTGCTCTTCTGATTCAATATCTACCACTTTTTTCATTTCTCCGTGGTTTCTTCAAACGCTCGTTGTACGCCTATCCCATGTACAATCTGTGCTATATATTCTGGAGGATTTTCTGGGTCCCCATTTCAAAGGAAACCCGAAATATTCTCCAAAAGATTCCTGCCATTACAAGGACAGTCCTACTGGAATTACACACTCACCCAGTAACAGGGCAGGTAGGCTCACTTAGAGACTCAAGCAAACAAGATCATAAAAAGCTCTGAATGAGGGTGAGGTTCCCAAGATCTCAGCCAGCGGGCAGATCTTATCTGATGGACCTGCACTCCTTAGTTATTGCTGTTGTTGAGTCACTTTTCACTCTTAATCTGGCCTGTTGTTGTTTAGTCTGTTAATTGGATCTGAATCTTTGTGACCCCGTTTGGGTTTTTCTTGGGAGACACGAGAGTAGTTTGCCATTTTCTTCTTTACCTCCTTTGCAGATGAGGAAACTAAGGCAAGCAAGATTAAGAGACTTCCCCAGGGTCACACAGCTAGTATCTCATGCTGGATTTTAACTTGACTCCAGGCCTTCCTGACACTTTATCTGCTGCACCACTGACAAAAGAATTTTAAATGTAGTCTGGACTGGACTGGTCTCTAACCTGTGGGGGACTGGAGCTGAACAAAGCAGGCTAGAGGTAGGTGAGTCAAAAGTCAAATAGCAGTTTAATTTCAGAGTGACAAAAATGCTTGCAAGTGGAAGTCCACCTTCCAAAGAAGGGCTGGCTCATTTGTGGCAGGGGTAGGGTTTTTAAGCATGAAAACTACATAGAGGTAGAACTGAACACAGTCTTTCTTAGGTCTTGAGTAAAGGATTTCCAAAGCAAGCCCACATGCACAGGCATTTTTGCGACAATACAGACATTTTGGGGTCCTCTGGGAACAGTCTCAAGTTGTTAGAATCATTGCGTCTTGTGATTGTCTCAAGTCTGACCTGTCATTGAGCCTTGTGATCATTCAGCAGCATACAGAACCAGAGTCAGTGTGGTGGGAACAGGACTGTAGCACCTGGTTCAATTCACTTAGTTATAAGCATAAGGATTGTTCAGAGTGTCAGGAGATATGATTGATCACTTTCTGCTACAGTATGTCAGCTGCAGTTCCAGTTCTCGGGTCAGAATCCCCTGGGAAATAGGGAAATCACAGGTCCCAATTCTGGATTTTTGCTGTGACTGACATCGTTCAGAGGGTGAGTGCAAAGGATTGTTGTTATGCCAAACTCAGGGCACAGCCTGCTTGTTAGGCCTTAGCTCTGGAAAATAGGATGCCTCCCAATACTTTGACACTACCAGCTGTCCAGTCCAGGGGTTACAATAATTCATAAAACACTGGCCCTGTGGTCTTAAGGAGACAAGACTAGAGTAGATTAGATTATTGCACATGAAAATATAGCTGCCAATGCAAGACAATAAATAAGTGCTGAAATACTGGGACAAACTTCTTAAGTTATTTGGGGATTTTAGGAGGGAGAGATCCCTTTGAACTTTGATTAGGAAAGATTTTATGAGGGAATGGAATATGAAATGACCTTTAAAGGATGTAATAGATAAATAAGTGAGAGAGGAAGTCATTTCAGGCGGGAGAAATTTGTATGAAGTCAAGGAAGTCTATGTTGAAACCTCTAGGGTGGATGAAATTTCTTGGGAGAAAATGCAGAGAGAAAAGAATAAAGAACTGAGGATTAAACCTTGGATCACACACATTTTTGAGGTGGGGCACCTAGGTAGCCCAGTAGATAGATATGGCCTGACCTGAAGATCAGACTGGGCCTGAAGTTAGGCAGACCTGAGTTCAAATTCAGCCTCAGGTACCTTACTAACTATGACCCTGGGCAAATCTCTTAACCTTGTTTGCCTTAGTTCCTTGTCTGTAAAATTAACTGGAGAAGGAACTGGCAAACCATTCCAGTATCTGTGTTAAGAAAACCCTAAATGGGGTCATGAAGAAAAAGAAATGACTAAAAATAAGTAAACAACAACAACAACAACGGAAAAATAAAACTAGCCGTTAAAGGAATCATCAGAGAGATCAGAGGACAAAGCTTGAAGAGCTGTCTAAGAAGCCAAGGAGGAAGAATTTCAAGAAAAGGAATGGTAGGCCATTGAATTTGATTCGCCATTGCATCGTCTATCAGTAGGTGTTGTTTCTTAATGAGCAATAATCACAGCCGATCCCTTGTTGATGAGTTTCTGACTTTATTAAATTTGGGGCAGGTGTAGGAGGGACATTCATTGATCAGGGAGTGAAGAGTAAATGACTCCTGAGGATATTTAACTCTGAATTCTATGATTCTATTAGGTTAGAAGTATAGATCCCTGCTTTCATAGAAGTTTTGCTCTCCTGTGCTGGTCTCTCTTCTAAGCATTGGAAAGAGCATTGGAACTGGAGTCAGGAGATTTGGGATCTGGTGCTGCCGCTATTTTACTGTGTGATCTTGGGCAAATGATTTCCACTCTTTGTGTCTCAGTTTCTTCAACTGTAAAATGAAAGGGCTGGACAAGATGGGCAACAGTGTCTTTCCAGCTCTAGGTTTCTATTATTTTACTTCCTTGAACCTGTTTGTGAGGAGTAATACTACCTGGGCCAACTGGGATCATAAAGACCAAGGTCAGCAATCAATACAAAAACAGGCAAGGACCTAGGCAGGTAGAGGTACTGTGGGATTATTTATGTGACCCTGCCTTTATGGCAGAGGTTCTTAACCTGGGATCCATGAACTTTATTTTTTTAAGTTAATTTATTTTTAGCTTTCAACATTCATTTCCTTAAGTTTTTTTTT
>CM053584.1:180665934-180715676 GCA_028627135.1 Pseudochirops cupreus | reverse complement strand
TAAGTCTATCAAAGTCAGTCATTGTACACTATGGCTGTTACTGTGTACAATGTTCTCATGGTTCTGTTCACTTCACTCAGCGTCGGTTCATATACGTCTTTCCAGGTTTTTCTGAAGTGTGCCTGTTCATCATTTCTTATAGCACAATAGTATTCCATTACATTCATATACCACAACTTATTCAGCCATTCCCTAATTGATGGGTATCCCTTCGGTTTCCAGTTTTTGGCCACCACAAAAAGAGCTGCTATAAATTTTTTTGTACATGTGGGACCTTTTCCCATTTTTATGATCTCTTTGGGATACAGACCAAGAAGGGGGTATTACTGGGTCAAAGGGTCTGCACATTTTTATAGCCCTTTGGACAGTCATAAACTTTAAAAAAATTAGTTTGATAATTGTATTTCAATAAAATTGGATTTTTGTAAATCCTATGTATTTCATTTTATACATTTAAAAAAAATATTCTGAAGAGGCTTTTTTAGATTGCCAAAGTGGTCCATTATAGAAAGAAGGTTAAAAATTCTGGCTCTGTGGCATCTACTTTTCTGTGACCCAAATTGAGGAGAAGTCTTCCCTACTGTATACTTTGAAAATGTTTTGGTGGGAAAATGACAGTGTACTGGACCACAGAGGAATCTAGATCTCATATAAACACCACAGTGGGGCTCATAAATCACCAGTCTAAAAAGAAAAAAGAAGAATCACCTATCGACTTGTCTACCTGAGCCAGGTAGCCACAGAATCCGGCAGAGTCCCTGAGACACAAAAGTCAATGTATGTATAAAGTAGAGTATGAGGCGGCCTCAGAATAGCAGTGTGGGGGAAGACCTCAGACAGGTCCTAAAGAAAGAGGAGCTCCTAGAACACAATGGTAAAATGGAGACTCCGGGCAGAGTCTGAGACTGGAGCAACCCCAGAGTCCCTGGAAGGAGGCAGGGACCTGGTCTTGGGCTCTGTACTCAAGACCAGGAGGGCCCTGCCCATGCATTTAGTTGTGGAGTTTGATCCAAGCACAGCCCCAACCTCCTCTGTAACTTATAGACCCGTAGATGAGCAAACCGAAGAAAACTGAATACCTTGAGGAAATACCTTGGTTTGAGAGATGCTCAAGGGATAAACCCTAAAGAGGATAGCTTCCCACAACACCAGAGTAGTTCCTGACCCCAACACTAAGGGGGAAGGGACTCCAGATGAAGACTACAGTAAGGAGAAGACCAAAAGTCTCTTGACAAGAAGAAGCTCAGCGCAGAGTCCCAAAGTCCCTTGAAGGATGAACCAAGGCTAGTCAACAATACTTAAGACTGGTTAGGCCCTGCCCTACAGGATTCAGTTTCAGAGTTTGACCCAAACATAAACATTCCTTTTCTCCTATGAGCAAACCAAGAAAAATGACCACCACAAAGAAATTCCAAGGTTTGAGGGACACCCAGGAGGTGTCTCAACCCCAAAGAGGATGGAAATCCCACAAGTCTTCAAAGAAAAAAAGAGTCCAGATTCACACATCCCTCTCACCAGACTTTATTCTAGAGAACCACACCCAGCCAAGCCCCTTGAATAGAACCATTTTCCCTGTTTGAGTATGTTACTTGATGGTCTATCTTTAGGAGACATGGCCAAACTCACTGAGAAACTGAAAATATATAATAAAATTATATCAATTATACATATACATATAAACATATATACATATTTGTGTATATATGTGTGTGTGTATATATATACACGCACATACATGTATACATACATACATATGTGCCTTTTGATTTGGTCTCCCTGCCTTGTCTGTCCCTTTTTCAGTCCATCCTCCATTCAGTTATCAAATTAATCTTCTTAAAGTACAAGTCTGGCCAGGTCACTCCCCCTTACTCAGTGAACTCCAATGGTTCCCTATAACCAACATACCATAAATGTTAAATCCTCTGCTGTTCTAAACCCTTTATAATCCAGCTTCCTCCTACCTTTCAGATTTTCTTACACCTTCCTCACCCCCACATATGTCCAGTGACACGGACCTCCTTGCTATTCTCAGACTACATACAATATCTCCCTGCTTCAGGCACTTTTATCAGCTATCCCTCGTTTTTTAAATTTCTCTCGCCTTTTCATCTTCACTTCCATCCTGGCTTCCCTGGTTTCCTTTACATACCTGCTTAAAATGCCACCTCCTGTAAGAAGCCTTTCTTGATTCCCCCTTAGTGCTACAACTTTCCCTCATTTGATTATCTGTGGTTTAGCTGTCTATCGTATTTGTGAGCATGTCTTTTATCTTGTTTATGTATGTTTTTTACGTGCTCTCTCCCTCATTAGACTGTACACCTGGAGGTCAAGGGCTGGGTGTTGTTTATTGCCTTACCTTACAACCCGGGCACTTGAGTTCTCATTGACTGGTTCCACCCCATTTCTCTTTTTAATAACACTTGGGTTCTTAGATGTGATATGTGGATAGATTTCAAGGAGTCTGTGAAAAGGGGGAAACTTGCATCTTTATTTTCCCTAGCCTCTCATTCAAACCAAGCGTCTCCTTCAATTAATTAAAATCATTATACTGAGCCTTCCAAAGAGGTCCTTGATACACACAAAAAGTTAAAAACCCCTGTTCTAGGAGACGACTTCACCTCACTGTGAATATTGGATGAAAATCCGTTTTAGCCTTTCTTCAGACACGTTCCTTATTAGTTAACTGCTCTTTTTCTTTATAGATTTCTTGCCTTACAGATCTTCTTTTGTGCCTAATTATTCTTTTGCCTCTGGGCCTCTCCTGTATTGCCTTCCCTTCTTTCCAGGAATGCCCTTCCTTTTCCAGCTTCCTTAATCAATTTTAAAAGACCTCTCCAAATGCTATCTTCCCCTGTAAGTCTTAACAATTTACTGCAATGTCGCTGTTCCTCCAGTAGAGTAGCATAATTTGGGTGGGGTAAATAGGAGGCAAATGTTCTCAACCCACCTTGGCACACAAGGGGATGTGAAAAGGGACAATTAGGCCCAGTGCCCAGCAATCTGACCTTCCTAATTCTACTGGGAAGAATCTGACCTGTGGCTGATGCTGGTCTGTCATTCTCAATTCCAGGTAGCCTTTTTCCAGTTATCGGAACAGTTAACAGTTTTTGCTGTTAATTTATTGTTGAACTTAAACTCCTTGAGGTAAAAATCCAAATCCTCTCACCCTCTGAAGTTCATAAGATCTTTAAAGCTGAAGAGCTCTCCTCTCCTGCTCTTCCTCTCCTCTCCTTCCTTCTCAGGGGACTTGCAGGAAGGTTCTCCACTAAACTAGTACATGCTCAAATTTCCAGTTCCAATTAGCTTGCTGATTTGGTATAAACTTCACAGGGCGTGACCAAGCTCTCAGTCAATATTAATTCTATGGTGCCGTTTCATCCAATGACTTTCACGGACTAATTGGCCATGGACTTTTTTGTACCGTGGGTGATTGAACTTAAATTAAAGTGTCGAAGGCTTGTTCACAGTCAAGATGTTCTCCCTTGGTTACAGTATCAAGACACAGCATCTTATCACTCACCTTGGGAGAGTGCGTAATAATTCTCTGACAGGTGTACACCTCTCCACCCTACCCCCAGTATGAAAATATGCAAATAGACGGTGCTTGAAGCTCAAGTCAGATAATACATGCAAAGCCCTTTGCAAACCTTAAAGGCTATTTTCATTATATATCTTGTTGTTATTGTTATCTTTCGTCATGAGACCTCCAATCCAGCGATGACTTTGTATCCCAAACTCTCTACTGCACTCCTGCTGAGCTCAAGCAGTATTTATAGAGCAATGCAGGGATCTGATGGTAAATCTGGAAAAAGGATTGTATGCATAATACTTTTAAGTCAATTTTAAGTGTAATCTACACTATTAACACTTTCTTAAGTCTAGGACAATCAACAAAACAAAAAAAATCCCTAAATTATAGCAATTGCTGATTTCTGAAATACACTGAAATACATTGAAATTTTAATACGCTGAAAATTTAACAATGATTTTCAATATAGTTAGCAACTAGCAGCATCAAGAAAGTCGTCATATAAAAAGAAACATTTGAGCTGAGATTTGAAGGAAACTAGATTCTCAGATGTAGAGATGAAGAGGAAAAACATTTCAAGCACTGGGGACCGGCTGTATAAAGGCATGGAGACTGGAGATGAACTGTCACAGCAAGAAGTCTAATTTAGACCATAGAATGTAAGATGAGAAGTAATGGTGAGAAGATTGGTGGCAGCCAGTTTGTGAAAGACTTCAAGTGTCAAGCAGAAGAGTTGATATTTGAAGCTTGAGGTAACAAGAAGCCCCAAAGTTTATTGGGGATGGCGGTGTGGTCATCTCTGTGCTTTACAAAAATCACTTTGGCAGTTTTGTAAAGGAAGAAATGTTTATTAATTTATTTCTGCCATCTCCTCAATCTATATGGAAGAACCTGTAGGATACTTTGGGGGTAGGGGGTGTTTAGCACAGAGCCAGTGACACCAAACTGGAGAAAGGGCATTATGGAATGTTGACAACAGACTAGGCCCAGGGTCTGGAGTTAGAGAAGAGATATTATAGAGATGTAGAGAAGCTGCCATTTCACAGATCTGAACACTGATGCCCAGAGATGACATGGCTTTCCCAAATAAGAGATAGAACAATACCCTTTTCAATCCAAACACATGCCTGCTTTCTTGCTAAATTTTGGGAAACAGTAAAATTAGGTAGGCTAAGAGAGGTGAAAATAGGCTCAAAGAGCTAAATGATCATAGGATTTCAAATCTCCTCACTTAAAGATAAAGCAAAATGTGGCCCAGTAAGTCAAGTGATTTGCCCAAGGTCACTTAGGTAGTGAGCAGCAGAGCAGGAATTCTAGTTCTGGTCCTCCGACTGTGAATTCAGTGCTCATTCTACACTGCACTTAGCTAGGAGATCAGTTACTACATTTGATAGATACATAGGTAAGTGCAGATGAGGTAGCACATTGCAAAACCTGTGTGACTTGTATAGGTGGGGAAGATGGGATGGATTGAAAGGTCCAGGGGGGAAATGTAGACAGGAAGGAGTCAGCAGGTAACATATATCCAAGTAAGGAGTTCAGATTTAAGGGTGTGGAGCTGAGTTCACACTGGAAGGATAGGGGAGTAAAAGAGAACTAAATAAACAAGAATCCAAGAGGCATCAGGGACCCATTGATCCCACTGGGATCAAAGTCACACAGAAGTTCAGGGACTCTCATGTTTGGGAAGATGGAATGAGAGTCCTCCACAGGACTGGGCAGTAAGAACATTCAGGCAACTAACTGCAAGTGGAATCGGTGCCCTTATCCTGCTCTCTGGCCTTTCTTTAGGTTCTCCACTTAGTTTTGGTGGACAAGGACTGGCAGCCAGAGAAGGCAGTTTTACAGGTTCCTCTGAATGGCAGTATAGAGATCTAGACTTTTTGGGTAGTTCAAATAGTTCAATCCACCCACTAGCTCAGACCAGTATTTATAATTCATAAAGTGATACATCATTAGAAATGGAAGAAGCCATAGAGGGTCTCTTTCCAACTTGCCCATTATATAGATATGAAAACAGAGGTGAGGGGAGATGAATGTATGCTGTTTGGATGGAGCCATAATTGCATATTTTTAAAACTGAGTGGATGGATGTCTGCTATTTGGATAGACAATAGTTGTATATTTTAGACCAGGAATCATTAACTATTACCAAAGGTGACCTGAAACATGATTTTGAGGGATGTGTGAAAGCAGAAGTTTTTAATTTTGCCCTCCTGCTCTTCTTTTCTTCCTCTACTGCTGCTATGTCCTTACCTACAGTTACCTATTGTGTCTTATTTTTATCCTAATCTGTCACCTAATTTTCATTAAAATGTCAAAGTAGGAATTGAATTTTAAAAGTGAAACCCTTTAAAGACTGAAAGTTACCATGGTGGGATGATAGGAATGGAATTCAGACTCTAGGTTTCAATCTGTGCTCTTCAGCTAAATGGCGCAGTGAGTAGAGTGTTGGACCTGGAGTCAGGAAGAGCAGTGTTCGAATCTAGACTCAGACACTTATTGGGTGTCAAGTCACAACTTGTGTCTGTCTTGGTTTCCTCATTTATACAGTAAGAGTAGTAAAATTTACCGCCCAGGAATGTTGTGAAGATCAAATGTGATAATATTTGTAAAGCACTTTGCAAACCTTAAAGTGCTATTATTATTGCATAATCTTGGGCAAATTATTTCGTATTTCTGAAACATGAGGAGGTCACTTTCGGCACTAAATCACACAAACTTATGATACTTTAAGTTAGGGGATTACCCATTATATAGAAGGCAGCAAGAGCATAGGGTAGGGGCAATCCACCCTGCCTCCTTACCTTTCTTTCCACAACTTCATTTCAGCCAGAAGTTGTAGGAGATCATTTTGATTTTTTTGTCTCATCAGAAGTCTCCGCAGATCATGTTATGCTGGTATAGTTTCTAGTGGAGAGGGGGCAGGAAAATTAGCTATACAGGCTCATCTTCTTCCCCTTCTCTCCCCTCTCCTCCCCCACCCCTAAGCCCAACCCAACCTTAAAGGGAGGGAGGTTGTAAATGAAGACTTATTGGGCGCCTGCTGAAAGATTGATGATCACAGAAAAACATCCTATTTGTTTTCCAGTCATTGTGTTCTATGCTATGACTGTGGCTCTGAAAGAATGTGGGTGTGTAAGTACAACACTGAAACCTGGGCTTCTGTGAGGAAGAAAAGACCTACAGAGAGAGAGGGATCCCAGGGCTTTATTTGATGGTCCTACAAATCAGTATTGCAAGTCTCAATTTCATTCAACCTCTCTCCTTCCCTTCTCTCTATTCTGTGAAATATAATTTTAGGGAAAGGAACCCTGGCTGTGTGTAATATGTTGTTGGGAAAGCCCCAGCAAGGCAACACTGGTGAGCCCACAGCAATGACTGCAAATGAATGACTTGCTTCCTCAAGTGACCTGGTGGTCTCTTGTTGGGTGGGAGTGAGAAATGAATTGTTTCAGCTTGTGGTAGATGTCTCAGTGGTGTTCCTAGGTGGGAAATAAACAGGATGGCTCTGCTAAGGCAAACTCCATTCTGAGCCAGCAGCAGGACAGGCCAGAGATGTCCCTGATGGCCATCGACTGATGGCAAAGGGCCAGAAGCTGGACTTGTAAGAATAAGGATGCCCAAAAGAGGGACTACAATAGTGTTAGACTTAGGGCAGAAGTAGAGGTAAAAGAGCTATATGTATATTAATATATCTTTTTATCTTCCTCTGTACTCTCTGTTATTCTCTATCCCTCCTCATGCTTCTAAAGCTGTCTTGTGTTTGTAGGATCATAGATTTGGAGATGGAAAGGACCTTAGAGACCATCCATTCATATAACCTCATTCTAAAGATTAGGAAATTGGAGGAGAGATCAATTTACTTGCCCAAAGACACACAGATACTAAGCATTTTAAATGACTTGCCCAAGGTTTCAAAGTAAAACAAGGTGACAGAGCTGAGATTCAGACACAGGTCCAGTGGAGGTGATTCCTCCAAGTTCAGCCCTCTCTCTGCTATATGATTCTCCTTCTGTATTATCTGTCCCTGTTACTTTTAGGTGAAGCGCAAGGTGGAGACTTAATTTTTTTAAACTTGTTCCAATTTAGCAGACCCCAGACTCTTTTATTTGAATGATTTGTGTGATTTTTTTTTCTGTTTATTTTGCTTTTTGTATTGGGCTAGGGGGTGGGGAAGGAATAGACTGGATAAGTATTTGTCAATTGAGGAAAAAAAATAAAGTGAATTTTATGACTTCACTGCTGTAAGCACAGATGTTTCCTCCTTTCGCTCCCTCCATTTGGTGGGGTTTTCCTGAAGTTTGCAGATAGGAAGTGGTGCACTATTTAGCAAACCTGGACTTGATGTGGGTTACCAAACTCTGGGGGTCAAGAGTCACTCTAAGGCAGAGCAGACACCCAGGGCAGCACAGTGTTGGCAGGCAGCCCTGGCCCTCAATGTTCTGGGAGAATAATGATAATGTCACCTATGTTAAGCTCTTGAGGGCTTATAAAATGCTTTCCACATAACAAACCTTTGAGAAGGAGATCTGGAATTCTAAGGATCACATCACTCATTCTCCTCCCATTTGATTAGGAATCAGAAGGTATAGGTTTGAGTCCCTGCTCTGATACTTCTAGCTGTGTAACCCTATAGATAAGTTATTTATTTTTTTCTGAGACTCAGTTTCTTCATTTACATATTGAGAATAGTAATGCTTACATTCTGCCTTCTATAGGGCTGTGAGGAGAGCACTTTGCAAGACTTGAGTGTTACACAAATACAGGTTATGACTATCAGCATGGTAAGAATCATCGCCTTGAATCACAAGGCCTTACCTTCCTGTGGCAGTGCTTCCCCTTCCGTTATCGCGTTTTATCCTAGCTTCATTTTAGTCACCCCTTGGATAGTCCAGAGACACAAATTCAGGCTGTAATCACTGGTTACCAAGTTCCCAGAGGAGCTCCAAGGAACTCAGTCTCCCAGGAGAAGCTCCATAGACTTCAAGAAGCATGCATGCTGTGGACTATTTACAGTGGGAGCACATATACTAGAGTAGGGAATATGATGGAAACCATATGCCATGTAGGATTATGCATCCTGAGGAAGTACCACAAAATATATGGGTCCATGAATACTGGCAGATTATGTATAATGGGAACTGTTTACATTAAACAAGTGAGAGATCATGCATACCAAATAATTACAAAGCCAAGAAGCCTTGGTGTTGGGGTAAAGGATAAGAAAAACAACTTAATCCTTCCTCCTCTGACTTTTGTCCTATTTTTCTCCTTTCATCAAATTTCTCAATTCAAATGAATAATTGACATTCTCTGACTCCATTTCCTCACAGCCTGTGAAGCCCTTAAGTCTCTGAAATATGGTTTCTACCCTTCCTCCAGGGAACAAGCTCCCTCTAAAATCCTCTTTACTAAAGCAATGGCAGTTTCTCAGCCTTTATTGTGGACTTCTCTACAGTGTTTGACACCCCTTCCATCTCAACAACCACTTGTTTGTTTGCTCTGATATTCTACCCCCCCAGTTGGCTTCCTTCTGTATTTCTGACCTCTTTCAAGGACTCTTCTTCCTTCTCACATCTCCTGCGTAGGCGTATCCATTCTCCAGGTTCAGGCCTTGGCTCTTTATTCTTCTTTCTCTCCTCACAAATCTTACCTTGTCCATCTCTACGCAGATGGCTCCCTCCAGCCTGAGTTCATCTCTCAGAATTCCAATCCTGCCACCTCCAATGACAACTACTGACTGGTTATATACCTGTTTACTCAAGTTCACAGTATTTAACCAAAGCAAAATTATTCCCCTGACAGACTTCTCATTTTTGGTTAGTAATAGTGACATTCTCCCAGTCAGCCTTGAAAACTGGAAACCTTGGAGTTTTTTTTACTTCATTCATTCATTCATTCATTCATTCACATTATTCTCCTCTTCCATTCAATATCTTCCTTTCCCTTCTAATTGCCACCATACCAGTTGAGGACTTTGTAACATTCTTCCTAGACCAATGTCTACCAGATACTCTCCAGTCTCTTCTCCAAATCATTTTCCACAGGCTACCTGAGGTTGAACCTAGTTTGGCATACAAGGTCCTCTATGATCTAGCTTGAACCTATCTTTCTAGGATAGATCTCATTATTCTACTAATTCATGAACAGACTTGGTGCTTATCCATGATGTCCTTCTCCCCTTTCCCCCACTCCCCACTTCATTACCATGGTTTTAAAAAATAAATTTATTTATTTATTTTAGTTTTCAACATTCACTTTTTAAACATTTTGAGTTCCAAATTTTTTTCTCCCTCTCTCCTTCCCTCCCCCCTCCCAAGATGGCAAGCAATTGGTATAGGCTATACGTGTATAATCATATTAAACATAATTCCACATTTGTCAAAACAAAAGGGAGAAACCACAATATAAGTCATTCCCCAATTGATAAATGGCCAAAGGATATGAACAGGCAGTTTTCAGATGAAGAAATTAAAGTTATCTATAGGGATATAAAAATGCTCTAAATCACTATTGATTAGAGAAATGCAAATTAAAACAACTCTGAGGTACCACATCACACTTCTAAGATTGACTAATATGACAAAAAAGGAAACTGATAAATGTTGGAAAAGATGTGGGAAAATTAGAATACTAATGCATTGTTGATGAAGTTGTGAACTGATCCAACCATATTGGAGAGCAATTTGGAACTATGCAGCAATACCACTACTAGGTCTGTATCCCAAAGAGATCATACAAAATTAAAAAGAACCCACATGTACAAAAATATTTACAGCAGTTCTTTTTGTGGTTGCAAAGAACTGAAAATTGAGGGGATGCCCATCAGTTGGGTAATGGCTGAACAAATCGTGGTATATGAATGTAATGGTATACTATTGTGCTATAAGAAATGACGAGCAGGTGAATTTCAGGAAAACCTGTAAAGACTTGCATGAACTGATGCTGAGTGAAGTGAGCAGAACCAGGAGAACATTGTATGTAGTAACAACATGGTGTGATGATCAACTTTGATAGACTTAGCTTTTCTCAGTAACACAGTGGTCTAAGACAATTCCAAAAGACACATGATGGAAAATACTATCACTATCTAGAGAAATAACTGTGGAATCTGAATGCAGATTAAAGCATACTATATTCACTTTTTGTTTTTTCTTTTTTCCCCCCCACTTCATTTCCTTGTTATTTCCATCTATGGAAATTCCTCTTGTTTCTACAATTATCTCAATCCTGCTTTCTCCAAGAACGTTCTGATGCCACTCCTACCCAAGAATCTTTTCCTCCTCTGAATTATGGAAATTACTATTACTGCCATTGGTCATTTGGTTTTCATTGTTGGTACAGTGAACCCCTAATCAAGACACTCTAATACTAGCTAGGTAGATGGTGGAACTAGGCTTAGTTGTCTCTAACTAGGTGATGCTGTGAATAGAATGCTGAGCTTCTAGTCAGGAAGACCTGAGTTCAAATCCTGACTCAGATATTTACTAAGTGTGTGGCCCTAGGCAAGTCATTTCATTTCTGTCTGTATTAGTTTCCTCAACTGTAAAATGGGAAAATAATAACACCTATCTCCTTTAGTTGTTCAGGATACAGTAAGGTAATTAATAATTGTTTTGTGCATAGGAGTGAGTGCCTAGCAAATAGTAAATGCTTAATAAAGTCTTCCTTCCTTCTTTTCCTTTTTTCATATGGTATTATTCCCTACTCCAACTCAACTTGTAGTTTCACTGGTATTGGATCCTCTTTGGTGAAGAGTCTTCATATACCCACATAGATCTGTAATTGCTCTGATAGTTGTAATCTTTAAAGATTGCCTGAGACAAGAGATTATATGACTTACTCATGGTCACATAACCATTATAAGCATGTGAGGGTTTCTGACTTCAAGGCCATTTCTCTATCTACTATGCTACTACTTCTCAGCACATGGCTCATTGTGTTTTTGTTCTCTTCTCTCTTCAGCTTTTTTCTAAGTTTCTCTAGAATAAGGAATATCAATTACACTTTAGTCTATCCCTTACAGGACCTAATATAGGGTCCTACATAAAAAGTGCTTTGTAAATCTTTAGGTGCCATATGAATGTGATTGAGGAGGGGGTAGTGCTCAGTACTGATTAAATTTGACCCATGGACCACATACTTAGACCACTCTAGGAGTTAATACTCTCAGACCATACACCTATGCAATAATTTTCATTTAGGTACTAAAACCCAGGAGATTCTCTAGTGGAGTAAGCTGGTAAATTTATGATTGGGAAACATTTTGAAAAAAAGCGAGAAGTTACTGTATAGTGATGTTTTTCCATCCCTTTTGTTATTGATGCAGTTTGGGCATATCAGTCATTTTTTGACAAACACTCCCCTCCAGCAAATGCCTAGACCTCCCCCCCATCAAAAAAACTCCAACAGCCATAACCAATAATAATTAAACAAAACTACCATATGTAAAGTTTTCCTGACCAATAATAATTGCAAGATACATGTCATCAGTCTATAGAGAACAATGGATAATTCATAATGAAGCTTCTTTGGGTGCCTAACTAGATACATTTCAATGGACCTGAATTGAGGAATAGTAGCTAGAGTGGTGATATAGTTCTTGTTAGTCATATTTAACTTCATAAAACTGGAGAAGTCAGACTGGTAGAATTTTCTGTTAGTCTAATGGATGTTGATTACAGGTTTGTTGTTGCGTTTTACATATAAATTCAGATCCCTATTGAATTTTGCGTATTTATAGATAAATAAGCAGGGTAGAAACCCATCTAGTGTCATTTACCATCAATGATAATGTTAAATCTTTTGAAAGCGGTAGATCAGTAAAGCAAATGTCAAGAGACGGAAAAAGTGAACCTATTAGAATAGATACTTTGTGACAATTAGGAATTAGAAATTAGATAACTTCAGAGGAAGAAAATATCAGCAAAAATGGATTTCCCAGAATAAAGAAGTATGAGTTTTATTTAACTCAAGTTATAACGTTTCTCTTAAAGATTCTGAAAGACTGAGAAAAGTTTCTGCCTTTTGATGTGAGTAGACAGAAGAAGACTGTTCCCTATGTAACTAGGAGTAATAATGATGGTGAGGTTGATGGCTAGTATTCACATCGAGCTTACTGTGTGCCAAGAACTATGCTCACAGCTTTGCAAATCTCCCATTTTGATTCTCACAACAATCCTGAGAGGTGGGTGCTATTATTATCCCCATTTAACAAAGAAGGAAAATGAAGACAGAGGTTAAGTAACTTTCCCAAGGTCACACAGCCACTTAGTGTCTGAGGTCAAATTTGAACTCTGGTCTTCCTTACTCTAGACCCAACACTCTATACACTGTACCACCTAGCTTCCCCTCCCTAACAGATTTTTTTTTTTTGGAAGGGAGAAGGCAGGGCAATTGGGGTTAAGTGACTTGCCCAAGGTCACATAGCTAGTAAGTGTCAAGTATCTGAGGCCAAATTTGAACTCAGGTCCTCCTGACTTCAGGGTTGGTGCCCTATTCACTGTGCCACCTAGCTGCCCCAACCCTGACAGATTTTGTTTATTTTTTTAATAATTTAATAACAATATGATGAAGTAGACAGAGAGCAGGCCTCTGGCTAGGAAGACCAGATTTTTAGTTTTAGTCTTGAATCTCGCTGACTAACAGGATTTGTCTCCTCTTTTCTTTTGGGGGAAGTATGAAAGGAGATGGAAAGAAGAGACCTCTGATTTTATTGGCACAGAGAACTCCCAGTGAGGAAATTCCCTACCAGCAGTAAGATAAAATAGTGGATAAGATAATTAATAAGACCTGAGTTCAAATCTAGCCTCAGATACTTCCCAGCTCTGTGATCCTGGGGAAGCCACCTCTCTCTGCCTCTCTTTCCCTGGCTGTAAAGTAGCACTTATCTACCAGGGTTGTTATAAAGATAAAATGACCTAATGTGTATAATGCTATTATAAAGTTTATTATTGTTATTATTATCACCATCATTGCAGATCTGTAGCATGTAGTTTTAGAGAATTGCCTGGGCCTCCAAGAAAAAAAAGTGGCTTGTTTTAGGTGGCAACCAGTGTGTGTCAGAAGCAGGATTTGAATCCAGGTCTTCTAACTCAGAGGCCTGCTCTCTGTCTACTTCATCACATTGTTATTAAAAAAAAAAAAAGATAATCCCTGTAAGATGTTCCTCTGGGTTTTACATGATTGCACATGTATAACCTATATCTGATTGCCTGCCTTCTTGGGGGGGGCGGGGCAAGAGGGAGGGAAAGATTATAAAAAATGCATATTGAAAATTGCCTTTAACGTAATTTGAAAAAGTAAAATACTATTTAAAAAAAAGAAGTCCCCCTGGACAGTTTAACTTCACTAAGCTTTGACATTAAAGATTGAATATTCAAGTTCTAATGGTTTAGATAAGAGATTTTACTTTTAAGGGGGATAGAGGAGTTAAAGACAGAGACAGAGAGGCAGAGAAAGGTTAGTAGGGTCTAGGACCTTGGTGAGGTCATTTCCAATCTCTCAGGATCAAGAACCCATTTAGGCGGTCATTAGGTTCTGAGGGACTAACTCAACCTAACCAAATGTACAAAAGACTGATAAAGCTTAATTCTTATTTATTCATTTTTGCTGAGGAATATAACATCTAAACTGATTATCTTGTCAACATATTGTCTTCCCAGTTGAAATATTTACTTGGACAAACAAATTAAGATCAAAAGCATTGTTGAATAAGAGTATAGAAGGCACACACACAAAATCAGTGATCACCTAGTGAGACTGAAGTCATATAATAGAGCCATCAAGCTTTAGGAGCTAGCTGTATACAAGATAGGAGATTGTTTTGGCTCATCTTCTTTAGGCCCTTCAATGCTGAATTCTGGTGGTTCAGGAATATGAAGTGTGTGTGTGTGTGTGTGTGTGTGTGTATGCATGCGTGCGCACGTGCAAGGGTGTGCTGGTCAATGTTCTACAACCAGTTCTGGAGGGGAAGGAAGAAGGGGGTGAACCTCATACATAGCTTTCAATTTAAACTGCATGAACATTTTCTCTGTCACCTTCTTAAGTCTAGTCAATCAGCCAACATTAACTTAAGCCTTGATCTGTAGTGTGCTTGCTGATTCCCAAGGTGTGAATGCTCACACTGAAAATGTCACTATAAGCTGCTGGAGGTGACTCCAGCACACCCCTGTATTTATCCACCAAGGAAACTCGATTACTTGTGTGGACTGGTCAAGATCCTTCAAGTGAACAGTGCTAGAGAAGCACTGAAATCTGATTTTAAAAACTTCATGAACCCTGCCCTCTCTCCCCGCCCCCATCTGTTTTTTCATGCCTTAGCTCATAGAGACTAAATTCATTAGATCGAGATGGGACAGTAGATGTCCTTGACCTGGAATCAGGAAGACTTGAGTTCAAATTGGGCTTCAGACACTTAGTAGCTGTGTGAACGTGGGCACATTTAACTTCCATCAGCCTCAGTTTCCCCATCTGTAAAATGAGAGTAAAAATAGCACTTAATATCCCAGGGGTGGTAGGAGGATCAAATAAGACAATACTATATATGTAAACCTTAAAGAGCTATGTAAATGTCAGCCTTATTTGCCTTATTCATAGAAAGTGATTTCAGGTTTTATGTAAAACTTTGCATCTCAAAAAGACCTTAGGATCTAGTCCAATACCTTCATTTAAGAGATAAGGAAAATGAAGAGGTGGCAGCAGCTGCAGTACTGTCATCTCCAAATTTGTTTTTAAAGCTCTTTAATCCAGTGGCACCTGTTGATTTGGAGTAGGCTCCATAGAAAAGCTCTTGACCTGCTTAGTCGCTGGTTGGCTGTGGTACCTAAAATTTCTGTTGTCATCCGTTTGGCACTGCATCTTCAGAGAACTCAGGTAAAAAATACACCTTTTATCTAAGATGGTGATACATTGTCACCAACCAGTTATTGAATTAACTGTCAGTTTAAAAGAGATTTTGCATCCTGGGAAGAAGGAGAATTTGTGATGAGCAGAATTAAAGATTGCTAGGGCTCTGAGAGGGGTCAGAGTATGCAGTACTGCCTAAGAGGAGAAGGCCTACTTGAGGAATGTAGTGGCTTCCGAGTCACTAGGATTCAGCATGATAGTGCCTAGAGGTGAAGAACCACGACTATTTCAAAATAGTGCCAAGGCCAGTCCTCAGTGGAAGCCCAGGAAATAGCAGTGGATGTAACAGTCAGTTAAAGAGGTGAAGGAGAAAGAAAGTCATAGGAGCATAGATTTAGTTATTAAGTCAATGAACATTTTGTAAGAGACTACTATATGTTAGGCACTATGCTAATGTGAGATACACTGGGCATTGTGTTATACAAAGAAGAGTTTCTGCTCCTGAGAAACTTACAATCCAATGGGGAAGACAACATATTAAAAAAAAAAACAAACCAAAAAGCTGAAAAAAGGGGAGGGGGGGGAAGGTTATCTTGCTGGGGGCATGATGAAGTCCTGTAGCAGGATGGGAAATGAGGTGTGGGTTTAAGAGTTGATTTCATCTTGCAAAATGGTGAATTTCTATAGATTATGAAATGAAGTTTCTGTAGCTCATGATCTATAGGTCAGCAGGGTGGGAGATGATGGGGTAAATTTCAAGTTCCTTCTTTAAATGATGGAAGATTAGGGAAGAGCTCTCCAATGTCCAGCCTCTACCCTCTCCAGTCAGAGGGTGTGTTTTAGAGTTGAATATGTATGAACAAGCTACATACAGGAGAAATAGGAAATAATTAAAAGAAGAGAGGCACTAGAATAAAGAGAGGTTGGGAAAAGTTTCCTGTGGAAGATGAGATTTTGGTGGGGACTTAAACAAAGCCAGGAAAGCCAGGAGGCAAATAGGAGTAGAGAGAGCATTCCAGGCATGAAGAATGGCCAGAGAAAATACCAGGAGCTGAATAATGGAGGGTCTTGTTCACAAAACAGCACAGAGGCCAGTGAGACAGTGACATGCACAGGGTCACACAGTAAGTGAGGATTTGAGGTTTGAATTTGAAACCTGAGCTAAAGGGCTCAATCTTAGTCCCACAGATTAGTAGTTGAGTGTGATCTTTTACTAAGATGTAGCTTGTATGTTTTAGAAGAGATTGCAGTCACAAGGCACAAGGCATACTAAGTCATTTAAGATTTGCCTGTTGCACCCTGTGCCCACTGGCATTCTCCCTCACAAGAAATGATTTGGTGATACTGGGGAGAGAGCAAGGGCAGGTGACCTTGGTGTTCAGTCCAGGCAACACCTGTTTTCCAGCCAGTCCCAAGCTGACCCAAGATAGTAATTATCTTGGAAACATATCATGCTTTGCTCTTTCTGGCTTGCAGTTTTGGCTGCTGAGGCTGACAAAGGGCTGATTAGAAATTAAAAGCAAGCATTCCACTTTAGGACAGACAGGGTTGGGGAAGGGCCGAGGATTCTCTTCCCAAAGCACAGTGGACAAAGCAGCTTTTGTCCCAGGGCCTGGGGGCGGGAGGCCCAAGTGGTCAGTGGCACAGGCCTGATCATTGTGTTCAGTGACCTGACCCAACTTTTTAAGCTGAGCAAAGGGAAAAAAACATATGCCTCCAGAAGCTTCGCATCTGGAAAGTCCAGAATGAGTCGTTTGATTTTCTAACAAGAGTTGGAATAGATTTTGAAGGAACTGTGCAATGCATTTAATTCTCTGTGAAAGAGACACGGTTAGAAAAGCCACAGAGACATCCTCTGTGGTTCACAGAGCCCTGACCCTGACGAAGCCTCTTGCTCCATTTCCCTCAGATTGTACTTTGGGGAAGGAAGCAAGCGGCCTGAGTAGTCAGTCTCTTCATGGGCTGAAGTCAGATGCCTGGGGACTCCAAACAAAACCAAGGTGCTTCTTTTCTCTGGGTCAGCAGTCCCTTTCACTGTTTTCTTATGGTAAGAAAGAGCTTGCTTTACCAAAATGTTGTTGTTGTTGCTTTTCTTTACTGTTCATGTTGTTGCCAAAAGTACATGAAGTACAGGAGACTATTTAAAGAAGGAAAAAACAAAGCCGATTCTCTCAAACCAGGGCTGTTATAGTTGAATGCCTTAAGTTTGAGAATGAAGTCTCTTCTAGCTGATAGGGCCATTGGTGGAGTTAAGCAGTGATACTGAAAACAGAGAAGGGAGAAAGGGAGTAAGAGAAAGAGAAAGATGGAAGAGAGAGGAGTTAAAAAGGAGGTGTGTAATTTGAGAAGTGGAGAAACAATTTTGTCTGGTGCAACTCAATGATTTAATAGCATGTATTCCAACTTTACAGATGGGGAAATCTCAAGAAGCATTTCCAGAAATTAGAAATAGTCTAACAAACAGGCTGTTTAGGATGCCCAGCATAGTAGCATGTACAGAAAAATGCTTCATTCAGAGTTTTTGGTGGTAATAGAGATAATGGGAATGATGATGATGATTGCTGCCTGTAGGTATGAGAGAGTCACTAACAGTATGAGAGAAGTTCTAAGGTTGTTGCTTTACAGTTTGTGTTTCTGGGACAGAGTGCTTTTCTCCACTTCAGAGAGGCTCCCCTCTAATCCCAGTGCCTTTCCAGCATCACTGAAGTTGATATTTTATGTGGCCAAGAGAGTTCCCAATTTTAGCTATAGTCTTCACATGAGATGCTTCTCTGGAGGCAGAATTGGTTAGTTATAACAGTCAATAACTAACCGAGTTATTATGTATCAGACACTATGCTGAGCTCTGAGAATATGAATAAAGACAAAAAAAAAAAAACAAACCCACACCCTGTCTTCAAGGTCTTCACATACTAATTGGAGAGATACATGTAAATAATCAGGTACATACATATAAAATACATGAAGCACGGTAGATGGAAGGTCATCTGAGAGGGGAAAGTGATGGCAGGAAAAAGAACCACTCCTTCCATTCCACTGAAAGGTTTGAACCGGAGTTTTGAAGGAAGGCAGGGAGAGAAGTAGGGGTGAGGGAGAAGAGTATTCCTGATATAGGGGGACAATCTATACAAAACCTGGCAGTGGGGGTGGGAAATGGGAGATGGAGTGTCCTATTCAAGGAGCAGAAAGCACCACAGATTAAGTGCCCATTATCTGCTAAGGTGTGTAAGTACAGGAAATACAAGCTCCACAAGTTTATAGAGCACACACCCTAAAAATATAAAAAACTCCAAACAACTCATTACAGCTGTACAATGCTATATGCATTCTGTCCTGAAGAGGGCTAGAGTGTTTGGACCTGAATGTGGTTCGTCAAAGCTCAGGGAGGAGGAGAGTTCGAGTGAGTAGGAGGTATTAGCAGAGAGAATAAGAGGAGTGCGTTCCAGGTTTGGGAAATGTCTAGTGTGAAGATCACAGAGGTTAGTCTCTTGCATTGGGACTAATCAGAAGAAAGTCAGATGTTGGGGAAAGCGATTGAGTTTGCACACTTGGAATGGAGAGTTCACGATGAAGAGAGTGGTAGGATAGTAGTGCAAATGGTTAAAGTGCTTGTGAAGAAACTGTCAGTGGAAGCCACTGGAGCTTTATGAATGGTAAGCTGAATCATCCAATCCTCTGTAAATGTTGTTGGGTTGGAAAAGGAAGATTGGAGGCAGGAAACCTGTTTCATTTATTTTTAATTGCAATTGAAAGTGTGGGTATAATGGATAGAGCACTGGATTTGGAGT
Source organism: Pseudochirops cupreus (assembly GCA_028627135.1). NCBI lineage: Eukaryota > Metazoa > Chordata > Mammalia > Diprotodontia > Pseudocheiridae > Pseudochirops > Pseudochirops cupreus. The sequence continues at coordinate 180,696,509 of CM053584.1, read as the reverse complement.
AGGGAGATTTGGGTTTCTGCCTTGCCTAATAGCCATGAGACCATAGGCATAACTTAATCCCTCTTAACTTCTGTTTCTAAACCTGTGAAACGGAGATGTGGGGAGGGGAAAGGTGAGGAGTGTGTTTTACAAATCTTAAAATGTTAGAATAAGAATGTTAGTTCTTATGAGTCCAGGTGCCTAAGAAGCAGCAGGGATTAGTGAGGGAAGGAATCAGGAAAAGTGGGGTCCAGATCTCACACTTACAGAGTCACACGACTCTAAACAAGTGACAACCTTAACGTGCCTTAGGAAACAACTTAGAAATGATCTAATTTATTATCTAATAAATTATCCACAGCCAATCTATATTTGTGGAAGGACTTTGAAAACAGGAGCTTACCACCCTAAAGATATCATAGATTTTTGCCATGTTGAGGCAGCAATGATATAAGTGGATAGAAACTTGGATGTGGCTTTGGCCTCAGGAAGACCTGAGTTTAAATCCTACCGTAAACCCTGTACTGGGTGGCAAGTCACTTGACCTCTCACCTTCATTTGTAAAACGGCATAATAATAGCATTTGCCTCACAGGGTAGTTGTGTTGATAAATGAGATAAGAGATTGTAAATAACTTTAAACTTTAAAGTGCCGTGTGATGTCAGTTTTTCTCGTTTTTATTATTTTCACCATATTCACTCATTCAAGTACCAAATGGTTGGAAGCTGCATGATGATGGTTGTGCTGTGGAAATAACTGGAGTGTAAAAGATGCCATAGAGAGAACTGGCAGGTTTGGTGACCCTACCAAGTCTGCCCTTTGTTAGGGCAGTTGGGTGGGGTGGGGAGAGAGCTCCTAAGAGCTCAGGTTCTTAAATTGACAGAAACACATCTTTTGCATTGAACGTGCTTTTTATTCCCCACTAAAAATATAATTTTATTTAAAAATAAACAAATTATATTGTTGAAACATTTACTATCAACACATTGGAACAGCCTTTAAATAGTCATCACACGTTATTGCAAACAATTTTAAGTTTTTTCTTGTTGTTGAGTAGTTTTTCGGTTGTGTCTGACTCTTTGTGACCACATTTGGGGTTTTCTTGGCAAAGGTACTGGAGTAGTTTACCATTTCCTTCTCCAGCTCATTTTACACATGAGTTAATTGAGGCAAACAGGATTAAGTGGCTTGCCCAGGGTCACACAGCTAGGAAGTGTCTGAGGTCAGGTGAGGATTCAGGAAGATGAATTTTCCTGACTCTCTAGGCCCAGCTTTATCCACTGTGCCACCTGGTTGCCCAAACTTTTATTAAATGTCTAATCAATGAGAAGCAGGTGGTGTAATGGACAGATGACCTCACTCAAGATCTGGGTTCAGACTTATGGCTGTGAGACACTGAATAAATCACTCAACCCCTCAAATGCTGTAAACTCTAAAAAAGTCAAGTGCATTGGAGTAGGAAGTTCCCATATGAGGAGTTCCCTATGTCAATGAAATCACAAGTCCCGTTGCAAAAATCAGTATACTTATCGAATTTTACTTTCTTTTTTTTTTTTAATTAACTAGAACACAGGTCAGTAGCTTCTGTTGGCAGTCTGGTCTTCAGGGCTCCAGCTGGAAATTAGGTGGTCTTGGCTTGCTTTCTCTTCCTTCTGCCCTACTGCAGTTAAATGCCTAGAAGCAGACTTAGATCTTCCCAAGGAGTTATCTATGCCTCCTCATCAGCCTAGACCAGCGGTTCTCAACCTGTGGGTTATGTTCAATTTAAAAACATCCTGCATATCAGATATTTACATTACGATTCATAACAGTAGCAAAATTACAGTTATGAAGGAGCAACGAAAATAATTTTATGGTTGGGGGTCACCACAACGTGAGGAACTGTATTAAAGGGTCGCGGCATTAGGAAGGTTGAGAACCACTGGCCTAGAAACTTCACTAATGAGCTCCTTCCCTTGGCTTTCTCTTGGGAGAACAACACTGCCTTAGCTTTCTTCAACCTGGAAAGGGGAAGAAAGTTATTTTTTTCCCTAAAATGATTCTTCTTGACCTAACATCTCTTGCTAGCTTTGTTACCAACATTTGAAGATCCTTGCTTGAGTCGGAATTACTTTTCATTATAATGCTAATGAATCCCTATTAGTGTAGTAGCTTGCAGTTTCACCCCAGCCTCTTGTAAGGGTTTTTATACTTAACCTTTTGAAAAATATTTTCAATATTTTTAACAGAATTTGAAAACAGTTGCAGTGGGCTTTTCAATGCAAGTTTTAACGGTTCTGTCATCTCTTTGTATATCTGTTGCTGCTGCCATGTCTGTAGATATTATGTTTCAACATCTGGTATATTTCATTATATGTATTTATGCGGATTGAAATGCCTCAAAGTGCCCTTCCTGAGCTTGTGTATGGGGTGGAGGGGAGGTCTATGACAGAGGAGGGCTTCCCACAGTGTATTTAATCTATTTTTTGAAAGGCAAGTTTGCAGAGTCCATTGGGAAATCCTAAGTCTTCCAGAGCAAGAGATAAAGTTCTTTGTTTGCTTTTTTTTAACCTTTTTCTTCTTCTGTTCTCTCAGGAAGTCCCTCATCCAGTTGCAGAATCTTAAAGTTAAAAGGGACCTTAGAGGTATTCTGGTCCTATCCATTATTTTAAGAGATGAGGTAGCACTTGCCCAAAGAATGTATGCTTGAAGTCACACTGCTAGAGACAAGACTAGAGACTTAGGTCTCCTGACTAGTCCAATGCTCCATTACAGTATACAAACTATCCCCATTAATTAAATCTCTTCTTATCTAATCCATCAGGGAGATCTGTTGATAACTGGGAGACTCTGTGAGGGAGTGACAAATTAATCTGAATTCCAAAAGTCATTTCATTCAAGCAATTTAAAGGGAAAACTAAAAGATGCATAATTTTTGTCTGCCCTTATTAGGAATAACATCTAAATCAGCAAGTAATTGGGGCTGCCTGGTGTTTTCCTTTGGAGCTGTGGCTGAAACTTCCTATATCTTGGATTAAGAAATTCATACAACATAGAATTTATTATTGGGCTGGGAGAAATTATTTTTAAATAATCAACGTTAATATTGGAGAGATCCAGGATTTTTTTTTTCCTTTTCTTCATTTGGAGATTAGGTCAAAGCTGTCTTGAAGGATCAGATGGATGGTGTTATTCCACCCAACTAGAGGACCTTTCAAAGGATTTAATCTAAAGTGAATTCCATTATGGTCCACGGCCAGGTCTGAATTAGAGGTAGATCTTTTCTAGATTGCAGGAAGCTGGAGGTGGTCATTTTCTGCTAACAAAATTAATAAAATGATTACCCAGAAACTGCAACTCAAACTTTTTGTACATCACAGGGGAGACTACCGGAGTCTCTCCCTTGAGTCAAGGGTAGCACAGCATCTAGGGAAGGACCCTTGGAAATGAACAGAGATTAATGACTTGAGTGGTTTCTTGCCTTTCAACTTTGTGGTAAATAAATAGATGACAAGTCCCTAATATCCTACCCTGCTCCTCATTGCTCTTCTCTGGGGTTCAAGTACTGCCTTTAAAGAAGGAGTCCTAACCCAACAGAAATCCTTAGGAAGCCACTAAAGTCTATTTTTTTGTGCAAATATTTTGTTGTTCAGCTGGATGTTAGCCAAGAATCAAGAAATGTACACAGCTCAAAAAGTCTGTCATGGAACATAGTGCTCCTGTGTGTATATCTAAGAACAAGTGAACTTAAAGTACTTCTCCCATCTAGGAACTATTACGGTTTCATATAGACTTTCTTTTTTGGATTGGAACTGTTGTTTCATTTATGTAGGGAACTCTAAGGTGAGGAAACTCCCTCTACCAATATAGATTTGCATCTGTTTCTGGAGTTGCTAATTAATTTATGAAATTTTGAAATGGGGCAGGCACTCACCTGGTTCTTTGAGTACTCACCAGAAAAGATGGCAGATGGAAGTGAGGCTGCAATCCCACTTTACTAAGTCATAGAGGGCATAGGGAAAAATAGTAGAGATAGCCCTTGTGAAGAGAATGGGGTAGAGGAAAGTCACAGGGAATCACTCCTGTAACCATGGATGAAGGTTGGAAGTTTTGGACAGCATGGACCCAGATGGTGATGAAGGGAGGTAGGGGTGTCTGTCTCAAGGGGGAGAGACAGGAGTTTGAATGCTCATTTTAATAGGGTTTCTATAGGGGACGTATGAATTCTCATCTCTGCTACCATAGGGTTGGTTCATGAAAATTTTAAAATCATCTCAAAGGACTTGAACCTGCCCTTGCTGACCCCTATGCTGACTCTCCATCTACTGTGCAATGTTGTCTCTCATATACATACAATAAAAGAGGGGATTTTTTTGTAGTAAGTTTTTGCCCTTATGCATATTTACAGCACAATTACAAATAAATTTCAGAATGCTGACCCTAAGGTACCACAAAATCTTAAATATTTGAAGAACTCTCAAAGTTTAAATTACATTCATAAGAGGTTTTAGCCTTATGAGTTTTCTTTTTTTAATCTTATTTTCTTTTTATTCTAAAATTGAACACCAAATAAAAGAAGCATTTCCATATACAATGCAGGAATGAATATTATACATGAAACTACAAGTCTCTGTTATGTAGAGCTTCCTTGTAACTTTCAAAGCTTTCCTACTTATTTGTGATGCCTTCTTACCATTTAAAAAAATAATCCTACCCCTAGTTCTCCTCACCTTCTCATCTCCACCCTCACTGAAATGAAACAAAAACAAAACCCTTGTAACAAATAAACATAACCAAGCAAAAGAAATTTCTACATTGTCCATATCCAGAGAAATATGTGGCTTAGACTCATCACCTTTCTGTCAAGAGTTGGGCAGCATGTTTTGAAACATCAGTCCTTAGAAATTGTCATTTGTTGTTGTACTGATCAGAATTCTTAAATCTTTCAAAGTTGTTATATAATGTAATTATGTAATTAATTGCCACATATGTTCTGGTTCTGCTCATTTCATTCTGCATCAAAACATACACTTCTTGCCAGGTTTCTGCAAAACTGGTTTTTTTTTAATCATTTCTTATCACAGCATAATCCATCCCACCTAACTCACTTTTTACAGAAGAAAGAACTGATGCCTGATCTAGAAGGTGGTACCTAAACTGTGCCTTGAAGGAAGCTAGGGATTCCAAGAGGCCAAGAGAACATCTCAGACACCGAGGATAGCTTATGTGAAGCCACAGAGATGTGAGATGGAATGTATGTCATGTATGACTAACAACTGATATGGCTGAAATGTAGAGTTTGTGAAGAGGAATAATGTGTTATAAGCCCCAAAAGATAAAGGGGAGCCAAAATGTAAAGGGTTTTCAATAACTAAGAAGGAATTTTTAAAAATTTTATCTCAGAGGCTATAAGGTATGGCTGTGTAAAGAGAGAACTGGGTATAGATGTGAAATGATTTGTGGGCACTTTACCATGTCAATCAGTCAACAAGCCTCTATTAATCAGCCAGTCAATAAACATTAAGTATCCACTATGTGTCAGCCCTGTGCTAAGCATTGAGGATACAAGATGCAAAAAATAATCATTAAGGAGCTCATATTCTAAGGGGGGGAGCAGTGGCAAGAATAAGCAAACAAGCGTGTACAGATGAGCTATGAATCGGACAGACAGGAAATAATTAAAGAGGAAAAACCACTAGAATGAAGAACGGAAAAAACCCTTCCTGTACAGGATGGGATTTTAGTTGGTACTTGAAGAAAGCCAGGATGGATTCCTGGCATGAGAAAGCGCTAGAATCCAAGAAATGGAATGTGGAGGCCAGTGTCACTGGAGCAGAGTACTTGGCAGGAAATGAAATGTGAGAAGGCTGGAAAGGAGAGGGCTAGGTTATGAAGGACTTTGGACACCAAACAAAGGATTTTGTTTTGGATCCTGGAGGCAATGGGGAGCCACTGGAGTTTATGGAGGGGGTGACATGATTGGACCTGCACTTGAGGAAAATCACTTTGGTGGCTGAATGGAAGATGGATTGAAGGAGGAAAAGATTTGAGGCAGGCAAACCCACTAGTAGGTTGTTGTAATAGTCCAAGTGTGAGGTGATGAGGGCCTGCAACAGAGTGGTAGCAGGATTGGAGAAGGGGGTAGGAGTGTATTGGAGAGATATTATAAGGTACAGACTTTGTCAACAAATGGGATATGGGGACTGAGGGGTACTGAGGTATCAAAGATGATACCTAAGTTATAAACCTGAGGGGTGGGGAGAATATTAGCACCCTTGACAATAATAGTTTGTAAGGTGGAGAGAGTTTGATGCTTGGTAAAGACTTAGTAAATGTTTGTTGATTCCCAGAATAATCTGGCAGTTAAAAATGACTCCTTTGTTTATCCCAGCAAGAGGCGGGCCCAGCCACCCCAGGTAATCTTCCCAGCTCTCACTCAAAGGCTCTGGGTGAAAGGATTCTCTACTAGCCTTTAGCCTATGGGACCTCACTGTAACCAATGTTCTGAACTGTTTCTCCATCTCTGAAATTTTGACACCTGTCTCTCTCTTGCTCTGGAAGTAACCTGACTTCCAAGGGAAGCTGCTGTTGGGCAGCTCCCGGTGACATGACCTCCTCAAAGACAATGCTTTCCCCAGGGAAGCATTAAGACATCCCCTCCATGATGGGAAGGACATATCTCAGCAGCAGACCTCATTAGGCTGGGTCTCTGGATGCTTCAGGGTCTCATGGAGAGCAATGGGGTTTGGAAATCCTAACAAGTCTCTAATGGGGATGAGAAATGAAAATCTGCTAGAGAGCCCTTTTACCCAGAACCTTCAAGCATTGCCAGTCACTGAGCCTGGTTCATTAGTAGATGTTGTCATGGCAACAGGCCCACCAGCTACCAGCTCCTTAAGCTAACAACGTCCAGACATTTTTATATGTGGGGCTGCAGGGTATGTGAGTGGCATGTATTGTTCCTGGGTTGGGGAGTTTGAAACCTTAGCCCTACCCAGATAAATTTTCTCAAATGTCTATTTCGGTGTCACTGTGCAATGACACGTGTATAAAGTGTTGTTGTAAGCAACGTACTTTTCTTACAACAAAGCCCTGAAGGAGGATTTAGACCTGCAAAGGCTCTTAGAGACCGTCTAATAATGCCCCTCTCTTTAGCTTACTTAAAAGGAACCAAGTCCCAGAGAAGTTATTTACTTATATCAAATGAAATGCAAACCTTAAAACTCTTCTAAATATTGTCTAGCTGTTATTTATCCAAGGTCACACAGGTAAGCTGTGAAGCAAGGATTTGAAACTGGCTTGGTTTCCAAAGCTCTTTTACAATGCAGGTGTTATTACCCTGTTAGCAGGTTCAAGCATGTCTTCCTAAAAAGGATATGCTCTCAGACAGGAGCAGGCAGTCTGCCACAGATATATTACCAATAGTCAGATTGTGGTGGGAGTGGAGAGTTGGAAGGCAATGGGGCTTGCATTGTGTTCCATTGCATTCCAATGTATTACTGCCTCTTGGAGGAGGTTTAGGAGATGCTGGGTCTGGGAAGTGATGCATAAGGGCTTAGCAAGGGGAGATTTTGGCAGGGAGTCAGCTCACAAGAGGTGATTGTTAAATTTTCTCTATGAGCTTGTATGCCTCAGAAATCAACAAACAATAAATCAGGGCTTGAATTTCTCTTTTGTTGATCACCTAGACTTCAGACTGTGATGGAGAAAATGTTAATAATGGAGATTAAACTGAAAAGTGTGACTGGCATTTTTTTTTCTGGAGAACCATTGTTAAACTGCCAGAACATCCCTGAAATAGTAGAAGTGGGCTGTTGTTGGGGAGGGGGAAAGGAAAGGGAGGGTGTTGCAAAGAAGAGCCAGAATTAAAGAGGTATAGGGAAAGAAGATGTAGGCTTCTCCATTGGAAGAAAAACATTAATATTCTACTGTGAAATTTAGGTACTAGTCAGCCAGAAACAATTTCAGTTAATTTTAACATTATGCTGAGTCTTAAAGTATCAGGCAGCTAGGTGGTGCAGTAGATAGAGTGCTGGGCCTGGAGTCAAGAATATGGGTTTTCCTGAGTTCACATCTGGCCTCAGACACTTACCAGCTGTGTGACCCCAACCATGGCACTTTTTTTTTTACCTCAGTTTCCTCATCTGTAAAATGTGCTGGAGAAGGAAATGGCAAACCACTCCAGTACCTTTGCCAAGAAAATCCCAAATGGGGTCAGAAAGAGTGGGGAATGCCTGAAAACAACTAAACAAAAAAGTCTAAGTATCTCCGGCTTAGAGTAATGTCTAAATTGGCAAAGTTTCCCATGTCCTCAGACATCTCTCTAACCCCAAGAGAATTTGAACTAACTTCTACAGAGTCTTGAACTTCTATAGAATCAGAATACATATTTGAGGGGGGGGGTTAATGCTCCAGAGCGACAATATATAATCTTTTGATTTTTAACTATGAAACTAAATTTCAAAAAATATTTATTGTATACTTTTGTTTTCCATTGATAATTTTTAAAATGGGCATTTTTTTAAGGTGACTAAAAGGAATATTTTCTATTTTTCTCTTATACTGTCGAACCCTCCCCACCAAAACCCCAAAATTGTGAGCTATTTCTACTGGAATAAAGCACAAAATTAATGTTTTTCTGTGAGTCTTTAGCCTTGGGGGTGGGAGGAGGGAGGGAAAATTATTGATTTTTATTTTTTTTTAATTTTTGATGAAGACAAAGTCTGAGAAATGAAGGTCAAAGTATAGTTGGGGAATGTGTCTATTAGCACGTGTGTGGGTATAATGGTGAATCTACAGAAAAGACATGTTATTATGAGAGACTGCCCAGCTCCTCACCCACATACCAGTCCTTAGTCTCATAACTTTATTAGGTAAAGATAGATTTCTTACCCTGATTGTCTGTTCTAGTTTTAAACACTTGTTCCAACCCACAATGCTGGCGTCTCCCTTGAAACTTGTAGATTTCTACCCCTATCCAAATCAAGAAACCCTTTTCACTGAATCCATGACTGATGGTGATAGAGTCTCTGATTTAACACCACCAATGGCTGGTCCCTCTCTGTTTTTGAGGCCTAGGCATTGTTAGGCAGCTTTAACTATTAGTTAGAATGCTCTTTCTGACTGGGCTGTTTAACAAAATAAATAAAGATACAATTTTTGTTCGGTTGTATCTGACTCTTTGTGACCCTGTGGACCATAGCTGGCCAATGCTATACTTGGGGTTTTCTTGACAAAAATAATGGAGTGGCTTGCTGTTGCTCACAATGTGTCCCACCTGTTAGTCCTAGTTATTTGTCTAGAGAGGAATTGACTTCAGACTGAGATAAATGGTTAGTGGCTTCAGTATTGATTGATGATCGTTTGTTGAGAACACTGTGGAAGTGTTAGGCCCATTGCTCCAGGATCATGTCCTTCTCACTAATCACTGTGTGATTACACAGCACTGAGTAGTTGAGATGCACCGTTGTGCTGACCTCATTATTGTATGCTTGTGAAACCTGAACAGTGTATTAGTATCATGCCAGGAAAATAAGTTGTTTCCATTTGAATTGGCTTATGAAGATTCTAAAGATCACCTGGCAGAATAAGATCCTTTCTCAGCTAAATTGCCAAGCATTCAAACTACTGCAAAGAGCGCAACTCCTATGGGCTGGTCACATTATTCAAATGCCAAACCTGTGCTTGCTTAAGCTATTTTACAGAGAGTTCACACAAGATATGCACTCACATGGTGTTCCAGAAGAAGGGATAAAAGGACATTCTCAAGGTCTCTCTGATGAACTTTGGAATTGATTGCACGACATGGGGGATACTGGCACAGAACCACTCAGCATGGTGTGCCCTCATCAGAGAAGATGCGGTGCTCTATGAGCAAATCAGAATTGAAGCAGCTCAAAAGAAATGCAAGATTCACACGTTTGAAGAGTCTACCCCAAATTTCACATGGACAATTTGTGCCTGACCTATGGTGGAGCTTCCCAAAGCTGTATTGGTCTGATCAGCCACAATCAGACACACTATAACTTGACTCTTAACATAGGATGTCATTTGTCCTTTTTGAGAGTGGAGGACAAGCAGCAACCAACTAACTCGTATGAAATCAATAATATTATCTTCATATACAAAGGGAAACTACTGTATTTTGTAGAGGGAGATTAGTTAACAGAATTTAGAATTAGACTGGATTATTTTAGATTTCTCCAATCTGCAGCACACTGAATAATAAAACCTGACTCAGCTACCTCCATCCTGCTTAGGCTGAAGCTGTACTGGGCCCCACAAATGTTATACCCAAACAGCAACTAGGGACTTTCCAGACCAGTTTTTTAATAGGGACAGGCTATATTCCATTGGTCCATTAAAATGCTGCAAGAATGCTGCTGATTGACAGTGTACTTTAAGCAGATACAAAAAAACCTCTAAAAGCTGAATCGCCACCCTAGAACAATGGTATCAAATTGAAATAGAAATTAATTCCTGAGACCACATACTGACTTATCATATTGTATTTTTTTAAGAGGCAGCTAGGTGGCTCAGTGAATAAGAGTGCTGGACCTAACATCAGGAAGACCTGATTTCAAATATGACCTTAGGCACTAGTTATATGACCCTGAGCAAGTCACTGAATCTCTGTTTGCCTTAATCCACTGAAGAAGGAAATGGCAAACCACTCCAGTATTTTGTCAAGAAAACCCCAAGTATAGTATTGGCCAGCTATGATCCACAGGGTCACAGAGAGTCAAATACAACTGAACAAAAATTATATCTTTATTTATTTTGTTAAATACCTCTCAATTCCATTTTAATCTGCTTCAGGGATGTACTCAGAGGTTTACCTGGCCCTTCTGCATGTGACTTATTGTAAAGCCACAAACAAGCAGCTTTCCAGAAGAATGCTACTGTGAACAGCTTTTCAAGTTTCTGATTACACAGTATAGTGAACACTCTATTCAATAACAAATCAGAGCAAAACATTCACAGAAACTCAAGGTATAGCATTCACAATCTTATAGCTTATCACAGAAAATCAAAATACAGCATTCACAATAACTTATCACTAAAATGGCCACATAGTTTTCACCACAGTGGTCACATTGTTTTGAACAAAGTACAGTCGTTTAGTCAATCAATCACTTAGTAACTCAATCATTCAATCAACTCAATCATTCAATTATCCTTAAGGAGGCTTGCCTCCTTAAGGGTCACAAAATACAATAGTCAAAGTTCTCTACTCATGAGGCACACTAAGTTACAAATCAGTCACTATTCAGTCATCATTCACTATTCAATAGTCAGAAAAAAGTAAATCACAATCTTCTCAGTCAGTACACAGTATCCAAGTAAAGTCTTCTTTCAGCTTGACTCAGGGTAGACTCCAAGATTCCTTGGATCCCTTTCCATGGTCCCAGTTCCTACCTGGATTCACCAAACTGTCCCCTGGGTTCAAAGGCAGACAATTCCCAATATCTTGACCAGCTCTCCATGCAGTTCCTGCTCTATGCTGAAGCTCACAGTGTCCAGTCCACCTTAAATCCTCCACAGTCTCTATTCCTGGGAAGTCAAGGCTTAACAAAGCCACAAATAGACAAAATACCAACACCACAATCGTGTTGCCTCTGGCAGCTCTGGTTGGCCCTTGGAAATCTTGAGCAGCTTCAGCAGCTCCTCAGCAGCTCCAGCTGGCCCTCAGAAGAAGCTCCACCACTACAAATTCCCAGGAAATTCTGTCTTTTCCAGCTGGGGTTTTTTCTTTTATATAATATTGTTCCTCCCTATTCAGCCCCTTCCTGTCATGTCAGCAACAGGGATTTTCTATTCAGCCCTTACTGTTATGTCAGCAACAGAGGTTCATACCTTCTGTTTATTTAGAGGAGACTTAATTTGTTGTTGTTGTTGTTGTTTTTTACAGGCAGCCCAGATGAGAAGGGCAATTTTTTTCATTATTTTTTAAAAACTTTTGTTTATTTTTAGTTTACATCATTCATTTCCATGAGATTCTGATTTACAGATTTTCTCTCCATCTTTCCCCGAGGAGGCTTAATTTGAAACTAGGTGCTAAGTACCTGTCAAATTAGCAATACAAAGGGATCTTCAAATTTCATTACTATTACATTTGAATGATGACTGAATAGTGACTGATTTGTAACTTAGTGTGCCCCATGAGTGGAGAACTTTAACTTTTGCATTTTGTGACCCTTAAGGCAAGCCTCTTTAAGGATGATTGAATAATTGAGTTGATTGAATGATTGAGTTACTAAGTGATTGATTGACTAAATAATTGTACTTTGTTCAATTTCACTGTGGTGAAAACTATGTGGCCATTTTAGTGATAAGTTATTGTGAATGCTGTATTTTGATTTTCTGTGATAAGTTGTAACATTGTGAATGCTGTATCTTGATTTTCTGTGAATGTTTTGCTCTGATGTATTATTGAATAAATAGAGTGTTCACTATACTGTGTAATCAAAAACTTGAAAAGCCATTCACAGTAGCATTCTTCTGGAAAGCTGTTCATGTGTGTGTGGCTTTACACTTACAGATTAGGACTTTGACGCTTCTGTCTTAGAAAGTTGAAATGGCTACTAGCCAACAAGCTCCTTTATTGGACTAAAATAAATGTCTTTTCCTTTCAATTTGACTACTGACTTAATTTACTCCTTGGTCTTACAGACCTGCTGGTGGGTAAAATTCTCCTTAGACTCTCGAGGAACACAGGTTGAGAAATTTCCCAACAACTGTGTGTGTTTCAATAAAAAGAGAGGCTGGTCAGGAAGAAAAATAAGAATTCTTTTCAAAGGGAGGTCATTTCTTTTTCTGAAATTAGTGCTTTCTGACCAATGTTAGGTCTGTGATTGCCCATTGCTAGTTTTTCATATTAAAAGACAGTGAGGAGAAGGTCTGGATGACCTCCATAAAGAACACTAGTAGATAATCTTCTTTCTTCCTACTGACTTAGTTTTTGGGGACTCAGTCCAATGCTAGTCTTCTCTAGGTTACTTGCTATGGGCTGAAGGAGTAGTTTGTGAGCTCAGGTGTCCATTCTGTTTGATGTTAGACAATCTAAACTCCAATGCTTTGAGAAGTGCCTCTGTTATGTAAAGAACATTTATATCATGGTGTTTGTAACAACTAGGGTTTCATTTTAGTTGATTAAAGTCTGAAACAAAATTCTAAATTACTTTAGTATCACAACTAAATAGGCCCAGACATAATGCCTTTGTTGTGAGTAATCTACTTGGAAAGACAGACCATGGATAATGGAACCCTAGTGGGAGATTTTAACTGTTCTCTATAATCACTGAAGTGTTTGTTTTCTTTCTGAGAGCCCAAGAGTGCTAGCCAGGACAATTGAGACTTCTACTCTTATTGGACCAGCCATTATTCTCCCATCAACCAATCAACAAACACTTATTTAGGCTTTTATGTGTCAGCATCCAAAAAAGAGAAAAATACTGGAGGTCACATTCTAATGGAGGAGACAACATGTCTAATGTGAATTAAAATAACCATAAACCATAAAAAGGAAAAATTCTCACAAGCAGTACTGAAACCACCTTTGTTGTCACCATTTTAATTTTTATTGTTTTAACCTCATTTAACTAATATCTTTTCATCACTTTAATTTTTGAATGGATCATTTTCCCTTCCTACATACTGTTCCAATGGAGGGGAGGGGAGGAGGAGAGAAAGAGAAAGCTCTCTAGAGATAGGGACTTTCAGGAGATGAGGGAAAGAGAGAGAGAGAATGAGAGAGACAGAGAGTCAGAGAGAGAGAGAGAGAGAATGCATGCATGCACGTGTGTACAAGAACAGGTAGGCCAGTATCTCTAGAGTATAGGTGAGCAATGGGTAAGAAAATTGGAAAAAAAGAAAAGCAGTTCAATACCAGTCAACACACTGACCAAGTCTGAGTCTATACGCAATAATCCATATCCATAATCCTCCACTGCCATTAAAAAAGGGAGGGATAGGTGTTTTCTCAACTATTGTTTTACTTGTTTTTATGAAGCTGTTATTTCCACTATGATGGAATCATGTGAAATGTGAAAATAAAATTATATTTTGCATTAGGACTAATTTGGTTTCACTGTTCCAAGTCTTAAGAAGTAATTTCTAAACCAGTAAGACCATTGTATTTAAAGAAAAACCAAAACTTGTATGAGATAGAGTATCTGAATTCAACTTCTTGGCTCCATCTTTTTTTTATCTATAGAACATTTTTTAAAACTTGGTTTCATTACTTTTTGGCTTATGGAAGGAATTGAAGAAGAATCAGGAACTAGTGGACTCAGGGTATCAGCAATTCAAATTCCCAAGTTAGAAACATTGAGGGGAACATCTCCCTTTAGGACATTGTATAAATTATCATTAGTTTTCTCACCATGATATGAGAACTTATCCTTATTTCAGATGCTTGTCAAAAGATTGTAAACAGACCCATAAAACAGATTCCAAGTCCGGTGCCCTATCTCCTATCTGATTTGCAAAATAGCCTGTGTGACATTTGTCAGTAAGTCCAGTCAATAAGTGTTTATTTAGTGCCTACTATGTTCCAGACACTGTAATAAGGACTGAAAAATCAAAGGCAGAGTTAATAGTTGAATGGGGGAGACAACATGAAAACAGCCATGGACTAACAAGATTATACAACATAAATTGGAGATAATCAACAGTAGGACGTCACTAGCATTAAGTGTTATCAGGAAAAGATTCTCATGGAAGATGGAATTTTGGCAGAGGAAAGAAGAAACAAAAGAAAGAAAGAAGGAAGGTTAGTCACTGACAGCTAGGTGGAGAATGACCTGGAGTGGGGAGAGATTTGAGGCAGGGGGGTGATAATGAGCAGACCATTGCAGTATTCCAGGTGTGAGGTGATGGAGGGTGGTGGCATTGACAAAGGATTGGACATGAGAGGTGAGGAGGGAGAAGTAAGGATACCTAAGATACCTGGAAGTTTAGGTGACTGGAAAGATGGCAGCACTCTTGGAATGAGGAGACATTGAGGAGGGAGGGAAAAAAGACAATAAATTCAGTTTCACACATATTAAGTTTAAAATGCCTATGAGGTAACTAGTTCAGGATGTTTACTAGATAGTTGGAAATGTGAGTCTGGAGGTCAGGAAATCAGGGTTCTCATCAATAAATCAGAGAGTCATCAACATAGAAATGATAGTTGACACCATCAGAGACTATTAGAGCTACTTTCTAAGAGTTACTTGAAGGACAGTTGCAAATCTTCATTAGCACTGAGGATTTTCTCACAGAAAATTTTCGACAGCAATGAAAACAAAGGTTATATGTCAGTCACTGTACATGCAAAAAAGGGCACAAACACTGTGCCTGTTCTCAAGTAGCTCACTTTATAGTGGTAGAGACACCATGTAAATATCTGTACATAATTTCAAAGTGATGGCACTGGCATGGGGCAGGTGGGGGGGAGCAGTTATGGAGAGACTAGAAAAAGCCTCCTGAAGAAGGTGAGATTTTAACTTGGTGGTACTTTAAGGGAAACAAAGAAGTAGAGGTGACAAGTGAGTGATTGTCTCCCATTGCAATGAAAGGGCATAGAGCCCAGAGATACGATGTCTTGTGAGAGGAATAGCAAGAAGGATTATGTCACTAGATCATAAAGAACAAGGAGAGTAGTAAAGAGTAATAGGACTGGAAAGGTCAAAGGGGCCAGGTTGTGAAGGGCTTTTAAATACATAATAGAACATTTTGTATTTGATCCTCAAGATTATAGGAAGTCACTGAAGTTTATCAAGTATGAAGAGTGACATAATCAGATCAATGCTTTTGGAAAATTATTTTGGCAACTGAATGGAAGACCGATTGAAATGGGAAGAGACTTGAGGTAGAGGGACCAAATAAAAGGCTGCTGTAATAGTCCAGATGAGAGGTGATGAGGACCTGAACCAAGATGGCAGCTATATGAGTGGAAAGGAAAGTATACTAGGGGGGAATATCAAGAGTTGGCAATAGTATGGAATGAGGAGCAGACAGACTTCATAATAACATGGAGAGTCTTATATAAACTGATGCTGAGTGAGAAGAGCAGAACCGGTGGAACTTTGTACACAATTACAGACACAACATATATATGATGACTAACTTTGATAGACTGGGCTCCTCTCAGCAAGGCAAGGTTATAAGAGAACTCTAAGGGACTCATGATGGAGAGTGGTATCTATCCACATCCAGAGGAAGAACTACAGAGTTTGAATGCAGATTGAAGAAAACTACTTGTTCTCTCTCTTTTTTGTTTTGTTTTGTTTTGTTCCTTTTTTCTTGTTGTTCTCTCCATTAGTTATAATTCTTTTTTACAATTTGACTAATGTCTAGTGTGAAGGTATTTGTAGAAACTATATCGAATTGCAAGCCACCATAGGGAGGAAGGGGGGAAGAGGAAGAGAGAGAAAATTTGGAACTCAAAGGATTATGGAATTGAATGTTGTAAACTAAAAGTAAATAAATTAATTTTAAAAAAAGAGTTGGCCACAGATTATATAGGTGAAGTGAGTATGAGAGGAGAATCAAGAACAACTGCAAGATTGAGAGCTTTTGACAATAATAGGGAAGTTTGGAAGAAAGAGGGTTTGGGAACAAAGATTATGGTTTGAATATACTGAGTTTTAATGACTATGGGACTAGATATCCAAGAGACAGTTGCTGATTAACTTTTATTAGGCACTTATCCTCTGTGCCAATAGGAATTATACAGGTGCTGGCAATATGAAGAAAAAGCAAAAACAATCCCTGCCCTAAAGGAGCTTATGTTTCAACATATATAGCTGAGACATAGAAGATAAATATACGTGAACCATTCATAGGTGATAAACACATAAACCAGAACATGTAAGATAAACACAGACTAGATTGAATATAACCTTAGAAGACATGGCACTTAACTGGTGGTACTGTGGGATTGTATAGGGACTGTGGGAAGTTGACAAGTTGACCCTTTGAGTTAAGTCTTCAAGGAAACCGGAATTCAGAGAGTTGGAGGTTAGAAAAGAGAGCTCTCCAGCCACAAGCAACAGTTAGTGTAAAGGCACATAGATGGACTGTAAGCCAATATGGCTCTATTGTTAAGTGTGTAGAGGGGAGTTTTAGGAGAAGTATTAACTGTGTTTGCCATGTTATCTGAGATTAGTAGTAGCTGCCCTCTAGAGGACCAAACTGCCGATTTGAACAGAAGACGGGAAATGTAACTTTTATAACTTTACTTCTCCTCTTCCTCCTTATTTTTTTTTCAAAAAGTTGGGATAATTTACTTTTGTCCTGTGTAGTTTTTATTTTCGAGTTCTTGAAATATAGCTCTGAAAAACAGGCTTTAAAAACGTCCATTGTGTTTTAACCCAAATCATTCTGGCTTTCATTGGATGGCCGCCCACAGGCCCAGCCCAAGCTTTTGTGTCTCATTGCTTAGGTTTTAACGGCTCACTATAAGCGTAAATAACAGTTGTTTTCTGTTCTGGCCAGAGAGGGACATCTTTGGGATAGTAAATTGGGTCATCTTTTTTTAACCTAGCCATTAGTCACTGAATGTGTGTGTCCTCAGACAAACTGAGACCTGGAAAAGACTTTAATTTAGAAAGACTGAGGTCGCCCACTGCATCCTGGGCCACTACCAGTTCTCTTGACCTTTGTCTTGCCATTGTAATACAATGACTTTGGAGGAAAGAGAGAGGCTGATGACTTTGCATAGGTCTGTCTCACTCAAATCCAATTCATTTGCAAGTCAAGACATCACCCTCATGATGGCATTTGGTCCTTTTCAAGAGAGGAGTCAGAAGATCAGAAAGGTAGGAATGGATCAGCTTTAAAAACTGATGAAGTGCTTTGTAGTTGAACGTGGAAGGAATAGGAAACTACTGTATTTTACAGAGTGAGAGAAAGAATGACATGGGAAGAACTAATTCTCTAATTAAGAGAATCACTCTGACTGCTGAATGGAGGATGATTTGAAGTGGAGTTAAATGAGTCAGAAAGACCAATTTTGGATATTGTGACTTTTGGCCAACATGGCTGCCTGAACAGGGGGCAGACCACCCAGCTCTCCCATACCTACTCCAGCAAAACTCAGGCCAGATGATAAAGAATCTCATGAGAAACTTATAGTAAGTGATTTCTGTCACTTTAGATCTTTTCATAATATCAACCAGAAGCCTAAGTATAAATAGGAAAGGAGGCCAACATCAATATATGGTAACCTCCCGGTATAACCAATACAGGCCACATATTCACTAAAATAAACAAACAAACAGACAAACAAAAACTCCTTTAAAACAAAATACATTAAATGGAAAAGAAGGTACAAAAATTCACTGAAGAAAACAGCTCCTTAAAAAAAAGAATTGGTCAAATGGAAAAAGAGGTATAAAAGCTCAGTAAAGAAAATAATTCCTTAAAAAATAGAATTGGTCAAGTAGAAGCTAATGACTCTAAAAAACAATAAAACAAAATCAAAAGAAATGAAAAAAATAGAAGAAATTGTGAAATAGCTCATCAGAAAAACAACTGACTTGACAAACAGATTGAGGAGAGATCATTTAAGAATTATTGGACTACCTGAAAGTCATGATCAAAAAATGAGCCTAGATATCATATTTCAAGAAAATATTAAGGAACACTTTCCTGATATTTTAGATCCAGAAGGTAAAGTAGAAATTGAAAGACTCTACTGATCACCTCCTGAAAAAGATCCCCAAATGAAAACTCTCTGAAATGTTATAGCCAAAATCCAGAGCTTACAGGTCAAGGAAAAAATATTGCAAGCAGGCAGAAAAAAACAATTCAACTATCATGAAGCCATAGGCAGTTTCACATAAGATTTAGCTGCTTCCACATTAATGTGGTGGAGGCATATGATATTCTGGAAGTCAAAGGAACTAGGAATACAATTAAGAATCACCTACCCAAAACTAAGTATAATCCTTCTGGGGGAAAAGTGAATATATATATAATGAAATAGAGGAGTTGATATTTAATAAAATAGGGTAATTTCAGGATAAAAAAATGGCAAGAACTATATAAACTTATAAAAAGTGAAGTGAGGAGTTAGGAATCATTATGTACAGTAACAGCAATGTTGTAATGATGATCAATTGTGAAAGACTTGGCTCCTTTCATCAATACAATGATTCAAGACTATTTTAAAGAGCTCATGATTTAAAAATGCTACCTACGTCCAGAAAAAGAACTGATGAACTCTGATTACAAACTGAAGTCTAAATGTCTTGCTTTTTAAAAATATGGCTAATAGAGAAACATGTTTTGTATAATTTCACATGTATAATAGGTATAATTTTTCTTGCTTTCTCAATAGGTTGGGGGTGGAATGGAAGGGGGGGAGAATTTGGAACTCAATTTAATAAGAAAAGAACGTTTAATGCTATTTATTTTTTTAAAAGAAATATTAGAACAAAATCAAAAGATTGAAAAAATTGCAGAAAATGACTGATAACAGTTGTAAAAAAAAAGTATTTAAAAAATGCCCTGAATACTATATTTCAAGAAAATGAAAACTGCCTATATCTGTTGGAAGCAGAAGAGAAATATATTCCAGAGCAGTTACCTTAGTGACCAGTCTTACTGTGTGCCTTCACCCATCACCACTTAATCTGGAAAAATATCTGAGTAACCAAATATGGCTCAGATTCAGATATCTGATAAGCCTAAATTCCAGAAGATAGAAGAACAGAAGAGAAAAAACCACTGCCTTCCAAAGAAACAACTGAATCAGAGAAGCAAGTTTTTATAATGCAATAAAATTTTCCCTCTCAATATAATCCTACAAGCATTGTCTTCTTTATTTTTCCTCTTTTAGCTGTATGACTTTGTAAGATACAAAGATGTTGGGGAAAAGGTTAAATGACTGTAAAGTCTCTTTCAACATCAAGAGAATTAAGAATTACTGACAGTGCATCATGCTGGTACTTTCCCATCTGACTGCCTGGGTGAGAGAAGAACTTGGGTGGGATTACAGCAAATCTAGTTAACAGCATAAAATGCAAAGCTATATCAAGTCTTAGCAAGCTGTAAAATTTAATTAATTAGTGTTCAAGTGATTTTAATTATTTGAAAGTTTTAAAACCTGAAAAAAAATCCAGGGCAAAACAAGATTAGAGGGAATCCACCTATCACATCCTAGAAGGACCCACATAAGGAAAAGTCCCACAAATGTCAGCAAAACTCCAAAACTCCAAAGCTCTTTGTAAGCATCCAGAATGATGTGGTTCAGGTACCAGAGAATTACATTCAAAATCACACAAGACCTGGCAGCTTCTCTTATCAAGGAGAGGAGATAATGGAATGAAATATCCCACAAGGTAGAAGAAAAATCCTTAAAACTAAAAGTAACTTAGCCTGCAAAGCTAAGAAGAATCCTTAGGGGAGAGGCCAGGGAATAGACCTTTAATGTAACAGTGGGTTTATGAGTAATTCCAAAGAAAAGACTAAAACTGATAGGAACTTTGACATAAAAATCCAAAGAAACCTAGAAAAACAAATTTATTTGAGCAATTAGAAGGAGCCGTATGATAATATAATGCTATGCTTCTAATACTGAGAGAAGAAATACATATCCTTTCAAAGCCTAAATGTTTTCAAACAATATTTAGAAAGTTAAATAAGGAAAACAGTGGTGATAGGGGTAAATTGTCCCGTTTCCCTGCCCCCAAGCTTTTGAAAGAGGAAAAGAGAATAGAGGTTAGGAATATACTAGTGCAGAAAGGAGGAAGAAGGGGAAGACACTTTCTATTTCTCATCATTGGAGTTATAAGGAGTGAATGCAGACATGGAAGAAGGAGTAGAAAAAGGTTGGTATCAGATGAATCTCACTCTTAAATGAAATAGGGTTAAACACGTAGAGTTTGGTGTCTTTTTTTTGTGTGTGTAAGATCAAACTGAGCTTCAGATTAAGTCTTTCTCTTTTGCCCTTTGGGATATTGTAGTCTAAGATCTCTCATAAAACACAACAGAAAAACAAGAAAGAGGTGAGGAGTAGGAGATAAGAAGAAGGTTAATACCCAAAGGAAAATAGTCACAAGCAAAACAAGCTTAGAGAACAACTAGAATTTAAGAGCATATCTTAGTTGGCTTCTTAGACAATTGAGGGATTGAACAATTTTAAATGCTATTTAAAAAAATTAGTTTAAAACAGATTTTTAAAATTAGACAACTATAATATAGTTTATAGATATAATAAAATATCAAAGTGTCTTAGGAAGTGACAAAGAGATAGTTCCAGATAATCTTGGGTAGCACCACCATGTCCCCATCCTTCAAAAATGCCATTCCATACCCCCACTTTTCAGCTTCCTTTTATATATTATCCTCTGCCATTAGAATGTAAGGTCATTGAGTATAGGGATTGCATTTTCTTTTTTATTCCATTTTTAGCCCCAGCACTTCCACAGTGTGGTAGATACTTAATAAATGACCTCAACCTGGGGTCTTATTGACTGGAGAGAAGGGGATGTATTTCAAAAATGCTGAAGAGAAAAAAATTACAAGATTTGGCAAAGGATTGGAGGATTTGAGGATGATGCTAAAGTTGGAAACTTTGGGGACTGGAAGGATGGTAAGCAAAACTCAAAAGAGTTCAAAGTCCCAGTTCAAAAACCATAGACCAATAGTTTAACAGACTTAATGAATATCAATACAAAAATATTAGCAAAGAAGATACAACAAAAAGGTTATACACTATGATCCAGTTGGATTTCTGCAAGAAACGTAGGCTTGGTTCAATGTTAGGAAAATGGTAAACATAGTAGACCATATTAATAACAAGAACAATAGAAGTCCTAGGATTATATTAATAGCTGCTGAAAAGGCTGTTGACAAAATACTACTCCCATATCTAATAAAAAACAGCAACACTAAAAAGCAAAGCAATAAATGGATCTTCCTTAATACGGTAAATAGTAGAACTTCCATAGCTCATGCCCTTTATGGGCCCCTGGAGCCAAACAGAATGCTACTAATTCCCCTTCCATGTTATAGCCCTTCAGATGCAGTACTTATTTAAAAACAATAATCATGCGTATCTGAGACTTCTTTTGTAAACCCTTCTGTGTCCTTCATGTCATCAAACCCCTGTGACTGCCTTATTATCTTTATGATCACATACAAATCACTGTTTGACATTCACAGCTGGCATAAAGAGAGAGAGACAGAGACAGAGTTAAATTTAAAATTTAACAGGCCCTTTTTGAAGTCACTATCTCAGTAAGAAATCATTATTATTATTATTATTTTGCTTTTTGGAGGGGGGAAGGTAGGGCAATTGGGGTTAAGTGACTTGCCCAAGGTCACATGACTAGTTTTGTGTTAAGTGTCTGAGGTCACATTTGAACTCAGGTCCTCTTGACTCCAGGGCCAGCTCTCTATTCACTGAGCCTAGCTGCCCCACAGTAAGAAATTATTGACAAAGTTCAGGGAAAAGCAGGAAAGAATAGCAATAAAAGAATCCTGGGAAAGGAATGGAGACCTTTTGCTTAAGAGGAAACAAATAAGATTTTGGAGGGAATCTTAATTACTGAGTAGTCAGAGATTGAATTGTAAGGAGTTGTCTCCCAAGGTCCATATAGTTTTTCTGCTTTAGTGAATCATACATGGGATCCTAGATTTAGAACTAAATGAGGCCTTCATGGTTATCTGTTTCAAGCCTCTTATTTTACACATGTAGAAATTTAGGATTAAGATTGTTAAATTAGTCCCCCAAGATAAGTGGGAGATCCTGGATTTGAATCCAGATTTTGTAATTTCCAGATCCAGCTCTTTTCCCACTAAAAATATCTCAGTAGTGAAGTCGTGGTGTCTATTTGAGTCTCCTGAAATGAAGTTTCAGGAAATTTTGATTTATCCAAAGACTTCTAGAACCATAGAATGTCAGAACTATAAAGAAAAGGTTCTTTATAGTTCTGACATTCTATAATGTCTAACACGTCTAAATGAAATCTCATGTTGCAAACCGAATCCTAAGGAGTGACTTGCCCAAATTCACTCAAGAGGCAATTAGGGAATGTTTCCTAAGTAAGAGTCAGAAATGTCCTGTGTACTTCACATTGCTTTCTATTTGCTCTTATGACCATTTGTAAATTTTTAAGTTTGTTTTTTTTTTAATTATGAATGGGTGAAATCCCCTCTTGCCATGTTAGACTACAGGCTGTATGAGAGCAAAGCCCTCTTCTTATCAAATCATTTTGTTCTCTTAGGCCTAGCATAGGATTTTGTTCTCTGTTGGTAATTAACTATTAATTAATTAACAAATGTTTGATTTTAATTTCAAGTTCAAATTGAAGAATACTAGATTTGAAATTGAGTTGAGATCAGAGAATGCTAGATTTGGAAGGGACCTTAAGAGATAGGTCACCTAGTCAAACTTCTTATTTTAAACAGGAAAAAATTGAGGTTCCCAAACAGTGAAAGAGAGGACTGCCTCAAAGTGAGAATTGTCATAAATAGCTGAGGTGCAATCTAATCCACATCTTCTGATACCAAACCCAATACTTTTTTCCATTAAGATAGGCTTCTACTGAGACCTTGGCTGCTATGTTGTTTGGAATGGGGAGATAGATTATCAGAGCAAAGGAAATAGAGTTTGTCATCCCTAGTAGGAAGAGAAGCTTTGAGGGACTTCCTTTTTCCTAGTCTTTGAATTCACATGAAAAGAAATGCATGTGGGAGGAGAGAGAAGGGGGGTGAGGGGATGAGCTCCTGTGTGTTTTATGTTTAGCTTACTATTGCCCCCTAGTATCCTCCCAAGAAGCATTTTGGACCTGAAAAGTCCTACCATAAGGACAAAATTATGAAATAGGACAGATTTACGTTTAGTCCCCTCCCCTTTTATCTTCTTTATCCTTCCGGTAACTATCTTAATCTTTTCTTTGGTGGTCATCTAGTTATCTCAATTAGGAGTCTCTAGGTATACATGCATTTTAATATATGAATTCTTGGGTATTCCTAGAAACAAAAAAAAAATCTCAACATTTTTGAGTCTCAAAGAAATGGATATTTAATGGTAGAATGTCAAGCATCTTTGAAAGAGAGATGTTTTAGGCCAGGGTCCTTTCAGGTTACATCTTAGGGGTCGGCAGCTTCTAATAAGTCTCACTCTGCTCCATCGTCAATCAAATAAGTCTTAACATTCCACCCCCTAGCAAGTCTTTTCCAAATAGAGAGCCCCATCATCCTCATTTTTACCATTCTTTACCCCAATTAGATGCTCCCCTCTAAGAAGACTTTACCTTATATTTAATGCATGTGCCTTTACTACTCATTTGAGTCTTTGTTTAAAGTTTTCTACGTCCTGACTAGATGGTAAGCATATGGGTCCTGGAGGAGGGACCTTAACAGTGGAGCTTTATTGCCTGTGTAATTCTTATGGAATACCCCTGTGCTCATAAAAGGATTTTTTGCTGACGATAATGATAGTACAGCTTGATACAAGACTCACGTTGGTGTTATTTTGGAGGTCATACATCAATTTCTAACTTTGTTATCTAAAAGACCATTTCTTACCAAGAGTCAGAAGGGGTTTTCAGTCAGGCTAGTCCTCAAGGGTGATTGCATGCAGTGCCTAGAGTCTTCTTGGTTTTTGTTGTTAAGCTTTATTTATGGCTGATTCATACCACAGCTGTCTGCTACAAAACCCACCAAAAAGTTTGTTTGAAATTCTAGAAGTCACTAGTATTTGAGATTATCAGATTCAGAGTTGAAAATATGCCTTCAGCAGCAACCTAGAACTATCCGCTCATTTTATAGATGAGGAAATGCAGGTCCGTAAAGAGGAAGTGACTTGACCAAGGCATCAAGTAGCAGGGTTAGCAGATGAACCCAGATCCTCTAACTCCAAAGTTGGGGTCTTTATGTTTATCTTTTCTCAGTATCATTCAGAAGTACATCCAGAAAGTGAAAATACATATTTTTATGTTCTTCTAAAAACTTAATACATAAAGGCCCATATTTCTATTTCATTTCTGTGATGTTTTTCTGGTATATTTTTACCAAGAAGTGATCTGTCAATCAAGTGAATATATATACATATTTATATCAACACAAATATGTGCACATATATGTATGATGTCAAATAAAATACATGTCAAAAGAAAATACAAAAAACATCTATTCATATATGTCACATATACATAATTTACATGCATGTATGTGTCATATATTACATGCATGTGTATATTTATTGGAAGGCATTTTATGCAAAGTCCACATATACTTCAAGAAGGTGCTTATAGGGGTGGCTAGGTGGGGCAGTGAATAGAGCACCGATCCTGGAGTCAGGAGGACCTGAGTTCAAATCTGACCTCAGACACTTAACATGTACTAGCCATGTGATCTTGGGCAAATCACTTAACCCCAACTGCCCTCCCTTGCCTCCTCCAAAAAAAAGCAAAAAAAAAAAAAAGAGCGTGCTTATAATTAACTCCTAAATCAACTCAATACTGGGTATACTTTATTTTTTTTAAAGTCTGCCATACATTTTTTAATGAAATTTTAAAATTCTGACCTTAAGCACCAAAAAAGGTATTTCCACATATATCATAGAGCATTATCTAGTTATTTGAAATGGAATTTATTTATTCTTGTTGATTTTTGTTTTGAGTATACAGGAATGTTGATGGTTTATTTTATGTTCTGGAAGTTTTCTGAAGCTAATATCTCACTTAAGTTGAGTTAATTTTTTTAGCATTCTCTAAGTGCAGCATCTTTTCTTCAAACAGAGACGTGCTGTTTCTTCTTTCCTGGTGCTTTTATTTCTCTTGTCTTATTGCTGTAGCCAGAATTTCTAGCATTATATCGAATAGAATAATATGTATCTGTATTTATAGATACAGTGCGCATATAGATCTGCTATATCAAATAGAGTGTATAAAAATATACATAACTGTGGTAGCGGTGGCAGTGGATATCCTTGCTTTGCCCTTTATCTTGTTGGAAAAGCTTCCAGTTTATGACCTTCACGTATTATACATAACATCTAGATATTACTTATCGTATTAAGGAAAGGTCCCTTTGTTCCTTTTTTACTGTCGCGGTTTTTAATAGAGAAGAGTGTTGCATGTTGTCAATAGCCTTTTCTACATCTATTGATATAATCGTGTGACTTCCTTTGTCTTTTGTTTTTTATTTTTTTTTGCTTTTTGGAGGGCAATTGGGTTAAGTGACTTGCCCAGAGTCACACAGCTAGTTAGTGTGTCAAGTGTCTGAGGCTGGCTTTGAACTCAGGTCCTCCTGACTCCGTGGCGGGCGCTCTATTCACCGCGCCACCTAGCTGCTCTGACTTCCATTGTTATTAATATGATCTATCATGTTTACCATTTTCCTGGTATTGAACCAACCCTTATAGAAATTCAACCTGATAATAGTCTATAACTTTTTCTATTTGTTGTATCTTCTTTGGAATATTTTCATATTGATATTTATTAAGTTTGTAGACTATTGGCCTATAGTTTTCTTTTGTCTCTCTTTGATTTCGGCATCAAAACAATATTTGTATCAGGGAAAAATTAGTAGGATCCATTCTTTTTGTATTTTTGCAGTTTACTTAATATTGGAATTAATTGTCCTTTGATAGAAGTTGCTTGTAAATACATCTAGTTCTGGGTTTTTTCTTTTCTTTGCAAGCTCATTTTTTGTTTTTACATTTTTTTTTATGAGATTAGATTAAATACTCTCTTATTTTGTCAATCTATGTATTTCATATCTTTGTAAATATGCACCCATTCCTTACACTTGTCAGTTATATTGCTAAATAATTGGGAAAATAATTTCTAATAATTTATCTGGTTTTTTCCTTTTGTTTTGAATTTTTCTTTCTCATTTTTGATACAGTTTGGTTTTCTCTTTATTTTTTAAAAGTTAAGGGGCGGCTAGGCCACCCAGTGAATAGAGCACCAGTCCTAGAGTCAGAAGGACCTGAGTTCAAATCTAACCTTAGACACTTGACACACTTACTAGCCATGTGACCTTGGGCAAGTCACTTAACCCCAATTGCCCTGCCTTCCCCCCTCCAAAAAAACCAAAACATTAAAAATAAAAAAGTCAAATAAGTTTATTTTTTTAAAGCAGCTCCCATTTTTATTATCAATGCATGTTTTTTTGGAACTTTGTTAATCTCTTCTTTGACTTTGGTCATTTTTATTTTGGTGTTTAATTGGGGTTTTTAAAAATTTGTTGTTTCTTTTCCCCTTCCACCACCCTAGTTACATACTCAATTCATTCATCAGTTTTTCTCCCTATATCTGCTATCCTTTTCTGTTTTATGGGTTAATTCATCCCTTTCACATTTGCAGCTATGATAGTTAATTATGTATTTTCCTTTTTTTTATTCTCTTATGTTTTTTTTCCTCTCTCATGCTTAGTGTGAATTATCTATGTTTAACGCATTCTGTTTTCACCCCACTGCCTCTGTTCTCTTCCCTTTGACCAGATCTCAAACTTGTATTCTTCTTTCTTTCTATTTAAAACTGAAGATCTAATGACTAATACGGAAATATGTTCAATATGATTATAACCTGTATCAGAATGCATGCCATTGGGGAGGAGTGAAGGGAGAAAAGAAGAAAAAAAATTTATAACTCAAAATCTCATAAAAGTGAATGTTAAAAACTATCTTTACATGTAATTGGAAAAAATAAAATACTATTAAAGAAAGAATAAAATAAAATTGAAGGTTTAGACTGAATTACAAAATTCCTCAAAATACAGCACCTACAAAGGCCAATTGGAACACTTTTCAAAAGGTTGCAGCAGACACTAAAATAATTCTTTGTTCTTTTGCAAAATTTTGAGTACAACTAAAATGATTTGATAAGCTTAAGCACATTTTAGATGTAGAGAACCCTCAATCTGAGTACAGGTCATTCTCTCTGTGTTCACTGAATAGATTGTATTCTATCTCTTACCCACCTACTATTTCTACTCCTAGTCCAAGTTCTACTCCCTTTAATCTTCTATGAGACCAAAGGCAAGTAGAAGCCCTCATCTGGTTCCCTGGGTCCTGGTTTAGTTTTGAGTTTCTCTGTGTCACACTCCCAACTCAATCACCCTTATTTCTTCTATTAGTTATTGTTCTCTGTTCCTATCCAGAGACTTGGGTTACTTCGTTTATTGTTCAGCTAGCCAGTGGTAGCCCTGATAGACCCTGAGACATTCATAGGACTATCCATTTAGAGCTGGAATGTCCTTAGAATGAATAAAGGAAGGAAAGAACAAATGAAGGAATGAGTCACACATTGGAGAAATTGATCATTCACCTCGGGAAACTTAACCTAACATTGACATAGTGCTTGCTGTGTGCCAGGCACTGTGCTAAGTGTTTTACAATTATTGTTCATTTGACCCTCAAAGCAACCAAAGGAGGTAGGTGCTATTATTAGTCCCATTTTACAGATGATGAAATTGAGACAGGCAGGAGTTAAGTGACTTGCCTAGGCTCCAAAAGAGAGTACGTTTCTGAGGTTGGATTTTAACTAGCATCTTCCTGACTCCAGACCCAACATTCTATACATCATCCTACTTGTAGAGGTTACTGAACCACTCTGGCCTTTAATTTTATTATCTGCAGTGATGGGATTATACTAGATGAACTCTGAACTTCCTGGCAACTCTTAAGTCTATGGTTTTATTTAATTTACAAAATCATTCTAACTTTTCATTTCCACAACTTGTCTATTTATACTAAATATATCCCACAGATTTCAGCCATTATTTTGAATATGACTAGAAAATGATTTAACTCCCAAAGCTTCAATAGTCAGGGACTAAGAAAGAAAAAATCAATCTCACGCAACTTGCTAGTTTTTCTCCATGTTGTAGCAGGTTGTTTTTCACCAATATATTGGAGAATGTTATGTTCTCCTTTCCTAGTTTTACTCACCAAATCCTTTTCTTTTAGTGGTCTTCCACTTGGGTATTTCAGCCATCTTCCAGTTAGGTAATTATGAACAATATCAGACTGATTTTAATTTTATTTTTAGACAGGACTTGTTATTTCATTAGTGCTGTGAACTCACAATGAGGAAGCTCCCTTTACCAGTCACTTGTTCTGCAATCTATTAGTCCTAGAGAGTGCCTAGACCAGTGGAAGGTTAAGTGACTTGTCTAGGGTTACACAGCCAGTATTCTGGAGTTGAGACTTGAATTCATCTTCTTGACTCTGAGGTTTGCCTCTCTGCCAACTATGCCATGTTTAACAGTTTAACTTGAATAAACATGTATTTAAGGACAGACAGCAAGTCACAGCTCTAACATAAGGAGAGTATTAAAAAGCATGACATTCAGAGACCCAGCACAAACATGAGAATTCAACAGATATTTTTTATTATGGGCATTCTGTGGTGAGGGATCATGTGGTGGGTAGCGGAGGCACTACAGAGAGCTAGGGGAGGAGAGGAACCAGTGCCTGTTCTTAAGAGAATAAAAAGAAAGAGAAAAACAAAACTTGCAGAAGAACATGCAAAGTGCTCTTTGAGTGCTGAAGAAAATATCATTTCCTGTTGGAAAATCAGATTGTTTAGAAGATACACCATTTCAACTGAATCTTGAAGGATTCATCAGGTAGAAATAAGATGGGAAGTCATTCCATCCAGGCAGAGGAGAGGGTTTGCTCAAGCCTTTGCTCACACAGGTCAGCAAGTGCATAGTGACTAATCCTCATCTGTAAAATGGGTCTAATAATAGCACCAATTCCCATGGTTGTTGTATAGATACAACGAGACAATCTTCTTTGCAAACCTTAAAGCACTCTATAAACTCCAGCTATCCGTGTCATGACAGAGAGATAATAACAGCACCGACCTATCGGTGTGGTTGTGTGGAAAAAATGAGATAATTGCAAAATGCTTTGCTAAGCACATAGGAACCAAAAATTTAGTATTCCATGATTGGTTGACTAACTAGATCTCTTAAGAAAAAAAGAGGATGTAAAAGTACCTGTCTTCCTGTCCGCAAAGGATACAATAAGAAGAAAGACAAAAAACCCTACAATTTCATTTGACTCTGTGTAGATGAGCTTTCCTGCAGTTGGGCAAGGGAAAGACTAGGAGGAAAAGAGATTTATTTTCTCCTTCTTAAAGTAGTGAGCCCCAGACCTCAACTTTTCAATTTAGTTAGATATTCTTTGGGCTTTCCTTTGAAGAATATCCTTTGATTTTTATGTTTATTTTTATTTTTTTAAATTTTATTTTAGTTTGCATCATTCATTTTCACAAGATTTTGAGTTACATATTTTCTCCCCTTCTTTCCCCTGCCCACTGCCCCAAAACAGCCATCCCAGTGTGTCCCCCCTCCCCCAGTCTATTCTCTCCTATGTCACTTTTCAGTAGGGCAGGATGGATCTCCCAACCACAGTGCCTGTGTATTTCAAGTTCCAGTTTGATGAAGTTAATAATAATAATAATAATAATTGCATATAGATAGATAGATAGATAGATAGATATTTATAGAGTTCCATTTGATTATGGAACTCTAATTGCGCAGAACCTCTCCATAGTGAGCACACTCTGAGAGTCTGATTACATGTCGCTTCTTCCTATCCTGCCCGCTCCAATCACTCTCCACCGTGTCCCTGTCCCTCTACAAAAATGTGAACTTTC
>CM053584.1:180603794-180665434 GCA_028627135.1 Pseudochirops cupreus | reverse complement strand
GGAGTCAAGGAGGACTGAGAGGTTTTGTGTAGCAAGTAGAGCTTTAGCTGAGACTTAAAGGAAGCCAGTGAATCTAGGAGGGAGAAATGAGGAGGGAGAGCCTATAGGTATGGGGGACAACCAGTGAAAACTCTTCAATGGCGTATCTTGGGCAAGGAATGAAAAGGAGGCCATTGTCAAGGGGTGAAGTGATTGAAAGAAAAAAGATTTACAGAAAACTTAGCAAGCAACTGAATTAACCGTATTTCCCCCTGTGGCATTTAAAGATGAAACTGGGAGAACAAGAAATATATAAATCTCAGTGTTTATTTTACAAGAAACTGCTTTTTTCTTCAATATGAGGAGGGCCACCATTTTTGAAGTCTTATATTGATGCATAAGAAAGTAGAAATGACACTCAGAAAAACAAAAGAAAGAAGGGAGGAACAGCTCTAGACCAGACAAGTATACACAGAGAAGGTCCTAATTGAACAGGACACAATGCTGGGGAGATTGAAGGCTTCATATCCAAAAGACCAAATCTTTCATGGCAGTATATAAACAGAACAGGGATACTTTCACAACCCATAGTCTTGAGAAAAACACATCATTAAAGTCATCCAATTGCCGGATGGGAGCAGAGAATACTGGATCTTAATATGATTAACAAGGATTTCATACTAGAGCCTTAAAGCCTGTCTCTCCTCCCTTCCTCCCCCTCCCCCAAGCATATGTTAAGATTATGAAAGATATCTTGGTAAATATAACAACAAGGGATAATTTGAAATAAAGGATAAAGCAGGGAGACACAAGCTCATCAAATGTGTTTGCCACTGTTATGGAGAACATCCATCACAGAGAACTGCCCTGCAGATGGTGAGGTCCTCCAGATGTTCCTTTTTGCAGATGAAGCACTGATGTTATCAAGCCTTGGAACACTGCAGAACATTCTAAATAAGATCTGTAATTATTCAAAAGAATTTGGCCTCGCCATCACACAGGAAAAATGAAGCAGATGAAAAATGATATTAGAATATAGAGTTGGATGGACAACATGTAGAGTTAGTCCATCCATTCCCATATCTAAAATGACAGTGTGAAACACAGAATTAAACAGGAGCATAAGAGCAGTCTGGGAAATGGTGGCTACAGAACTCACCCTGATACAATGATCCATCTCTTTAACAGCAGTATTCTTCTGTTACAATGACTGTAAGTAATGAAATATCACAATTACAGGATTTCAGAACTGGAAATTCCCTTAGAGACCCTTTAATCCAGTGTATATCTAAAAAGAAAGCCACTCTGCCTAGAGCCCCCAAACTTGTTATCCAAACTTTTCTTGAAGATCTTCAGCAAGAAGGAACCATCTCCAGAACTAATCTATTCCACTTTTAAATAACTGTGATTTGGTGAAAATGTTTCTTTCATCACATCAAAATCTTCCTCTTTTCAATTTCTGTGCATTCTTTCTAATTCTGCTTTCTTGGGCACATTTAATCAATCAGTAGTCATTTTCTATTTGCCAGACACTGTGCTAGGTATTGAAGATATGAAGAAAAAAATGGAGTAGTCACTGCCCTCATGGAGCTTACGTACTACTTGAGGAGAAAACGTGTGCACGTATAAGTGTATATATATTTTTATATTTGCCAAATATTATATATGTATATATACATGCATATATACATACATATGCATTATATATATGTGTACATCTATATATATATGTGTGTGTGTGTGTATATATGTGTGTGTATATATATATATGTATATGTAACTTTGAAGTGAGGCACCAGCCACAGAAATGATCAGGAAAAGCTCACATAGGAAGTGGCATTTGAGTAGGTAAAAAGATAGACAAAACACATTCCTTGCTCCCAACAAGGCCACAGTGGGGGAACAGTGCAAATAACCATGTTATTGTTGAGTTATTTCAGTTGCATCCAATTCTCTATCACCCCATTTGGATTTTCTTGGCAAAGATATTGAAATGGTTTGCCATTTCCTTCTTTAGCTCATTTTATACTGGGGGAACTGAGGCAAACAGTTAAGTGACTTGCTGACAGTCCCACAGCTAGTAAGTCCCTGAGGCTAGATTTGAACTGAGGTCCTCCTGATTCCAGTACTGGTGCTCTATTCATTTTGCCACCAAGCTGCCCTACAGAAGTATATTTAAACAAGCTACTTATAGGATAAATATGAAATAATCAACAGGGGGAAGATAGTAGAATTAAGGCAGTCAGGAAGGGCTTTCTGTAGATGCCCAGATTTTATCTGGGAGAAAGATTTTTATCTTGAAGGAAGCCAGGAAAGCCAGGCAGCAGAGATGAGGAGGGAGAATATTTGAAGGATGGGGGACAGTCACTGAATAGCCTGGATTTGGGAGATAGAATTTATTGTGTAAGGAACAGCAAAGGGGACAGTGTCACTGGATCACAGAATACGTTAGTAGTAATACAAGGTGTAAGAAGACTGGAAATGAAGGAGAGGGTCAGATTATAAAGATCAGATCCATAGGACAAGAATCAGGATAGAGTAGTGAGAGGCGAGTATCAAAGAAGAGGGTGCTCAACAGTGTAGAGTTTTGAAGGAAACCAGAGATTCTAAGAGGTAGAGGTGAGGACAGAGGCACGGGATGGGAGCAAGGGCATGGGGGAGAGCAACCTGTGCAAAAGTACTTAGAATCTTATCTAATGTCCTCACAAAATGTTGTATGTCAAGAATAACAAGAAGGCTAATTTATCTGGACCAGAGAGTATGTGAATCTCACTTTGGTTCTTTGCTGTGGAGGATGAATTATCAAAGAGAAAGACTCTTTGGGTTACCAAATAGGAGGCCCTTGCAGTAGTCCATGTAAGGGATGATGAGGGCCTAGATTAGGGTTATGATCATGTAAATGGAGAGAATGAGTTAGGTGTAAGAGATATTTATCCAGGTAAAATCTACTAGATTTGGCAATTGATTGAATATGTGAGGCAAAGAAGAGGGAAGATTGGAGGATGACTGTAAGGTTGCAAATCTGAGTGTCTATAAGCAGGGTCATATCCATAATAGAAATAGGGAAGTTGGGAAGAGAGGTGGACTTTGGAAGCAACGGCAGTGAGTTCAGTTTTGAACATAGAAGTTTGAGATATCTGTGGAACATCTAATTGGGATATTCAATAGGTGGTTGGTGATGGCAGGCCTGAGGCTCAGAAGAGAAATTTGAAGTGACTGTATAAAACCATCGAGCTGATGAGGTCACATGGAAGGGATAGAAATAGAAAAGAAGAGGGTCCAAGGACATGGGTTTGGGGGTAGACCAAAGGTAGGTGAAGGTTATGGATAATGGTCAAACATAGAAGATGAGTGAGCAGAATGGTGGAAGTAAAACCAAGACAAAGGAGTGTCGTGAAAGCCCAGAGAGTAGTGAATATACAGGGAGGAAATTGTGGTCACTAGTGTCATGCTGCAGAGAAGTTAAGAAGAATGGGAATTAGAATCTTAGATTTATATTTGGAATGGATATACATAAAGTTCACAGAGTCCAACACAACTTTTTCTTATGGATAAAGAAACTGTAACTGAGGTTAACTGACTGAGAGAGGGTCACACAGTCAATGAAGATCTGAGGCAGCATTTGTAGCCAGATCTCCCTGATTCTGAGTCTAACACTATGACCCTACACCGTACTGCCTCCAATGATTGAGAAGAGGCCATCGAATTTGGCAATTAAGAAATCATTGGTAACTTTATTTGAGTGCCAAAACTGAAGCCAGGTTTCAAGGAGTTGAGAAGGCAGTGAGAAGAAAAATAGAAGCAACTGAGTATGTTTTTCTAGGAGTTTTGTGATGAAAAGGAGACTTTTAAGATAGTAGTTTAAGTGCATGGGGGGATAAAAGGAAGAGTTTTTGTTTGATTGATTTTTAAAATTGGGAAGGCTTGTCAGCAGCGGGAAAGAAACCAATAGATGGGGAGAAATTAAAGATTAGAAAGAGGGATCATGGGGGAAATCTACTGGAAGAGAAAGAATCAGTGGTACAGGTCAATGGGTTAGATTTGATGAAGACAAGGGGCACTAGAAACTGGAGTAGGTAGAAGGAAAGGGAAATGATATCAAGTCGTATTGAGGTGGACATCAGGGGAGAAGAAACTTGTAAAAAATGTTCTCTAGTTTCTCAGTTATGCTAGAAGTCAAGTCCTGTGCAACAAAGGGGGCGGGGAGGGGGAGAGTGGTTTCAGGGGTTTGAAAAATCAGAATATTCCCTCTAGGAAATAAAATAATCAGTTAGGGAGGAGCAAAAGTTTTGTTTGCCTTGCTGCAGTGAGGGATCAGTTAAGATCAAATAACAG
Organism: Pseudochirops cupreus; assembly: GCA_028627135.1. Taxonomy (NCBI): domain Eukaryota; kingdom Metazoa; phylum Chordata; class Mammalia; order Diprotodontia; family Pseudocheiridae; genus Pseudochirops; species Pseudochirops cupreus. Next base: position 180,661,120 of record CM053584.1, on the reverse strand, counting down.
ATTTGCAGTGAATACAATCCTGTGTTATTTAATCTTCCACCACCTCCCTCCACCCCCACCCCCCACTCCCAGTTTTCCTTTTTTCTGACTAAATATAGTTTGATCTTTATAGAATGATCTAAACATCCTTCCCCGCCATGATTACCCTCTTTTGGACATTCTCTAGCTACCCTTCTAATATCTTTTTGTAAAATGTGAAAACCAAAACAAGAATCATTGCTTCTAATGTAACATGGTCAGGGAAGACTACTCAGCTCCCTTTTCCCAAATGCCATTCTTCTCTTGATGCAGTTTATGGTCACAAGGATTTTTGTCTACCTTATCACACCACTGACACATTCAGTCTGCAGCTCACCAAAACCTGTGTGTCTTTTTTTTAGATGAACTGCTGTCCAGCTGTCTTCACCTTCTTGATATTCTTGACTATATTATCCCAAGTATAAGAACTTTATGTTTTTATTTCTGTTTTTCACATTTCATTCATAGTATTTTATTTTCAAGATTTCATATTATAGGAAACTGTATATTCCAAATTAGGAACCTTAAAGAAAAGCAAAAGGAAAGGAAAATGGCATCCGTCAATTTACTAAACACCTACCATAGTGTCAAACACTATACTATGCTCCAGTATGATCAGCGTATGATCGAAAAACAAGGTGAGATGGTGATGTAGTGAAGGATGAAGTATATTGCCCATGCACTCCATTGACATCCTCATGCTATTGGGGAAATCAGACAAGGCCCCCAACTTGTCAGGTGAGCACGATCAAGAAACAGAGATATAGAGGCTGTCCAGACGCGGGTGGGCTGTGATGGCATATTTGAAGGAAACTTGCAGGTGATCTTGGTGAGGAAATGTCTTCTACACAATGCAAATCCACAACTTCTGGTCCTATATTTATCTAGGGGCACTTGAAAGGTTAAATGACTTGCCCAGAGCCAGTATGTGATAGAAATGAGAACTGAGGGCCATGTTTTCTCCAAGCTTTCCTTGAAGACTTCCCTCCAGTGAAAGAACCCACTATCTCCTAATTGTTGAGGAATTTTTCTGATGTGGCATCTTAATCTCCCTCTTGGCAACTTTCATACATTCCTTTGAGTTCTGCCCACTGACATAATTTTATTAGATTTCATCCAGAATCAAGACTGTTTGAAATTTTAGGATCATAGAATAGAATAGATCTTGAAAGATCCCTAGACTTGTCTAGTTCAGTCTCCTCATTTGACAGATAAGGAAACCAACGCCTAGAGCAACCTGCCTAAATTTATACAAATAATGTATTATAGAGCTAAGATTTGAACCCAAGTCATTCAGCTCCAAAGTTAGTACTCTTTCCACTGACTGACTGTCATCCAAAATACTAGCTATTCTTCCTCAGTTTGTGCCATCTATAAATTTAATAATCAAGACATTTGATCCAAGTCACTGACAAAAGGGCCAAGTACAACACCAAGCACAGATGTCTGGGGCACAAGAGAACTCCACAAAGTTGACTGCTATCCATTAATGAGTACTTTCTTGGTCCAACACTTCATTTAATTCTGAACCGAATTAACTATACTATTTTCTTGACCGTATCTTTCCTTTTCTATAAAAATAGCATAAGCTTTGGTCAAATCCTTTTGCTAAAATCTAGTTCAACTATTTCTGTAGCATTCACTTGATCTTACATTTTAAGAATGCTCAGAAAAACAAGGTCACTTTGGCAAAACCTGTTCTTAATGAAGTCATGCTAAATTCTTTGGGATCTTTGTGATTTCCATTTTCTACGTGTTCACTAACCATTCCTTAAATAATATGCTTTAGAATTTTGCCAGAAATTGAAAAAAACTCCAAGAATCTGTGAACTCTAGTTTCTTGCTTTAAAAAAAGCAGGGAGGGGATATTGTCCTTCCTATTCAGTCAGAATTGACAAATACCACAGTTTGAGAGCTGGAAGTGACCTCGGTGGTGAGCTAGTCCAGACCATATCTCAGGGAATCCCCACCATACCGAACCAGACAAGTATTTTTCTAATCTCTGCTTGAACATTCAAATTAGAAGGAACTTACCACTCTGCTTTTGTACAACTCTAATTGTTAGAAATGTTTGTTTTGTTTTGTTTTGTTTTTCCCTGAGGCCATTCCTAAATTGTCCTCTTTGTAACTGTCATTCAGTGCTCCTAGTTCTGCTCTCTGAATCCAAATGTTATGTGTTATAATCTCTTCTCCTTGACAGCTTTCCAAAACTTGAAGACAGGTATTATGACTCCCTGACTCTTTTTCTTCTCCCAGCTGAAAATCCCCAGTTCCTATAACTGATCTGGACTTATGACCTTTTACTATCTTGGTTTTCCTGGACACTCTCCAGCTTATCCATGTCCTTTTTAAGTCGTTGTGTTCAGGAAAATATTCTAAATGAGGTCTGACAAGAGCAATGTGATTCTTGCCTCATTATCACCAAAAGGTATGCCCCTCCTAATGAATCCCCACATCTCTTTAGCTTTCTGTTTGTATGTGCTCTGTTACCCTGCTGACTCATTAGTCCACTAAGACACCCCACCCTGGCCAAGTCTTTTTCAGAACTACTGCTATCTAACCATGCTTTCCAATCTCTTTTAATTGGGAATTTGAGTTTTCATATCCAAGTCCAAGATTTTATAATTACCTTGAATGAATTAAATCTTAGAAGATTTAGTCCAATGCTTTAGGTTCCTTTTGGATACTGACGTATACATTTGGTTTACTGTCCTTCCTGTTTTGTGTCATCAGCAAATTTGATGAGAATATTATCCTTTAATCCAAGTCATTAAAAAGAAAAAGTTGAATAGTACAATATCTAATACAGATCTTTGAGATAAGCACCTGGAGCCCTCTCACTATATTGAAATTGAACTATCTCCTCTTCTTTGAGTATAACCAATCAGTTATGAATATATCTGATTGTATTAGATGATCATAATCATCTAATCTGTGTCTCTCTTTTCCACAATGACAGTATCAGATACAATCAAAAACTTTGCTAAAACCCAGGCTCACTCTATCCACAGCATTCCCCTCATCCACTAGTTTGTAGTTCTGTCAAAAAAAGGAAATGAAGTTAACCTGGCATCTAGCTCTTTGTAATCTTCACTTCCTTCCCTACTTGTTCACCAACCATCCAAAATTTTCCAGGAATTGAAGTCAAGTTCAATAGCCTCTAATTTTCAGATTGTGTTCTCTTCTTTTTTTCAAAAACTCAGATATTTGCCCTCTCCTGTTTTCTGAGATCTTGAACATATCATTGACAGTGGCTTGACTATGTTTGCCTGGTCTTTCATGACCAATTGATGTCAGTCAATCAACAGTCATTTATTAAGTCCCTATTTATGTTCCAGGTTCTGGGAATTCAAAGTCAAGAGTAAAATTGTCCCTTTCCTTGAGGAACTTCTATTCTAAAAAGAGAGACAGCATGACATTTATAGGTGTATATATAGAACATCTTCAACACAGGTACAAAGTAACATTGAAAAGAATGGTATTAGCAGCTGAGGGAACAGGAAAGACAAATCTGTCAGTTTTTTCAATACTAAAGAATCAAGTTCATCAGAGCCTCATGACCCAAACTCATCATAATAGCTAGATATTCTCCTACTTTCTCCCTACTTGTCTTATGTTTCTATACCCTCTTTTATTCAGTTCTCGTAAGTCTAAAGATCATTCTCTCTGGTAGGGAATCCAGAAGTAAAACAATAGTCAAGGAGCTCTGCTTCCTCTGTCTCCTACTTTTCCCCGATATAGATTTACTTAAAAAACAAACACCTTTTTGGTTGTTCTTATCTTCTCTTGCCAACCTTAGATTTAACATTACTGACCCTTTTCTTACAAGGTCGTGTCTGGCTATTATATTCATCTTCCATTTACTATCTTAGCTTCCACTTTTTGTAAATGTCTTTTAAAAATCTAATTTGGATGACCAGATCCCTGTGCATCCATGTTGAAAGCTTCCCATTCCTCCTGACCTGGCTTATCCTATGGAATTTTGTCCATAGTATCCTATATGTCTTACCATCCTTCTCTCTCCATAACTAGAATGTGTTTCAGACAATGCTCAGCTTATCTTCTCCTTGGTCACAAATACTAAAACGGAGTGGCCACCATCTCCCAACTTTCCTGTCATTTCTACCTGAGTATCTAGTTATTCTTTGTTGGTGAAGATCAGTTCCAAAACAAAAGTTATGCTCAGTGGTTTCTCTACCTTTTGAAGGATAAAAATTGTCATTTAGACAAGGTAAAAATATCATTAGATGCTCTGCTTTTGCAAAAGAGAGCTCCAGCAGACATTTGGAAACTAAAGCTCCCTATCATTGCCATATCATGCCTTCATGACAGGCTTGTCTCTTTTTTCACATATTTCCTATTTTTGTCGAGGTGGTCTGTAGTGTACTTTGATGACAATATGACTTCTATTTCTGTCTCTTCATCTTCACTCAAATGTGCTCTACCATGATCTCCCATTCTCATTGATGGATTTCCTCACAGTAGTCTATCTTCTTAGTAATCAGTGCTATTTTTTTGCATCTTTTTTTCTATTATCTTCCTTTAGTATAGCAGATTCCCTCTTGAACCATATTCTATGATGTTTAACTTTTCCTTCTTATATTAGAATGCCTAGTTCGTCTTGCCTGTTAAATGTTTGTGAATCTGAGGCCGTGTTTTTTACTGCTAGTTGCTTTCTCAGACTTTGTATCTCTTGGGCATCTCTTCTGCTACAAGTTTTCCTATATTATTACTACATTCTATGCTATCTAGAATGTTGTGTGTGTGTGTGTGTGTGTGTGTGTGTGTGGAATGTAAATAGATATAAATATAGATTTAGATAATTGTATGTATACAAATAATTCATGCAGGTTTCTTTCTGCCTTGTTTTAAAGTGCTTTTGATTAGATTTTTAAGACTCAAGACCAGTACTTATTGGCCCTTTGGTAATACAAACTAATGTTTAGACAGGAGCCCATCATTCGTATATTTTAAACCATAATTTAGAAATCCAAATCCTTTTCTCAGATACCATCTTCTGAACCCAAGGTTTGTTTCCCATACAATTACCTTTCTCTTCTAATTAATATCAGTTACAAAAACACCACTAGTACTCTAAGGTCTAGAACTTCATAATCTTTAGCAGTACTTTCTGGATTATTTCCGACAGGAACTTGTGCCCCTCTGGGCAACCAGAATTAGATTAGTAGTAATCCTATTTGATGAGTCTTAGGAGGTTCTCCGTCATATTCCGAATATGTGCTTTAAGAAGACAACAGATTTCTCTAATGTTGTCATCATGTTAACAAATAGCTGTCACAGTAATCCACACTATTCACCTACCAACTAGCAGCAATTAGGTAGATCCCTCAGACATAGAGTCAGGAAGATTGGAATTCATATCCTGCCTCAGACGCTTACTAGCTGTGTGACCCTACACAACCACTTAGCATTATCTGCTTCAGTTTCCTCATCTGTGAATTGGGATAATAATAGCACCTACCTCCCAGGGTTGCAGTAAGGATAGAATAAGATATTTTAAAAGTGCTTTGCAAATCTTAACGTGTTATATAAATGTGAATTAGTATTATTCCTTACTTTTTTCCGTTTGATCTATACTGGATGTTCATTCATCTTTAAGTAAAATAGTAATGAGGCAGAAGTGTAGGACTCAACAGAATTCTGGATAAACAACTGAATAGTTGTTTAGGTAGACTGTGTCTTCTTTGGGCATTATAGCTAGAGTCCTCCATGGGCCATGGAGCTCAATTTGTTTCCAAAAATTGTTTCTTCCTGGGATGTAGCTTCTTGACTGGATGAGCCAATCTGGTGGTGGACTGGGTCAAGCAAGCCACTAGGTGACTGTTCTTCTACTGAGCTCTTCTCAGGGCACTGCACCTCTTCTTGGTGCATTGAAATATTGGCTTCCCTGGCTGACTGTTTGATGGGAAACTGTAGACTCTTCCACCTTCAGCAACTGGAATGTCTAGGTGATAGTACCATGCTTTCTTTAACTGCAGTGATACAGAATTCTTTTAGCTCTTGTAAAAATCATTAGCTCAGGACCTACAGAAACCTCTTCCATTTGAGGGAAGCCTTAGCTTTGCTGTAGTTTATCATCTCCAAGGGGGGATACCAGTAGCTATCATTTCTATAATGTCTCAAAGTTTGCAAAGCACTTTATTACCTCATTTTATCCTCATTATAACCTTAGGTGCTATTATGATTCCAATTTTACTGTTGAAACATGAGGCAGACAGAGGTTAAGTGGCTTGCTCAGAGTCATATAGCTAATAAGTGTTTAAGGTCAGATTTGAACTCAGGTCTTCATTATTCTAGGTCCAGTGCTCTATCCACTGTCCTCTGTATCACCTTGCTCCTCCTATTAGACAATGCTTCTTAGCCAAAAAAAAAAAAAAAAGCACCTTCCCTTAATAAGCCTCTCTTCCTCATCTTTGAGTCACTCATTCCAATTTTACCAGTTTCACCTTCCATCCTACTTTGGGAATCTTAGGTACCAAGGTGGCTAGGGACAAAGGTATGAATGAAGTCTTTAATCTCTGAAAGGCAAGAAATTTTCTCCCTCTCTTCTTTATTATATTCAGTTGATCTATCAAACTTGAATGAGAAATGTCTATTTTTATATTGGAAGACATTCTACCCATATTTCAATATCTTTGTCTTTTAGCCCTGAAAACTTTCAACTTTGTCTAAAGCATTGAGACACCCTTTTGTTATGCTTCTCTATCCCTACCTACTAACAAACTCAGTCTTATCATTAAACAAAAGTCCTCCCTTGTAATAAATCACTATATTTATCTTCATTTCTTAATGGCATGTTCATGTCACAAAGAAAGTGGTGGAATTGAATTCAGTTGCCTTTTTGGAGAGAAGTGGAGTGATTTGGGGTAGGTTCTCCTTACCTGAATGCATTCTTTTATGGTGTTTTTCTTACTCCAAACTCCTTAATATAATCAGTTAGGGAACAGTCTTTCCAAAAGCTTTTTTTTCTTAAGTAAAATTAAATGTTCAGAAGATGACATATGGAGCTCTGGGAAAGGACAGAGGAAAAGCGGGTCAAGAGAAAATTAGAAGGAAGCCACACACTTACATGGCCAAACCACATTTGGGAAAGCTTCACAGAAGTAAAGGAACAGAAGGAAAACAAGGGCATCCTGTTTTAATTTTGTCTTCCAGCTTCATGCTAGAGAGTGTGTCAAAGCTAAATTTGAACAGGACTGATTTTTTTTTTTATTGGATCATTAGAATTCAGAGCTGAAAGAGACCTGGGAAAGAGTATTTTGTCCAATTATATCATTTTGCAGATGAAGAAATTAATGCCCAGAGAGAGGAAATGGCTTTCTCAAAGCTATGGGGCTTGTATAGTAGTAATGACTTGCTCTCAAGATTCTTGACTCTCAGTCTAGTATTCTTTCTGCCATACCACTTCCTAGATGTTTACTAGTATCATTTCTTTTACAGACAGGTATAACATAAATTATTACAGGCCTATAAAAGTTTTGCTACCAGTGTTTGTTACTTCTTAAAATTAGTAAAATTTAAGAAAACTTAATCTTAAAAAAAAAATCTCTCACATCTTACTTCCTCCAATGGAGCTCTCATCTTTTCAGTTCCCAGTCCAACCACCAAAAGAAAAACCACAGTGGATAATTCAATTGCAACCAATGTGTAAAGTGACTCTTTGTAGGAGTGCCTCACACAAGGATTGTGGATACCTACTCACTCTCAAATTGATCAAAAAAGTTTTCAAAGGAATAGATCCAAGCTATCAACAGCATTTTGAAAACAATTTTCCGAGTCACACTGCTGTTTTGATAGTAGCAAATGACTGTAATAAGAGGGTTTCATCAATTGAAGAATGGCTGAACCAATTATGGTATATGAATGTAATCAAATATTGCACTGTAAGAAATGAGGAAAGGCAAGGTTTCTGAGAAACCTGGGGAAGACTTTGGTAACTAACACTGAAGTGAGCAGAACCAAGAAAACGTTTTATATGGTAACAACAACAGCATAAAAACAACTTTGAAAAACTTAATTATTAAATACAGTGACCAACTATGATTTCAGAGTATTGATGGTGATGAATATTTAATATCTTTAGACAGAGAGATGATGGAGTCAAGACACACAATCAGACATATGTTTTTAGGTGTGGCCAGTGGAGAAATTTATTTTTGCTTTGTGCAATTTTGTTACAAGAATTTGGTTTTTCTTTTTTTATTTTTCAATTTTGTGTGAGGGAGAAGATGAGAGGGAGAAGGGTTAGTATTCCCAGTCCCCCCCAATGAGGAAAAAAAAATGAACAGAAAGAATCACAGAACTGTTTTAAAAGTTATATGTTGAATTTATTAAGTAGTTTAAAAGAAAAGTAACTTCTATGTAATAGAGATTCAGAGTTTCATATATAGTCCTTTTCTTCTGTTTATGGAAATGCTAATTTTTAAGGTCTGAATGAAATATGTAAAAAATTTTAAAAGATACTCATTTTCAGAGCTGTCTCATTCACTCTGTCCTCCTCAAACTGGTCAATCAAGATTTTCAGAGGAACTCTACCATCACAGATTATACTCAAATTTTCTCCTAGGGGTAACCTTGCTGTGAGAGAACATACTCCTCCTACTCATATTGATGTCATGTTTTAATCTTAAATATAATTGTTTCCTTAGTAATAAGGCAAAAGAAATAGCAGCATAAAAGATACTTATTAAATCAAATTATAATGTAATGATTAAATTACAATTCATATGTAAATCTGGGTCATACTCTCCCACCAATGCATTCAATACCTATCTGGCCAGGAGAACATGAGGGAGGAAAACGCATGGACTTGGGATAACTTACAACCTTGGAACCATAAATTCTCTGTCTCAGGAACAATTCACAAAAGTTTCTTATTGAATATGGCTTCTGTGTTGAACAAATGCTTTTACTGCTAAATTAAATTAAGCCACAGTAGGGTTGGTGAACACCTCACTAGCCGTGGTATCTCTTCCAAACCTATTGAGTTGCTGAAGGACTTCTTTAATTGTCTTCTTCTAAACTATACTTCTCAGTCAGACTTAGACCTCAACAAGAACTATAATTTCGATCACTTCAAACTTCAAAATTAAATGATAGAGTTCTGAAATGTCTTGTCCTCCCTCTCTCCTTCTTTTCTTATCTTTCTAGGTTCATAGTCAATATGCTTTCTGAGAACAATGCTGCTTATGATTAGTAACCAAATTCTTGTCTTCCTATAGTCAGATAAATTATCTTTGTCTCATAACCCTTACTGAAGTATACATTGTCACATTCAAAATTTAAAAATTGTCTCAGTAACTGATGTAGTGTAACTATTTTCTTAGAATTCTAAGCACATCTATGCCATATTCAAATGGACTCTCTGAGCAAACATTACTCAATAACTGTCCCTTATGAAAAGCAGTACCTTAAAGGAACAGTATATTATATAGATATTTTCCCATATTTACAGTATAGTTTGAGTTGAGAAACACCATTAAAATGATTGTTTTCTTTTTGTGCTGCCATTCCAGGAAATGCCATTAGAAGTTATTATAAATTTAAGTAATACTGATAGATTGATTTGTAAATTTTATTTGTGAGACAGAATAACAGTATAAAGAGAAGCAGCTAGGTAGGACAGTGCAGAGAATGTTGGAGCTGGAGTCAAGAAGACCTGAGTTTGAATCCTGTTTTAGACATGTGCTAGTTGCATGACCCTGGACAAATCACCTACCCTCTCTTTGCCTCAGTGTTCTCAACTGTAGAATGGGGATAATAACAGTACCTACTTCTCAGTTGTTGTGGGCCTCAAATGAAAACATATTAAATAAATATATAAATTTATATTTTAAATTATATAAATAATAACTGTACAAGAAGGATAGAACTGGAATCTTTACCCAGATTTCAGGAAATCTGGGTAAAGATTCCAGTTTTACCTTTGATTGTACAATAATGATACTTTTTAGGTTCCTTTTTTGTGCCACATTGAAGTTTACAAAGAGCTTTTCTCACAATTCTGTGAGATAGGTTGTACAAGTATTATGCCCATTTTACATATGGGGAAACTGAGTCTTACTTAGGGATAATAAGTCTAGCATCATATAAGCACTAAGAAATCTAGTTCTCTCAAATCAAAGTCCAGCATGGGCTGACTCAAGGTTTGTCAGTCCTAAGAGTTAATTTTTATTGGGTAAACAAGATGCCTCTGGGTATCTAAGAGAGTTATGGAGTTTTGAGTCTTAAGGAACAGAGGAATTCATGTGAGAGGCATAAGATTATTAGTGTTACCAGTTCTATAGTGAAGCTTGAATGCAAAGATGATCTGAATTGTATTCCTTTCCACCCAAAGAAGAGACAAAGCTAACTTGAGTTTTGGACTAGAGCTTGGGTTTCCTGCCATAAAGCCAATGTTTTTGGAAGATCTCTGAAGAAGGAAAAAAGAGAGAAGAAGAGGAGAAAAGAAAAGAGAGGTATGGCTGTTCTCTCACACGCATGCAGCAGCATCATACCCTCGGTTGCAGAGACTTCTGCATTTCCCTTCTTCAGACCAAACCCTTCAAGGGAGACCACAAGAGGTGAAAACAAAAGGAGCAGCTTGGGTGTACATGACTCTGTGTGTGTTATTTTTTGCTTTAAAAATTGTATTAATTACTTGAAGTGGCAGGGATGCTAAGAAAAAACAGACACAAGGAACCAGCTGTCTTTACATCCTAACCCCTGACTTACCTCAGAGGGATGTTATAGGTACCAATTCATAATCACATCCTTTCATTTTGATATAATAATCTATCTGAATGGTCTTACCTTATTTTTCAAAAATACCTGTGTTTATCCTGTTCTTTCTTTTCCTTACATGTAATTGTTCTGGGCATGAGGGTATGGTACAGCTCTGGGAGCTACCCTGGAAAGAGTGGCCTTTCCTATCACAGAGCTTGGAATTCCAACCCCTACTCCATTGTTGGAGAATTTTTGTTGTTGAACTGGGGGCATAATCATATATCATTCATGCATTTCATACCTACATTTCCAAGTGCAGAATTTCTGTGTATTTGAAGCCATTTAAAAATCTGTTTCGTGAGACATAAGTCTAACATAATGACCCCTAGTGTTTGCAGTAAGGAAAAAGAAGAATGAATTAACTAAATAATGGCTAAGGAAAGACTTATCTTTCAGAAACCAGAAGAACTTGGAGGAGAATATAACTCAGGCTAGTCTAAGAGTCTTTTTTTTCTTTTGTCTAGAGAAGCTCAGTGGGAATACTCTCTACTTGGATGAGAGTAAAATGAAAAATATTTAGCAAGAAAAAGAATGAAAGTTGTCTAAATCATGAATTACTGACTTATAAAAGAATCATTCGTTCATTCACACATACATACATACATACATACATACATATAGGTGGGGGGAATCTTTTTCTCAGAATACTACCAACCCTTCTCCTCCTACCCCTAGTTTCATCCCAACTGATAAGTATCAGAGCTTACCACACCCTCATGCCATAAGGGAGTAGAAAAGTACATAACTGAGAGTAGGAAAACAAAGGTTCTAATCTCACATCTGTCATAACCTAGCTATGTGACCTTGGGTAATTCCCTTACTCCCTCTAGAACTCAATTTCTTTATCTATAAGAGAGTCAGACTAGGTGATCTCTACTGGCTTGTCCAGCTCTGGTATTTTACATAGTTTTCCTGCATTATCACATTATACACAAAAAGCTTCTTGGAAGGTCAGAGGTAATAAGAATAGCAGAAGCAGTGCAAGGAAATTCTGTAAAGGTGGCATATTAAGATTCAATCAGTCTTCAAGTGTTTATTAACTAGATACTAAGAATACAAAGGCAACAAGAAGCAGCCTTTGTCATCAAGGAGTTTATATTCTATCAGGGAAAGCAACATGTATGGATGATTACAGCTATAGTTCATATAATATTTTAAGGTTTATGCAGTGTTTTACAAGTATTATTTCATTTTTATCCTCACAACAACCCTAGGAGGTAGGTGCTATTATTTCCCCCATTTTAGAAATGTGTAACCTGAGGCAGACAGAGATTACATGACTTGTCCAGAGTCACACAGCTAGTAGGTGTCTAAGACTAGATGTGAACTCAGATCTTCATTTCAAGTCCAGTATTTTATCCTCTGTTCCACCTAGCTGCTTCCCCACTTATAGACTGTATCCCATAAGGCCGTAAACAACTGACCAGGAAGCTAAACTGTGGAATAAATTAATGATTTGATCATTGGGAATAGAAATGGATAAATATAAATACACAAATGGAAAATCATATATTTGGGTGACAATTTGTAGATTAAGTGTTTGTAGAAAAAAGAAGGAGTCAGATCTTCCTGACTCCAGACTCAGTACTCTATCCATTATACTACTTAGCTGGCAAACTGTTTGTGTTCCTTAGGACCTAGGTTGGAACTCAGAAGGAAGCAATATTATAAGAAGTGTTTAGGTATATAATAATGATAGTTCCCATTTATATGGTGCTTTTAGGATCATGAAGAGCCTTCTTCATAACCACACTGTAAGATACACATTTCAATAATATTATCCTCATTGTACAGCTAAGGAATGAAGGCAGGAATAGCTCAAAAATATCTGGGCTACAACTTAAACAAAGATATAATTGAAATATTGTATTCTATACATATACAAGGTAGACAACATGGTGCCACGGTATCACTGTACTTAGATTCAGATCAGACTCTGAAATCTAGTGCTGATATTAGCTTCTCTCCTCCTCTGTAAAACAGAGATAATAATACTTGCACTGTGTATCTAATTGGGTTATAAAATGTCAAGTACTTTAGAAATCTGAACTAGTCTATTCCTTACCATGTGTTATAGTATATTAGTGCTATACTTCAGGTATGTTGTAAGTAAAAATGACTTCTTTAGGAGAACTTGATAACTTAATTCTTGTTTATGACATTATTTACATGTAGAAATTGTTTTGGTGTCCCATATAACTCTCCTACAAACTTTGGGAACCAACCCCACTCATAATTTAGGACTGTCTGTACATATTTCTCAGATAGCCAAGGAAGAAACACTTGAGCCAGGAACAGGCTGGACTTGGGTAACTGAACAGAGGCATCCAGTACAGAAAGATCTCTCAAGTAAAACTACTCTTTGAGCTGAGTGAAGCTTAATTTTGTACTTTCTGTTCCTTATATGTAGTTTGTACTCCGATAAATTTTCATGTTTGCAATAAAGTAGTTTTCGTTGTTACCATGGAAAATATTGGTAACTGAGGATGTGTGGGAGATGAAAAAGTGGCTACATTTCCAAGGACATGGCCATAGGGAAAAAGCTCTAAGGGCATCAAGAAGAGACTAAAAAGAGGGAGCTTCACTGTCCTCAGACACTAAAGAAAGTTTTGCCCCAACCTCTGCTTGGACAGGTAGGAGTGTTTATGTCTATACCGTAGAGATGTGTTGGAATTAGGTACTATGTCAGTTCTCAGTTCTGATTGTAATGAAGTAAGGGGGAAAGGGACAGGGAGTAAAAGAGAGATGGGATGGTTGTTTGTGTATATGCATGATGGTAAAGTATACTGTCATCTTTAGCTTCAGGAGACATTTTGTACTCAACTGAGGGGCCCCAAGTAGAGAACCAGACTAATTATTGTCAGCCCTGATTCTCTTTCATTGTTAGGGAATGCCTATTACTCAGCTCAGAGGAGAGGAAGTGAAAGCTTTCTCTCAATTCTTCAGCCAGAACCCCCTGCATAGACATATTGCCCTGTTTGATCTAACAGCCACCAGATATCCCTTCTCCTGCTTCCCATGCTCCTCTCCGCATTCTCCCTATACATATACTACATATAAGTTTTACATACATGCTGTATTAATATTCATTTTGGATGTACCTATCTATATAGATGAGAGATCCTTGAGGGCTTCATAGACCCAATTCCTAGAACACAATTGTAGTTAAATAAATGATTATTGACTGTTGATTAACTGATAGATGCTAAGAACACTGCCATCTGCTGGCTCTAGTTGAAGTCTACTTATAGGATGACTGCAACTGATGTATATGCCTAGGAGAGGGAAAAGAGGAGTGAGATCAGGCTCAGATGGTGCTACATGTACAAGGTCACAGTACAAAGGTGGGGAACCTCTGGTCGTGGCCAAGTTTTCTCAAATTAGGAATTCATGGGGATAACTCTACCTCATCTTTAAAAATCCTTAAATTCAATTGTGTGTCTAGCTGAAAGAATAACAGAGTATTATTACATAGTTCATTAAGAACTACAAAACCTTTTCCTCAGAACAACTTGTAAGATGGGCAGTATAAGTAGAATTATCTCTATTATATAATAATAACAGCATTTATTTGGCATTTTATGGTTTGCAAAGTGTTTGTACATATTAACCAACTTGATCCTTTCTTGTGAGGTAGGCATTATTATTGTGCCCATTTTACAGTTGAGAAAAGTTAAATAACTTGCCCAGGGTTGCAAAGATTTTTAAGGACAGGATTGGATATGATCCATTTTAATTTTATCAGTAAGTGAGTAGTGTATTTCCTCTTCTTTCCTCTGGACATGTGATTTGTCATTATGTTGATCAGAGTTTTTGAGTTTTTCTAAGTTGCTTTTCTCTAGAATGTTGCTATTGTATACTTTGTTCTCCTAGTTCTACCCACTTCCTTGTGCATTCGCAAATGTCTGCCGAGTTGTCTGAAACGGTCCATTTATTTCATCATTTCTTACGTCACAATAATTTTACATTACATTCATAAATCACAATTTTAGTCCTTCCTCAATAGAACAGCCCCTTGATTCCCCATTTTTGGCACCTTTGAAAAAGAGCTGCCATAAATGTTTTTGCACATTTGGATCCTTTCCCCCTTTCTTTGATTTCTTTTGTTAGTCTTACCTAACACCGTATAGTTACTAAGTATCAGAGCCTGCTTTCAAACCCAGATCCTCAGACTCCAAGAGCAGTGCCCTTTCCCCTACATCCTGCCACCTTATTGAATCGTGCCCTAGGATCCTCCTTTTAATATTTTACTCTACAAAAGAGAAGAGTAGAACTAGGCATATTGCCCAAGTTTACATTTTGATGGTTTAGTCAGATGGAGGGGGCATATTGGTGGTGGCAACAATTCCTGTGTGTTCAGGGAAAGAATTAAGTGCACAATGAAGGGAATTAAAAAGAGAAAGTAAAGAGCCCCCGTAGAAATGGAGAAGAGGTCAAAGAATAAGAAGTTATACTGTAGAGAATAAGGAAAAATCCTACCCTTTTTTTAAAGTAGATAAAATTATTCTAAATAACTTTAGACTAAACAGGACTGGAAAATGAAACACTGTCCTACCCCAGAACATATCCTCTTTCCTACTCCCCCTTTAAATGCAGCTATTAGTTGCTACTGGGTGAACTTTGGATAGAAGAGTGGAATGATGAGAAAACTAGGACTCCAGAGATACCAGGTAGAAAGTCTGGGGAAGGAGAGGAAGGAAAGAGGGCCTAGGCCCTGGTCCTAGAGAAAGGTTAAAGTGATGGGGTAAATACAAGGTGAGGAGTATTCCCCATGTCTCAGTTGGAGAAGAGAAGGCTGCTTTAGGAAAGCAGGAACTTGGAAATGGGACTACCTGAAGCTGGAAGTCTATGGGCAAAAGGAGAGCCAAGACTGGAGAGTTTTGTAACTGAGACATCCACCCAGGGGCTTGAGTTCAGTCTGAGAACATGGAAATCAAGGGATATAGGGATATAGATGCTAGTCTCCTAGCACACTGGCCTTCCCTTTTATCTCCTTATATTCTCCTCCACCCATTTTCACTTTTGATGACTTATTTCTGACTTTCCATTCACTGTCTTTGTCCTTGATTTTGCCCTGAATTTCTCCTCTTGACTTTGACAAAGTGTCTATCTGGACAATCCCTACCTCATCTTTAAAATCAACTACTTGGATTCTGTTCCTATCTGAAAGCATCTCAATTGTAAAATACAAGTCTTCTCATCGTAGAGGTAGCAATATGGCTTATTGGTTAAAGGAGTGGAATTGGAGTCAAGAAGACCTGAGTTCAAATCTTCCCTCAGACAGTAGTTGAATGCTAGTGGATAATTCACTTAACATTTGAGTGCCCCTGCTCGTCTGCAAAATGGAGGGATTGGACTTGATTATTTCTGAGGGCCTTTCCAGCTCTAACTTTTGATCTTAATCTTGGAAAATAATAATAGCACCCACCTGACTGTTGTTATGAGTAAAATACCTCATTGGCTTAGAGTGCCATACCAATATTTATAGTTATTTTCCTTTGCTCAAGTCTTTCCTTCAAAATTTTGCTCTTTTCTTCCCTTTTTCAAAACTAGAAAGTTAGAAAATTTAAGTTTCCAGCAAATGATTTTGGTGTTTGAGTAAGCGAGAGAGCGCTGGAGACAGAAGCGATCTCTTTGATAGGTACAAGATGATGAGATATTGTAAGAGTTTTTTTTTTTCTCTCTCCCTTAATGGCTACAATGTGGACATAGCCTTTAAAAAAAATTGCTATTTTTATTGAACAAATCTTTGTACAACCCATCTTTAACTGAGAAATAAGTGGATTGAGTTTTTTGCACTTCTCTGACTACCCTTCCCCTGCTAAATCTAAATTAAGTTGCTTTTTTAAACTAGTGCATGAACCCTGATTTTTTTTTTGCCCTCAATTTTCCAATGTCTCTGGAAAGAAGGATAAGATTTCCCCAGTAGATAACAGAGAATGCTCATTCGGGATATTTGGCAGTAAATTTGGTGCACTAGAAATCTTTGCTGCTAATTTCCATGAATATGCCCATTAGATTTTGATACAGCAAGACAGGAAGGAATAAGTGCCAGTTCAATGAATGCTATTACATTGTGACAAAAGATTGAACAGAAAATGATTTTCCCTTTGTAGTATTTCTTCTTTCTTCTTGCATGGATAGGAGGCAGCATGTTACCTTGGAAAGAGTACCCATCCTGTAAGCCAAAGTTTCATCATTAGGCCATTGCCTTAGGCACACACAATTCTAACTACTAGGCACAACTAGGTGTCACACTGGATAGAGCACTAGCCCTGGAGTCAGGAGGACCTGAGTTCAAATTTGACCTCATACACTTATTAGCTGCATGACCCTAGGCAAGTCACTTAATCCTGATCCACCTCTCCTCCCCCCCCCCCCCCAAAGACAAGTAACTACCTACTTAATAAAGGTCAGAATGGAATCAAAGGACTTGGGTTGAAATCCTGCCTCTGCTGCTTACCATTTCTGTACCCTTTGACAAGTCACAGCTTCCCTAAACTTCAATTTCCTTTTCTTAAAATGAGGGAGTTGGCCTTACAGATGGCCTGTGACGCTATGAAAAATAATAATTATCCAGGTGATGTCAAGAGACTAGGCCTACAATGAGGCGTAATAAGAAAATAGATTGAGGAATCAAATATTCCTTTTCAGGAAGTGAGGTGCTAAGCTCCTGGAGCTAAAGATGGTTCGTTCACTGGCATTCCAGCAGAATCTCAGACTTAGAAGAAAGGACTCTTCCAAATAGTC
This sequence comes from Pseudochirops cupreus, assembly GCA_028627135.1. Lineage (NCBI taxonomy): Eukaryota > Metazoa > Chordata > Mammalia > Diprotodontia > Pseudocheiridae > Pseudochirops > Pseudochirops cupreus. The sequence continues at coordinate 180,643,567 of CM053584.1, read as the reverse complement.
CAAGTAACACCTAAAATATGCCTAGCAAAGTGGCCATTCAAGCTATGCTTGATGACGTGAGTTGAGGGTTCTATTCATCTCCTGAGAGGCAGCCCGTTCCTCTTTTGGACACCTCTGATTGTTGGGAAATTTGTCTGACAGCGGGCCTGATTATTCTTCCCATTGCTTCTGGTTGTGCCCTCCGAGACCAAATGAAAAGTTTAAAGCTTTTGCAATATGACAGCTCTTCACATAATTAAAAAATGCTATTGTGCTTTCTTTCTTTCCTTGTGCCAAATTTTCTGTAGGCTAAACATTTCCAGTTTCTTTGACTGATCCGCTTATGACATGATCTTAATCATCCTGGCAGCCTGTGTACAGGGGTGCCTGTACAGTGAAAAAGATATGGGTTTAGAGTCAGAGGACTGAGCTCTGCTTACAAATTATATGACCTCTGGGTCTCATCTGGAAAATGAGAGATTGGACTAAATGACCTCCTGGCTCTAAATCTATGATTTTACAATCCCTTTTGGGTGCTCTTTCCTAAGGTGTAGCTCCCAGAACAAAACCAAATTAAGTATAATATCTAATGGGGCAAAGTCCAGGACTTTCAGCATGCACAGCATACTAAGTACTACAGGGAAAGTTAATAACTAAACAAACAAATAAGTTAACAATTTACTTCCCAACTCTTTTCTACCTTCACAATAACTCTCATATGTCAATGACAAGCAATACTTATTCAAGTACTCTCTTACTCCTGCCTCCATTCTGTCCTCTTTCCAATTCACTCTCCACAGTACTGCCTGAGTAATATTCTCTCACTCCTTGCCTCAAGAGATTGTAAACTCTAAATTTTAGAGTAGGAGGTTATCTTTGTGTCCTCTGATCTTTGAACTGGAATGGATAGAATAAAAATGGATTAGTAGGAACCTGGTAAAAGAAAACTCAGTTGTCCTTAATGAGTTTAGATCACTATACTCAAATGAGTTATAACTTTGTGTACTGAAAGAAACTGGATGATTTGATTGCTGGATTATTTTTAAGTCATTATTGAAAGAGCATTGGAAGTCGCCAAAGCATTCAAAGGTGCCAAATGAAAGAAGAACAAATGCTACCTTGATTTCCAAGGAAGATAGAATACTATAAACTATAGACCAATGAACTTGACATAATTTCTGGGAAAATCCGAGATGCATTAAAGGAACTGAAAGTTTATAACCTGAAGTCCATAGACTTTTAAAAAATTTAATAACTATTTCAGTATGATTGGTTTCCTTTGTTATCTCATGTATTTCATACTATATAATCAAAAACCTTCTTCTGAAAAGTGGTTGCTAGGCTTCACAAGAATCCTTAAGAGGGGTTCTAATACAAAATAGTTTAAGAATATCTGGTTCAAAGAATATCATTAAAGAAGTACCTACCTAGAATACATCTGTGAACGAAAAGAGTTATCACAAAGAATGGGATAGTGTAATAAATAGTTTATACCAGACTATCCCCATTTCCTTTTTTAAAGTGGTTGCTAGATGATGAGATGGAGGGCCAAAGTGGGGAATGCTACTGACATAGTTAATCAAGAGTTTAGCAAAGCAATTGACTGTCTATTTTTTGTGGATATCTTGACAAGGAAGAGGCTAGATTCAGAACTGATTGAATTGTTGGATCAAAAGAAGAGTCATTACTGCCTCGATAGTTCCATGGAAAGGCATTTCTGATGGAAAGCCCAAAAAATCTGTGCTCGGCCCATTATTAGGGTTGCGCCAGAGCCAGCAAAAACTGGAACCGATTGTGAAATTTTTAGGGTGAACATTTGCTCCTTGGAAATTGGCAAGTGCTACAAATGAGGGTTTGATTTGTAGTTCTGTTTATTGTCTAGAATTGACAAAATGTTAAAAATGCAGATTTTTACTTTTCATTTGCATATTTTGTCCCTCAAGAGTCATTTATTAAACTTTACCATGTCACCACCATCTTTTTTTTTTACTATTTATCATTTTTATCAATGACTTGGATAAATGGATAGATAGCACACATATCAGATTCATAGATAACACAAAACTACAAGGAAAAGCTAATATGACAGACATCATGATTCCCCCCCCCCAAAAAAGAAATCTCTACTGTCTAAAATATTGGGTTAAATATTATAAAATTATATTTAATAGAATACATGAGAATTTTTTCCTTTTAAAATCTTGAACTTAACAAAAACTAAAAAACCCAAACATTTCTAGAAATTCTAGAAAAACAGAATTATCCAGGAAACTATGAATTATTGCATTAAATAGAGGTGTGGTGGTAGACTGTTCTAAGGCTGTTGAGACTTCCTCTAGATAAAATATACAGTGGAGTGCCTAGGGATTAATCTTATTTGGCATAGCTTTATAAGTGACCAGGAGAATGGAGTATGTCCCAAAACCTCCAAATCTGCAGATGGCTTGCAACTTTCCCCCTTACTGAAATGCCAACAAAATACATGGGGCAACTAGGCAGCACAGTGGATACAGAATCAGACCTGAGTTCAAATCTGGCCTCAAAAACATACTAGCTGGGGTACCCTGGGTAAGTCACTTAACTGCCTCAGTTTCCTCATCTGTAAAATGAACTGGAGAAGGAAACAACAAACTGCTCTAGTAGCTTTGCCAAGAAAACCCCCAAATGGGATCACAAAGAGTCGGACACAACTGAAAACAACTGAACAACAACAATAAAAACTCATAAATTTGTGGGTTTTTTTTTAACATTTCAGAAATATGTGACAGAGGAGACACAGACATTTTGAAAAAGGTCTGGGGTGGGAGTGTTAATTGAGAATTTCTAGGACAAGAGTGGTTAATAGTCATAGTTTTCAGACCACATCAAGAATATTGTGTTCATTTCTGAGTGCCAGATTTTAGTAAGGGCATTCATAAGCTGGAAAGCAGGGAAAGGAATGTGTCCTGGATCATAAAGCTCCTTACCGTGACTGAAGATTGGTCTAAGGAGGTGTGGATATTTAAGTTGGAGAAAAAAAAGCAGGAGATACATAATAGCTACCCACATATTTTTGAAGGTGGTCATGTGGAACACAGATTAGACTTGTTTCACTTGACTCCAGAGAACAGGACAAGAAGTACTGCAAAAAAGTTTCAAAGAGACAGGTTGTCTTGATGTTACAGAAAAAAATTTCCTAACGATTAAAGCTGTCCAAATGCAGGATGGGATGCTTTGGGAGTAAGTAGTAAGTTTCCCTTTATTAGATGCCCTCAAGCAGAGGCTAAATAGCTATTTGTCAGTGAAGGTATTAATTGCAATAGAAGTCTTTGGGGTCCCTTCCAGTTTCCTAATTCCAGTTATATAAAAGTCATCAGGACCTAACCTATAGTTTGAAAGAACCAGGTTTAGGAATAGACTGAGGCTTTCAAGCAGAGTTCCTGGGAAGCTCAGGGCATGAAGGCATGGCTGTTCCTAAATAGCGAAATAGTTGGGGGTGTGGGGGCAGGGAGAATCCTTACCCTACAGGAACCATTTAGCAGACATTGAGAAAGTGTGCATCTTGTTATCATTGAGCAAATCACCTCTAAAGCTATGAGTGTCCAAAGCCTTCTGGTGTTCTATATTCTCACTTCTAAGCAAGCACCTTCCATTTTTCCTCCCTCAGGATAAAGTGGGGAACTAGCAAATCACTTTTAGAACCCTAGTTGGGTGTACTAGGATGGTCCAGGTTGGAGGGACCACTTTTAGGATCTATTTTCTCCTGAATTGAAGGTGGAGCTTAGCACTGTGGAGGTCCTAGGCAATAGTCCTGACCATTTTCTGACAATCCTGGCACCTTTCTCCAGGGATTGGGATATGGGGAGGGTGTGCCCTCTTGTTATGCTGTGCAATTAGAGGCTAATGTCTCTGTCCCTCACAGTGAACGGCTACCACTCATCAGGGACCCCAGTGCATCAGTCAGAGCCTGTCCACATGAGTCTCCGAAAACCCACTGGTGATTTCCAGGTAAGGGATGTGGGCTTCAAGTCTGGGATTTGGGTGGTAGGAGTTATGAATGTTATAGGCAGAGTCTGGTGGATTTAGATAGTTGTCCCAATTGATTAGGTAGAGGTTTAGTGAGGTCATTCTGTCTTCCAGTGGTTTAAAAAAAAAGACTCAAATATCTGCAGATCAAGCCCCGAATCCCTACCATCACCTTCAGGAAAAGCAGCGACCTCTCACATGCCCCCAGGCTAACATTTTGTGATTTGTTTTCCCCTTCAAGATAATATTTATAGGTTCCTAAATGTAGAATTGTAATATAACTTAGAGATCATCTAATCCAGCCCCTTTGTTTTCTAAATGAATAAACTGAGGTCTAGAGGAAGTAAGTGACTTACCTAAGGTTGAACAAATAATAAATAACCGAACTAGATTTTAAGCCCATATCCTCTTAACTCCAAATCTAACCATGTTGCCACTGTTGAATGATGCCTCTTCTTGGATGGTTTCATTTAGGATCATAAATTTAAAGTTGGAAGGGTCTAAAAGACTGTGTTTGGTACTGATTCTTTTCTTTATAGAAATATGCTAAAAAATCATGGCTAGTGTGATTTGACTTGGTACTGCATCACCATAGTGATGGTCCTGGGTTTTCCAGAATCATAGAATTTGATACTTGTCAGTCAGGAAGGATTTGTTAATCAATCAATCCATCAACATTTTGCAAGTGCCCACTGTGTCCCAAGCATTAGGTTTATCCAAAAGACATCCCTGACCTCAAGGAGCTCACAATTCCGTTGGGAGACAGCCTGTAAATATATAATATAATGTATTGTATATAAGATTCAAACACATATCACATATATATATATGTGAATATATATATATATATATATATATAAATATATAATCATACCTCACATGGGATAAAATGGAGATCATCAGCAGAAAGAAGTCACTAGAATGAAGGGGAATCAGGAAAAGTTTTATGTAGCCAGAAGTCAGAAGAAGGGACCTCTTTGAGTATCAGTTTTTAACTCTTACAGGAGTTATTAATCAGACAAGTGGTATGTTTCATAACAAATTACCCAAGTACAGGTGGCTGGATAGTGAGGAAAGAACAAGAAAAAATTGTGTTTTGTCTAAGCCTAGATCTGCTAGGTAATCCAGCAAGGTCTAATTAAATTTAGCATCACTGCCATTGTGCTCAAACTATCAGTTTGTCATAAATTATTATAACTATGGAGAAGCTATCCTACAAATTTTAGTTCCGGAACTGTTAAAATAAGCATGATCCTATTAGCTGACATTTCTGTTACTTTTTAAGGTTTACAAAGCACTTTGCACATATTATCTCATTTGACTTGTGAGATGGATATAACAACATTGGTACTACTTATTTTAACACTGATCACATAGCTAGTCAGCCCAGAACAGGGACTTGACCCCACTCCCTGATTCCTGAGTCCTGTTACTAATCGTGTTTATTGCATTAATTAGAGGTGTGGTGGTAGAATGTTCTAAGGCTGTTGACTTCCTCTAGATAAAATATATAGTGGAGTGCCTAGGGATTAATCTTATTTGGCATAGCTTTATAAGTGACCAGGAAAATGGAGCATGTACTAAAATCTCCAAATCTGCAGATGACTTCAAACTTTCCCTTTTACTGAAATGCCAAGCTGGCAGGGATAAATGACAAAGATAACTTTCAAGACTGTCAATGACCTGAAAAATTACTGAGGAGTTTCAGCAATGTTTGTAGGGTAATCGATATGAAGTTGTCATAAGACACAGGAGCACAAAGCTGGAAGAGGACTCAGAGGTTACCTGGTCCAACCAATGTCTAAATCCCCACTACCATACACCTGAAAAGTGATCCTCTCACAGGGTCTATGTATGAGACAAACATCTTCCAAGAAGTTAAGGGGGAAAAAAATCCCCTCCCCTTTAGACATGAATATTAGGCTCAACCTGTGGAGATCCTAACCCCCTTCCCACCTCTACACACATGCACATACCCCAAAGAGTACTCTGCAGCAGGAAGAAGTAAGATCAGATCAAGTGGCACAGTGGATAGAGTGTGAGGTCTGGAATCAGGAAGACCTGAATTCAAATCCAGCCTCAAACACTTATTAGCTGTGAGCTAATTAGCTGTTAAGCCCATTTGCCTCAGTTTCCTCATCTGTAAAATGAAGAAAATGGCAAACCCTTCCAGCATCTTTGCCAAGAAAACCTCAAATGGTGACATAAAGAGTCAGACGTGACTGAAATGACTGAACAACAATAAAATTGCCTATGCAGAAGGTTGACTATTGTTTGAGATTACTTCTTGAAAAGGACCATGACACCAAGAAGGTGATTTCATGACTGGAAAGTAAATTGGATTTAAGTGAGGCAGGACTATGTAAAGTAACCAACCTTCCTCTCTCTTCCAGAGTCACCTGGGTTTAGTGGCAAAATATAGATCAGGATGACTGGAGGTTGCCCTGCATACAGTGGGAGACCTTGGCCTTTTTAAGCTAAGGTCTTTCCAAAGTTCTCACTTTGACTGAGGCAATGCCCATTCAGTGATTAAGGATAGGTAAGAAAAAAGGTAAAGAATGATCTCTTTTACCTAGTCCTCCCCCAAAAATAAATAAATCTGGGAGGGGAAGGCCCTCAGAATTTCTGGCCAAAGCAGAAACAGTTGCTGTTTACATTCACTCTGAGTCATCTGGGCTCATGCAATGACCAGATGGTGTTGGACTGGGACCTATTGTTGCTTAATCAATGAGAACCAGCCTCACCCCAAGTACTTGCTAAATAAATCTTAGAGTGGTGATGTACTGTTCAGAGGACCAAGTTAACCATCTTTGAATGGGAACTTCAGAGGAAAAAATTGTGAATGAGGATGTCTCATGGAAAAGAAAGGAATAAAGGAAGGAAGGAGGGAAGGAGCTGCATTGCCCAACTGGAACTGTGCAGTTGGGACCCCAGTGGGGCAACTATCACTACTCACAGGTTGTAGTTTGTCATTTGTTCTCAAAGGGAACCACGACACTGGGAAGGTAATGTCATGACTTGCAAGCGAATTGGATTTAATTGAGGCAAGCCTGTACAAAGTCACTGGCTTCATTCTCTCCTCTGGAGCCATCTCTGTCCAGTGGCAAGATAGAGAGCAAGATGACTGGAGATGGCCCCCAGATGCACAGTGGATAGAGCATTAATCCTGGTGTTAGGAGAACCTGAGTTCAATTCTGGCCTCAGACACTTACTAGCTATGTTACTTGGGCAAGTCATTTCACCCCAATTTCCTCCCCCACCTCCAAAAAATCAAAAAGGCTGACTAATTCTCTACACGAGGTCCTTCTATAACTACAATTTTATAATTGATTTATATTTTTCCATTTCATAGCTGAGCCATTCTCCTCCTGGACCCCAAGAGGAAATGATGAGGAGAAAGATCATAGGATCATAGATATAAACATGGAAGGCACATTAAACTCTAATGTAATTAGATGACTTGACAATTCAAACCCAGATCTTCTGACACCCAATTCAATACTGCCAGTGCTAACCTTTCCCTACCCATTCAAAAAAATTCACTCTAGATGGGTAGTGGAAGAGACTTGTTTATACATGAGATAAAAGGTTTATAATGTGTGGTAAAGAAGATATCAAGTAAGAGATGAGTGGCTAAGACCATAATGCATCAAAGGGAGAAAGTAGAATATTATAGAAACATGTAGGGTGTGATCTGTATGGAACTGCCACAATATTGGACTGGGACCAGGAAATGCAGCCTAAGGAATGCAAGGGAAAAGGAGGTGGTACAAGGCAGTACTGAGTTTGCTTAAGGGGGGACAGATGGAAAGTTAATTTTTCCATAGGCATTTTGGATGGACTTGAGTGGATTAGGAGATACATGTGGGGATGGAAGAGTCTGATGGGGAGAGTGAAGGTCAGGGTTTAAGCAACCAGCAATAATGTGTAGACTGCCAAAGTTTGGGAAGCCATCCCTAAGACTGTGCTGACCCTCTGTTGGACATTACCCTTGTCACATTCCTGTTTGAAAAAGAACATGCTAAAAAAATATGAATAGTTTTTTTAAAATTTATTGGCATCTTTTATTTTTGAACTTTCATTTCTAAATATATCTCTCCCTTGCTTAGTGAGCCATCATTTGTAATTAATATAATCATTGAAACCATGTAGTAGTAACCCACACTACAACTGCTCAAATCTCTCACATAGGTATATAAATATATTCTCACTCTCCGGACTGGCTTGCTCACTCTGATCTGCCCTCACTCTAGCAGGTTTAGTTTCCCAGAGAAGGACCACCAGCAGCACATAGTTATGTTCATTCTCTCAGGGTCCTAAGGGTTAAACCTATTGTGGGGAGAATATAATCCTGCTACTCACTACTTTAGTTCTTGTACCCCAACTGATGCCTTTCCCTTTAGATCTTAAACATAACGACTTTTCCTTTTCTATAGTACAGCATCAAGAATGACATCTATATTAAAGCAAATTTGTGAATAATAAAATGTTACACAGATCTGGGTCACACTCTCTCAACCAATTCATTCAGTGTCTGTAAGGGAGAGTGGGCACACATTTATAGCAACCTGGCAGGGAATCAATCATATGTGTGTTCAAGGCAGTTCACAGCTCTTGGGAATGCAGGCCTTGATGTTATTGGTCCATTCAGGAATATCAGTACCACATGAAGTTACCTTCTGTCAACTGCTTTCATTCTGACCTTCAATAAGCAGAATCCCTTCTCTTCTTTTGTTCCCAGCCCATCATATAGCATTTGCAGATTCTTTCAACTTAAAATCACCCTCAAAGGATGTTGGAAAAATGTTGCACTATTAATTTAGTTAACAATTCCCTTTGAGCCATGGCACAGAGCTCATATAGCTGGCTCTCCAAAGGCACTACAGACCAAGCTCAGCAGGTATTCACTTACAGGAATACAGTATGTATTCAATACAGGATGCTGTATTGTCCAAAAAAAAATATAGCAAAAGGAACTTAAAACAAAATATCTCAAACTGATTCTCTGAGTCAGGCAAACAAACCTTTTCTTACCAAAATTCTGCACTGTCCAGTTGAAGCTCAGCTTCTCTCTTTATATAGAATCTGTAAAACTTTTCTTTCTCCATTCTTATTTTTCTTCTCAAACCAGAGTGGGACAGCAAAAAATAACAGGTGCCTCTACCTCTCTCTAACTTCCTGAAGAGGATTAACTAGAACTGAAGCTCTGATTCAATGTGATTGAGCCTCTGTCTAACCAACCAGGAGTTAAATAGCTAGTGATTTCTGTTACTTGATTCACCCTGTTGTTTGTCTCTTCAAGCAGGTCTGAAAAAAAAAATTTCACCCCCCTAATAAGTCTTCTGAAGTATTATTCAATTTCTACACTATACCAGCGTCAAAATTCCAGACTCCCAGAGATTCCCAAACTTATCTGGCCTACTGCCTTTAAAAAACAAATTTCTCAGCACCCCCTGGGAGTTAGGTTAGGTTAACCCTTATTTTTATTCAATGTCCTCCAATTGCACCTGAGGCTATTACCATGCCTTCCTCTCCCTTCCCCCCCCCCCCCCCATCATTCCAGCACTCCCTCAGGGCAGTATAGCCCACTTTGGGAACCTATGTACTTATCTCTAGTACTTTTCAATACCTTAAGGAAGAGGTTCCTGACATTTAGTGCTGCATCTTTCACTTAGAAGGCAGCAATTCAACAAATCTCTCCTGAATAATTAATAATTCTTTTAAAATTATAACTTTTCCAATATTGTATTTCTCCCTTTTTTTAGACTTACCCTGTTAAGTCTTAAAACAGATTAGCTGAGAGACCACAATGCCCTGCAGTTCTAATTTCTTACCATGGTCTTCATCTCATTTGTGTCTTTGAAACTGTTTCTTCATACTCACGTTTTTTTTTCTATTTTTAATAAATAAAAGTTATTTCTCTGCCCCCTGGAAACCAGCAAAATTGTTCACATACAAGTGAGGCATAATTCTACATTCGTCACAAGGTGATTCGAGTTGTTATGTTTACACCACAGTTCGTTTTCTATACAAAACTGCTCAAATTCCACTTGAAAACTGTTTTGTCATACACAGATTTGCAGCGGTTTTAAACCAAATTACTTTGGTTTAAATATATTCTCAAAATATTCATTTATCAAAGATACTATCTTACATCCTCTACCACTTGATATAACCATATTGTTCCCCCAACGTATTTTCATGCTCTTTTCAACATTAATCTACACCTTTTGAAAAGGATAGTACTTTATACACTGAATTTTTTTAAAAGCAAGGGAGCAAAAAAGAGCAGGTTAGCAAAATTTACTACTATATCAACCATCTAACAGTGCCTGCAATATTCTACTCTGAGAGACCCTCCAATTTTGGTGTCTAGATTACAGGAAGTGATGACTTCACAACATTCTGCTTCAGTCAAATTAATCTGGTAGAATAGAAAAGTCATAGGATTTGAACAATAGGATTTCAGTTTCAAGCCCAACATTTTTTGCTTGTGATTCTGATATGCTTCTCTGTGTCTCAGTTTCTTCATCTCTAAAATGAAGATAATACTAGTGTTAATGCTTCCTTTGAAGCGTTGTTTTGAAGAAAGTGCTTTGCAAACCTTAAAGCTTTATTGAAATGTGAGATTTTATTTTTACGTGGAGTATGGTGTTCACTTCTAAATTTTAAGAAAAATATTAACAACTTAAAAGGCTTTCAGCGTGCAATAATTAAGGTCTCAGAAAGTCTGGGAACTGTTCATTGTGATATATTTTAAGGAAATGAAGATGTTCAGCCTCAGGAAAAGATGACCAAGGAAAGACATGATGGTAATCATTTTCAAAGGACTGTCATTGGTCATTGCAATTAATCTGAGTTTGGACGATTTTCTATGTTGATTTCTTTTACGTTATGATAGTAATTGTGCATATTGTTCTCCTGGGTTCTTCTTAATTTGTTATACATTGATTCCTAGAAGCATTCTCATATTTGTCTGACTTTTTTCATATTTAGTACTTCTTCACTGAAATATCCTATTAAATTTATGTCTCGCATTTTGTTTAGCCCTTGTTCAAACTGGTGGGTACTCACTTGGTTTCCCGTCTTTTCATACCACCAAAAGAGTGGCTATACATATTTTTACATTTTACCTTTATGTCACTGAACTCATTGTGCATAGTGACATTATTCCCACAATTCCAAATTCCCATTATTTTCCTTATCCTATATCTCCTATCTTTTTCATAGCCAAACTCCTAGAAAGTCATCAACATTAGTTGCCTTCATTTTTTACCTCCTACTCATTTCTTTAAATATATATGTATGTGTGCATATCTGAAATTTTGCAGAATGTTTTGCAAAATTCTCTCTTTTAAGCTTCGCAAAAGCTTCGTGCAGTAGTAACTATCCAATTACCTTCACAACTCCTTGCATCCTTCTGACTCCCTTCAGTCAACTGAAGCTGTTCTTTGTTAACTGAAAAACCCAAGGACCTTTTCTCAGGCCCTGTCTTACTTTCTCTGCAACTATGGTATTATTTTGACTATCCCCTTTACTCCTGGGTACTCTCCTCCCTTGGCTTCCATGACACTTATCTTCTACGTTTACTCTTGCCTATTTCAATGCTCCATATCAGTCTCCTTTGCAGGATCATTATTCATCTCCTACCCTACAAGCATGAGTGTACCCCAAGGTCATTTTCTCTTCTTCTTATGTACTCTTTTTCTAAGTGATCTCATCAGCTTCTCTAAGCATGTGATTTGTCTGTCCAATGGTTTATGTATCCAGCCCTAACCTCTCTCATGAATGCTAATCCTACATCACCAGCTGCATGCTAGACATGCTACTTGGAAGTCCTATCAATATCTCAAATTCAACATGCCTAAAATGGAACTCAATTATTTTCCCCCATACATGTTCCTCTTCCGAATTTTACTATTTCTAATGAGAATATGATCTCTAGTCTCCCAAATTCATTACCTCTATGTCTTGGCTCAACCTAGACTCTTCCCTCCTACCCGACAATAACCAATCAGTTACCAAGCCTTATCCATCCTTTATGTATCTTTTGAATCTGTCCCCTTTTTTTCATTTTATAAGACTACTCTTTTAATTCGGGCCTTCATCATGTCTCCCATAGACTATCAGAACAGCCTGTCCTCAACAATGTTTGAATTCATCTTTCTAAGACATAGAACTGACCAGGTCACTACCTTGCTCAGAAATCTTCAGTGGGCACCTATTGCCTCTAAGATAGAATGCAAACTCCCCTCTTTGGAGAATTTAAAGCCCTCCATAGTCTGGCTAGGAACTAACTTTACACAATTATTTCACATTATAGTCAAACTAGTCTACTAGCTGCTCCCCAACCTTAGTGTTCCATCTCCTTTCTCTGTTTTACTTCATAGGCTGTCCCTCATGCCTGAAATATGCTTTCTTCAAGGCTCAGCTCAGGTGCTACCTCATATTGGCAGTCTTCCCTGGCTTATCTCATTATTAGTAGTCTTCAAATTACCTTAAATGTAATTATTTACATATACGTATCCCTCAGATAGAATGTAAACTCTTTGAGAGGAAGAAGTATTTCATTTTAGGGAATCAAGCATCACAGTTGATATAGTGTTAAACTGAGAATTAGGAAGATCTGAGATATAATCTTGTTAGTGGTATGACCTTGGGTACAAGTCCCTTCCCCTCTGTGAACCTCAGTTTCCTCATTTGTAAAATGGGGATAATAATAGCACCTACCTCCCAGGGTCCTTAAGATTATATATAGAATATGTATATATGTATATACATATATACAATATATTATTTGTTCTCATTGTATCTCATATGTCATGATTTTTATGTAGTACAATTTACATTATCAAATATTTGTTGACCCCTAGTTTGTCTGTAAAATACCTGCAATCCTCAACTTGCCATCTCTGCCCCACCCAATAAAAGAAAAAAGAAAGCATGAAGTCATTTGACAAATGTGTAATGTTGTCCAATATTTTATTTCGTTCTTACTATTAAAATATTCAAAGCAGTAAATTGTTGTTAAAAGTCCTACTCTAGGTACCTGATTATATTCAGTCACTTACACATTGATTGGATTTTTTTAAAAGTCCCAAAACTGAGTTTCTGCCCATCCTCTGTGACCTGTGCTACTAAGAAATATCACTGTTATCTAAGCATTCTTTCTTATCCAAGCCTTAAAATACAAGGACCTCGGGAATCACCTAGGAAATCTATGGGCTCAAAGTGACTGGGACTATGGCTTCCTTCCTGGGAAAAGGAAGAAAATAAGAAAGAAGTAATAAGCCGAACAAAAACTGAAAACTGCTTAACTGAAAATCACTTGAATTCAGAGAGAGACAGCAAAGAAATCTGAATTCTGAATTATATTGCTCATAGTATTTTTCCAGATCCCCAAACCTGGATATTTCAGAATAAGAAACCATTTACTAAATTCACAATGCAAAAAATGCCGTGCTCAGTGGATTCTGTTGGTATCATGTGGCAAAAACAATAGCAGAGTAGTTAAGGGTAGCTGAAGGGTTAACTCCCCAAATCACAATCTGATTACAAGAGTAGGTAGAGACCTGGTTTGAGTGAATTGCCTTAACAAGTAGCACTCTATCTCTGCTTCAGTGAGCTAAGATGGGAGCTGCATGGTACTGTCTTTCATTGTCCTGGGCATGGTGATTTAGGAGTTAAACTGAATATAGTGGGCTTTCTTGGCACCAGGCTTAGGCATTCATTCCTCCTCTGAAAATCAGGATGCAAAAAATGCCAAATATGGGGAGCAGCTTTGATGATGCTTCTTTCCTTTCTTGCCAGAACCCAGGGTCTCCATCTCCAGGCAAGAAACAGAGCAAGGAAAGCACCATCACAGTAAGTACTAACTGACTTGGTCAGTATCGAGGGCGTGAGCAGAGTGGTCTCTATGGTAATGCAGACAGTTGCACAGAAGAGGGAAGTTCCATGACACAGATTTAACCAAAGTTTTGGCGTTTTTTTTTCCTCCTATATCTTTTCCTTTCAATATTTCATTTTTGTTTCTGACATACCTGAACAGTGGTTGTAATGTAAAAGAAGCCATTTTAAAAGGTAGGCATCAGGAAAGGACTTGTTCAAAAGGCATGAAAAGATTAAAGGAAGGGGGTGGAATGTGCCATGTGCCTAATTGAAATGATGTTTAAATTACAGGAGCTGCACAGTTGCTTTTGTGCAGGATAACTTCAGGGAAAACAGGAAAATTCCTCCTGAGAATAGAATTACTGGGAGCCAGAAGCAAGATGATAAAAAGCTGACAGTAAAGCCATGTAACATCTGTCCAACAGAGTTGCCACTCTCTTTATAGACATATTCCTCAATGACAGAAAACAAACAAGGATTGATCTACTAAAGACTGTCTGAAGCAGTCAGTAAATGAATTTCTTTGCTTGGGCACCAACTCTGAGAGCTCCTAACAGCTATCTACAGTGTGGGGAAAGGATGAGAATAAATTTTCAAAGTGGGTAAAAGAATCCTGCTACTGTCCAACTGTGAGTGAGTTTGGTGAATGTAAATATATGGTCTTTTTAATTCCTCTGAAATGAGAAAATGGATCCTGGGGGGTTAAATAGAAATCTTCTATAAGATGGCATTGTCGTAGTTCCCTTAGAATCCATTAAAACAGAACTGAGGGTCTGAATGATCCCACAGGATTTCCTTCATTGATATGAGGGGATTCCTTCCACATTCAGCTTCCTGTTGGCTTTTGCTGACAGTTTCAAAATAATTGCATATCAGCGGGCCCAATGAGTCTTAGTTTGTTCATTTCCTTAAAGAATATTGTGGCACTGAGGTCAGCAGCAGCTTGGAAGAGGTTAAATCAATTACCACTGGACACAGAGATGGTAATTGTTAGAGACAGGACTCAAACTCAGATCTTTTGATTACAGGTCCAGTGCTCTCCCTACTCTAAAATAAAGATTAAGAAGAAAAGGGCTAGGAAAATAAAGAGAAGGGAAGAAAGGCAAAAAGGGAAAGGAAGGAAAGAAAATGCAAAGAAAATGCCTATAATGGGCATCTAGAGAACATCACTGACTGCCTCCCTCATTGATCTCTGAGTAATCACCCCCAGGCCATGCAATGTTGTTCCCTTTACTATCTGCTCTGGCAGGGAAACAGCTCACATAAATGGCAGAGGGCAAGAAGTGTTGAGAGTGTTCCCCTTCCTGCATTGGAGAGGTTAGGCTTTCTGTATGTCAGACATGGTTACTGTGTTGACTAGTTTTGCAAAGCAGTGGGTTTCTTTTTTCTTTCAAGTTATTTTAAAGTTGTTTAGAGGGGAATTTTGAGAGAGATCAGTTGGGTCCCAGCCTGTACCAGACTGTCATTCTCAAAACAAAGGACTGACTGTGTCACTCCCCTACCCAAGAAGCTTCAATTACTGCTTATTGACTCTAATATAACATAGACATTCCTGTGTTCAGCATTTAGAGTCCTTCACAATGTCTCCAATTTATCTTTCCAACTTGATTATACATCCTCCCTCCCTTTGCACTCTATGAGCCAACCAAACTGTCCTATTTGCTGTTCTCTGTGCCTAACATCCCATGTCCTACCTCCATGCCTTTGTATCACCTGTCACTCAGACCTGAAATGCTCTCTTCTTTGCCTCAGACTCTTGGAATCCAAAGACTTTCTTGATTCTTCCAGTTAATGCTTCACTTCCCTCTCCCCAGGAAATGTTGTAATTAGTTTCTCTGTGTGCATCTGTGTATGTATATATGTATGTATGTGTATATACACACATATACTTATCTATGTACAAAAATTTAAGGGCAAAAATTCTTTGTATTTATCCCTAGGGCCTAGGACAGTGCTTAATAAACACTAGTTGAAGCCAATTATTGAGGCCAGTGGAGAAATAGTAAAGGTATTTGAGCCTGGGGATGGCTTCCTTGACTGACATTAGATTTCAGCCAAATTTTTGGGCTATGGGAGGGGTGATAGCACTAAAATAAAGCAGAAACATGACAAGGAAATTCTCCTGGTCTCTGACATACTCAAGTTATACAAGACTTTCTATCATCAATCCTTGACTTCATTTCATTTCCCTCTCTAGGACAGAAGGCAGTAGACCCGCTGAGGGAAAAAGGGGAAAACTGCCCCAAACCAGGATTTCCTAAATGTCCAACTATTGGTTGTCCATCAGACTTAGCCCTTGTATAATTGTCTTGGGAAAATGAATAAGTAGCTGCCTAACCACCTAAATAAAGCCTGAAGAACAAAGGATTAAGAGTCCAAGTAATGAAGTCTGACCAACCAAAGGCTCTTCAGTGTATATGGCTAATGGTGGCTCTGAGTACCAGGTATAGGACACCAATACCAAGAGTGGAATTTACAACTCCTTATGCATCATGGTTCCCTAAATGCCTCCTAGCTTAGGCCTGAAGAGGTTTCATACTGTATGTGATCTTGAATCTTTGTGTAAAGCCCATGTTATACATACCAGGAGTTGGGGAGTAACAGGAAAGGTGATCTGTAGCCAAGGAATTCTCTTGATTTCTGTGGTCATTCCTTTTACATCACTATTGAATTTAGTGCTGGTAGAATGGACCCATGAAGTCAGTTGGCAGGCCAACATCATTTGGCACAACCTAATTCTGCCTGTGTCCAGATGTCCAGATGACTAAAGGAATAATAACAAACGAGAACCACTTTTCTAAACTTTCATTATCATTATTATAAATCAAGGCCGCCTTCTCTCCATTCGAGATTTATGTGGCAGTAAAAATTTCCATGGAGATTTTTATTTTTGAACTTTGGTCTAAAAAGATGAATGGTCTGTGCAGGGTCCCCAGTAGCATTTACTGCCAGATCACTGAGCTCATGTCTTCAGTAGTTCTTGGTCTCTGTAAAAAATAGCCCAGGTAAAGGGGGACTATGTAATACATTCCTTCCGTTGGCCAAATTATAGACAATTGTAGGACTTGTAGTATACTCATAGCTAGTGGGGACTTTAAACACTATCTGACCCAATTCCCTAATTTTGCAGATGAAGAAACTGAGGATCCAAGAATGGCTCACTTAAGTTCCCTTGAATAGTAAGCAACGAAATGGAGAGTTGAACTAAGGTTTTCTAACTCCAAATCCAGTTGCCATTTCTACTGTACCATGGCTATATTTATCTAATCATTTTCTCTTGAAGAGGGAATAAGGTGGCCATTGGTAACATTGTACCTTTTGACTAAAAGAAACAATAAGCTGTGTCAAGTGACCATGGAGCAGAGAAGACTTCAGCTGATAAGCCCAGATATCTAGTATGAGCCCTTGAAGCATCCTCTACACTCTCTTTTCTCAGCATACACCCATTCTATAGCCTTATTTCCATCTTGTCTTCTGAAATGAATGGGTTATTTTGCCAGGGACAGAAGTCCAGATCAGGCCATAATTGTAAGCCTCAGCAATCTCAAAATCTATTTTCACATACTCTGAAAGTAGGTCAGTAATGCAACCTGCCAGTGATTTGCAGTTGGCCATTACCATTGATTATCCTTCTGCAAACCTTTCTCATTTAAGAGTCTTTACTCTTAGGGGAAACACTACCAAAGGGAACTCCCTCTGACTCCTGGCTGCCTCTGAGCACTGGGGATGGCAGTCGAAGAGCTTTGTGTGAAGCAGTGCTGTGTTGAAATCTGCTGCAGAATGCTAGGCTGGGGGCAGGGAAAGGTTCTGCAAGGATTTCTCATCTTTTCTGATGACAAGAAAGAACAGTCCTTTTAGAATTAAAATTGAATGAATGAATGAGCATTTATTAAGGGCCTACTACTGTGCCATGCCTATAAGTAAGGAATGACAGTACAAATTCCTCAAGCATTAGAATGGGGGATGACAACACGTGTAATGGAGCTTTTGTTGGAAAGATGTGATGGGTGTTGGTGTTGGACAAAGGTGGCAGAATGTGAGACAGAGTAAAACCCAAGCAGCTTGGAGCTGGCCAGAGAGTGGTGTGGTGGCCTTATTCAGAGCAATAAAGGCTCATTTTAAAATTAATTTATTAGTTAATTTTTTAAAAAAATTTCATTTGTTTTATTCCTTTTCATGTGTTTTTCTTTTTCTTTAATTAACTTTTGTGTTGATTTTTAGTTTACATTATTCATTTCCACAAGATTTTGAGTTACAAATTTTCTCCCTGTCTTTCCCCTACCCACCACCCCAAAACAGCGATCTTCCTGAATACTCCCTCCCCCAATCTTCTGTCTCCTATATCCTCCCCTCAACACCCCTCTGACTGTCTGGTAGGGCAAGATGGATTAAAGTTTTAAAATCAAATGTTTTAAAAATAATAACATTTATATTCCCTTCAACTATCCTCATACAGAGAAAAGTTTCGTAAGTTACAATGATCATTTTTCCATGTAGGCATGTAAATAGGTCAACTTTAAGTCTAAGGGAGCTATAATTAAGTTTGGATAACTTACAGTCTATCAAAAAAAATCTTAGCAGTATAAAACATCAAGCTGAATCTCACATGTAATAAAGATAAATGTGAAGTCTCTCACATCTGAATTTTTAAAAAATTATTTTGCAATAGAGGATGAGTGAGAGTAAGCATTTGTCTGAATGGTGTTTGTCTAAAAAAAATGGATTGTGGTTTTCCATGAACTACAAGCTTACTGTGCATCAACAATGTAGTTATGCCAGCCACAAAAGCCAGCACAATTTAAAAAGACGCATATTTTCCAGAAATAAGGCGGTGATAAGGTACCTGTACCCTCATCTGGTCCGACCACATCTGAAAGACTGAGTTCAACTATAGACTTCACAGCAGATGATACACATTGATAAATTAGAATGCATACAGAGGAGGAAAAATAGGATGACGAAGAACCTTCAGGTCATATTATAGAAGACCATTTAATGTCTATATCATATGAAAGACATGAAGAAGAGAACACTCAGTGAGAACATGGTAGCTTTCTTTACATATTTAAAGGGCTATCATGTAAAGGAAGAAAGGTTTGAACTATTTTGCCCCAAACATGAAGGCTGGGAGGTTGGGTGGATATAAGTTACAAAAAGAGAAATTAAAGCTTTTCAAAAGTGGATTGGACTATCAATGTCAGGCATTTATTCAGTATCTGTTATGTGCCAGGCACTGCACTAAGGTGCCAGACATACAAGTACGAAGAATGGGACAATCCCGCCTTACAAGGAACTTATGTTCTAATGGGAGAGAGAAATGCATGTACAGTATAAGCATAGATGGCACAATGGTTAGAGTACTGGGCCTAGTCAGGAAGGTTCATCTTCCTGAGTTAAAATCTGGCCTCAGGCACTTGCTAGCCATGTGACAACCCCATTTGCCTACATTTCTTCATCTGTAAAAGAAGGAAATGCAAACCACTCTAGTATCTCTGCCAAGAAAACCCCAAATGGGGGCAACTGGTGGTGCAGGGAATAGAGCACCCCAGCCCTGGAGTCATGAGGACCTGAGTTCAAATCCAGCCTCAGACCCTTAACACTTACTCGTTGTGTGGCCTTGGGCAAGTCACTTAACCCCAATTGCCCTGCCTTTCCCCCTCCCCCCCAAAAAAAGACAAAAAAAAAAAGAAAACCCCAAATGGGGTCACAAAGAGTCAAACATGACTGAAAAACCACTCAACAACAATACAGTATAAACAAAATGAGAATAAATACCAATGTTAAAGGTTAAACGGTTAAAAACCAAAGTTAAATAAATACAAGGCAGTTTTTAAGAGAAGGAACCAGCAGTTGTGTGGAATCAGGAACGGCTTCATGCAAAAAGGCGAAGTTTGAGCTGTGTCTTAAAGGAAGAGAGGAAGTCTGAGACACAGGTATAGACGGGCTATCTCAGGAATGAGACACAGGATAAACGGGCTATCTCAGGAATGAGACACAGGATAAACGGGCTATCTCAGGAACTATGCGTTATGTACTGTGTCCTCCTCATTGGGAGTCTTCACATTGTTGTGCATGGAATTGATTTTGATAGTAGATAGGCAATAAGATCTCTTCTAAATTTTAAGTTAATTGATTTTGTCAAGGAATAGAAAGCTCCACTTGTTAAGGAGATAGGGAGCTCTACCGTGAAAGTGACACCTGCAAGAGAGACACAGCCCAAGCTGATGTGAATAATACAGAAAAGGAATTTTAGTGGGTGGTGGGAAAAGTCTCCATATACAAATAGCAGGGACATATTGTTACTTTTTCTTCTCTAATTTTGTACTTTATCAGATAGTGAAATATAATGCCCCCACTAATTCCTCGAATATAAAATGAGAATAATACCTTCCAGAGTCTCGTGAGATCAAATTAGATAGTATCTGTAAAACAATGCCTGGAGCATTTCATTGGTGCAGTGGATAGAGCACTGGCCCTGGAGTCAGGAAGATCTGACATCAAATCCAGCCTCAGACACTTACTAGCTATGTGACCTTGTGCATCACTTAACCTCCATTGGGGCCCCCCACCAAATGCCTGGCACATAATAGGTGCTTAATAAATGTGTATTCTTTCCTTTCAAGACTACTTCCAAAGAAAGGAATTCAGTTCAATTTTTAAAATATTTGTTTAGCCATGTTATATGCAAGGCATTGTGTAAATATGATAAGGTCCCAACTCTTAAGGAATTGAAGTAGGGGTGATAAAACAAATGCACAAATAATTGTTTTATATATATTTTGGAAAAATACAAAGTGCTTTGAGAGATCTCAGAAAGAAAAGGATCCCTCCTAAGAAGAAAAGAAAGATAAAGACCATTCTGGAATAATTTGAACTCACTCAGAAGTCAGGTAGGATAGTGAAGAAATTAATTCGGGGCTGAAAAGAAGAAGCACTACAGAACCTTTGAGTGTGGCTTTGCTAGTGATCCAGGCAGCTGAAGCTTTGGGACACCCTCTGCATGCCATTCTCCTTTAGGGTGAACATCAACGTGCAGCGTTTGCCCATCCATCATGTCCCCATGGTGATGGGAGAATCCTTAGCAGAACCACAGTGCTTCCAGATTTCAAGGGGATATCTATCCCCATACTTCATGTCACATCATCACTCCCAGTTGGAATGGACCTAGAGGTTCTCTTCCAAAAATAGTCAGATCTGAGTTATGGCAGAAGGAGGTTACTTATTTGGCTGCAGACTGGTAGAAGTGCATCTCATAATTAGATACTTAATAAATGTTTACTGACTGACTCGACAGAAGCTTTAATGTGTACCCAGATCCTGTCGTCCATGCCTAGAATTTTGTCCTTTCTCATCTAGAAACCTGAATTTTGCTTCATTTCAAACATATGTTGCTTTGTATCCCTAAGGCCCCAAAGCTTGTCTCCACTGTTGACTGATTTTAACTTTTGATTTTCAAATAATCTAAATTGTTATCTGGAGTAAGAAAGGCACTTGTAATTTTCGGGGTAATTGACTGAGCCCATCTGGAGAAGTCAAGACTCTGTCTCCAGAGGAGAGAATGGTTAATGTAGGGAAATAGCCTGGGAAAGTTAAGAAGGCCAAAGGGCCTCGACACAGATGATTTCAATGCTGCTTCACTGAAGATAGATTCAAGTTTATCCTCTGTTTGCTGAGATCTTATTTTTTAAATCTTATTTTTAAAAACTATTTTATTTTTCTACCACCTTCATATCCATA
Organism: Pseudochirops cupreus; assembly: GCA_028627135.1. Lineage (NCBI taxonomy): Eukaryota > Metazoa > Chordata > Mammalia > Diprotodontia > Pseudocheiridae > Pseudochirops > Pseudochirops cupreus. Next base: position 180,621,958 of record CM053584.1, on the reverse strand, counting down.
AACATTCCTCTCTATCCCCTCTCATGTAGCCATCAGATCAAATAAGGAGCAAAAGTAAAAGGAGAAAACAAAGCAGTCAAGCAAAATACGATCAGCCTCTCAGTCACATCTGATAATTTACGCAGTATTCCACATCCGTAGTCCTCCACCTCTGCAGAGAGAAAGAAGCACATTTTCTCAGTTCTTTTTCAAAAGCAAGCTTGATCATTATGAACAGCATCTAGTCTCTTGTTCTTTCCTTTTTCATCATCATTCTGTGTGTGTGTACATATAGTGTAAGTGTGCATGTCTGTACATATGTACACATAGACACGCACACATCATCTGTCTACACACACACACATGCTTATTTCTTAAAATTGCTTTCTGAATTTGATTACTTCATTCTGCATAATCATGTTGTCTTAAGGCAACTAGGTGGTGCTGTGCCTAGGATCAGGAAGACCTAAGTTCAAATTTGACCTTAGACATTTAATAGCTGTGTGACCCTGGGCAAGTCACTTAACCTCTGTCTACCCAAGTTTCCTCAATTGTGAAATGAGCTTCATAATGTCACCTATTTCCCAGAGTTGTGAGGATGAAATGAGATAATAATTGTAAAGCACTAAGCACAGTGCCCACCACATTGTGAGCACTACATAAATGTTAGCTATTACTCTCACATTTGTGACCCTAGGCAAATCATTTAACATCTCTGTGCCTCAGTTTCCTCAACTGTAAGATGGGGATATTGTATTGTATAATATAGTATATAATGCAATTCTCTTCACAAAGTTGCATCAGAGGAGATATGAATAAACTCTGTAGCACATAGTAGGCACTATGTAAATGCTTTCTTCCTTTCCCTTCTTCCCACAGTCTTCATATTCATTGTTTCCTGTTGCACAGTTCGTATACCAAAATTTGTCAAACTAGTCTTCAATCAGTGGCCATCAATTTGTTTTCTTCTTTTCTTCTTTTTTTTTTTTTGCAACCACAAAGGAGTATAGCTTTGACTATTTTGGTGAATATGGGATTTTTCTATTTTAATTCTCCATGGGATATGTACCTTCTAGTATGATCTGTGAGTCAAAATTATAAACATTTTACCTGCTTGTTAAGCAAAATTCCAATTCCTTCCCAGAATGGCTGGACAAATTCATGACTACATCAACACTGTGTTCGCGTATGCCAATCTCTCTACAACCCCTTCAACATTGACTTTCTCCTTTGTCATCTTTGTCAGTCTTATGGGTAGAGTCAACATGTCCCTGTCCAGAGTGTTCAGCAACCTTTCTAGTGTTGTGTTTGTGTCTCTTCTCCACTTTCTTCACCATTTAGTAAAGCTTTTACTCTTTTTCATTTTCAGATAAATTGTGTGACTTTCCCACATCCTGATACAATGCCAGAGCAGCAGCTGTTGAAGCCCACTGAATGGAGCTATTGTGATTACTTCTGGGTAAGTGACCCAAACTTCACTATGTCCAAAGCCTATCTCCCTGGGAATGAATGAATGAATGAATGAATGAATGAAATGTTTATTAACTGCTTACTCTATACTGTGCAGCTGGGTTTGCAAATATAAGCCAGCAAGATAGTTCTTGACCTCAAGGAGCTTTTATTTTAGTTGAGGAAGACCATATAAATGTGGTCGAGTAGTCGGGGAAGAATGTTTTGAATGGAAAATAAGAGGAAGTCAGGGCATAATTGATTGACTTGTCCTTTCTGGGAATGTTAGTATTGATTAGATTACTGTTCTCAGAGCTAGAGTTACAGAAGCCATAGGGAAGATGATTGGCACATGTCCTTTCTAGCAGCTATGGCAATATTGATTTGATTACAATTCCCTGAGGAAGAAATATGGTGGGGAGGGAAGACAGGAAGTTGTGTGAACAAAATAGGTGGCAGAAGGTAGGAGGAGTGGAAATCAAGTCAACAAAGATGCAGAATAGCTAGAACAAGCTAAAAATAGTAGATCATGTAAGTTTGTCCTCACAGACTCACCAGTTAGAACAGGGGGTCCCAGAATGGTAGTTCTAAATTTAAGTCTCCCAGGGTAAGGTTTCTGGTGATCTGGTGATGCCATGGGTTCAATAGTGGGATCAATGGCAAGAATATGCTTGGATAGAGTGTGATACATACCTGGGACTGCCCATTCCCTGTACAACATTCAGTCTTTTACCTGTGTTTTTGCATAGGCTGTGCCATGTGCTAGAACGTACTTCCTTCTCACTTCCACTTTTCTGAATCCCAAACTTTCTGCAGAGCTCAACTCTAGTGTTTCCTTCTATGGGAATCATCTTGATCCTCCCCATCCCCGTTACTAGTGCCCTCACCAAAGAAATGTTTTTGTCTATACTTCATATTTAGTATAAGAGTATAACTGAGCTACAGAATCCTGGGTTGGCCTGATTGCAGGTATATATTTAGCTATATAATATCTAATGTAATTTCTACCTTTGGGCAGAACAGAAGGAGGGCCACGGTTGGGATCTCATTCCTCTACTTTCTATCTCCAGAAAGAGTATTGTGCAAGAATTGCATTTATCTACAACACATCAGACATATGTAGTCTAGGGTTACAATGCTCTTTGAGTGGTTCAGGATAATAGCCACTGTCCTTGTTGGTTCAGCGTGCCAAGTACTCCTACTCCAGACTGGAAGAGTTAGCTTACTCAGCTAGCTTACATCCCCTCCCCCAAATGCTTGTCACACAAATGATAATCACAAGCAAGCAAACATTTATCGAAGGAAGTAGTAAAACTTTATTTAAAGCTATCCTGACTGCTTCCTACCTCTCCAGTCTTTTTTTCCTTTATAGCCTCTTTACTGTCCCTCTCATTAGACACTCTGTCTCCCTATGCAAGGCATTTTCTCTTGGTGTACCACATGCCTGTAACTCTCTTCCTCATCTTCACCTCCTAGCAAGTCTCAGCCAAAATCCTGCCTTCTGCAAGAAGTGTTTCCCAATCTATTTTAATACTAGTGCCTTACCTCTGTTGATTATCTCTAATTTATACTCTATATTTCTTATTTGTACAGAAGTGCCTTCATGTTGTCTTTCCAATAAGACTGTGAGCTCCTTGAGATCAGGAACTATCTTTTGCCATTATTTGTGCTTAGCAACGCATGTGGCAAATAGTAGACACTTAATAAATGCTTATTCATATGATTTGTTCAATTGAATAGAAAATTACTGTTTCGACTAACTTTTTAGTTGCATCTTCATTCCCTCTTCTGATTCCTTCTATTTCTTTTTCTTCTCTTCTTGTTATTGCTAAGATTTCCGGTATAATATTCAATAATATTGGTGACAGTAAGCTTCCTTGTTTCACACTTGGTCTTGCTGGGTAGTTTATACCTTTTACAGATAAAGCTTGCTGATAGTTTAAGAAAAATGCATTTTATCAATTTAAGGAAAAATCCATTTACACCTATGCTTTCAAGTGTTTTTAATAGAAATGAGAATTGTACTGTATCAAAAGCCTTTTCTGCATCTATTGATAGAATCATTATTTTTTTAAAACTTTTGTTATTGATACAGCCAATTGTGTTAATGATTTTCCTAGTTAAAGCATCCCTGCATTCCTGGCATAAATCCCACTTGGTCACAATGTGTAATCTTTTTAATATATTGTTGTAATCTTTCAGCTGGTATTTTATTTAGGATTTTTGCGTCCGTATGCATTAATGAAATTAGCCTATAATTTTCTTTCTCTGTTTTTACTCTTTCTGGTTTAGGTATAAGTATCACATTTGCTTTATAAAAGAAGTTTGGTAGGACCTTTTCTTTGCCTATTATTCCAAATTATTTAATATTGGAATTAGTTGATCTTTGAATGTTTGATAGAGTTTACTTGTAAATCCATCTGGTCCTGAAGTTTTACATTTTAGTTAAGTGATAGAATGCACAAGAGTGTATTCACTCTTCTTCAGCTCAGGATCAAGATAGATTCTTAACTCAATCAAGGAGAGAGAAAGCTCATCCAAGGAGACTGTTCTCAGTGGCCTGCAGAAGCAGACACCGAGGGCAGGGCACATAGTAAAGGGCTCCTTTCTGGCATGCCTGCAGCTCCTGTGAGATCTCATATCTGCCACTCCAAGTTTACACCTTGTCTCTCCTATCTCTGAAATCTCTCTCCAGATCAGGATTAACTTTCCCATTTGAGACAGCTAAACTAAGAATAAGCCAAGCATTGGACCTGGAATCAGAAAGACCCGAGTTTAAATTAGACCAAAGACATTTACTGTGTTTTTTGTCTGGGAGCTCAACCTCAGACACTCTTCTCCTCCCCTAAGCCACAGTTAGGGCCCGCAGCCTGTGTCCTGAAAATGCTCTTGCTTCCTGTAGTATGAGTACCACACTCACCAGGCATGTGCCTGCTCCTCCTTGCCAACAGCTGCAGCCTGGAATCACATCTGGTCAGCACTGCTAAGCCTGGGGTCCAGAAAAAGTGTGGGATAGGGAGGATGGGGAATATCCTTTTGTGGGAAAAGGTAAAAAGGAGCAATTCCATCATACAGTCTTCCCTCATTGATCCATTTGATCCCCAAACTGTTTATTAGATTAAAGTTTGAGGGGTAAAAGTTTGTGAGGTGAAAATTCCTGAGGTCCTGAGGTGAAAGTTCTTGAGGCCTAGTCTGCTTCCCTGCAGAGCTGCCCCCAGGCCTGTTGTTTGTTGATTTAGCATAGTTGTCATAGCATTAAAACCTGATTATGGTAATCAGCTGCTAAAAAATAAAATAAAACAAAATAAATAGAAAAATGAGTAAGCAATGAAAATAGATAACTACCATATAGAGAGTAGATAGCTACTATGGTATAAGAAGAGCTGGATTCATATTCAGAGGAAGATAGTGAGGTTAAAAAAAAAAAGCCACTCCTACCCCAAAGAGTAACCTCACATTGTCACAAGCCCAAAAAGAGTTCTTGGAAGAACTTACACAGGACTTCAAAAATCAAATAAGAGAGATTGAAGAAAAATTCAGGAAAAAATAAAAGCAATGCAAGAAAATTATAAAAAGAAAGTTAACCTCTTGGAAAAAGAGATCATTTTAAGGAAGAAAACAACTCCCTGAAAACTAGAATTGGGCAAGGAGAGCCAAATGATGTTATTAGGCACCAAGAAATAATAAAACTAGAAAAATTAGAAGTGAATCTGAAACATCTCATTAAAAAATGAACTGGAGAGCAGACCAAAGAGAAACAATATAAGACTTGTTGGACTACCTAAAAGTTATGATTTTTTTTAAAAAAGGATATTAATACAATATTACAAGAAATTATTAAGGAAAATTTCTTTTCTAGAACAAGAGAGTAAAGTAGAAATGGAAAAAAAAAATCTGTCCTTCACCACTCGAAAGAGATCTCAGGGGAAAAACTTACAGGAATATCATAGCCACACTTCAGGATCCCCAGGTTAAGAAGAAAATATTGCAAGCAAGAAGGGGAAAAAAACAACTTCAATACTGCAGAGATATGATCAGGATTTTACAAGACCTAGCAGCTTCTGCACTAAAAGTCTTAGAACATTATATTTCAAAAAACAAAAGAGCTGGGGTTGCAACCAAGAATAATTTGCCCAACGAAGTTGATTATAATCCTGAATGGGGGGAAAAAAATGAACATTTAACAGACTGAAAGACTTTCAGTTATTTGTGATAAAAAGACCAGAACTCAAAGGAAAATTTGATATATAAGATCCAGAAGAAATGCAAAAAAAACATTAAAGACTAATTATAAGGGATTTAGATCAAACTATTTAATTTATCAGTATCCTTAAGACTGTCACCATTACCAGTATAGTTTGAAAGAAAGGTTGGGAGTAAATTGAATATGATAGAGCGATTCTGAAAAGCAAAATTGGAAGGTAAAAAGGAGTAATAATCTCATACAAGTGGGGCATGAAAGGAAGAACTGATAGAGAAACAGGCGGGAGTGGAGGGCTGGTAGTGCTGGAAGCTTACTCTCATCAGATTCAGGTTAAAGGGAACAACATATACATTTAAAAGGTCATAAAGGTATTCCCAACTTATAAAGAAATAAGAGGCCTAAGGGACAGGATAAGGAAGGGACTTTTTAGAAGGGTGTTTAGACACTTGCCGTGTAACCCTGGGCAAGTCAAGGGTAATAGCACCTATGTCCCAGAGTTGTTGTGAGGGTAAAAGGAGATGGCATCTGTAAAGTATTCTGCAAACCTTAAAGATATATAAATGCTGCTGCTACTACTGTTGATGTACACCATACACAGTATCACAGGCTTAGAGGTGTCTCATTCAGTCATTAGTTACATCAGCACATCATAGAGCATCCCAGGGATGTCCTTCAGGGAACCACCCTTGCCTACCTGGGCAGGAGTGTTACATTAGTCAGTTTCCTATGTACACAGTTTTTCTCTACCCTTCCCCCCAACACATATATGCTCCTGGAGTTCAGGGACTGTTTTGTTTTTAAATTTTACAAGGTAAGCAGAGAGAAACAAGGAAGTTGTGTTATGCTTAAAGGAACCAAATAGCCAATGAACCAATACCAATATTAAAGTGCCCCAAATGTCATAGCATATAAATTCATAAGAGAAAAAAATAGTGATTTGCAAAAAGACAGAGATTGTAACATAGTAATAGAAAGCTTTAATGGTGTCTCAAAATTGGACAACTCTGACAAAGATAATAAATATGAGTAACAAATATAAAATTGGGGGAAAAGTAGAATTTTTCTGCCTTCTGAATGGGACCCCGTAAGAATACCAATATTTTTTGCAGCATGTTGCCCTTTTATGGAAATTAACAACATATTAGGCTACAGAGAAATTGCAGATAAATGTAAAAAGGCAAAAGTACTAACCACTTTCTTTATTGACCATAACAAAATAATAATACTAATCAATTCAGAGAATACTAAAAAAGACACCAACTTAAATGGAGACTTAATGATGAAATCCCCAATAACAAGTAAGTCAAACAAAAAAATCACAGAAACAAATAATAATTATGTGAAAGACAATGATAATGATGAGATAACATGTCAGAATTTTTGAGATGAAGCTAATGCAGTCCAAAAAGGAAAAATTATCCCTAAAATCATATATTATGTTAAGAACACAGAACCTGGCACGTAGTAAATGCTTGATAATGTTTTATATTTAGTAACATATTAACAAAAGAAATGATTAATTAATTGATTATACATTTTAATAAACTAACTCAAGTACAGAAGAGAAAATCTTGAAATTTATAGGAATAAATTGGAAACCAAAAAGGTTCTAGAAATGATAAACCAAACTACAAGTTATTTATTTCTCTAAAAAGACTAACAAAATTTTAACCAACTTGATTAAGGGGGAAAAAAGAATTTGTTCATTCAACAAATAGAAAAGGTAAAATCACAACAAAACTAGAAGAAATAAAAATAATTATTAGACCCTACTATGCATAGTTATATGCCAACAAAAGAGATCACAGAAGAAATAGGTAATTACTATCAAAAAGTTAAAATAACCAAATTAACAGAATATCAAATAGAGGTAACTTGATATCTCTATTTGATATTTTGTTAGTTATCAAATTACTCAATTACAGAAGAGGAAATAGAATTATCTGTAAAGGAAGTATCCAGAACAAATTCCTCATCTGTAAGGGTCACAAATAAGTGCCAGATTGCAAATGGTAATGTTGAGACACAGGGATGTGTTTGAAGCCCGGGAACTGGTTGGGTCACGCGGAGGTCAGAGCGTTTTGCCCCCTTCCTGGCCAGGGGATGTTGCATTGCTCAGAACTTTCTTACGTGGGATGCCTGAGGCTCCCTACTGATGTCTCCACACCTTGGGGTCTTCATGCCATTGTAATCACAATTTACCTCCCCTCTCTTAATCCCGCTCAGCTGGGCTGTGTCACGTGGGGGGGGGGGGTGTGGATCTGGGGTAGATAAAAGGATCCAAGCCTTGGAGGGGCGGGGGCTGAGAGTCCAATTTTAATAAACCCTCTTAAAAACATCCAGAGTCATCTCCTTTGAAAGGGTAAGTACCTTCTGCCCCTTAGGGCAGGGCTTTCGAACCCTGACACTTATCTTCATAGATTTGTAGGAGAATTTTATCAAACTTTTAAAGAACAGTTAATACTTGTATTAAACAAATTATTCTTAACTATTGAGAAAGAAGGAGCTCTACCAACTTTTTTTTTAATCTACGTCCTAGAGCCGAAACTAGGGAATGTAAAAGGAAAGAAAGAGAATATAAGAAAGGAGAAGGAGGGTGTTCTCAGAAAATGATCTCCACTTTTCCAGTTAAGTGTGAGGCAAGGTCCTCAGCTAAGAGTGTTGGGAAGAAAAGTGCTGTTGAGAGGCTTGAGGAGAGATGAAAAAATCTGGAACAGTCACTATGGAGAAAGTAATGAATATATTAGTAAGGAGTAAATATTTGTTTTATGTCAGTAAAGACTCAATTGAGATTAGATAACATAAACTTTTAATGGACCCAGACAGCATGCTTTTGTGATTTCCTCTAGTGCTATTCAGTATCCTGAATATAGGAGTGAAGGCTGTAGACGGTGAGAGTAATTCAGGGTTGGGGTTGAATGAGGAATTCAAGAGTAAAAGAAAATGTAGAGTTAAATTGGTTTACTAAGGGGTCAGGATAGGGAAGAGAGGAGGGTGAAGACTATGGTAGGATGATAGCCTAGGAAAAAACAGAGTACTTAAGAGTTGAGAACACCATGAAGATGAAGAACAGTGCTAAGGATCATAATGCCTAGGGAAATTTGAAATAATAAAAGATCATGATCCGACAAAGGAATTTCAGAGTTCATGAAAATGAAAGGTGGAACATTTGTGGGTGGCGGCAAGATCAAGGATATCTGTGTGTAGGTGAAATAGGGTGGAGTAGGCTGAGGTACTTGAACAGATTGAAGAACTGGGGAGTTAACAAATTTGCAAGAGTATCAGTATGTATTTTGAAATTCCCTAGTAGGAGGGCAGGAGATGGGTAACAATGAAAGACTGAATCAAGCACTGAGTTCACTGAAGAAGGAAGGTAAGTGTCGATAGATCACAGCCATCAGGATCTGAATTGAGTAATAAACTGGGATGGTATAAACCTCAAAGAAAGAGAAATTGCTTAGTGAAGATGGGTAGAAGGAGAGTATGGCACTGGAGAGTGTGCAATATTCTTATTTCTTGTGACCAGTTAATTAGGTAGAGATATTGTAGTTAGTACTAGAAAGAGTGACAAGGGAAGCAGTGTCATCGGAAAGGAGCCAGGTCTTATGGGATAAGAAAGAAAAAAAAGGATTTTCTGATGAAAGGAAGTAAGTGAATCATGGGCCAGGCCTTCCAGAGGGCACAGTGGAAAGAGTGGACAGATTTGGAGTGGGGCATTGGGATCTGGAGTAGGCTTGAGGTGGATTGTAATTAAGGGAGTGGCCAACTGGGGATGGGGAACTGAGTTTATACACTGGCAGCCAGTTGATCAGAATTGCATGGATAGAGTGAGGATAAGAGTTTACATTAGCATTGAGGAGAAAGAGACCATTGAGAACATGTGTGGTTAGAGAAAGGTGAATTGTGGGATTGTGCATGTGATTAAACCATTCATCCTCTCTTCTGAGGTTTAACCTTGTGGCGATTGATGTGTCTTGAGGCCCCAGGAAACCTGGTGAGAAGGCAGGGGTGCTATGTCTGACTCAGAGAAGATACTGAGGGCTGGTATTGCTATTAGAGATAGCCCTAGGGCAAGGCCTGAAGGGAAGCCAGCATTCATGTGATAGGTGAAGGTTCTAACTTTCAAAGGACAGTACCTGTTTATGAACGTGTGTTCTTCTATGTTTGCCTTTTAAAAGAAATCATTCCTATTCCTTTTTACTTACCTTTCATGTGATAAAGGTCCTATTTGGAATGAGTTAGGTTAGCCAAGTTACGCATTTTCTTGTTAGGTCCTAGGAAATGATCTGAGCAAGTTATGAAGTAAGGAAAATAAGGCCCCTGTAGATCAAACCGTCCCATCTGCCCGTTCACCAGGATGTCTTTAAGTATTTCCTTCTAGAACTCTCACCTTCATGTTCCGTCCTCCACAACCTACATTCATCCATCTTTGCGTTTTTAGAGCTCAGAAACACATGCTAAGGACTAACAAAATTACGATCCTCCAGGGCTCCTCTTAACCTCCAAGGTCTTCATATACCATCTTTTTCCTTCCCAGGCTGATAAGAAGGATCCCCAAGGCAATGGCACAGTGGCTGGGTTTGAGATTCTTCTTCAGAAGCAACTGAAAGGCAAACAGATGCAGAAGGAAATGTCAGAATTCATTAGGGAAAGGTAACCACTGCTCCAGGGGCCTGCATAGACATATTCATTTCATGCCCCTTAGCCTGAAGGGAGTGGCCAGGGAAGCAATGGGCCTGTGCTTGAGCCCTGGTAATAGAGAGGCAGAGCAGTTCAAAGGAAAACATCCTGGTACTCAAGTCAGAGGGCCTGGGTTTGGATCCTGGTTTTTCCATTTATTATTTATGTGATTTTTAATAATTCACTTAATCTCTCTGGACATCAGTTTCCTCATCTAGAAGATGAGGAAGGTTGACCATTTGATTTCTAACATCCCTTCCAATTTTAAATCTATATTTTTAAAGAACAGATTAATAATGGCTACTTCTGATGTGCTGGGATATAGCACAACCCGCATAATTTTTGGCAGCGGGCAGTTATCTTTGGGATAACGCAGCTATGCCAAATAAGGTAGAAACTGAGTAAACCTCTTACGTATATAAAGATGGAAGGTTTATGGAAGATGACACCAAAACAAGTGTGCTTTCACGGAACATCACAATGAATATTTCAATAGAGAGAAAAATGCCAGAGCCTACTAAGTGGGGAAACTGGGCTATTTGAACCTTTGAGAATATAACAAGACTCTCACTGAAATTCCAGACCAAGTTTCCAGAAGAGTTGAAAAGATATTTGGTAAAGAATGAGGGCAGTAGGAAAGGGGAAAAGCTGTAGCCAACACATCCTTATGGTCTGTAGTATCATTGGGCAAACTTCCATGCTGGAGAGATGATTCATTGGTTTTTATGTCTCTACAGAATTAAGATTGAAGAAGAATATGCCAAGAATTTAGCCAAGCTCTCTCAGAATTCCTTGGCAGCTCAGGAAGAAGGGTGAGTCTGGGAGTATGAGAGGTGGGTGATGGTGGTGGGGAGGCTAAGCAGGAGGTTTTCAATTTTCCTTTTTGTTTAGCTTCCTGTTATTTGTACAAACGTGATATGCTTGGAGAAATCTCCGTATGTCAGCTTAAGCTTCTGCTTCATTTATAGATTAGGCTTGTTAGGGGCCCTGTGGAACCTTCCTGTTTGTCAGGCTGACTGTGGAGACTCTGGGCTCTGACTTTGGCATTAAGATCACCAGAGTGAGAAAAAAAAAACTTTGAAATCTTGATATCAGGGGTTTCTAACCTATTGTCTGTGAACATATTTTATTTTATTTCAACATTTTGATAACTGTATTTAAATATAATTAGCTTCCTTTTCAATTTTATATTTTATGCATTTAAAAAATGTATTTTGAGGAGTCCATAGGTTTCACCAGACTACCAAAGGGGTCCACAATACAAAATGATTAAAAACCCTGATATAGATCAATCCACTCATTTTATATAGGAGGAAACTGAGGCTTGGCAAATAGAATGATTTGCCCAAAGGCACCTTGGTGGTAAAGAGCAGAGATTTCAAATCCAGGTCTTCTAACTTGAGTCATGAATTGTGTTCTTCTGTGGACCCCAATTTTCATATCCAACACCTCTAAGATGATTAGACAGAGTCCTTCTGCAGAGTTACTTTCTTATGCAGAGTAGTCTTGGTTAACATGGTTGGCAGGATAGCATTGCCGTACCATCTGGAAAAGCTGGGCATTAGCCCAAATGCTTATAAAAACTTCCCTTTCTGTGAACAAAAGCTGGTTGCTATGTTTGAGAGTATCTCTATACCCCCTGTTTAGTATCACAGTATTTCACTCAAAACCATACCAGATTTTTGTTCCTACAATATCCACTGACCCCCAAGCCCCTAAAAACATCTAATGTGCAGTGGTAATAACTTCAACCCCTTTGGATTGTGTAGTAGCACATGAGGATGGTTGGGGCAACTACAGAAGAATTAAAGAAAATCAGAGATTTAAGGGACCTCTCCATCCCTCTGGTTCAACCTACTACCTGACCAAGAATCCACCATATATCATCTCTGACAGGTTATCTTCTAACTTCTGCTTGAAAAGAATAAGGGGAAGGCTCCTGCCTCCTAAGGTAGCCCATTTTTCCTTTGAGCAATTCTAAGTGCTGGGAAGTTTTTCTTCCTGCCTTTCTGCAACTTCTACCCATTTCTCCTAATTATGTTATCAGTCCTTCTTCCACACATCAGCCAATTCCAGAGTGGGGTGCTCTGAGCCTTATGGTTATAGAAGACTTAACCTGATCAGCTCTTTTCCTGAAAGATCATAAAATCTTAGGTTTGGAATTTGAAAGACCAACTTATCAACCCTCCTGCCCAGCACAGGAATCACTTTTGCAATATCCCAGACAAGAAAACATCTGCACATTTTCCTTTTCTTTTCTTTCCTTTTCTTTTCTTTCCTTTTCTTTCCTTTCCTTTTCTTTTCTTTTCTCTTCTCTTCTCTTCTCTTTTTTTTTCTCTGTTTCTTTCTTTCTTCCTTCCTTTCTTTTTTTGTTGCTGTTGTTGAGGGAACTGGGATCCCACAGATAGTAGATATCTGAGGCCATTTTTGAATTCTAGTCCTCCTGACTCCAGGGCCAGTGCTCTATCCACTGCACCACCTCGCTACGTGTCATATTCTTCTTTTCAATTTGATTAGAAGTTATCAGATGGAGATATATAACTAGAAAACTGGCCTCAAAGTCAGGAGGTCCTGCATTCAAGTTCTACCCCCAATGTACTATCTGTGTGACATTGAGGAAGTCTCTTAATGTTTCAGTACATACACCAGGCAACCCTCTAAAACTGCATTGCAGGGCAGATCCCCATCTGAATTGGTGGTGTTTCCTCACTGAGAATTTTTTAATACTAAAGAAATCACCAAAGGTCAGGTCCAAAAAAACCCCAAACATTCTATTTGAATACTTCAAGGGATAGTGAGCTTGCTGTTTTGCGGTGCAGTCTTTTAATTTTTGGATAGTTTTAATTGTTAGAAAATTCTGCCTTCTATTGCTCTCTGTTTTAATTCCTTCAGGAAACAGGAATTTCCAATTAAATGTGTCTTCAGTTGAACCAAATACTTGGGCCAAATATTTAAACAAGCAACATCCTCTAAATAGTTTTCCATCAGGCCTGCTGGCTCAGATTGTGCTATTCAAGGCTTGCCTTTCCTGATTATTTTTCCTCTGGTTACTCAAATGAGATGAACTCCCATTCCTCCCCTTCCCTTTCCCTACCTCCAAATTCATCAAACACTGCCCAGGAAGATATTCGTGCCTAGATAGTTTGGGGAATCACCGTGGTCACTGGCAAATGTAGTTCTAACTCAGTCCAGGAATGGGACTAGCCTAGCCACACCCACATACTACAGCCATCAGCCCCCAGAAGCCTTTTAGCTCCTACCTCTTTGAGCTGAGCTATTTCCAAGTACTCTCAGTTCTGCCAATGAGTACAACATATGCTTCCAACATGAGCATCCCGTTCTGCAAATAGACATGCCATGACCTACACACATACACATGCTCCTGCTTTCTCTCTCCCTCTGCTCTGTGCTTTCACTCTGGCTGAGTAGTTGCGTTGTTGTTTTTCAGACATTTGAAATTTTGACTGTCTTCCTGTTTTCCTAAAAGCAATTCTGGAGCCTAAGATTGTGATGGCTTGTGAGATGCTAACTGCTGAAACCTGAGCTGTTTTTGTAACTTAATATCTCCATGTGAATTAAATTTTAGAGGACATGTAAATAAAGGAAATAAGATTATTTGTTCTACCCACAGTTTTCTCTGACAGAGAAAGACAAGGGTATTATAGGACCTTCATTGTTGGCGGGTATGACAGTTACACACATTTTAATTTATTTTTAAAAGTATGCATCAGTCTCCTTCCATTCTTTGCTGAGGTTGGGATGCTATAGCAGCAGAATAAGCCAGCAGACATTTCGTTCCTGATTACAACCTATCTTGCTGATTTCATCCCATTCTCACAGGGTATGACAAAGTCTCTTCGTCGAATCTGAACGGCGTCATTTAAATTCATCCAATGGCCTTCGATCCTTCCTTACTGATTAAGGATTTTTTTTTCATGCCTGGTTAAAATGCTTTTGATTGAGATATCTAAACCTTGTTCATATTTCTGATTGGTTCATTCAAGAAGTCCAGCTGTTCTGCAATTCTTGATATATTGTTGTAGAATTCCAATCTCACACTCTTCCCCCCAATTTAATATTTGCTGTCCCAAGCAAATCTACTGGTGTGGGCTTGGCAAAATCTGTAGTTCTCAATCTTGGATAGCTCTCTAGTGACTGAAAAAGTTCCGCATATTCTTTCTGCGTGCATTCTCTAGTTTCTTATACTAAAGAATCTCTGTGGCACCATTCCTAATCAACTTCAGTAATTACTGCATTCCCTCTTCCCGACACCCCCCCCCCTCCAGATTTTGAAAGCCTGTTAGGGGAGGGTGGAGGAGGAGTGTAGAAATTCTACCCTCCAGTTCTCATTTCTTTCTGAGATGGGGAAAAAATACAACTTTCAGGTTCTTTAACTTAAGCTAAATTAGGCCTCTCCTTGCCCCACAAAGCAGCCAAGCCAAGCCTTGCTAAAATAACTATTCTATTGCTCCCCTGTTTTTGGAATGTCGCGGATAGCCAAGGGTGCTGATGGTAATGATGATAGCTGTCATAGCTAGCATTTATGTAGGGCTCTAAGACTTGCACAGCAATCTACAAATGCTGTCTCACAACAACAGTGAAAATAAGTGCTATAATTCTTATCTTCATTTTTAAAATGAGGAAACTGAGGCAGGCAGAGGCAAGATGACTTGTCCAGGCTCACACAGCTAGTAAATTTATGAATTTGAACTCTAGGCCCAGCACTCTTATAATAATAACGCTATCATGAATATTTTTGTACAATTTTGTTCATTTTTTGTACATTTTGTCTTTCCTTACCGTCAGTAGCTTCCCCAATAGTGGGATTGTTGGGTCAAAAGGTACAAACAATTTTGTAATTCTTCTTGCATCATTCCACATTGTTTCCCAAAACATTTGAATTAAATCATAATTCGACTAGTAGTGGAATGCATTTTTCAACAACCCTGAATTTTCCCAAAATTTTTGACAATTTGGAACACATAAATTTGGTTTAATTTGTATTTCTCTAGTTGTCGGTTTTCTTCAGGTGAGAGTATCAAAGATTTATACCAGTGAGATTCTTTGGAGATCTCTAATCTGATTGCGTTCTATGGGTGAGGAAACTGAGCGCCAGAGAGATTAAGTGATCTAACTATCAGTGTTAATTGTATTTCTCCTCTTGAAAACTCTTTTTTCACCAATTGGGGAATATTTCCTAATCTTGTAGACTTTCTTAAATTCCCTATAAATCTTAGATATCAGATTTTTATCAGAGATTTTTATTGCAAAGATTTTTGTCACCCTTCCTTCTTATTTTTGCCTTCCTTCTTATTCTAACTGCATAGGTTTTTCTTATACAGAACCATTTAAAAACTTTTATATAACCAAAGTTATCTTTTTTTTTAATGATATTCCCCAAATTGAGGTTGGGATCAGTATTAAAGGAAAGCATAGTTCAGAAAGAAGATACAAAATAGACCAAAGACTTGTAGGTTACACAAAAGCCTCATAAAGAATGAAATAAATTATATTTTAACTGACAGGAAAATGCTTGTTATTAATGTAATTGCTGTTCCTGGGTCAACTGTCTGTATATAGTTAGGCAATCAATTTCTCAGAGCTAAGATTAGAATTAGTATTCAAAAAAAATCAGTCAAAGGAGCCAAGATGGTGGAGTAAAAGCAGGAACTTGCTTAGGCTTCCACTCCAACCACCTCCAATACCTGTAAAATATGACTCTAAATAAATTTTAGAGCTAGAGAACCCACAAAGTGACAGAGAGAAACAAATATCCCAATGAAGGCATCCTGGCAGGCTGACAGGAAGAAGGGTCTATCACACTGGGACGGGAGTCAGGCACACTCTCACATGAGCTGTGCTGGACCAAACCCAGGGTGGCCCAGACCAGCCTGAGCAGACTTCAGAAGAGTCAATCACTGGCAGCTGTGACAGTTTCCAGACTTCTCAACCCATAAATGCCAAAGAGAAGGTACAAGGTCAGTTGGGAACTCTGTTCAAACCAGGTGATGGAAAAGCACGGCTCACCAATGAGAAGAATGCCTTAAAAAGCTGAATTGGCCGGATGGAAAAGGAATTTCAAAAACTCACTGAAAAGAATAATTCCTTCAAAATTAGTTTGGAGCAAATGGAAGTTAATCACTTTATGAGAAATCAAGATACTATAAAACAGATCCAAACAAATGAAAAAATAGAAGGCAACGTGAAATACCTCATTGGAAAAACAACTGGTGTGGAAAATAGATCCAGGAGAGATGATTTAAAAATTATTGGACTACCTGAAAACTATGATTAAAAAAAAAAGAGCCTAGAAATCGTCCTTCAAGAAATTCTCAAGGAAAATTGCCCTGATATTCTAGAACCAGAGGGCAAAATAGAAATTGAAAGAATTCACTGATCGCCTCTTGAAAAAGATACCAAAAAGAAAACTCCTAGGAATATCATAGCCAAATTCCAGAGTTCCCAGATCAAGGAGAAAATACTGCAAGCTGTCAAGAAGAAACAATTTGAGTATTGAGGAAACGTAATCAGGATATGACTCCAGAGGTCAAAAGAGCTAGGATTAAAACCAAGAATCACCTACCCAGAAAAACTGCATGTAATGCTTCAGGGAAAAATATGATCATTCAGTGAAATAGAGGACTTTCAAGTATTCTTGATGGAAAACCAGAGGTGAACAGAAAATTCGACTTTCAAATACAAGAGACAAGAGAAGCATGAGAGGGTAAACAGGAAAAAGAAATCATAAAGAACTTATTAAAGTTGAACTATTTACATTCCTACATGGAAAAACAATAATTGTAACTCATGAAACTTTTCTCAGTATGAGCATAGTTGAAGGAAATATGTGCGTGTGTGTATAAATATATATGTGAGTGTGTGTATATGTGTGGGCATGTATACATAGACAGAGGGCACAGGATCAGTTGAATAGGAAGAGATGATATCTAAAAAATAAAATTAAGAGGTGAGAGAGGAATATAATGGGAGGAGAAATGGAGAGATAGAATAGGATAAATTGTCTCATAAAAGAGGCAAGAAAAAACTGTTACAATGGAGGGGAAAAGCAGGAAGGTGAAAGGGAATGGGTCAACCTTACTCTCATTAAATTTGGCTTAAGGAGGGAATGACATACACACTCAACTGGGTATCTTACCCTACAGGAAAGTAAGGGAGAAAGGGATAAGAGTTGGGATGATGGAAGGGAGGGCAGATTGGGGGAGAAGGTAGAAGCAAACACTTTTGAAAAGGGACAGGGTCAAAGCAGAAAATAGAATAAGTGGGAGGGGAAGGATAGGATGGAAGGAAATATAGTTAGTCTTTTACAACGTAGCTACTATGGAAACGTTTTGCATAACTACACATGTACAACCTATATTGAATTGCTTCTCTTCCCAGTGGGACTGAGTGAGGAGGGAAGAAGGGAAAGAATCTGGAAATCAAAGTTTTAAAAACAAATATTTTAAAATATTGTTTTTTACATGCAACCGGGAAATAATATATACAGGCACTAGGATATAGAAATCCATCTTGCCCTGCTAGAAAGTTGGGGGAAATGGGAGAGGATATAAGAGAGAGCAGATTGGGGAAAGGCATATTCAGGAAGCTTGCTATCTTGGGGTGGGGAGGGTAGGGGAAAGATGGGGAGAAAATTTGTAACTCAAAATTTTGTGGAAATGAATGTGGAAAACTAAAAATAAATAAAAGATTATTTTTTAAAAAAATCAATCAAAGAGGAGGTTTTTCAAATAATAGTATGATCTACTTAAAGAATCCTATAGATTTGACTAAAAATTAATTGAAGCAATAACGGTAAAGTAGTAGGATATAAAATAAGCACTCATAAACCATT
>CM053584.1:180582247-180603294 GCA_028627135.1 Pseudochirops cupreus | reverse complement strand
GGGGGGGGGGGGAATCTTCATGAGGAGAGCTATGCAAAGATTGTCCTCCTGGCAGTATAATGTGTTCCCCCTTCACCAGTAGTCTTCAAAACAATGACTGAATTTGGTGGGGCTATTGTAAAGGTGATTCTAAGTTGGGTATATGTTAGATTAGAGGTTACCTCTAACTCTGAAATTCTCTTACTCTGTAATGAGGTTTTCCACACTTAGCAAGACTCTTCTTTGGGTGACAGATATGAATTAAATCAACTTAATGTTTAATATGGATTTATGGATGTGGTTTAAGATAAGAGGTCTAGGAAGCATGGAGCAAGGCAGTGAGGATTTCACTTTTGAGGTTAAAGAAACTCATTGTTTATAAATGGTAACGCAAAATAGAAAACAAGTGAGGAATGTTAAGCAAAATATTAATGAACTTTTTCAACATAATTCATTTCCATTGAATATCTACCAAAAACTAGTTTTTCAGATATAAGATGTGGCCACTAGACATATATTCTAACAAAAGGAAAACATTCTATTTAGTAAATGGTGTATGGGGTGTTCAGAGAGGACTAGCATATCTGGTGTGAGGGCTTGCCAAGCCCTTTTCAGGGCTGCTCACCAGCCTTTGGTGTCCACCTGTCACTCAACTCTCACCCATGACTCCAAGAAGCTATAGTATGTACAGTAACCACACCCTGGTAAAACCATCTCAGCAGATGAGCTAAACCAGGTTGAGGGTAATTGACAGGTCTCAAACTTGTCAGTGAGTTAGGGGGATGTCTACCTCAAGCATGTGAAGACTTCCCCTCAGGCAGAATGGGTGGATGAGAACAATTTGTTCCAGTAGTGCTATGGAGTACTTAAAGCTTTGTATCAAAAATGCCAAGGTCATCTATTGCATTCTGGGTCATCTCCAGTTGTCCTGACTTTTGTCTTGCCTCTACTTCAATGACTCTGGAAGAGAGAGTGAGGCTGACAACTTTGTACAACTCTGCCTTACTTAAATCCAATTCATGCGCAAGTCAAGACATCACCCTAAAACGTCATTGGGTCTCTTTGAAAATGAAAGACAAACAACATCTTGATAGAGTAAATATACTCTTTTAGAGATAATGAAGCTTCTAAAGCACCCAGGAGAAGCCTAGTGTGACAACATAATAGGATACTGGCCAAGCCTAGCCTATATGGACAATAGAGTCTCCATGTGGGCTTCAGAGTATGCGTAGGTATGACTTTTTCCTGATCTGTTAACCATGTGGTAAAGAGATGGAACCATGTGGTGAAGAGCTGAGTAGAAGTAGGAGTTGCTACAAAAGACTTCCTTGAAGGACAATTCATTTGTAGGGTGAGAGGGCTTGAGGCCCTTCTCCTATCTGATGAGGGTTAAAGCAGCTTTTCCTTCTTGCCAGAAAAGTGAAAAAGGACTTAAGTTGCCTCAAGGAGTCTTTTTGTATGAACTCCTACTACCACTCAGCAGCCAGTAAAAAGCCCATCTCTTTCTTTCTCATGTGCTTAGTAGACCAGATTCAGTCATAGCTGCATATACTCTGGCGTGCACTTAGCAATTATATTACAGTCATAAGGGCTAGGCTTGGCCAGTTCCCTTTTGGAATAATTTGTACCATATGTCCTTGTCAAGTGTTTTATGTGATAGTTGAGTGCTCAGAGCTAGAGTTTAGAATCACCTGATGCTCTTCCTTTTATTGCTGAGATGTGACTTCAAAGTAATAATGACAAACAGAATTTTTTTAACTCCTACAAATGAACCTTGTTCAGGCCGCTAGGTGGTGCTGAACCTTGAGTCAGGAAGATGAGTTCAAATCCCACCTCTTAGACACTTACTGTCTGTGTAACCCTGCCCAAGTTACTTAACCTCTCTCAGCCTCAGTTTCCTGGTCTTGAAAACAGGGATAATAATAGCAACTACTTCCCGAGGTTGTTGTGAGAATAAAATAAAATAGTATTTGTAAAGGGCTTTGCACTGTATAAATGCATGTTGTTGTTATTCGGAAAGTAGTCACTTCTGGAGACTGCACATTTAATCCAACCGTGCTATAGTTCGATCTCACATTTCTAGAATTCCTGTTTGGTGATATTCCCCAATTACAAGTTTTTGCAGTATGATCTTTTAAATCATTAGTGGTTCCAGGTATTCATTCTTTAAGGACAAATCTGATTTGTCAAAATGGCCAAAAAGTCACTTAGTCGAGAATCTGGTAAACAAAGTAATAAACTAAAAGAAAGAAACCAACGTTCCCTCCCTACAAAATAAACCAAAACCCTACCAAGTCTTAACTATAAAATAATGAAATTGGGTTTCTTGTAAGTTGACTATAAAGCATCCATTCCAGGATTACCCTGGATCAGTTATCTCCAGAGCAAGAGGATTGTAAAACACCTAAGGATTAAAAAAAAAAATGCTCAGGATCCTTTTCTTGTGGCTGCCAGTTTCCTTTATTGCTCTCTTCCTAAGGTCCTAAGCACTTCCTGCCCATTAGACCACCGCCCTAGTTCTACTCCTTTAGTCCCTGTACATCTCCCACAGGCACTGGCTATTTAAATGAACCTTTGGATATTTTCTCTGCCCTCTAGGGTTTGTTTATTAATTACAATAAATAAATATTTATTACAATAAAATAAAAGAGTACACTCTCGATTTTTATAGCTTACCTGGCCTCTGGTCATGGCTTTCCAAACCCTCTACTCTTACATCTCTGAGACTAGGTCTTTTCCTTATGAGAATACTGTAATTTCTCTTCCAGGCCCAACCCTGTTCTTTGTTTCTTTGTTTCTTTTTACAGGTCCCTAGGAGAAGCCTGGGCCCAGGTAAAGAAAAGTCTGGCTGATGAGGCTGAAGTCCATCTCAAGTTTTCTTCCAAGGTGATCTTCCTCTCCACATCCCATCATGTCAGATATGTACATCTCAGTGGCGGTAACAAAGGGCTCCTCTTCCTTCCCTAGTTACATCCCAAAAGACCTAGACTATGGCATCCATTTGATATTTAATGGGACAGTTTGTAGTTTCTACTTTTTCATGGGATAGATCAGGCATTAGCTGTACCTAGGATGGCATTTTCCCTAAGGGAACATTTTCAATTGGTCAAAACTGTAAGAAAGAGCCCTGCACTTAGAGTCAAGGAGAGCTGGTTGTGAATATAGGCTCTGATACTTACCTTTGAGCTCACTAAATTATTTCTAAGGTCTCTTTCAGGTTTAGATTCTATAAGAAGCTATCATGTTACACTATCAAGTTTGTTTGTGGCACCTTCTGCATGTCTCTCATGGGACAAACAGGGACAAAGTTTATAATGTCATTTAGGATTTCTAGACCCAGCTCCTCAGGTACCTGCTTCCCTCATGCTGCTTTTTGGCTGTTCAAAGCTCCCTTGATCCACCTCCACCACTTTGGGACCTTTCTATGGCCTATATTACCCACAAAATTCTCCTCCTTTCTAGTTCTTCTGTTAAAGTGTCTAGACAGGGCAGCTAGGTGGTGCAGTAAATATAGCAATGGCCCTGGAGTCAGGAGGACCTGAGTTCAAATCCAGCCACAGACACTTGACACACTTACTGGCTGTGTGACTTTGGGCAAGTCACTTAACCCTAATTGCCCTGCCTTCCCGCCCTCCAAAAAAGCAGTAATAATAATAATAAATAATAATAATAATAAAGTTCCTAGACCTGGGGTGGGGAACCTGCAGTGTCAAGGCCACATGTGGCCCACAAGATACTCAAGTGCAGTCCTTTGGCTAACTCCAAACTTCACAGAATGAATCCCCTTAATAAAAGGATTTGTTTTGTAAAACTTGCACTCAGCCAAAAGGCCCCACCCAAGGACCTAGAAGGCCACATGTGGCCTGGAGGCTGCAGATTCCCCACCCCTGGCCCAGACTCTCTTTCAGACTAAGCTCAGGTAGGTGTTAGGAGGGAAACATATCTGAGACAAAAATAATTAACAGCGGTATGTGAATGACTTCTAGTCTCAGCTATAAGGGAAACAGCTGGGGTACAATGGAAAGAACACTGACTATGGTGCCAGAGAACCTGAGTTCAAATGATGCCTCTGAAATCTGCCGCAAGCATAATGTTGAGCAAGTCACCCTCCCTGGGCCTCAGTCTCCTTATCTCTATACTGAGGGGGTTGGATTAGATGAATCTAAGATCTCCTGTCTCTGAGTTTGTGGTCTTATATCAGCCTTCCCTGGAGGGTCTTTATTTTAAGTGGGGAATTCATTAATTCCAGTAAGTAGAACTATATGACTAGAGACTCTGCTGCATCACATACCTGTCAGACGAAGAAGGTTCAGCATTGGAGGGTTATATTTGTTAATTTAATATATCAATTTGACAAATATTTAGTGAGTTGAATGAATTGAACCGGATTAATATTTGCCAGACCCTATGTCAGGGAGTCAAAGGTAAAAGAGGAAATGACATAGTTCATCGCCTGTAAAGGAGGTTTCAGTCTAACAGGGATGAAAGATGCAGACAAACTTTTCTCTGCCAATTCTAATATGCTATGTTGCTGTGATTTTATAAAATATAATCCTGTAGAATAGGGGTTCTTAACCTGAGATCCTTGGAAAGACTTCATGGGGTCCCTGAACTTGGAAAGAAAAAAAAATGTTTTTATTTTCATTATTTGACAACTGAAATTTAGCGTTTCCTTCCATTATGAATTTTTTAAAAAAATTTCTGAGGAGTCCATAGACAAAAATTAAGATCTTCTGCTCTTGAAGCTGATTGATTCCTCAAGTATGGATAACTATGATAAAGTAGGAAGAGTACGTGATTCAGTCAATTATATTTTTTCTATAAAAATATAACTTTCATTAAAAGGAAAAACTGTCACTAGTTAGTCCTAGTCACTACTTTTGTTTTTCTAACTAAAGATTTCAAGGAAATGAAAACACCTCAATATAGTTTAGCTCATGATCCAGTATGAGTTTTTTCTATTAAGACATAAAAATTACTAGTTAATTCTAACTACTTTTGTTTTATTAGTAGTCAAAATAAAGCATAGAGCAAGATTTAAAGACATATAATTTGATATGGTTGAAGTACTTTCTTGTACCAAACTTCAATTGCTATTAATCATTGTTTATCATAATTCTGGTTTTCCTTCTTAGGATTAAATAGAAAACACTTTTGAGCTCACACTGGGCTTTCCTTAGAATCAGAAACTTTTAAACTCTCTCCAATTCAGGTTTGGTACTTTATACTTGAATTAACCTTCCTCTACAACACCCTCCATGAGTTGTCATCTGGCCTATACTTGAAGTCCTTTGGAGGAAGTTGTTATTCCTTAAAGTAGCCCATTCCATTCTCATACCGCTCTAATTATTAGGAAGTATTTCCTTATGTAGAGCTAAAATTAGCCTCTAACATTTTCTGTCCCTTATTCCTAGTTCTTCTTTCTCTCTGAGGCCAAACAGAACCTAACAACTCTTCAAATCATCAGAGACAAATATCATGTCTTCTCTCCCACCACTTCCTCTACCAACCCACCTTACCAACTCCCTACTACCACCAACTTAGGTCTTCTCTTCTCCAAGCTTCTTTAGGATTCCAAAGCTGGATATGCATTGTGCTTCAGGCATTAAAAGCTTTTAATTAAATGCTTGCCCAAATGATATTAACTGGACTCAGATTTCTGGCTATGAATCTTAGAACCTTCTTTCTATAGCTTTGGTCTGCTCCAAGACCATATTCTGTCTGTCTTATGTACCTCATGAAAGGCAGCCAAAAGAAAAAGCATGGAGAATTTCAGCAGTTGAGTGGTGGCTGATTCATACTGGCATATGATGTCATGAGTTTTATTCCTGGCTCCTTGCTTTGATCTTCTCTCTCATGAATTTCTGGGCACTCATCCTACATTACAGTCACTCTCCATGGTATCTAGTTTGGTAGACTTGCCTGAAGAGCTTTCTCCCTTCCCATTCTTCTTCAAGTTAAAGCCCTTCTGACTGGATTGGTAAGACACTAGGCAAGTACATGCCTAACAACCACCTTTGTGATATAGGTTTATAAATATTATCCCCATTTTACACATGAGAAAACTGAGACTTAGACTAGGTAAGAATCTTGCTATTAGCCTCTAAGGTCATTGCTAGTAAGTGTTGAATGCTAGGATTCAAACTTCAGTCTCGAGACTTCAAGTCCAGTATTTTTTTTACTACATCATACTGGAACTAGAGCGTAGGGTAGTTTCTCTTTATGGTTTCTTCTAATCATGTGAATGACTATTACCCTGGAGCACTGAGCCTCTTGCCTTCCCACTGTTTTCCTCCCCTCAGCTTCACAGTGAAGTAGAAAAACCCCTGATGAATTTCCGTGAAAATTTCAAGAAAGACATGAAAAAGTGTGACCATCATATTGCTGATCTGCGGAAACAGTTGGCCAGCCGATATGCTTCAGTGGAGAAGGTATGCTGTCCCAGGGCAGGGGAGGGATCACCTGCTTGGCAAACATCATAAATGGTGGATGGAGAAGCCCAGGAACAATTACCTATGTTGAAGTCATTCAGACAAGGCTCCCAGAGTCCCACAGTGACAGTGAAGTGACAGTTATCCTTGATATATCCCAACCCATAGCCAATAGAAGTAGGCTAGAGCAGTTCTCTCCCAAATATCTCCTGTTCTCATTCAACAATATTTATTGAACATCTGTCATGCTAAAATGACTTGCTCCAAGGACCTACAGGTTGTAAATAATGGCAGTGAAAGAATCAAAGTCAGGTCCTCTGACCCCAAATCCTGTATAGGATTATGCAATCCCTTCTAGCTCTTGCTTGCTTCCCTTGCCCCTCTCCCATTAGTAAGGCATATATCCTTTGAGTTATTTTCCTAGCAATGGGAATGGGTTTGTTCTTTTAGGGGTAATTGGGAGAGACAGACTCAGATAATTTTTCTGATAAACACCTTCTTCCCCTACAAGTTGTCGTGGCTGAAGGGGGTGTAGATCTAATGATGGTAGGGGTGGTAGGAGGTAACTTAGCAACAGAATAAAAAGTTGGGCCAAAGTAACAAATGAAGACAAAATAGTGATGGGAGAGTGGGCCTGGAAAAGGCTTCAGATGCATCCCAGACCCATGCTCCCACTTAGAATGGGCTTCCTGCCTTGTACAAGGAATCACAAAATATCAGAACCCGAAGGGATATCAGCAGCTCACTTATACAAGTAAGAGAACTAATACCAGGAGAGAAGATACCTTCTTCATATCTTCCAATTTTTTTAATGGTGTTATTAAGGTTATTTATCTGTTTTGAATTCACTGCAGAAAGGGGCATAAGATATAAGTAAAAGTCTAATTTCTGCCAGGCAGCTTTCCAATTTTCCCAGAAAACAGGGAATTTTTTCCTAAATAATTTGTTTTCTGAGGGGCAGCTAGATAGCACCCTCGGGTGCCGTGAGCTAGTCAGTGGCTAGCACTTAAGCATGATCAGAGATGTGAATAAGAGATGACCAGATCATGTGAGTAGTTCAAGGAAGAACCATCCATTTTAATGATTCTTTGAACAAGGTTTTTATAGCACAAGCAGACCAAGATTCAAGTATTCTTATCAATAGCTTAGTTTGTCATATTCTGGAAAAGTCTTATCGTTACAATAGCCTGTCACATCCTGGAAGCAGATCAGATAAGATCGGGCTTTGTAAATCTAGGCACCAAAAAGTCTTTGGGAAAGTCAGTTAACTCATTCACATAACAAAGGATGCTCTCAAGAGCGGGCTTCAAGGCTGTGGGGGCCAAAGCCACATTCATCAAAGACATCTACATAGGGACTGACCCCCAAGAATCAAATATTTTGGCTTTCAACACTGGGGAGAGATCTAGCCCTGGAGTAAAGAAGATCTGAGTTTAAAGCTCACCTTATGTATTTACTAAATGGCTAAGGGCAAGTCACATCACTCAGTTTCCTCATCTGTAAAATGGGAGCACCTAGCTCCCATTTCCCATGGGAAAGGCCATGTAGCAAGTCAATGGCAGATTTGGAACTAGACTCCTAGAGTAACATTCATTTCTGAACACGTGATCCCTAATTCTGCCAACCACCTGCTACTCTATTATGTTATTCTTGGCACACAGATCCAAGCAGAGGGCAATGTTAGGTGAGTCCACATCTGGGTTCTGGTAGACTTCATAGAATGGTGAAACGGAAAGAGAATTAAAACTGGACATCTGGACCTGGTTTCTCTGCGTTACTTGTGTGTGGGTCAAAAATCAAACCATTTACCCAAGAACAGTTAGCCCAGGCATACTTGCAGTGAACAGGGATATATTTATTCCTTTCCTGGGAATGGGGCGTCCTTCCCCAAAGGGAGTCAGTAGAAGGAGAAGCCTAACTCAAGGTAGAGTGGACTTTTAAACTCTGATTTCATAGGGGTATATTTTTTTGCTGTCTCTGGCTCTCAGTGGAGAACTGGGGTTACAGCTCAGTGCAGGGAAAGAAACAAAGGACGGAGGGAGAAACTCAAGATTGTCCTTGGCTCCCATTAGTTGAAAGGCAGAGTCCCCTTCAGGTGCAAATTCACACAAAGGAGTCTCAGAGCCAGCCTTATCGCTATCTTTTGTCCCATTGGCTGAGGTAGATCCTTACAGGTTAGGTTGTCCCTCACCCTAGTTTGTATGAGGGATAGGGTGCACGTCTCTGACATAAGAGCTGTCTTCCCCACTCCCATTGGTTGAGGTGGATCCTTACAGGTTAAGCTGTCCCTCACCCTGGTTTGTATGAGGGATAGGGCTCACATTATAAAAGGAAAACATCTAGATATAGATATGTGTATATATAAAGAAATCGGTGCATAACTACAGGCAAATGGTGAGTCAGAAAAGAAAGACTTAAAAGGGATTAAAATAACATACCGGACACACTGGGATGGATGCTTTGGGGTGGTGGGTGGGGGAAAGAGGGGGAGAAAATATGTAACTCAAAATCTTGTGGAAATGAATGATGCAAACTAAAATAAAATTAAAATAAAAAATAACATACCGGAAAAGGGAAAAAGGGGAATGGGAGATCCAGAGCTCTGCACTTCCTCTACGGACCCTCGGACTTTGTTCCAACCTCTCCCTTCCTATTCTTGGGGAGTCTTCACCCAATGCACTCCATTCACTTGCTCTGCCACTGTGTAGCTATGTAACCTTGGAAACATCACTTAACTTCTCTGGTGCCCTGTTGCTTCATCTGTAAAATGAGGAACATAACTTACCTGCCTGAAAAGAGGGCTGGACTATGTGACCTTTTAAGATCTTCCTGCAGCTCTAAGAGCTATGTTTTCTCTTCCTGTTCTGTTTGGTCTAAGGCACGGAAGGCCCTAACAGAGAGGCAGAAAGACCTGGAGATGAAAACCCAGCAATTAGAAATCAAACTTAGCAACAAAACTGAAGAGGACATTAAGAAAGCCAGGCGGAAGTCTACACAGGCTGGTGAGTTCCCATACCCCTATTTGGGTAAAAAGTTCTAGTTTTCCCTACTGTCCTTTACACATTTTGGAGAGTGATTGCCTTTGACAGGTAAGTGGATGAAGTCCCTGAGATGAGAGAATAAGGAGGATAAAATGGAGAGACCGAAGAAAACATAATCCTTACGTCTCAGAATCCCTCACCCTCCTCTCTCAGTTCTGCAGTCCTACTGCTTGAGGGAAACCAGATGCTTCAGAATAAGGTTGTCCCTATAGATTAAACTTCAGATTGGTGTTGCTGTTGTAAAAGGGAGTTGGGGAGTTCTTCTGTGATGAAGAAGACTATGGGGAAGAGAGTAAGCAGCCAAGAAAAGGAGAATCTCCTCATTTCCTGGACAAGATTGGATTTGCAAATTTCCCATCTGGATTGGGGAATGGGGCCACGGGAGATTTCTTCCCTCCACCATCCTCCCCACCTGGAGATATTCACATCCTGACAGAAGAGACTGCCTCCCAGAGGAACTACTGCTAGGTTAGGATTAGTGTGAATAATGCATCCCCTTGAAGTGGTCACCTATTTGAATTCACACTGCATATTTCCATTGGGCTGGAATCAATTACCATATTTTACATAATTATCACTTCAAATAGTGCAAATTTGAATAAATGTGAATATGTGTATCCCAAGGCCCAAGTTAGATGCCTTGAATTAAGCAAGTATTGGTTTGGCTTTGATTTTGACTTACTCCTTATATTACAATTCCTGAAACCAGATGCAACTGAGAAAAGCAGCCTTTACCCCTGACCTGGTATTTTCTAATTCTTCAAGTGAAGTCTCTACTGCCCCCCAGTGATGAAAATTAGCTAATCCCCAGAAGTACAGAATCCCTTCAGTTCTTTCTAAAATCCTGAGGATGGAGGGCTTGTGGAAAGGTTGATTTATAAAAGTTGTGATGGAAATGTTGTTTTATTACTCTCAAATACAGTAATATTAAAGACTGGGATGAAATGGGTGAAATACCACCAATTACAAGATAAAGAAATGTGATACGATGAGAAGGGCAGTGAATTTGTTGTCAGAAGACCCTGATTTCCATCTGAACACTTTCACTTGACCCCTGTGTAGCCTTGTGCAAATTCTCTCTCTGGATCTCACCTTCCTAAAATTAAAATGACTACATGAAAATAGAAGGAAACTATTACTGCTTGTGAGAGTAATTGTAGAATTGTCTGTCTGAATGCAGTTAGACCATTAGTGTGTTGAAACAAAAATCAAAACCAATGCCAAATTAGTAGAAAGGATAAAAATGCAAAGAAAACGGCCAATTGGACTCATCTAAATAGCTTTAGCTTGTCTTATTAATGCACAGCCACCTCCACCCCCCAAAAAAAACATCCATAAGTGAAATGAAACAGACATTGGCATCAATAGATTACCAATTTTTAAATTGGAGTTTAAGCTTTTGTCATAATGGGGCCAAAAGAAACCACTCCAATGAGCAAGCATCTATAGATTGAGAGTCAAGATCTGGATTCAAATCCCAATTCTGCCCCTTATTATGTTGTACCGTTTGGCAAGTTGCAACCACTCTAGTCCAATTTTCTGAACTACATGATCTCTGAGACATTTCCAGAGATATAAATCTATGATCTGCAAAATGAGAGAGTAGGACTAATTGATCTCCAAGATCCCCTCTACCTCTAAAATTTCTGTTAATTAACCCTGGGCAATTACAATGATTTGCCACAATTTTCCTATTAATGAAACTTGTCTTAAAAATCAGTAGAGCTGAGAAGGTCTGAGTCTTCAATAAATTTCATTCTCCCTTTTTTCCAGTAGAGTCTAGTTCCATGCCCTTCAGGAGACCATTCCATAGTACCACAAATGTCCCAGAGATCTGAGGAACCACAGTATTATATTTTTTAGGATCCCTGGATTTTGAACTGGAAACACTCTTGATTTACAAATGAGGAAAGTGACTTATATACAGTTACACAGGTAACACATAACAGAGCCAGGATTCAGATCCAGATCTTTTAGCTCTAGATTCAGTGGTCTTTCCACCATATTATGAATAGGGCTCAGCCCACTCCTAAGACACCTATTTCTTGAGTTTCCTAGCAATAGAAATTGGTCTAGGAGCAGCCAGTGATGAGGGAACAGAGCAAAGCTAAATTGACACTGTCATCTTGGTCACATTAACATGTTATTTTACCCAACTGAGCCAAGGAACAATTTACCTAAATGGGCCAAGGAACAATTATTGAACAATTGAAAAAGGTTGGTAGGACTTGGGGATTGTTGAAAAAGTTCATTTAATGAGGGATTTATATTAAGTTATAGTAAATTTAATCCTTAATATTTACTGCTATGCACCAACATCTGTGTTGGATCACTAACCCCAATAGTGCCCTGTCAGCACCCTGAGCCCCTACTGTCTTTATGACCACGGATAGAAGAGAAAAGATTGCCATGGAGATGGGGAAAATAACTGTGTTTAGGGCCATGGAGGAAAAATAACTTTGTTCCTTCTGTGTTTTCAGGAGACGACCTGATGCGCTGTGTGGATCTCTACAATCAGGCCCAGTCTAAGTGGTTTGAAGAGATGGTGACAACCACCTTGGTAAGGATCTGTGACCTCCCTCCAGACTCCCTTCAGGGGATGAGGGGCACCCTCTGCACTAAAGCCTGTGCTCCAGGCGCCGTCCCATTGGAACTCAGAACAGGAAGGGGGATAGAGGAGGGCCAGGAGGCCCAGCTCCTGCCACTAGAACTTCATCTGGTATAATAGAATCCAAGCTGTGGATCTCCAAGTAAGATCATTTGTCCTTTTCCCAGAGAATCACCTAATCCAGCCATCAGCCTAAGATAATTTTTTTTATAAATCTACGAATCTTGTATCTAATGAGCACAAGAATTGGAACTGAAAGGGAGCCTCACTTTTTTCCAGATAAGAAATCGAGGCTCAGTGACTTGCCCAAGGTCACAAGGTAGTGAGAAAACAGACCAGCATCTGAACTCAGATCTTCTGTCTAAACCCAGCGTTTTTTCCCACTGTCTTTATTTTTCATTTATTGAGAGATTTTTGTTCTGACACAACAGGTGATTCTCTCCAAATACCCAAGTAGCCTCCCCCCCAGTGAACGAGATTCCTCTAAAATGGTTAAGCCAAACCACCTGGTAACACGGTTAAATATGTCCTTGAAACTTGTAAATTTTTTTAAAGAATCCTCTCCCCACTTCCTCTTCTCCCTGGTAACTGTTTGAATTACACAATGTCTCCCACCTGTGCTCAGGGGAGTAAGGGTAACACCCCAGGCTGCCTCTTGGCTTCACTCAGAACTTGTTTAATGGGGAAAGAGCCAAGTGACTGCCCCTAGATGTAAGTGGGGAGAGTAAATCCATGTGCCATATTTTTGTGGTGCCTAGCAGAGGCAAAGGGATGGAGCTAGTAGACCTCAAGCCAGGGATTGAAGGTGGTCTTTTAGGAACAAGAAAGCAAGTATAGGAACAGTTTTTCCCTCAGAGAATTTCCAATATTAACAGCTGTACAATATGATATACAATACATCCTCCCTGCCAAAAAGAACTCAAGACCATTTAGAGCAGTTCTGACCATCCTGGGGATACAGTTCCCCCTACCACTTTCCCCATGCTTCCCTGATTTCTTTCTGGCCAGAGGCTAGCACTTAGATATCTACTTTCCAAGTGTGAGCACAGTGGAGTGGATTTAATGTCATATCATTTTGAAAGGACATGTTTTATGGTGCTGAGTTCTCATAGTCACACCTTGTAAAAATTGCCCATTATTAACCCAGCTGTCCTATCCTCTCAAAGTGTCAGCCAGCCAGAGGAGATTAGAGGCCTCCACCTGGGATAATGGCCTAGTTTTCTCTCAGTTAATCTCCTAATTAGTGCCCAGGCTCACCCCCACTTCCCCATCCCCACCCCTTCAGTTAATCACTTTGGTAATGCCCTAGTTGTGCATTGAACAGCATGAATTCTGATCATACAACACCCCCTACATACCCAAAACAAGGAGCTACCTAGAAATCAGACTCCCCTAGGGATCTCCCACAAACCAACCATTCTCTAATACAAACTGTATCTTTTGAGTCCTGCCTCAATTAGGTTCATTTTGAAAAATATGTTTAACTACCTCTTGTGTGTAAGGCATCATTCTGGGCAGAGACAAAAATGAAACAGAGTCTGCCCTGTTTACATTTTCTTGGGAATATATGCTATGTACACAAATTAAGTATTATGCAAAGGAAATTGAAGAGAGAGAAAGCATAAATTACTGAAGCAATAGGCAGGACTACATGGAGGAAGTAGCATCTGAGTTAATCTTGAAGACTGTAAAGTCAGAAGATTTGGGTTCAAATCTTCCATTTACTACCTGGGGCAAGTCCTTTCTGGGCCTAATTTCCTCATCTAAAAAATGAAGGGCTTGTAGAGGTGACCTCTGAAATACCTTCCAGCTCTGAAGCTTATGCTCCTCTGCTTAAAAAGAATTCTAGAAGGTACAGAAGAGTGCTTTGCAGGTACAGGTTTGTGTAAGTACTTAGAGGGGAAGATAAAGTTAAGGGAAGATCCAATAGGAAAGTTTGGAACATAGAAAGGGAATGTTATGAAAGCAAGATTGTGCAGGATCTGAAATGCCAGGCTCAGTGTTTGCACTGGGGAGTCATGAAGATTTTTTAGCATGATCAGCCCTATGCTTTAGGAAGATTACTTTCACAGCAGTGTGGAAGGTGGATTAGAGAGGAAAGAGAATGGAAGCAGGGAGACCAATTAGCTTATTATAGTAAATAGGGAATAATAATATGATGAAAGTTGGGGAGAGCTTGAATTGAGGTAGTGATAATAAGTGGAGAGAAATGGGATGGATTGTTTATGGGAGTTTATGACATCTCCCAAGAAGGAGAGAGACAGAGAGAAAGAGAGAGAGAGAGACAGAGAATCACCCACACTAATGAATCTATGAAGGAACAGAAGAAGCAAAGAGTGGTATGATGGAAATCAAAGAAGTGGAAAGTGTCCAGAAAGATGGGTGGTCAGCCATATCAAAAGCCAAAAAGAATGTAGACTAAAAAAAACAATTTATTGATGAGTTAAGAGACCAGTAGTAAATCATTTTGAAGACAGCAGTTTTAGAAAAACAATAGAGTCAAAACCAGATTGTAAAAGATCAAGCATGTGTTGAGGATGCAGAAACAGCAAATGTAGAAGATTCTTTCTTTGAGTTTGGCAGTAAAAGGAGAGAGAATTTATATAACAACTTGAGGTGATGGTCAAGTAGAGGGTTTTTAAGGGTGGAATGGACCCCAGCATGTTTCCTCAATAGCTACTAAGAGACTGGGAAGAAAGAATCAATATGAACGATGCAGTAAGCTTTTAGACAGTCAGTCAAGGAGGAATTCACGTTTTGCCATGAAGCAACGAGATTAGATCATGTGAATTTATAGTGGATCCAGGCCATATAGTAGTGTGACTTTCCCCAGTGGCAATCAATAACTTGGTTGTTCAAGCGGAAAGCACAGGTGACAGGAGATATCCAGAATTGCAGATTGGCAAAGTGTGAATGGTCCAAAGGGGCAAGGAAGTAAAGAATAATGAAATGGTCAACTCTAGGGTTAAGACTGTGAACAAAGAAAAGTAGGGCTCGAACAGGGTTGATGGATTAGGAGACCAAGGACTTTATTTCCTTCTCAGCCATGTAGCACTGGAACAGAGCCAAGTTCATAATCTCTCAAAAATTCTTGAATCCAAGAGCTCAGTAGAATCTGGTTAGGTCCAAGAATTTGGTAAATAATTCCCAATACTTAGTGTCCTGGGGCTGATATTGAGACCAGACACTCCTGAAATGACCTCAAGGTACAGAGAAAAATGCTCAGAGATACCAGAAAGCTTTTCTTCCCCTGCAGGAACTTGAAAGATTGGAGGTGGAACGAGTAGAGATGATTCGGCAACATCTTTGCCAATATACACAGCTGCGGCATGAAACCGACATGTTCAACCAAAGTGTGAGTTCCTAACCTTTAGATTTCTATGACCTAGTAAATAGGGGGGTGTACCAGTAAGGGATTGGGAGCAGGATCATTGTACTGAGTGCCCAAAGGTAGACCATTTGAGTATTCAGCAAATTAATTTGCTTTTAGTATGAGAAATAGGTAAAAACAGCATAGTGCAATGGAAAGAATGTTGAGTCAGAGGCTTGAATCCCAGCTTTGTGACCTAGGACAAGTCACTTAACTGTCTGGGTCTCAGTTTTCTTACCTGTAAAATAAAGAAGTTGGGTTAGATAGTCTCAAAGCACCAAATCCATGATCCAGTGAAAGCAGAATCAAGTCAATTTTCCCAGAAGCTATTCTCAGGTCATATAATGGGGAACTTGGAAATCACTTCCACTATAATGGTTTACAGAATATAAAGCATTTTCCTTACAGCCCAGTGAGGAACATAGTACAAATATTGTCATCTTCATTTTAGA
Source organism: Pseudochirops cupreus (assembly GCA_028627135.1). Lineage (NCBI taxonomy): Eukaryota > Metazoa > Chordata > Mammalia > Diprotodontia > Pseudocheiridae > Pseudochirops > Pseudochirops cupreus. Next base: position 180,587,413 of record CM053584.1, on the reverse strand, counting down.
GATGAGAAAACAGGCCCAGAGAGAAGTGATTTTTTTTTTTCCACATTCAGTCACCTGAAAGGGCTGAGAGCTTCTTGCTGATGAGCAGCAAGCCTGTTGGGTATCATCACTTTCGAAACTCAACTCCAGCTTCTATCCAGTACTGTGCTAGTAAGTCAGTCACTTAGCATTTATCAAATGCCTGCTATGTGCCAGGCACTGTGCTACAAAAGGCAGCAACAAAACAAAACAAAACCCCTGCTATCAAGGAACTCACAGTCTAATGGGACTGGTCAGAAGAAAATTTTAATTCCATAGATAGGCTGCAAATACATTTCACCCAACTATGCAGGAATAATCAAGTCCCCCAAAATTTATTTAGTATTTTTCTGGTCCTCAGTGGGATTGGAAGACTGGAAAAATTTGGACACCAGAGATTAGGACATTGGTGGACTTTGGACATGGACAGATTATCAGTGTGCTAATAGCTGGATGGCTACAGCTGACAGATAGAAGCTACTAATTTTTGGTTCAGTATCTAGGAAGAAATTAACAGCTCCTTTTATCCAGAAACATTTTCAGGTGCAGGAATCCTTTAACATTGGTGGGCCCAGCTACACCCTAGAACACCAAAAGCATGTGGATTTTGCAGAAGGCAGTGAATTGGGAACTCTGACGAAGTATGTAACATGGCCTACTGCCTAAAGGGAAGACCAATATGACCTCATCTTTTTGATATCATTTCCTAAAATCTTGACATCTGCATTTATATATTCATAGAATCACAAAAAGTTAGAGTTGGAAGGAACCTCTGTCCAACCCCCTCATTTCAAGGAGGAAAATGAGACCTAGAGAGGAAAAGTCACTGAAGGTCACTAAGATCGTCAGGACTGGTACAGATAGTCCTTCTGACAATTTTTCCAGTTTTTCTTTCCATTCCTCAAAATAGTCTTTCCCTTGAAACCTCAAAACATTTTATTAGGGAGCAACAGTTGTGAGCTAGAACTGGTTCAGTGAATGATAATTTACATGTTCCTAGCACCTTAAGTTTTACAAAGTATTTTTCCCCAAATACTCTAGGAATTAGGTAGTGTAGATATTGATGGAGAGCTAGGTGGCATAGTGGATAAGAGTGCTGGACCTGGAGCCTGGAAGAGGAGTCCTCCTGAGGTCAAATCTGGCCTCTGTCACTTGCTAGCTGTGTGACCCTAGGTGAGTCACTTAACCCTGTTTGTGTCTGTTTCCTCATCTGTAAAATGAGGTGGAAAAGGAAATGGCAAACCACCCCAATATCTTTGCCAAGAAAACCCCAAAAAGGGTCATGAAGAGTCAGAAACAACTAAAAATGGCTGAACAGCAACAAATGTAGGTATAATTCCTATTTTATAAATGAGGAAACAGATTCAGAGAAGGGAAGTGATTTTCGGTCACATAGCTAAAATGCACCAGAGCTGAGATCTGAACCCTGGTCTCCCAACTTTTTACTATGCCAGGTTCCTAATAGAAGATCCCTAGACTCTTGTCTTCGTACCTGACTGTCCTTTTCTCTCTGTCTTCTTTAGACAGTAGAACCTGTGGATCAACTCCTGCGGAAAGTGGATCCCGCTAAAGACAGGGAGCTGTGGGTGAAAGAGCACAAAACGGGAGATATCCGACCTGTGGATATGGAAATCTAGACTGAATGAGTCATTCCTTAAATGGGTTTATTTTTGGGGTTTTGAGATCCCACCAAGAGAAGGGGCTCTTTCTTTGGGGCCCATAGTCATGCCCAGAAGGATTTGTGCTGCCATCCCACCCATTGTCCTGTTTGGTGAGGTAGTTGGAGTGTCTCCATTCCCTACCCTAGACTCAGAAGCAGACACATGCACCCCTGCCTTTATCGCCATCACTAAAGCCCCCAAGTCCCCATCCTGTGCTGTTCTGAGAGCAAACTGAAGGCTTTACTTTCTTGAATATGGCAGTATTCTGTTTATACTCATGTGACACACTTAAAGACCCAGCTGTATAACATGCTTGTAATTCTTGAGGAGTTACCAGGGCCCAATCCTCAGCAAACCTAAGGGCTTCTCCTCTCCATGGAGTCTAAGATAGGGAAGTTGTCAAACCCTTTCTCCAAAATGAAGTGGGCTGGGGTGGAGGGAAGTACTCCATAGTTAGAACATCCCTTCTATATCTGTCCAAGTCCTTTGTTTGTGACCTGTCTGGTACTGGGATCCCTTTCCATTGGCATCTTCTGCAACATTTCATCCTAATATCATCCACTGAGGCCTAAGAGGGAATCGTGGAAAGTAGCACCTGCATCTCTTATCACAAAACAGATGCTGCCCTTCCTTTAAAACTTACAGTGATAATGGTGGAACTACCTCATTAGGCAAACTGGCCCCAGTTTTGAGTGTTTCCCTCTTCTCTTCCTATTTGCCACAAATGTTTTTGTTTTTGCTTTCTTTCTGCGTGAACAATGCTTCCCGATTCTTTGGACCTATGTTCTCATGCTCTGTTGTTCTGGGAAATACCAAGTCAGCAGTCCAAGGCAGTTTTTTGTTTGTTTGTTTGTTTGTTTTAGATTACCCAGTCTCACCATATGAAGCTTTTTTTAGAAGGCCTTAGTTTTCAGTGTCTCGTTCTATTCATTCCAGTCACACCATCATTTATGTTTACTATTCTAAATCTAATATTGAGAATCTGCTTACATCAAAGTGATTGAGCATCTTTAGGCACTGAGGTCCCCAGTGTTGGGTTTAGGATGTGATGATGTGGATCCTTTATTTGGTTCCTCCCTTATTCAATGCCCCTTGGGTCTCATTTGCCATCCTGTGCCATCTTACCAGATACTAGTTATAATTTTCCAACTCAAATCTTTGATAACAATATCCTTCAAAGTTTTCTCTTTGTTTCTCACCTGTGGTATCTGCCAAACCCTGCCAATTTCTTTAATAGAGCACATGGCTCTCCCATTATGATTTCCTGGTGATGATTCTAATTGTTCTGACACTTCCCTTCTCTTTGGCTGTTTCCCCTTACCCCCTACACTTTAATTGGCACTAAATGAAGTTTGTTTTTCTCTTTTCAGTTATTATTCATTTTTGACCTTCAGTTCTGTGAATTAGTTCCCAACAAAACCAAAACCAAAAGGCCAGGGATTGATTGGAATGTTTTTGCCATTGCTACATTGCTACCTTCAGTACCTTAGATGCCCTCTCCCTCATTTTTTGTTGCATATCTCTCCCACAGCAGCAGCCCTCAAAATCCCCTTAAATCATGTGTCTGTGTGAGTGTGATAATTTAAGGGCGGGGGCACACCAATTAAATCTTATTGCTCATACATTGGATTTCATAGACTGAGCTGGAAGGAACTTTGGTAGTATCTAGTCTATCCTTACTATCGAATCAAAGATCTAGCGCTTGAAAGAACTTTGGAAGCTTTGTAGTCCAATCCCCTCATTTTACAGATAAAGAAACTGGGGCCCTGGGAGATTAAGTGACTTTCCCAGGCAGTAAGTGTACAGTTAGCTCTTCTGCTCTACGGTGATGCTCTTCTGAAGCCTAAAGAAATTAAAGATCACATTTAGCAGGAGATCTAAGGCAATCTAAGGATTGCCTATATTTTCTCTCCCCTACTTATGACCTTAAATTTGCATCTGTGTAAGTAGTACTTAAATGGTATCCACCCACCCCATTCAAAGGCCGGAATGTAAGATTTTTGCTGGTTGTTTCTTTCAGGCTGCCATAGTATTTCATTAGTTGTGTCCTGTGAATCCTTTCTGCACAGCTCACATGAAGCATGGAGTATCTCACTCCTGCTGTTTTTGTTGTTGTTGTTTTTGAAAGATGGCTGAGTTACTAAACTTAACAAGAAGGCAGTCACTTTTTTTATTCTGATTAAAATCCTAGGGAGGAAGTCAATTTTTGGAAGTTGGCAATATGAACAGAGTCATAGCAATCTGATGTTCTACAAAGATGAGGGAGAATGGGTGCCTACATTAAAGCTATACAGTGATACCCATCCACTGCTTATAGGATTTTAGTTCCTTGGTAAAAACCTTTCCTTTTTTTTTTTTCTTGGTTTCTTCTTTTACAAAATAAGAGGTGGGTAGACTGGAGTAGCAGGGTTAAAGGGGACTGAGTGGATGAAGAGTCACCTTTGGCTCAGTAAATATATGTTGAAGTATTTTTCAAGTGCTAAACAAAGGATAAGTAATACTATTGTTAACCCAATTATTCCAATGAGTTGGATCTATTTCAGTCTCATTCACTAAAGCCTTTAGAGAACCTAAATTTTTTCTTTCTCTCAGTATGGGATCAGTATACCTTTTCTTCTTTCCCACTTCCTACTGGCAAGGTACATTTATGTACCATCACAAAGCAGGCTCTGCTCTGCTTCCTAAAAAAGACTCAAGAGCTTGTGATAGCAAAGTAATGTGGATTTAGATCTTGGCAGTTAAGCTCAACTATTCTTCAGACTAATAAAACGGCCATTCCCAAAAAAAATAACAGCTTCATACGCCAAGCCTCCAATTCATTATCCAACTATTAGTGTCTATTTCAAGAACTGTGAATTGCTGTTCGAAGAAGGATGTCTTCAGTTAGGATGGGAAGGGTAGATTTCTTGGAATCAGATATTTTATTGTCTGTTAACTTGTCAAAAAATTTTTGATTTGATTGAATGTAAGAGTCACCATCTATACCATTGGAGACAGTGCCCATCATGGATCATACTGAAGTATTTTGAAGCTGGGTAAGTAGAAGAAACCAAGGCTATTAGATAGATTTCATGTTTTAAAAAAATAACAATAAATCCTCAACAAAGCCACTGGTATTCAGCATAGATTGTCCTGTTGCCGTAGCAACCCTCCAGTTGATTTCCCCCCCCTTTAGTAACAGACTAGCCCTACATCCACCGATGATAAAAGCTACCCCTTATAACTTTCTTTTCCTAATTACTTATAATCAGGATTTCAACATCCCCAATATAAATTGGCAGTGTAATTAAATGGGGTAGGGTAGGGAGAGAAGGGTGAAGATAAGACTTTATTATTTTTTTTAAATTTTTTTTATTTACTCATTTACTTTTAATTTACAAGATTCAGTTCCACAATCACTTGAGTTTCAGATTTTCTCCCCATCATGTGTAGGATCTGCAAATACTTTCACATTGTACAATAGTTTGGTCATATAGAAGGGTTGTAA
>CM053584.1:180499036-180581747 GCA_028627135.1 Pseudochirops cupreus | reverse complement strand
CATTTCTTATAGCACAATAGTGTTCCATTACATTCATACACCATAGCTTGTTCAGCCATTCCCCAATTGATGGGCATCCCCTATATTTCCAGTTTTTTGCAACCACAAAGAGAGCTGCAATAAATATTTTTGCACATATGGGACCTTTTCCCACTTCTGTAATCTCTTTGGAATATAATCCCAACAGTGGTATTGCTGGGTCAAAGGGTATGCAATTATTTATAGCCCTTTGGGCAAAGTTCCAGATTGCTCTCCAGAATGGTTGTATCAATTCACAACTCCACCAAAAATGCATTAGTGTTCCAATTTTTCCACATCCTCTCCAGCATTTGTCATTTTCCTGTTTTGTCATCGATAAGACTTTATTAACTGAATGACTAATGCTTGATCCCCTTAGTCTTATCTGTTGGGCCCTTGTCACAAATAACCACTTCCTTGTTAGGGCTAAAAATAAAACATTGGTGATGGAAGCAATCATGAACAATGATTAAATTCATGAATTTATTTTGTTCACATTTATATTTTGAAAAATAATAGCTTTTAAAAATTAAGATCAAATGCCCAAGTCTCAGCAAGCTGAGCCTGAGTTCATTGGAACTTGGAAGTCCAAGCTGTGAAATTCAAATATTTGCATTTTCCCCTGGCCTCTGTAAGCCTTAAGGAATCACAGACTTTTATTTCTAACAAGTGAGTAGCCTTTACTTTAATAATGTAAATAGGATCCTAGTTAATTAATTTGCACAATTAAGTGCTTTAAGAGCTATATTATATTAACTTGCTATATCATCATTTAAGAAAGGGTAAGGTCACTACACCTGTTGTTAGTCATTCCTCTCCCATATTCCTGCCTCCAGGTAGGAAAATGTACTACCTAGTTTCTTTAAAGGGATGATTTGCTTTGGAGATTGGCTTCTGGTCCTCTATCTTCTGCTCATTTTTACAGATATTTCTAGCCTACCTATTCTGGTTGTAAACATGCTTCATCTTCAAAATACAGCAGTACCCATGAGCTACATTTTATTCTTGAACTTCCATCTCTAGTGTTAAGGGAGAAATGTCTCCTCTTTGAGTTCATGTGGTGAGTAATGGCTGCAAAATATCTATTTACCACAATGCAGAAATTGTAGAGGTAAAACCTTAGGTTTTGTCATTATGCTTGAACATAAGTTCAAGCCTCAGAGAAAACCTGAACAACCTTGAGGATTCTGACAAGGCTTCTTAAAAAGTAGGCAAAAGTTTGTCAGAGTGACAGAGAAATAATTATTTTACTTATTACAATCTTGCACATTCCTCTCCAGCCATAAAAGTTAAAGAGATCCATAATCCCATAATTCATTTAATGCCATTAAAAATTGAACAAATTTACACATCCTGGCAGGAAACAAACTCCATCAAAGAACAGGTAAATTAAATCAGGTTACACATTAAACTACATTTAGAGGATTCACAAATTGCCTAATTGAAGAGGAAGAGGATTTATATGTAGCTGGGGAATAAGGGACAGTTGAGCTTCTGCCTCTGACTTCTTGTCTATGGAATGCTTAAGGTTTCTAAGTAAATTATCACATCCTATAGGAAAGGTTTCAATCACATGAGGTTAATATTAGGATAGACTTTTAATTAACCAAAATCTGTAGGAAGAATGCCACTGAGTCCCAAATAATAAAAGGAAATTAAAAATTCCTATAACATTGCCTTACCCAAAACCAGTTTGTTTTTTTCATATGTTTCATGGTACTATGTATCTTTCTATCTACGCTATAATGCCTGGTCAGTTGGGTCTCTATATTCTTATCATGTAACTATCACTAAAGGACATTTAGTGAACACCAAAGGTACCATGGTTAGTAGGAAAAGCATTAGGTTGAAATCAGAAGACATGGGTTCCTGTCCAAACACTTCTTTAAAACAGCTGAGTGACTTTAAGTAAGTCACTTCATCTCTGCCAGCCCTAGCATAAAAGAGTTGAACCCAACCAGACTATCTCTTTGTTGGACCATTTCCAATTTTGTGTAAGTTATTTTACACATGGCCAAAGTATACTGGGATCCTTCACCCTCTCTTTGACCTGACACCATCTTCATAAAGTTTCCAGCTAAATCTTAGGAAAGGAAACCCATTTCATCTTTGAAATTTGAAAAGTTTGGGAACAATAGTCTTCTTAGGATTTGAGTTTAGGCAGAATATTGAGCCCATAGCTATATACCTAGCCTAGGTCTTTACCACCTGTGTCTTCTACATACCTTCTGTGGCATGTGCAGGAAACATTATGGTGTCTAGACCTAAATCTCTGAAGAGATGGAGAAATCAGGCAGCTTGCAGTCGTTTGCTCTCAGCCACACACCCCTACACGTACAATTCATGTAGACCTCTCTACAGATATCCTTGTCTATACATTACTCAAAATGATTGGCATAACTCCCCATGTTCATCTGTATTATACTTTCAGGCCTTAATGAAAAGTGATCTCTAGAAGACAACCTGGAACATCTCCACAGGACATTTGGTATACTTAGAATCAGGAAGAACAGTGCACAGGGCAAGGGAATCAAGTGGCTTTTGGATTGGAATTTGGGGGCCTTTTCCACAAGATTGCCTGGCTGATTTTCTACCAAGTTTAGTGCAGCCTCCTCCTATCTACACATGTGTAGTGTGAACCACCTCTTTCAAATCACAGCATATGTATTAGAGGACAAGTAATTCAGATAATGAAACCAAAGCATTCTTCCTCAGGCTTTGGAATTTGAACAGTCTGTCTTTTCAGGAGCTTCTATAGAGAGCTGTTTCTTGAGGGATGGTTAGGGTAGCCTAATATCTCTATCCTACTTAGCCTGCCATGTAATAGAGGGTGTTGACTTGTTCTGCTAAATACTTTCAGTTCAAAGGATCCTTCTATCATTACCAAGATTGTGAAATGAGGAATTCAGGGATGTATGGGAACTTCTAAATTAATTGGCAGTTCGGGAGTGAGACACCTAAGCATGCCTTGGTGGAAGGTGGCCTTCCCTAGAGGTCTGGGGAAATTGGATTTTGGTCCATCTCTGCTGATAGTTTGCTATATTATATTGGGGCAAGTAATTTCACCTAATCCAGCACATTAGAGCATTTGGAAAGAACCATCTGGGCCTTGTCTGGGAGTCTCCTTTTCACCCTTACATAGTTTAATTTAGTTTTGTTTTACAATAGACACCACCCCAGTATCTGATATCTATTGATGCCAAGAATCCTTCATCTAATGCTAGTGGTTTTGTCTGTTAAATGAGTTCAGATTGGATGACCTCTGGGGTCCTTCCTTAGAACTCTGTGTAGTTCTCTTTCACTCCAACTCATCACCACCCCCATCATTCCCCTCCTTTGGGATCCTGAGGGGGAAATTCTGCTGCAGATGCTAGTGGGGAGCAAGGAACTGAAATGGAGGAAGGGAAGTCAGCAAAGGGAGCATTTACAGCGGCTGGAAGGAGGCAGTGTCCCCAGGGTGCAACTTTTTCCTTTTCACCAGTGATTCTATACCTTCCTCCCCCTCAGGATCAATGCTGGATGGGAGGCAGTCATTCCGGAGACACGAGCATACTGCCTTCCAGTATCAAAGTGGAATTTTCTAACAAAATAAACTTGCTTGTTTGGTCTGTTTCTGTAACTTTTGCTAAATACTTTATACGTTTTTAAAGTTAAAAAGCTGTGTCTCCTGCCAGCATTACTCATTCTGGTATGAATGTGTTTACTTCACATTCTGTATCTTTCCATTCTCTTTGGCTTCATAGATTGGTAAATATAATTGATGTAATATAATTTATAAGTAACACTGTTGCAACTCTGATCTCTTTGGAACCTGTAACCCGTTTTTCTTCCCATAATGGCATTAGTGTGTATTAAAGCTGAAGAATTAAATGTTTAAAGGGTTTTAATTCTGAATTTGTTATATATAATTGTTCTGTATTATTATAAAGCATTTTCATGAACTTAAACTCTTTCTTTATATTTTTCTGCAAGTTGGTGTATACACTTCAGATGCTTAGAGTCATTCCATGTAAAATAAACTGTACAGAGACACATATCCCAGTGGTGGGGTTGTTCTTTCTAGAGCCCTTTCTTTCTCTTGTCTTTTGTCCTGCCTCCCCAACTTGGCAGTCATTTTCCTCCAATACATCTCACCAAGGGATTTGAAGGGCAGCCAAACTAACTGCCCAGTTCCACCAGTACAAAAGGTCATCCGATCCTGATCTCCTGTAGTCTCTGTCCCCTCCATATGACTTTCAATTTTCTCTCATCTCCCATGTGAGGCATTCTGCCCCACCAGCTTCCTTCCTCAATTCTCTCCTTTTAGTCTCCTGGCCTATTTATCTCCTATCCTACCTCTTCAACTTATTCAGTTTATTAAGTGCCTACAACTATACACAAGATAAAACCAAGCTATGTGGTGCTGAATAAGAGCAGACCTCAGGGTCAGGAAAGCCTGAATTCGAATCCTGCCACCACATAAAGTGGTGATGTGAGTCACTTAACCCCTCAATGCCCTGAGCAATTTTTTTTTGGAGGGGGGAGGGCAGGGCAATTGGGGTTAAGTGACTTGCCCAAGGTCACATGGCTAGTAAGTGTTAAGTGTCTGAGGTCGCATTTGAACTCAGGTCCTCCTGACTTTAGGGCCAGTGCTCTATTCACTGCTCCACCTAGCCACCACCCATCCCCCACCCAGGCAATTTTTTAAACCTATGAATTTCAGAGCAGTAGCCCATCCACATTATTAGAGGGAGTTCTTCTTGGGGAATTCTTTATATCAATGAAACTACCGATTATTACCCAGTAATAATATGCAGGGGACTCTGCCAGGCAGAGAAGGCCCTTTCTGGGGCTTCTGTGTCAGTCTCCAGATTGCTCATGTCCTTTGCCTGAGGATCCTTATTAATTGGTTCTTTTTCTTGTCTCCTGATCTATATACAGTCCAGGGCAGAAATAGAGATAGAAGGGTAAAGCAGGCCATTCAAATCAAAGGGCTGGAGGCAGATGTGTGCTGCAACTAGACCACACCGGGGAGGTTTGGATTTTTACTGCATGGAGACCAGAAGAAGGAGACTCAAGTGGTTATTTCCTGGGCAGAGTAATCTCAGAAATTGAAATGATCTTGGGGTTTTGAGGAGAGTTTATGGTCCAAGCAACAGACTTAACAAACACGTTCATAATACATCATTTTCAACAAGTTGTTTGCCTAAGGAACATAAACTTTCCCTTCCATAGAAGATGTTTATGCAGGTTTTCAAATAAACTACTAGGTCATGACTCCCAGCAGCATCAACACAGCTGTCTGTATACATACTCCTATTATAGCTCAGTTCCCTCTGAGCATATATCAATCAACAGCAGAAGATTAGGACCCAACAAACTCTGGACTACATATTATTACAGACTCCAATCCTAGAAGCCTTACTCTGGTCCTTTCCCTCTTTCCTGTGGTAAAGCTGAAGGGTCAGGAAGCCCTGGTTACTGACTATCCTCTGGCCCTCCCCAGCCCCTCCACATCTTTCCTTCTGCTTCTACTTTGACCTTGATTTCTTCTTCCAGTGTCTTAGCTTCATTCTTCATCCTCAGTGTTAGCTCAGAACTCCTTACCCACAGTCTACTGATTTAGTACAGGCCTTCTGACTGCTGCCACCAGTCAGACAAGAAAAGGGCTGGGATGAGGGTGGGAATAACAAAATCTCAAAATGGATGTGTCCCCAACAGGAAGAGAGACCTATTCACCTAGACTAGTACTGCAACATCCCTGAATCTTTCTGAGACACTAACCCGAACGTTAGAGAAAAGACCCACCAGTTATCAGACCTTTCTTCCCTGGGTCTTATGGCTAAAAGAGAGTGAATCTCAAAAAATTTAAAGAGAATTCTCACAGTTTGGGAGAATTCAGGAATCAATAATTATTAGAATTATAAGGAGCCTTAGAAATTATCTAGTTCAACCCCCTCATTTTGGGGAGGAAACTGAGGTCCAAAGAGTTTTAAATAACATGCCAAAGTCCTACAGGTAAGTAACTCATGCATTAGACTAAGTGGAAATTGAGATCCCTTCTAGCTCTGAAATTGGAAGATTCTATAAATGGCAGAGCCAGGATTCTAATCTAGACCCTCTGACTTCAAATTTAGCCTTCTTTCCACCCATATCATAGTGCTTTCCTGGCTTGTTCAAGATCACACACCAGGCTTTTAATAGAGCACTTCCAACTACAAGTACAGTGTTCTTCCCACTATACTCCAGAAGTCTTCTGTCTTCTCAGTCACCTCCACTCTGAACTGATCAGAGCAAGGGGAAATTAGTTGAATGTTTCAGGACAACTGTGTTCTTACTGGAAAGAACATTACACTCAATAAAATACTGCCTGGATTTCCCTTGCTAATTTGGCCTCTGTGGCATCCTGGAGTTCTTAAAATGAAATTGGGGAGCCACAATCAAGATTACACAGGACGTAGCAGCTGCAATATTAAAGGAATGGAGTCATGGAATGTGATATTCCAGCAGGCAAAGGAGCTAGAACTATAACCAGGAGTCACCTACCTGGCAAAATTAAACATGCTTCAGGAGTCATTTGATGAAACAGAAGGATTTTAGGCTTTCATAAAGAGAAGACCAGAATTGAATAAAACATTGGATCTCCAATATCAAGACTCAAGAGAAGCCTAAAAAGGTGAAAAAACATAAGAGATTCAATGGAGCTGAACTATTTACAACCCTACATGTGAAGATGATACTTGTAATTCTTAAAAATTACACCACTAATAGTATAGCTAGAAGTAATATACATAGAGAGTACAGATATAAGGTGAATTTGAGGGAATGGCATAAAAAAATTAAGAGGGGAGAAAGGGGACAACATCTGGGTATAGCAGGAAGGGAGAGGTAGAATGGGGCAAATTATTTCACATGAGGAGGCACAAAAAGCCTATTACACTGGAGGGAAAGTTTGGGATGGGGAGTGGGCATTGAGCATCACATGAACTTTATTCAGTAATTGGCTTAGAGATCAGTTGAATATAGAAATCCATCTTACTCAATAGGAAGGTAGGAAGGGAGGAGATTAAGGGGTAGGGGGACTAGTAGAAGAGAGGGCAGCCAGGAGAGGAGGTAGACATAAGCAAAACACTATCAAGGAGGGAAAATGTGAAAGGAGAGAGAGGACAAACAGGAGGAAAAATAGGGCAGAGGGAAACATACAGTTAGTAATCATAACTGAATGTGAATGAGATGAATTCTCCTATAAAACAGAAGCAGATAGAAGAGTGGATCCTACAATGCTGTTTACAAGACACACACTTGAAGCAGAGAGATACACAGAATAAAGGTAAGGGGCTGGAGCAAAAGCTATTACTCATCAGCTATAGTTAAAAAAGCAGGGGTAGCAATCCTGATCTCAGACAAAGCAAAAACAAAAATGGATCTAATTAAAAGTGATAAGGAAGGAGACTACAACTTACTAAAAGGTACCATAGACAATGAAGTGATATCAATACTAAACATTTACGTACTAAGTGGTATAGCATCCAAATTCTTAAAGGAGAAGTTAAGTGAATTACAGGTTCATGACCAAACAAGACAAAGGCAGCATTACAAAATGTAAAATAGATCATTTTGATTATATTAAATTAAAAAGCTTTTGTGGAAAAAAACCCAATTCAACCAAGATTAAAAGGAAAGTAGAAAGCTGGGAAACTTTATAGCAAGTGATAAAGGCCTTGTTTCTCAAATAAATAAAGAACTGAATCAAGTTTATAAGAATATAAGCTATTCCCAACTGATAAATGGTAAAAGGATATTGTTTGGGATGAAAAACCCCATCCAAAATTTAATTAAAAATTCGGAGATGTCTTAGGATAAAAAAACAGGAGTTTATTCTCTTCCCCGGGAAAAGAGGAAACTCTTCCCCATGAATGATCATGAGGAAAAGGCATGTTGCAAAAGACAGAACAAGAATTTATACCCTAATGCAGTCAAGCCCCCTTCCCCAACTATCTCCTCTCTCATTGGCTGAGAGGCAGACAAGTCTCGGCACCAAAATCTTCCCCAATGGAAAGTCACAGGGAAGCCCTCCACTATCTCTCAGTGGCTGGGAAATAGGTTTACAAAGAACAAGGATGCTGACTGACAGCAAGGGAAAGGGGGAAAAGGTCCCACAGCAAAGGAGGAAGAGTGAGCCTGGGCTGTCCCTGACTCCCACTAGCCGGGAAGAGGAGCCCACAAAGGCAGGAAATCAGAAAGGGCTCCCTACTGATTGACAGCAATATTGGAGGGGGGGGAAGTTAATCCAAAACTGCCTGAGAAGTTTTCACTCTCTCCAGACAATATGAACATGCAGTTTTCAGATTTAAAAAATTAAGCCTATGTATAGGCATATGAATAAGTGCTCTAAATCAGTTTTGATTAGAGAAATGCAAATTAAAACAACTCTGAGTTGTCACCTCATATCTATCACATTGACTAAGATGACGAAAAAGGAAAATGATAAATGTTGGAGAGAATGTGGGAAAATTGGGACACTAAGGCACTGTTGGTGGAGTTGTGAACTGATGCAACCATTCTGGAGAGCAATTTGGAACTGTGCCCAAAGGAAATGCAAACTGTGCATTCATTTAGATCCAGCAATACCAGCAATAGGTCTGTATCCCAAACAGATCTTAAAAAAGGGATAACACACGCAAAAGTATTTATAGCAACCTTTTTCATGGTGGCAAAATATTAGAAATTCAAGGGATGCATATCAATTGGGTAATGGCTGAACAAGCTGTGATATATGAATGTAAGGGAATACTATCATGCAATAAGAAATGATGAACAGGCAGATTTCAGAAAAACTTGGAAAGACTTGTACAAACTAATGCAAAGTGAAATGAGCAGAACCAGGAAAACATCATACATAGTATCAACAGCATTGTGTGATGATCAGTGATAAATGACTCAGGGGCAGTTGAGGAAGCATCGACCCTGGAGTCAAGAGGACCTGAATTCAAATTTGACCTCAAACACTTGATGCTAGTTGTGTGACCCTGGGCAAGTCACTTAACCCTGATTGCCTCACCAATAAATAAGTGTGTGTGTGTGTGTGTGTGTGTGTGCATACATATATTTCTATATTTATCAGGCCTGCACAAGGGTATTAGCCCTCTTAATTACTTCTTCTTAAAAGGCCAGTGAGCCCCATTAGCACTGTCTGAAAACAGGTATGAGGATGACCTGAGCCATAGTTACAGCCTCTATATTTTTTTGCAGGCTGCCTGAAATCCTTGCACAGGCCACAGGTATGTATGACTCAGCTCTTCTCAGCAGCACAGTGATCCAAGATAAGTACAGAAGATTCATGAAGGAAAATGCTATCCACCTCCAGATAAAGAACTGATGGACTCTGAATGGAGATTGAAGCATAATTTTTTTCATTTTATTCTTTTTTGTGATTTTTTTTCCTTTTGATCTGTTTCTTCTTTCATAACTGTGACTAATATGGAAATACGTTTTACATGACAGTGCATGTATAACATATCAAATTGTCTACCATTTTAGGAAGAGGGGAGAGGAAGCGGGGAGAAAAATTTGGAATTCAAATGAACTCTAAAAATTATCTCGATATGTGATTGGGGAAAAAAATAAAATGAAATACTATCAAGAAAAAAAATAAGGAAGTTGGGCCAGGTATTGCCACTTTTCCTGTATCGAGTCCCTAGGACAGAATTGTGACCCTGGGGACAACTAGAAGTTTTCAAGTAGAGGTAGTGTTGCGGGATAGGTTCTGGGCAGATTTCTAATGAGAAATCCTTTCTAGGTTCATGTCTGAAAAGAATTACAGGCTCAGCTGTCTTTTGGTAGATTTACAAAAGTTTATTGATTCACAGGACCAAAAGGGGTAGGGTGAGGAAACCTGGCTAGGAAAAGCTCGCAAGGGGCAAGGAGAGAGTCAGGGAAAGTTTGGAAGTTTGGAAGTGTGACACTCTGCAGCGGGCAGATGGCCTACTAGAATGCCTACTTGACCTGGCAGAAAAGGCAAGAGCTACCAAGGGCCGTCTGTGGAAGTTCTAAGGGCCGTCTGTGGAAGTTCTAAGGGCCCCAGAGGCATTCTTAAAGATACATAGCTGTCAATCATAAGTTCATTAAGCAAACGAGGTATACAAAGGTGGAGTTAGGGAGGAACCTGGGAGGAGCCAGGGCGTGACTAATACTTAAAGGGACATACACCCTTGACATCAACTGCGCATGTATTTTACCCATTATACACTGGGACAAACAGCAGGAGGGAAGGGGCAGGGGGTGTGGTTTGAGCCCTGAACCATCATAAGGTCGACCAGCTGTCACAGATTTGAGGTCAGGTCTGTGAGATGTTCCCATCCTGATTTGCAAGTGGATGGGTTTGGTTTGCTAGGACAAAAGGAGGTCGTACCTTGAGTGAAGAGTTAATGGTTTGAGAGGAAATAGCTCTAGGCTGGGGCTGGGAAAGACAAGTATAGCTGGGGGAAGGGGAGAAAGAGTTAAGAAATGTGGCTTTTACAACTTAACACAAAACTGAATTAGTAAAATCATAAAGTTACCCCAAAATATATTACATAGGCCACCCAGCACCTCTTCATTAGAATTATTATTAGTTAAGGGTTAGACTAGATGAGCTCTGAAGTCCCTTCCAATGATCCAGTTCTGTGAGTACAGTTGCCACCAGATGGTGTTTTATACCAGCAAGAAGATAAATAAATCAGCAGCAATAACAAGTAATTGAGGACTGACTATGTGCAAAGCTCTATGAGAATAGGAGGACACAACAACACACAACGACGGGGTATGGGCCTGAACCCAGACCTTTTCCCTTTACACCAAAAGAATTGAGTCCCATTTGTCCATAGGCCCTGGGAAACCCCCACCTTGAATTCTCCCTGAATTTTCCCACTTGATCTGGCTTTTTTATGCCCAAATCTGTTACCCTTACCCTAGCCTAACTCTCCATTGTCTGTTACTGTAGGATTGCCTCCAGCTGCCTTCCAGCCCTAATCCCATCAAAATTCCGTTCTCTAGGTTCCTGAAATCTGACCTCTAGTCATCCCGGTCCCATCATCTTTAGATTACTTCTCAAGGCCCTCCCCAAACCTCTCCTTTAGTCACCCCAGACTACTTGACCACCCCAGTTCCTTCCCATAGTCTTTCTGTATATAAGATCCATCTTGCCTCCATGAAGGAGCTCAGATTCAATCTAGTCGAGATTCAGTCTGGCTCACTTGTCAATACTTGCATCATAAATACTTAGGCTGCTTAAGAATCTACCCAGTATGGCGAATCTTTAATAAACTTTGTTTTTCTTTGGCTGAATGAAGGCTTGGGTTGCATTCAGACAGGACCCAGCATGTCATTATTTTGTGGTCCCAAGCACCCCTAAACCTCAACATTTTAAACCCCAACAATAGGAAGATTCAGCTGCAAGATTAATGGAAAGGTCATGTGGTCCTTGGGATACAACCACAAACAGATGGCAATGTACTTTCTTTAGTACCATCCCCTTTGATGAAGCCATATTTATTTCTGATGTTGTATAATTTAACAGTACCAAAGACTTTAGAGTCATTTTTGACTCTTCAGTAACTGTGGCTGCAACACCTGTGGATAGACGCTTGTTAGGATCTCTACAAGGATTGTTCTCCTGGAGATAATGGGATTCCCCAGGGAATGGTTTAGGGATCCTTATCATCCCTAGACACTTGGCCACAAGGTAATTCGTTGTCTCTATTGGGGTCTAAATGAATGTAGATGTCAAGGTGATGGTTGTATATTGGTCTGCTAAGTAAACACCAACAGAGGCTTCCCTTTCTCCATTGCCACAATTTAGAGAATCACAAAGAGCTTCTTGCGCCCTAAGATTCAGATGAACAAAGTCACATGGTCCCTGTAGACATGCTAACTGAAGCACTGGAATCATCTATCCCTTCTCTCTGTACTGCACTCCCAACGCCACAGAGTGAATCAGCCTCTGACCTGCTACCTTACTAAGGGTCTGAGGGCTTTTAATAGAATTAAAAGCAAATAGTGGCTTTGGGCTGCGGTAACACAAACCTGGGGGCAATTAGCTATTTGGTTGAGGTCCACAGGACTTGGGTTAGATAATGATTAAAGTTGCAAGTCCCATGGAAAATAATTATCTCCTGTATTAGCACATAGGCAAAATTCCAAATAAATAGCTCATTATCCCTGTGGCTCACACATGCTCACCAAAGAGTCAATGAACAGGCATCTCCCTTCTCCTTCAGTCCCTCTCTCCTTCAATCCATCAGGCGATGGATTGTTGCAGAATTTCTATGTGTGTTTAGTTTTACCTTTAGCAGAAAATGGGAGCAATATTGGATTCTGTGCTCCCTATTCTTACAAAATTAAAATGTTTCTAGTTTTCTCTACAGTCTATTCTCCACATATCTGCCAAAATGATTTACTTTTCTTTTTTGCTTTTTGGAGGGAGAAAGCAGGGCAATTGGGGTTAAGTGACTTGTCCAAGAGCACACGACAGTAAGCGTTAAGTGTCTGAGGCTGGATTTGCAAAATGATTTTCTAAAGCACACATCTAACCCTCTATGTCATTCTCCTGCATGATAAACTGGTGGTTCCCTGTTACTTCTAGGATTTAATTCAGATTCCTCTGTTGGGCACTTAAAGCCTTTCACAACCTGAGTCCAACCTCTTTCCATCTTTACACATGACTCTGCCTCAAACACTCTTGGATTCAGCCAAAATGACCTTTCTGCTGTTCCTCACATAGGACCCTCAATCTCTCCAGTCTCTGCCTTTCCACAGGCTGTCTCCCCTGCCTTTAATGCACTCCCTACTGACCTCTGATTTTTTTAGAATTCCTGGTTTCCTTCAAAGTTTAGTTTAAACTCCATTACAGGGATTTTTCCTCATCTCCCCAGATGCTAGTGTTCTCGCCACCCACAAAACACCTTGTATTTTGTGTGTATATGTATATATATATATATATATATATATATATATATAGTTTTTACTATATAGTTTTTACATAGTTTCCTCCCTCCCTATATATATATATAGTTTTTACATAGTTTCCTCCCTCCCTTCCCTTTAGGAAGTCAATTAACTATTGAAAAACACTAGAGAAGAATCTTTTAAGAAAAGATAATTACCACTCTCTTCAATGGTACAACTTTTTTAAAATTTTAATTAGTTAACTAATTAATTTTTAGTTTTTAGCACTCATTTCCACAAAATTTTGAGTTACAGTTTTTTATCCTTGTCTTTCCCCTACTCTCACCCCAAAATAGCAAGCCTGCTGAATCCCCCTTCCCCCAATCTGTTCTCTCTTCTATCCTCCCGCATCACCCCCCCTAACTTTCTAGTAGGGCAAAATGGAGTTCTATACCCCAGTGCCTGTATATCTTATCTCCCAATTGCAAGTAAAAAACAAATTTTTTTTTAAACATTTGGTTTTAAAATTTTGAGTTCCAGATTTTTTTCCCTTCTTCCCTCCTCACCTGCCCCCACTGGGAAGATAAGTAATTCAATATAGGTTGTACATGTGTAGTTTCCCAAATCATTTCCATAATTGTTACATTGTGAAAGACTCACTATATTTCCCTCCATCCTGTCCCACCTCTCACTTATTCTATTTTCTCCTTTGACCCTATCCCTTTTCAAAAATATTTGCTTTCTAACTACCCTCTCCCCCAATCTGCCCTCCCTTCTATCATCCCCCCCTCTTATTTCCAACCCCCCCTATTTTCCTGTATGGTAAGATACTCAATTGAGTGGCATAACTTTTCTTGAGCCTCCAAATTAACACATTCAATATCCATTGATAATCAATGTCTATGTAATTGAATCTTTAAAAAAAAGTCTTGAAACCGTGAAGCCTTCTCCCCATCCCAAAAGAAAAACAAATGATATCACTCGCCAAGAACAGTAATATGCAATGTGTGGAAAGACAAGAAGGAAGGAAGATTTAGGGGAGAGTCATTTTAGCACTTTTTTTCATTTTAGGGGGCCTGATACATGAAATTACTAGTACTATAAAATAGTAAATTACCAGTACTCTGAAGGAACTGAACATAACAGGCCCCAGCTATATAGTTTCAAAAGTGATTCTTCACCATGGCTCTTAGTTTGCAGAGCTAAAACTTTTCCTGCAGTCAAACTCAGTCCTCACAAAGCCAAAGAAAGTCTGGTAATCTGAAGCAGGGATATTTCAGATTCTCACATCCCCAGTGGTTATATCTAACAGTGTGGCTATACTTACGTGTGCACGTGTTGTCTCTTCCCATAGAATCCTTCTGCAGGTAGGCACGGTTGAAATTTTTTTTTGTCATTGTATTCCCAGCACATAGCACACTGTCTGGCACATAGTAGATGTTTGATAATTTACTGATTTATTGCCTGATAAGACTGATCAACAAGACTGTTCCTGAAGGTAGTAAATACCTGCAGCTGGGAGGGTTAAAACTGGTGGATCACTTAGTCTTAGGAACTCCAAGCTGGAATATGACTCAAGCCACCTGAGAGAGTATCGTCACTAAGGGCTGGTTCCAATATGGTGGGCCCCTACAAGTGAGGTTGCCTGGAAGGAAGAGGAAGAACCCTCCTAGGTCAGGAATGAAGCAGGTCAAAGCTTTAGAGGGTATCAGCAGTGGAGTCAGCCATGAGTGACCACTATATTTCCAGTATGGGCAGCATAAAGAGACCCACTCTCAAAAAAACATCTAGACAGAATTGTGACCCTTGAGGAGCTACAGCCTCTACTTTGCCCTGTTCTCTTCTCACACCAAAGGTACTTTGAATTCTCATTCTGTGTCCTTTCTTGCCTCATCTCTGACTCTATCCTTCTGCTGGCTGGAAAGTGACTAATAGCAGGCACTTTCATTTCATTGTAAAACCTCTTCTAGGGGAATTACATATTTCATCAAGGATGAAGAACTTTTTAAAAAGAATTTTGGGCAGTAGGCAGCAAAGGATGTGTATGTGGACAGTACCCCTAGAAGGCCCCCCTCTACAGGGTCCCTAAATTTGGGGGGGGGCAGGGCAATTGGGGTTAAGTGACTTGTCTAAGGTCACACAGCTAGTTCTTGTGTTAAAGTGTCTAAGGTCGCATTTGAACTGAGGTGCTCCTGACTCCAAGGCTAGTGCTCTGTTCACTGCGCCATGTAGCTGCCCCTGTAAATTAACCCTCTACCTCTGCCCACTGTGGGGCAGGAGAATCCTAGTTCTGACTTTGCCTCTGTAAGTGTAACCTTGGGAAAGTCCTTTCACCTCTTTGGTCCTCAATTTCCTCAAAAATAAAATGAAATTAATTGAACCAGATGATCTCCAGCTTCAATGACACATGATTTTAAGAACAGCCACGGAGAATAGCAAGTATGGGAAATTTATTTGCTCCATTAATGGTATATTTGTAGAAAGAGTTTATGGGTATGAGATAATGAGAGGTCAGTATATATTAGTGTCTTGGAGAATCTGGAAAAGGAACAAGCCAAGAAGTGGAGCTAGGAGGAAATGACAAGTGCCTAGTGCAAGAAGAGCTTATGAGAGTCCTTGAAAGAAATACAAAGTTTAGGTAAGACCCATTCCATACCCTAATGAACTCTCCATGATAACATGGGGATGCCACCGGAACATCAGATGTAAGTGTAAAAGGGATGCATGTTTTTTATACATTGACCAACAAAAAGAAATTCCTTTTGCAAAGCTTCATTAAAAGCTCTTTTTGTTTTCTTCAGATAAGAATTAACCTTGACATTCTGAGCTCTTAAGATCATGATAGGAAGGAGAGGGCTCAGAGGACACCATTTCTAAGCCACAGTAGAGTCTGCAGAGAAGTAGCTGTCAGATTAGCAATGACCACAAATCCTTCTAATCCCCCACAGGCTGGTCTTAGTCTGAAAACCCTGGACCCTGTGTCAAGTCAGCCTCAGTTCAGAGAGAGGAGGCTAACTGCCACTTAGCATTTACTACCTGTCTGGTACCCACCCTCACTCACCCATGGGAAACAGCAAAAGTGGCTCCCTGTCCAAAGATATCTTGGAGGAGTTGCAGCTAAACACCAAATACAAAGAGGAAGAACTATGCGCCTGGTACCAGTCCTTCCTGAAGGAGTGCCCTAGTGGCAGGATAACCAAACAGGAGTTTGAGAGCATCTACTCCAAATTTTTCCCAGATGCAGATCCGAAGGCCTATGCCCAGCATGTGTTCCGCAGCTTCGACGCAAACAGTGATGGGACTTTGGACTTTAAGGAATATATCATTGCACTCCATATGACCACAGCTGGCAAAACCCAACAGAAACTGGAGTGGGCGTTTTCCCTCTATGACATAGATGGCAATGGTACCATCAGCAAAAATGAAGTGCTTGAGATCGTCATGGTATAGTCTACCTTCTCTCCCATCTTTGGTTGGCTGGGACCCAGTGGAGTCAATGACATAGAATCACAGAACTTTTGCTTTATGGAGCTAGAGCTGGAAGGGACCTTAGAGGTCATCCAGCCCCTCCTTTTACAGAGGAGGACATGAGTTCAGCAAGGGAAGGAGGTTTGGCTGGAGCTAGTTAGTTGAAGAGTAAGGACTAAGACCTGAG
The DNA here is from genome assembly GCA_028627135.1 of Pseudochirops cupreus. Lineage (NCBI taxonomy): Eukaryota > Metazoa > Chordata > Mammalia > Diprotodontia > Pseudocheiridae > Pseudochirops > Pseudochirops cupreus. The sequence goes on along the minus strand of CM053584.1, from coordinate 180,565,171 downwards.
TCTCCTGATTTCCAGGCCAGTGTTTTCTCATTGCACCCACGTCCTTGATCAGGGATAGCCTCGGCAGGGTCTGGGTGGGTTGGTTTGATAGATATATGCTTTCTCTCTATGATCCTTATGTATTGATTTAAATGTTATTCTTTATGATGGTTTCCCAAACTAATTTGGGATCAGAACTCGTTTGAGTTTGATTTATTAAAGAAAGTCATGAATGTTAATCTAGGACACCTGAGGGTTTGGAATACTCTTGAGGATGAAGGGTAAAATCAAAGAAGAGAAAATTAAGTCTTCTTCTATAACTCCAAATTGCTGTTGTTCAGTTGTTTTAGTCATGCCCAACTCTTAGTGACACCGTTTTGGGGGTTTTCTTGTCAAAGGAGTGGTTTGTCATTTCTTTCTTCAGCTCATTTACAGATGAGGAAACTGAGGCAAACAGGGTTAAGTGACTTGCCCAGGGTCCCATAGCTAATAAGTATTTGAGGCCACATTTGAACTCAGGAAGATGAAGCTTCCTGACCTCAGGTCTGGCACTCTATCCACTGTGCCACCTAGCTGCCTAATCCTAGCTATCATAAATAATTTTGCCATGTATACTTTCATGTTTAATATTTTAGAAGGATAAGTATTGCCAAGAGATAAACTTTCTCATTGACCGCTAGTCACATAGCATGCAGAACATAGAAAGAATGGCGTTTCTAATGTATTCAACACAATCATGCTATTAGGTATTTTTTCTATGGTTTTACAAGAGAATGTTCCTGATACAAGGGAGGAATCTGGGCATTTTCGAGCATTTGGATACATTTTTTTTCAAAATTGCAAGAATTACAAATTCAAATCTACAGTGAGCTTTAAACAGATACCATGTCTGAAATGTGTGAAACAGCAAACACTAAGGTGGGCGGCTCAGATTCTAGTCTCAGCTCTCCTATTTAAATGCCAGCAGTGCGACTTTGGTCCGGTCAATTGTAGGGGAGTGGGGATTGGAGGAGATTTGAGCTAGATGACTTCTGAGGTTCCTTTCAGCTCTGATGTTGTATGGAAACATCAAACACAGTCATTTATATCTATAGTATCTGTTGTCTCCTGTAGCATTTATAGTTCCCATTTTTTAGCTTCTTTAAACTTTTGTACTTTGTCTTTTAATTTTTTTCTTCCTCAGTTTCTTCTATAAAATAAGGGGGATGAACTAGATGGCCTTTAAGGCCTCTTCTAAGTCTAAATCTATGCTCCTAGGATCTCTCCTCCCTCCCTTTCCCCCCAACGATTGGTGTTTTGCAAAGGTTTTGCATTCTAATTCTATTCTTATTATGAAGGAAGAGGTGGATTTGAGCAGGGAGGGCAAGGGTGATTATTTGATGTGGTTTTAAAAAAAGTAAATAGTATTTTTTTTTCCAATTACAAAAGATAGTTTTCAACATTCATTTTTATAAGATTTTGAGTTCCAAATTTTTCTTTCACTCCTCTGCCTTCGCCCTCCCCAAGAAGGCAAGAAATCTGATATCGTTATGCATGTGCTGATTATTTGTTTTAAGATTGTACATGCTTCAATATACATTTCTTTACATTTTTTAAAGTATCAGCTAGAAAATCATCATAAACATGAATATTTCCATAGATGAAGTCTATATACATTTTCAATTGGATATTCTTTCGCAGAATTCTTTTACTATGCACACAGAGTGCTCTTCCTGAGCATTCTGATGGATGGAACGTGTTCACAGGATCTTTATAGACTGCAGTGGCTGTGATGGACTCGTGTCCTCCTTAAAGAAACGTGGAGAGGGTCACATTTTCATGCTGGCTGTGGGAAAGGGAACAGATAGTCTGTGTTGATTATTTATCCAGACATCAGCAGAGTCCTTAAAATTCTAGGGATGCCTGTGGGAGTTACCCTTGTTGGGGCTAGAGGCTTCTTTGAGGGGATATGAGGGCTACCTAGGGCAAGGGAAGAAAGGAGGTGGAAGGAGATGGCCTAAGGTGGTGGGTAGAAAATGTGGAGTGTTACATGTTCAGTTATAAGATAATAAAAATAAGTAATAATAGAATAGAAAGAGCATTGGCCCGAACTAGACATTGGAATACCGGTGTTCTGGTCTTGCCACTGACTCTAATTTGTGTAACTTTTTGGAATGTAACTTGCATCCCCCATCTAGGCCTCAGTTTCCTACTATGGAAACAAAGATCCCTCTGTTCCTGCTATCTATCATGCTATGGTTCTAAGATTTTAAGTTGAAGTTGGGGCCAGAAGAAAACTGGGATATTATCCAAAATTCAAATCTCTCCTCCTGGGGGAATCTCTGCTCATTTCATTTTGCAGGATTGCTACCTCTTCAAGCCAGATGGAGAAGGACCTGGGTATTGAAGGTACCAAGACATATGCCACAAGGAACTTTGTGTGCCTTTGTATATCACTCAATGTCCCTTTTCTCCCAAGTTGTCCAGTCAAAGATATCCTGATTATTCTTTATTTCACATTCAGGAAATACTAGGATACTTATTGAATCTAGAGGAAGACAAGTCAGATTCTCTTCTCTTTCTTGGAATCAGGAAAGAATTGAGCAATTTCACAATTTCTCTAGACATATGATACAGTTAGTACTGCTATGCTCCATTGGCAGACTGAGGTAGAGGGTGAGGAACAAGAGAGGTACTAGAAGACCCTGGTATCCTGTCCTTTTCTCCAAGCCAGGAAGTTTAACCAATAGCTACCAACGGCCAAAAGAGAAGGGGAGCATGTGTGCTTTCATATCCTCATATCCAAGAGTGGCAAATGCAGACCTCCAGCCTGCCCCAAGAATATGTTTAAAAGTTAAGGCAGCCTTAAAGGAACCACTGTGACTCAGAACTTCCCTGATATACACATTCCGGGTCCAAATTATCCCTGACATAACCACTCCAGTCCAGACTTACCCGGTTAGATAAAGAAATTCTGGGATTCTTCTGGGGTTCACAGAATTACAGAAAAATTGAATGAGAAAGACAATTAGCTTCACCCCCACATTTTACAGAGGAAGAGAATAAAGCTCAGAGAGATTAGACTTTGTAACCACATTGTACTCAATGTTACACTTTGTCAAAGGGTTAAGGTGTTATGGCAGGGAGAAGAATAGGGAAAAACCCACCCAAGCTAGGTATTCCTCTTCCCCCCGAACCTTGATCCCCACACTGTATGAACTAATGTCCCCAGACATCAGAGGCAGTCCGGTATAACAGCAAGAACTTTTGGTGTAGAGCCAGAAGACCTTGATTCAAATCCCTACCCTACTCCTTAATACGTATGTGACCCTAGACAACTGATTTAACCTCTCTGAATCTTATTCTTCTCCTCTATAAAATGAGAGGTTGCAAAAATCTTTGAAGGCAGCTAGGTGGCTCAGTGTATAGGGTGCTGGGCCTGGAATCAGGAAGACCTGAGTTCAAATTCAGTCTCAGACACTCATTATCTGTGTGATCTTGGGCAAGTCACTTAACCTCTGTTGCCTTAATCTACTGGAGAAGGAAATGACAAGCCATTCCAGTATCTTTCCCAAGAAGACCCCATATAGGGTCACAAAGAGTGAGACACAACTGAACAACAAAAAATCTCTAGGCCGCTTTCAGATTTAAATGCTATGATACTGTGGACAACTTGGGCATGGAGACAGATGGAATGAAGCAGACAGAAAACCTCCAGTTCACCCAAATGCCTATGTCCAACCCTTGCTTGCTCTTATTTCTTATTTGCATTATGACTGGAATCTGACAGAATTTCCACTTGATTGGGTGAAATTATATTGAGAGTTTCTAGGGAATTAATCTAGTTCTGCATTTGAAAAGTTGCCTTTCTTTTAATTTGAGGGCCTTCCTGCCAAAGGCACCACATAGAAAGTCATACGTACCACGTCTGAGCTGAAAGGGACATTGGGAATTATCTAAGTCAATCCTCTTATTTTACAGAGGAGTAAACTAAGGCCAGTGAATTAAAGAGACTTGTTTCATACCACAGAAGAAGTTACTGGTTGAGCCAGGACTAGAACTCTGATTAGGCTTGAATCATGGTGGTCCCAATTCTCACACAATCATTTTTGAAGTAATTTTTTTTTCTTGTCATGAACACTGTGAGGATAACTCTGGTTATTCATGAGAAAAACTGTGACTAATGAGTCTCACCCAATTTATACCAATTTGTTGAATGCATGGCTCTAATTCCTGGCTCTGCTTCCCCGTGTCATTTTGTACAGGCCATTTTCAAAATGATCCATCCTGATGACCTGAAGCGTCTTCCAGAAGATGAAAATACCCCTGAAAAAAGAACTGAGAAGATCTGGTCCTTCTTTGGAAAGAAAGATGATGGTGAAACCAGTTTTTCTACTAGCTTTTCCCTTTTCTCAGCCATAGTTATCTTTATACAATCACAATAGGATTTGATGGGGGATAAAAAGCTGGCTCTTTCAATAGAAACCGCTTGTATACAATGCTGTGGGAAGGAAGGAGACTTAGATATCCTCATCATGGTATTTCTAGAGCTATGAATAGAAATAATGGAATCTAAAAGTGATGTGGTCATAGAGGCACATATCCTGTGGTTGTATTCTTCTTTTAAATTTTGAAGGCAGCAGGACACGTTTTTCTACGTAAGACATAACCTCAGTAACGTGGGTTGACTGAGAGGAGAGCCAGACTGAATTAGTGAGAAGGTTTTTTAATCAATTCAGATTTATTACTTTCAAATCAACAAAATGTCAGATTGGAAGTCTACCTTGTGGATTAAGTTAAAATCACGTCACTCATTCACACAAAAGTGGGCGTGGATTGGTCTGACTTTCTCCAAAATGTGTGGAGAAGTTTTCAATTTGTCTATTTGTTTGCTTCTTCTATTAGTCTTAAATTCTTTTTTCTTAGTTGGGGCAAGGATAAGTTTTCAGTCTAGCACAAGGATTAATTGTCACTAATTTCAAATAAGTGGAATCGAAATAAATGATGTTTTGTTGTGCTGAGATACTATTTAGAGAAGCCACTGGAGTTATCAACCTACTTCTCCCAACCTACTCTACTTTTTTTAACTATCATTCTGAAAGAGAAAAAAAGTAAAACACGTTGAAACGTCCTAACCATGATCCTGTACCAAACTGTAAAAGTATATCGCCATTGTCAATACCACCACCATTAGCAACGATTTTACCATTATTATTCCACCACCACCATCACCACGACCACCACCATCTTCTTCACCACCACAGCCACCACCGGCCGTCACAGCCATCACCCACCACTGCCATTGCTGTAACCATCATCACCACTACCATCAGCACCATTACCACCACTATCCTTACTCCTGCTTCTACCATCATCATAATGTCCACCATAATTACCATACCTCCTTTTCATTTCTCTTTTGCTCTATTTATTTTTGCTTCATCCCCATGTACTCAATGCATTCAGATCACTTCCTGGTTTCCAAGGTCTCCACCATGGCACTTCAACCCAGGACAGTGTCCCAGATTCCAAACAACTTAGGGCATCTTCCTCTTATCAAAATGTGCATGTCTTTCCTTTTTGTTAGGACTAATCTGAAAAATAATTCCCAGCTAATGTGAAGTCACTGGAGTGAAAGGGTACAGTCTGCAATTTGATAAATGGGTCAATATGTTTTCCTTCTGACATGTAAAAAGTGCGGTAGTATTGAGGGTCTTCTGGAGTTACTGCTGTGACCCAAAGAAAAGACCCCAAGAGTAGGAACTTTAGTCACTGTGGTAGGCCCAAAAAGCAGATGTTATTGGACAGATGGAAATTTTATTGCCTGTAGGCTGAGAAATAACTAGGATACTAGAATTTGGGCGTTAGGAATTAAGTTATGGCTTCCTGTATCGTGGTTCAGTGGAAGATCTATATTTAATGCTCACTGTGTCACCTGTGTGACTTTAGGCAAGTCTTTGAGCTTCCCTAGACCTCGGTTTCCTCACTGTAAGTTGAGGAGGTTGAACTAGATGACTTAAATTCCTTTTCAGCTCTAAAGGACGTGACGTTCTACTGCAAAGTCAATAGAAGTTTCTCAGTAGAGCTGGGCTTGGCTGGAACCTTTTTCATGGCATTTGCTGAAAGTTGCATTTTTCAATATGATCTGCATTTGACAGTTAAGAAAACTGATGCCCTGAAAATTCAAGTGATTTGCCCAAGGCCAGAAAGCTATTAAACAGCATAGCTGGGACTTGAATCTATTTATCCCATCTTCTTTTCGAAAAATCATAACCAGCTCTCATCTTAACCCAGGAGAGGTTAAGCTAGTGATATGACTGTAAATATTTAATAATCAACTCTCCATTAAAAAATGTGCACATGACAAACTTTTAAGTTTAATGAATATTATGAACATTTTCTTCATCACTCTCTTAAATCTAGGCAATGAGCAAAACAACAAATCCAGTCCTGAATTAATAGCTGGGGCAAGGACTAGTTTTTAGCCTAGCACAAGCCCTGATTTGTAGCATTTGCAGATTTCCAATTTAATAATCTTGAGCCACTGTGAGCTGGCTCCAGCACAATCCTGGGCTAAAACCACTTAACATACTTACAGCCCAACCAGACAGACTAGAATCCTCCTGGTTAATAGAATATATTTGGAGAGAATCGATACATCGCTGATAACTCTGTAAAGTAAAAAATAAAAGTCAAAGAACAGGGCAGGGACATGACAAAGAAGGAATTCTGTGGGACCGAGCTCCCTGCTTACTGAGAGAGACTGGTTCCCCCAAGGGATTTAGGGGAAGTTGTTCTCCGGAACCGAATGGCAGCAAGGGGGCAGATACACAGGAAAACAAGGACTGGGTGTGTAGTGTAGAAGGGTGAAAAGGTCTCCCTAGCAAATGAACGGATCATGAAATCACAGAATGTTAAGAGTTGGAGATCCTAGCAGCTACCAAGTTCAATCCATTTCCAAAAAATGAATCCCTGTCAAAACATATGGGGCCAATTATCATCCTGCCTGAAAACCTCCATTAGGAAGGGTCCATTACCTCCCAAGGGCAGTCCATTCCATTTTTGGATAGTGTTAACTGTTAGGAAGTTTTCCCTGACATTGAACTCTTTGCAACTCCAGGCATTGCTTTCTGGTTCTGTTTTCTGGGGCCAAACAAAACTAATGTAATGCCTTCTCCATATAATAGTCTTTCAAACACTTCTCCAGGCAAAATATCTCCAGTTCCTTTAACAGATCCTCAAATGGCACTGACTCAAAGCCTTTCAGCAACTCTTTTGCCCTCCTCTGGACATTCCGTAACTTACTAGTATTTCTGTGGTTCCCAGAACTGAACACAATCCTCCTAGATGAGGTCTGATCACAGCAGAATTATCACCTCCTTATTCCTCTTATTCCATTATGAAAAGTAATACCTCATTTAACGTAGCCTAAGATTGGATTGACTTTTTGGCCATCATTGCACGATTGACTGATATCAAGCTTGCTGTTGACTAAAGCTTTCACTTTTTTTTCACACAAACTGCTCTTTAATCACATTCCTCTCCCTGACTATCTTGTCCCTGTAAAGACAATTTAAATTTCATCTTTCTTTGAATCGTTCCTATGCTCTAGAGTCTAGACTGTCAATATCTTTTTGTATATTAATTCTGTAATCCTGTCAATTAATAAACATTTATTAAGGGTCTTCTCTGTGCTAGACACTTTGCCAAATGGCTAAATGCTGGATTAATTATTTCTCTTAGCTTTGTGTCATCTGTAAATTTGAGAAACATAAAATCTATGCCTTTAAACAAGTCATTCTTTGAAACTTTATACTTTAGATGTCTCATTTTTTTAAAAACAGACAGCACAAGGCTAAGTATAGATCCACTGGGCACTCCATTAGATACCTCCTTCCGAGCTGACTTACTTAACGGATATTTTGAGTGACTTCTCCCATTTCTCAGGTCCTAGTTGATGAGAGAGGAACCAGCAATTAAGACTGATTCTTCTTTCCAAATATTATCGACTGTCTTGTGTCCAATAACACCTTTTATCGACTCTTATTGAGCAGCTAGGTGGTGCAGTGGATAGAGGGTTGGGCCTTGAGTCAGGAAGCTGTTGTTGTTCAGTCATTCAGTTGTGATTTGTCATTTCCTTCACCAGTGGATTATGCCAAACAGAGTGATTTTCCCAGAGTCACATGGTTAGTGTCTGATTTAAGCCAGATTTAAGCTCAGATCTTCCTAACTCCAGGTCCAGCACTCTATCCACTGAGCCACCTAGCTGCTGCCCAGGCAAACAGAGGTTAAGTGACTTGCCCAGGGTTACCAAGCTAGTTTCTGAGGTTAGATTTGAATTCAGGTCTTCCTGACTCCAGACCCAGCCCTCTATAAGCTGAACCACGTAAACTGCGTCCTGGAACAAATCACTCAACCTTTGTCCGCCTTAGTTCCCTCAACTACAAAGGGAATAATAAAACCATCTAACTCCCAGGGTTTTTAGATAAAGTTTGTAAAATGCTTTGCACAGTGCCTGGCACAGTGTAGGCTCGATACAACTACTTATTTCTTCTTCTCTCTTATCAGAGGGGAAGTACAATGGACTTGCATTCAGGAGACCTAGCTGCCCCACTCCAGCACTAGGTTCTCAGGTCTCTGAGGGCAGAGATCGCCTTTATATCCTCTGATAGCAGAGCTCCTTGCACACATTAGTTGCTCAATAAATATGGAATGAATAAAGGAAAAATCAGTCTGAGCAAGGAGTAGTAGGCGTGTTCAGCAGGGTTAGTCGGGAAAGGCCAAGAGTTTGAGAAGTTGGGATCTGAGTCAGTAAGAAGGACAGCAGGAAGCAGATAACACTGAAGATGTGCTCTCAGGACTGCCTGCCCCATTCAGTCCATTTCTCTAAGGCTCAATTTGCACTTCTATAAAACAGGGACCTGCCCTGCTTACTTCAACAATTTACTGTGAACATCAAATGAGATAGTATCTATAAAATGCTCTGTAACCATATACCCCAACTATATAACTCACACGTCATGCATCACAGAGACAATCCAGAACTAAGGCCCCGGGCAGTTAAGACTCACTGTGTTGTTTCTTTTTCCCACAGATAAACTTACAGAAAAAGAATTTATTGAAGGCACTCTGGCTAATAAGGAAATTCTTCGACTGATCCAGTATGAGCCACAAAAAGTGAAGGACAAGCTAAAGGATAAAAAGCCCTGATGCCAATTCTCCAGCCATACCCCACTTCCCCCACTTCACCCATTGCTACCTCTGTTCCACAATCCCCCTCAAACAAATTCAGAGAAAGTCTGCATCCTCATCCTCCCTTTGGGACCATCAGGTTCAGAGGTGAAGTCACCTCACCTGCATGAAACAGCACCAGGTATATCTTGCTTGCTGAATCAGGCGTCTTTAATAAATAGCAAACTCCTCTCCTGGGGTATCAGCCTTTCCTGCCCCAACCCCCACCCCTACCCCTTAGGCTTGTCGGTGATAATCCCAATATTAGGACATAGAGCTCAGAGAGGCATGAAGGTCACCCTCCTGTAATCTCCTTTGGGTATACAGTGTCAGCATGTTCCAATAAACGTGAGAGATGATGGGAACCCAGCTGGGCAAAGTCTGATGGTAGCTTAGAAATAGAAAAGATTTCTAACAGTAGACTTAAATTGACCAAGAACTCCAGGGTTTGGGACACAGGCGCTTAAGTCAAATGGGCTTCTGAGACAGATGGAATTCATAAAAAGAAGTTTTATTGTTGTCATACTCTTCCTACTTCATTATCGTTGATGCCAAGGGCTAGAATTGCCTGGTCTTCCTTACCACCCCACCCCACATACATGTTAGAGTCTTCACCAAGCATTTACAGCTGCATTTCTTAGGGAAAGAGTCTGGTCCATAAAACTTTAGAACTGACACAAAGTTTAAAGATCATCTAGTCTAATCCCCTTTCTTTATAGATAAGAAAACTGAAGCCTAGAGATTAGTAAACAGCAGAGTCAAAATGCCAATCCAAGTCTTTTAACTCTGAATCCTGTGGGGTTTTCTTGACCATGGATTGCCTGGAGGTATACAGATCACTTTAGAAAATACTTGTAATCAGATTGTATGCGTCTTGGGGAGGAAGGTGAGGAGGGTAGAGGAGAAAACTTAGTACTCAAAATCTTATGGAAGCGAATGGTGAAAACTAAAAATAAATAATTTAATTTAAAAAAAGAAAATACTTGCAAATCTAGTCATTCTTATTTTGTAGGTGAGGGAATAAGGCCTAAGGTATCCTATTCAGCTTGAGGGGACATATTTTTAAAATTATGTTGATAAGCTGGAAATCATCCAGTGGAGAACATTCAGGATGGTGAAGGAACAAACATTCATACCATATAAGGAGCAATTGTAGGAAGTGTGTTGTTTAGACTGAAGAAGAGGAGACTTAGAAGAGACAGAATAATAATCATTGTAAATTATTATTATTGTATTGCTAGCATTTGCATAGTGCTTTCAGATCTGTACATCACTTCACAAATAGCTCATTCTCACAAACTCCTAAGAATTAGGTGCAATTATCATTCCCGTTTTACAGATGAGGAAAGTGAAGTAGATAGAGGTTAAGTGACTTGACAAGGGTCACAAAGCTAGGAAGTGTTTGAGGCTGATTTGAACACATCTTCCTAACTCTTTAGTCCATTGCTCCAACCACTGCACCACCCAGCTGCCTACGTGTCTTTAAGCATTTGAAGAACTGTGGTAGAGAAGAGGAATTAGACTTGTTCTAATCATCCCAGAAAGCAGTACTTGGAGCAGATTTTGGTTCAAAGTCATTTTTCAGTTGTGTTCAACTCTTTGTGACCCCATTTGGAGTGTTCTTGGCAAGAATACTAGAGTGGTTTGCCATTTCCTTCTCCAGCTCATTTTTCAGATGAAGAAACTGAGGCAAACAAGATTAACTGACTTGCCCAGGGTCACATGACTAGTAAGTCTCTGAGGCTAGATTTGAACTTTCCGATTCCAAGTTCAATACTTTATCCACTGTGCCACCTAGCTGACCACCCTAATAATTACCACTATCCAAAAGTAGACTGGGCTACCTGGAAAGCAGTAGGATACCCCCTACTGGAGCTTCAAGAAGAAACTAGATGGTCACTTTTGGGGGACATTGCAGAGAGGGGTTTTGTTCAAGCACAGGGTGGACTAGATGGCCACTGAGGTTGCTGCTGACTCAGAAATTTAGTGATTCTCTGACAAAGGGATGTACCTTTTAGCCCTCATCTCATAACAAGTAAGGTTCAGGGCTAGAAGCAAGGTCTCCGAGACCAGTATTCTCTTTACTCTGTTGTATTTGACTCAGGAGAAGTTCTTGGCATTCTTGTACCATTGTCTTCTTTAACTCTAGGCATTCTGGTGAATCTCTTGTTTGCAATGAATTGTCATCCCTGGTAACATCATCCCAAAGAGTTTTCTATTTGTAGGGGATTCTTTGCTAGTCAGTCAGGGACAGAAAGAAAAAACGATAAAAATATCTGACTTCAGTATGGACCTTTACATCAAGACATGTGCATGGTTTCTGAAGTACTACCCTCACAACAATCCCAGGAGGCAAGTGGCATGAATACTTTTACTCCCATTTTATGGGTGAGGAAACTGAGTCTCAGAAATGAAATGACTCACCCAACAAAGGTTACACAGCTACCAAATAGCAGGGCTGGAACTCTAACCCAGGTCACCTCTCTCCAAGTCTCTCCACACCACTGGTAGAGATAAATGAACTAATTAACCCAGCCTGACAGTACAGAGCCCTGAGGGAATGGGCTACAAAAATAGGATGGTCCAGGAGTTTAGCTTCCAAGGGGCAGGATAAGAAGGACTGGGAAAAACAAATTAACCTTTATCATACAGTTTAGCTCAGAATATATGATTCAAACCACAGATCATAGAAAGGGTTGGAAGAAGCATAGGAATTGTCTTGTCTAATCTTCTTATTGTAAAGGGATAAAAAACAAAAACAAAAAATCTGAGTACTAGAGAAGGAAATGACTTATCCAAGGCTATAAAGCCAACTGGCAATAGAGGCAGGACTAGAGGCTAGGGTAGTGAAATGGGACCTAGATTTGCCAGGTGACCTAGATTTGAGTCCTACTTCTGCTATTCACTACCTTGTATGATCTCAGTCAGTTAATTCTCCTCTCTGAGACTCAGCTTTCCCATCTATCAAATGAAAGGGATTGAATTTTAAGGTTCTTTCAATTTTTAAATCCTGTGTTCCTAAAATTTAGGTCCTTCAATTCCCAACCCAGACCTCTTTCTCCTCTATTATGTTGCCTACTATGAACTAACTTGGATTCTAAAGATGCAACACTAGTGACTGGTAGTTAGATGGTATAAACTTCACTGTAAGCCATGAAGACTGTTTATTAACAGTAGATTTAGGGATACATATGATGTATTGCCAGGGTATGCTAATACTACCTACCACTTCAGAATTACACAGTGACACCTGCGTGCACCAGTCCTCCCAGTATAAAGCATCCTTTAATGACAACATTAGCCTAGACATAGGCTTTGCTGAACTCTGGTCTCTACAGTGAGTGGTCAGTGAGAGTGGCAGCTAAGGAGTGCTATTTAAGGTCCAACCTTAAGTTAGATTCATGGCTACGTTAGGGGCAAGCCTGGGCTGAAGGGAAACCCATATTCTAGGTTCTCATGGCCTGGCCATGTGATAGAGGTGCCTAGGCTCTAGTTCAGCCCTGGGATATCCCAGGAGAGGCAGGAATCCTCCTTCATACCCCCTCCTCACATTTTCCCTCTGATATAGAGTGACAGAGAAGCCTCAATGGGAGGAGGAAGAAAAAGAGGAAATACCTTTTACTGAGGAGTACCAGTCCTTTATTAGATCATTCTATGCTATTTCTACTTTTAATTACAAAATTTCTGGAAACAAAATTTGGCACTGGAACTCATCCTCTTTATAGGACCATAGAACCCCAGAATTAAAGCTAGAAGGAATCTTAGAGGTTATTGAGCCCAATCTTCTCCTTTGACAAATAAGGAAGCTGAGACTCTGAGAGAATAAGTGACTTGTCCAGTCACATAACTGGATCTGAGGCAGAATTTGAACCCAGATCTTCCTTCATACAACTCAGCACTTTATTCACTACAACATTCTCTTCTCATTCTTAATCAATGAGATTACTACTGTGATACCACTAAGTGATACAAAGCCCCTGGAGAGAGCCCTCCCCACCTTCAATTGCAATTCCTCAGACCATCCATGCTTGCTTTCCTTTTGTTCTCATCACCTTTAAATTGTTCCAATTTCCCTATCTTTGATTCTCTTGACCTTGACTTCTGTCTATAAAGCCAAAGCATGAGAAAACAATCACAGGTTTCATGGAATTCAGAAGATGATAGCTAGGAGGGATCTTCAAGACCATCTCATCTAACTCTTTTATTTTATACATGTAGAAATTTAGGCTCAGCGAGAGAAGGGAAGTGATTTTCCTAAGGTTACCAGCAGGGCTGTCCTGGAGCCAGCTCAAACCAGTTCATGGGAGCCAATTCTTAAATTTGTCAGTGTGAGCATTTATACCTTGGAAATAAGCAAATGCTTTCAATCACAGTTTCACTTATTTTTTGTTGATTGTTTAGATTCAAAAAAATAACGGAGAAAATCTTAACAGTGCGGATGAAAGCAGTGTCATGAACATATGATTTTCCCCTAGAGAGCAAGTTTTTATACACTTACCCCTGAGAGATTCAGGTCTCTGGACTCCCGATTCAGAGTTCTCTTCCATGACACCACACTGTCTTCCTCCTGTACTTGCAAATATTCTTATAAATCTCTTCACCTTTATATGCTACTTGTTTCTCTTTACCACCAGTGTTGTTACTTCTACATGTACACAAATCAAGGGAAAGTCAAATTCTGGTTCTAGAAGGCATTCAGGGTGCTTCACTTGGATCTCATGCAAGCACCCTGGCTGCTACTTCTCAACTTGGTAATGGTACATAGAATCTCAAGATCTTACCAGCAAATTTTATGACTCTTCTGTCTTTACCTGGAAGATACTATCTACCTCCTTCTGGCTTAGAAGAAAAATGATGATTAATAATTAGGGGGGGATCTTGGTTTTCCTTCCCTTCGTATTTTTCTCATTTGTTTTTTGTACCTTTATTCTGGAAGAGAACTATAACATCAGGAAGGTGATGTCATGACTTGCAAGTGAATTGGATTTAAGTGAGGCAGGTCTGTGCAAAGTCACCAATCTCACTCTCTCCTCTGGAGCCATCTGGGAGCAGTGGCAAGATACAGATCAGGACAACTGGGTTTCTTCATTTAAAGACTAGGTCAAAGCAGCCTCTGAAGGACAGGGCTGATGATGAAATTGGGTTAATATTCTTCTCAGTCTTGAACTGGACCCCACCAACTAGGAAAGCTTAGTTCTGATTAAAAGATAAAAAACTTATCTAGGTGAATTCTGGCCCATTGTTCATCTATGTAAGTGGTCTAGGTGAAGGATAGATCATTTCTGGAGGCAGAATCATTTGGGTGTGGAGATGAGTCTCTTCGTCCAAGACTGACAAGATGAGAGTCGGGTTCGCCAGTCTCTCATTAGAATAAGCCCGCCTCTCATTATGATAGTCATTCTCTCATTAATTGTTAAACAATTAGAGTTTATTTCTGCCTGTGTGGAACATCCACTCTTCCAAGGGTATTTAAACATTCAGTGGCCCCTGAAGTTCATCTTTGGTTATGAGTGACTTCATTTTATTCCTTATTTGCTAGCCATAATTAATAAATTGACTATTATTTAGAAATTATATCTCTCCAACTTTTTATTCATTACACTTAGATCCAGTGCAGATGTTTGATCATCTTCATGTAATCAGAATACTGATTTGGGGGGTGAACAAATGTTCGTGTAGCTCAAATCCCTTCCCTGCCGTGTCCTCTATACTCCTCAACTTCTCACTCCCATATTACTATATGCCCAGAGAGATCAAACTAACTTTCTTTTAAACAAATTTTGTTTTGTATCATAATATCTAGAAATATGGTCCTTATCATCCTCTTCCTTCTTGGAACTAATCTTTAAGAAACTCAGAAGAAAACTCTTTTACTCTTTTCTTGTGTTTAAAAACCAAGTTTATTAACAAATAAAATATTCTCCATGCATATGAAACACACAAGGACCGACAGACTCTTTGTTGGCTTATGAAGTATAACTTTAGGTATGCCAGGGTATAAGAAATTCAGGAGCCTCCCCAACCTACTGAACAAAGATGTCCCCAGAAAGCTTAAAAACCTTGAGTCACCTTGTCAGAATAAGATCAACAATAAAGGCCCTCTTCTTTTTCTTTTTTTTTTCTTCAAAAAAGTACTGTCTGTTATATGAGATACTTTTCTGGGAGGGAGAAGGGAAGTTATAGTGTGGGAAAGTATGGTGATATAAAAATACATCAATAAAAACCTGTTTTTAAAAAACAAGTTGAGGTTAATTGGTTATCAGTGAAGTTAGATAACTATTGTTGATGAGATTGGGAAGAATACTGAAAAGGGAAATGAAATGAGTTGATAGCATCAGAGAAGGATCACACCAGCCCTTAATGTCAGCATTAGAATGCTGAAGTAGAGATCTTGCCAGTGGAAATGAGAATTGGGATAATGATCCCCAGAGTTTCAAAACTTTACTATGTGTATTTTTTTAGAAGAATTTGGTTAATCTTTTAAAAAAATTTTCAGTAAGGAGAAAGCAGGTGAGATGGAGAAATGTTCCTTCCCCCCCCCCCCCCAAAAAGAGCAGAACAGAAAAAAATAGAAGGAATCACAGAAAAGCAGTACAGCTTTGAAAGTTACATGTTGAATTACTTAAAAAGAATAGTAAATTTTATGCGCATATACAATCCCCTCCATTTGTTCTATAAGGTATATGGAAATGTTTGTTTTTGTCTTTATTTAATTCAGAATAAAAATAAAATGAAAAAAATGAATTCAATATACATCATAAGGTCCCCTTGAGCCTCAACCTCACAGTTCATCAACCTTTTCATAGCCAAGGACTAACTTTAATCTATAATAGGTCTAACTCTCTCAGATTCCACCATCATTTATTTTAACTTTTTAAAAATCATAATCTCCTCTCCTCCCGTCTCTCTTTACCCCATTCCTCCTAAATTATTCATTTTCATTTTGACCTCCAGTCCTACTGTATTCTGCAAATCCACCACCCCTACTCTGGTCTTACTTTCCTCTTTCCATATTTCAATTATTCATTGTTCTCTACCCCTGTGTTTTTGTTTTTATCTCCATCACCTTTCCCGCCCTACCAAGTCTTGAGTCACTCCCACCATCTGCTTAATATCTGCTAAAAATTCATGCTAGCTGATCATCAATAGGCCTTTCTTTTTGCACAGCAATCCTTTCATTCTTCCTCACTTGACTTTCTATCATAATACACAGAAGAACTGCTCTTTACCATCTTTTCTCTCCTCAAATCCAACTATATATACAACTCCACCTTCTGCTTCTGAGCAAATGGCTTTCCCTTTTCACTTTACTGAGAAAATAAAGACTATCCATTATGACCATCTATCACCTATCATCTATAACCTTGGGCTAGGCATTTAACCTTTTGTTGCCTTAGTTTCTTCATTAGTAAAATAAAGAGATTAGATTGGGTGGTCTTTAAGCTCTCTTCTAGTCCTAAATCTATGATCCTATGAAAATCAAGACCATCCATCCTGAATTTAGTAATTCTATGTTTTATCATACCATCATCCTTCAAAATGTCTTTTTATCAGTGGTTCTTAACTTGGACTCTACGTGGAAGGGGAGGGCAGGAATCCTTGGATAGATTTCATGGAGTTTGTGAACTTTGATGGGAAAAATACATGATCAGTTTCACAAACCTTTGGTTTCCTTTGTAATTCTTTGTATTTTGTTTCATGCATTTAAAAACATTATTCTGGAAAATGAATCATAGGTTTTAACAGATTGCTAAGGTTACATGACACAAAAAAAGATTAAGAAACCCTCCTTTACACTTTCACCTGTCTTTTCCTCTCTTGGTACATTACAAGTTCTCTCCAGGAACTTGCTCCTTTGATCATTTCCCTTCATCTTCCCTACTTGAATATGTTTCCTTTCTGACACCTCCCCTATTACCTATAAGAATTCTCGAGTTTTTCCCGTCTTTGTAAATCTTCATATCAGCCTGTCATCTCCTCAAGCTATCATAGTATAATCTCTCCTCCCTTTCACTCTCAAATTCCTAGAAAGAATTGTGTCTTCTAGTTGCCTCCACTTCTCATCACCCACTCACTCCTTAACCCCTAGTTAATCATGCTTCTAACCTCTCTGCCCTGTTCAAGCCATTCTCTCCAAAGTTACCAACAATCTCAGAGCTCTAAATTTAGTTGGCCTTTTATCAATCCTCATCTTCCTTGATTGTGATTAATCTGAGACCAATAAGAAGGTAATTTTTCAAGTACATTGGTTCTCTCTTTAAGCTGAATGAACACATTACAGATGATTATATATAATAGCAAAGCAGTTTTTTGCATTCTGTTCATCTCTCATTTCAGTTTATTTCTTCTAAAAAAAACCCTTGTGAAAACCCAATGTTCTGTAGAACATCCTCTTAACACCTTTTTTGAAAAGTCCACTGAAATGATTTAATCAAAGCCACATGATTAACAGAAGACTCAAGACCAAAACTTATTGTGGGACGGTTCCTGAGTTCAAATCTGGCCTCAGACACTTGACACACTAGTCATGTGACCTTGGGCAAATCACTTAACCCCAAATGCTCTGCCCTCTCCCCTCCAAAAAAGCAAAAAAAAAAAAAAAAGACCACATCCAAATAACCTTTGTCTCCTTCAAATTAGTCACCTTGGAAAACTGTATGTTTATCTCAACCTTATTGCTACTACTCATACAATTATGAGGTAGTTTTGGAACTACTTCCAAAACCTGACATTGATTTCTTTTAATTTCTCCAGGAGTGGCATAGTTTTACCCTTTGAGGGTGGATGTGCTTTTTAGAAATTGTCAAAAATCATTTTGTGCTTAGTCTGTTGAGCAAGGTGGGTGATGAAATTGGACAAATCAGTCTTAGTCAAATATATGGCACATGAGTAAAGAGTAATAAGACCATGTTTGGTGGGAATGGGAGTGAGGAAGGAGTTAAAAACCGAATGAAATTCCCAAAGACTAGTTCTAGAAATATTTTGAGTAATGGCAACATTATTAGAATAATTTCGCTATGGTGTCTTTTAAAAAGTAGACCTCACATGGCTATATAAGGTGTGGTTTAAGCTTCAACCTAATTATTTTGTAGCCATACCTTAGAAACATTAGGGAATCTTCTCCAACCATTCAGATATACAATTCCAATGAATGAGAGGAACCAAGATTTTAACTCAGGTTAAGAGCCAAGAATTGTGAGTAGGGGGAGATAATTTAGTAAAAATCTTTATTGTTCCTTACTTCCCTAGCATATATTCCAAATTATGAAAAAAAAATTAGCAAACTGGATTCACAACAAATATCTGGAATTGATGAGCTAAGGCATATGTGTCTGCTGGTTTTGCTGCCTAGTCAAGGTGGAATCTGAATTCAGACCTATTGGCTCTAAGTTCACAATATTGATTTTTTGTGGAGACTTTGTAAGTGAGAAACCCAGAGAAATGTTGTTTGATAATTTAGTGGAAGGGTCAAAACAAAACAAACATTTGAGCATTTGGATCTTTACAGCTTAGGGTCTGTGAACTTAAAAGAAAATTATAGATATAATTGTATGTCCATGTAATTGGTTCTTTTGTTTTACTCCTATGTGGTTTCTGTGCTTAAAGCTATTATTCTGAGTTCATAGGCTTAATTAAACTGCCAAAGGGGTTCATGACACAAAAAAAGGTAAGAGCTTCTGTTTTAGACTGTGTTAGCTTCATGATTTCTATTTTGCTGATTTCTTGCTAGTTTCTCATGGAAGATGAATGTGTTTCCTTCCCTAGAAGAGTTAGCAGCCCAGTGGAATTAGGGATCTATAAGGATCTATCATGAGATCTGGAGAGTTGGAGGTACAGGTAGAGTTCATGAATCAGAAGCTTGAGATAAAAGAAAAGATGACAGAAAATTCTCTCTTCCCTCCCCCCCCATCTTCTCTCCTCTTCTCTCTCTCCGCCCCCATCCTTCTTCCCATCCACCCCATCTTTTCCTCCTTTCTCTTTTTTTGTGCCTTTCCCTCTCCTTCAAGTAATCAGGTTGTTACTTGTAGCAAAAACAAAGGAGATACAATTAACAAGAAATTTCATCATATCCATATTACATTTTCATATTTCCATATTCAAAGTTTTCTCTTCTTGTTGACACAGGAGCCCTGAATTCCAGACCATGGCTCATGTTCCACTGTTTGTGTCTGAAGTGTATGTAATCAGAATGTAGTCCTGTATCAGTACTGATAGAGAATGTTGGGGCTATTTGGAGATGAGCAGTACTGTGTCTACAAAGTACGTAGGGATTTTTGAAGATAAATGCATAAATACATATTAATTATGATTATGAGGGACAGTAATGCTGGTATCATATTTGGCAGCCCTGGTTTCTTCTTTTCCATCTTCCTTTTTCCTGTCTCAGAAGTTCAGTCCCAAACCTTAGAAAAGTCAAGCAAGGGGGAAAGGATGAGGAACACATCTTCTTCAAGCTTCTCTTCTGCAAAGGCTTCTAAATTTCGCTCTCCTCCAGAATTTCCTCTGTGGTGTCAATGATGGTGAAGTCACCCTCACTGCTCTCAGATAGGCTGCCCCTGACAAGGGCCACTTTACCTCGGTGTGGCTGGGAGCTGAACGTCCCTTGGTTCCTTCCAGTCAAGTGCGGAAGCTGCCCACTGCTGTCAGGCCTGTACTCCCCTGGTCCCTGATTCCACCCACAGTGCTGGCTTGACTGACTCTTGGAATGTTTCCCAAAGGACTTGAAGTTTCTCTCCAAAACACAGCCTACACAACTGATGTGGTGGGCAAGCAGGAAACGAATCCAGTGCTTTCTCAACTCAGCTTTCACCTGTTGGGGAGAGAAAGGGGATGAAAGCATGGTGATGGTTTCAGTTATTGTCCCCATTTAACAGCCATTGGTCAGTTATTACATAACCACTGCATGCCTGCTATCTAACAAGACTAGTCAAGTATGCAGCATAATACTGTTGAAACCCGGGCTCAGTCAGTACTGGCCCTCCACTTATTAAAGTGTCTTGATCAAGGCATTTATTTCTTTTTTCAAAGCCTTACTCCTAAAATCTATAAAACAGGAACAATAACTTAGACTTTGGCTACCTTATAGAATCGTTGTATGGAAGAAATAAAATAATGAATCAAAGGTAAACTTTTTGATGCTGTAACTGTACTCAAAAATCTTCAGAGGCTTTCAATGTTATTGTGTCATTTCAGTCATATCTGATTCTTTATGACCCCATTTGGGGTTTTCTTGGCAAAGATGCTGGAATGGTTTTACAAATCATTTTACAGATGAGGAAACTGAGGCAAACAGGATTAAGTGACTTGCCTAGGGTCACAAAAGCTAGTAAGTCTGAGACCAGATATGAACTCAGGAATACGAATTTTCTTTACTCTGGGCCCAGCACTCTATCCACTGCACCACTTATATGCCTAGTAATTCCCAGGTCATCCCCCATTCAAATACAGACCCAACCCTGTTTAATTTCTGAAATCAGATGAGATTGGGCATGTCCAGAGTGTTATAGAAAAGCCCTGTGTTCCTGTCAAACTGGATTTTCTCTGACTCCTCAGAAAATTCTACATTTTCTTACTTCTATGTCTTCATTCATGCTGCTCCTTATATCTGGAATAGCCCTCCCTCCCCCTTTTTAGCTGTTGAATTTCTATTTAACTATTAAAGCTAATTCAAATATCACTCCTTCAGTGAAGCTTTTCAAGATCCCTCTAGTCAATAATGGCCTTTCCCCCTCAGTTTCCATGTAGCAC
This sequence comes from Pseudochirops cupreus, assembly GCA_028627135.1. Lineage (NCBI taxonomy): Eukaryota > Metazoa > Chordata > Mammalia > Diprotodontia > Pseudocheiridae > Pseudochirops > Pseudochirops cupreus. The sequence goes on along the minus strand of CM053584.1, from coordinate 180,544,234 downwards.
TTGCTTGAGTAACTCCAAATTACTTATTAGGGAATAGTGTGTATTACAATTGTCTAAGTGATCCTAGATGATTTTAAATGCTTAGTTAGCCCTCATATTATCCACACACTTACTTAATGATGCATTATGTTTTATACATGCCAGAAGCTTAATAAATGTTTGTTGATGAAAGCATGAATGAATGAATAAATGAATAAAGAAATGAAACATATTAGTAAATTTCCTTAGTTCTAAGCTTCTCCTACTTATAAGTACTTAACTCTTGAGCCACACATTTCAGTTGGTTAGAATATAGTACTGTTGGTACTAATTTTAAGGATACGATCCCTGCCTGAACCAGTTAGTTTCCAACAGATAAGAATTCTGTCCCCCACACACAGATTGCACATGTAGTCATCTTGTATGTACTTATATGAATGAAATCTCACTACTGGCAAAAACAAACAAACTCAGAATGTAGAAGTTGTATAGGAGGAAGGAAGCATTTCTTTGTTGCTTGTTTGGCTAGTGAAGGTTTCCTGAAAGAGCTTCTTAGAAAGAATTTGGAAGAGCTTCAAATTGGCAAATAGGAGAGTGGAAAGTGACTACAAAATAATAAAGCACAGGATTTGGAGTTGAAGTAACTGGATTCAGATCCTTTTTCTACCCCTAGCTATGTGACCTTGGCAAGTCCATTCACCTTTGGGGACTCTTTCCCTCCTCTATAAAAATGAGGATGGTTTGAGGAACATCTTCCCACTTTCAAGGTTATTATGAAGAATTAAGTATTCTTTTTAAAAATATCCTAAGAAAAGTATCAAAGGTGGAGTCAAGATGGTGGCATAAAAGCAGGAAAACTCCATGGCTCCCCCCATAACCACCTCAAATACCTACAAAATATGACTCAACAAATTTTAGAGCTACAGAACCCACAAAGTGACAGAGAAACAAAGCTCCCACTGAAAGAAGCCTGGCAGGTGGACAGGAAGGGTTCATCACAGCACACTGGGAACCAAGACCAGCCTTGCATGAACCCCTGGTTTTAGCCCCAGGGCAGCCTGACCAGCCATGGCTGGAGCATTAGAGAGAGTGGATCACTGGCAGCTGTGGAAAATGCCAAAGATCAGTAGAACTCAACTGGATTTGGGGAAGGGGACAAAGTAGCGGGTCCAGCCCTATGCCCCAAGAGCCAGAAGTGACAGAAGCGGCAGCCCTGCAGCCACCTCCACATGGCTGCTTCAGAGCTCCCAGTCTGTAGATTGCAGGGGGGCCAAGCGACCACACAAAAGCTAAGTGCTCTTGCCTTAACCTGCCTGGGATCTGGATCACGGTCTTGGGTGATGGTCTTGAGGTGTGTAATAAAAAGATGTGAAAAGGCCATTGAAAGTCCTAACTTGTCCCAGAAGATTGGAAAGCTGAAGAAGGAGGTAGAATGTAGAGAGTGGAAGGCAGAAGATTGTGAGGCAGAGAAGAAAGGGAGTAAGAATCACTTAAGAATAAGAAAAAAAAACATAATACATGTTTGGTTCTCTGGAGGGTGGGGGATGGGGTTGGGGGTGGGGAGCTAGACCTTTGAGCAGAAAGCTGCTAGTTGTCCACCAAGAACTAATAATGTGGATCCATGGACATAATCAGGTGAAAGATTATCTATCAAGAGAGAGAGAAAGAGGAGAAGAGTAGTTGTGAGAGCTGATTCCTTGGTATGGGCTACTGATGGAGATACTTGTTGGTCTGACATTAACAATAGAAAGGTCTGTCAATTTCCTTGGGGATGCATCCAGAATATAATGGAAAACCTCATGAGACTTGTCAGATTTAGTCACCAATATCTCTTTTTATTCATTAACATGGGGGCAAATTATACTCCTAAAAGGAATTTATAAACTATGCCTAAGGATTATGAAGTCTTGCAAAAGTAACAAAGCCTTAGGCCCAGAGAAAGAACCCAACCATAGAGAGTTACTATGGGAATAGAGAAGACTGACATTCATCTTTGAAGGAAGGATACCAAAGCAAAGAAACCCTATTCTATCCCAAAGAATAACGTCAAATGGTCACTTGCCCAAAAAGAATTCATAGAAGAACTTTTAAAAGACTTTAAAAATCAAACGAGGGAGATTGAGGAAAAAACTTTAAAAAAAATAAACTATCCATGAAAAACAAGGCTATGAAAAGAAAATCAATCTATTAGAAAAGGAGATCCAGAATCTTAAGGAAGAAAAAAAAAACTTGAAAATCAGAATTGGTCAAGCGGAAACCAGTGAAGTTATAAGAGATCAAGAAATAATAAAACAAAAATAGAAAAAATGAAAAAATAGATGAGAATGTGGAACATCTCATAAGAAAAACAACTGATCTAGAGAACAGATCAAGAAGAGAAAACACAAAAATAATTGAATTACCTGAAAGCTATGATCAAAAGAAGAATCTTGATACAAAAATACAAGAAATAATTAAATAAATTTGTACTGAAGTATTAGAATAAGAAGTGCTGGGCCTGAAGTCAGAAAAACTCATTTTCCTGAGTTCCAATCTCAACTCAGACAATTACTAGCTGTGTGACTCTGAGCAAGTCACTTAACCTTGTTTGCCTCACTTTTTTCATCTGTAAAATGAGCTGGAGAGGGAGACAGCAAACTACTCCAGTATCCTTGCCAAGAAAACCTCAAATAAGGTCATGAAGAGACTGAAAAACAACTGAACAATCACAACATCAACATGATTCCTAGATCTATAGATCTCCTAAGCTTCTGTTTCACATTATCAACTGACTAATGGACATTTCAAACTGGATGTCCTATAGACATCTTAAATGAAACATGTCCAAAATGGAAGTACACACACACACACTTTTCAGAACTACTTTATTTCTACTAAGGGTATTAATATCCTTCCATTTGCCTAGTTTCATAACATCAATGTTGTCCTCAATTTCTCACCTCTACTTTCCCCAAATTTTCAATCAGTTCCCAACTCTTCCCCTCATCTTCCCCTCATGTTATTTCTATTTCCACATGTCTCATATATGTTCCTTCCTGTATGTTCATAGAAACCCAAACCTAACGCCCTTATTACCTCTCACCTAGATTACTGCAAAAGCCTCCCAGCTGTCTGCTTGCTTTAATAATCTTTCCATGTTAAATCCATACTCCACAACAACTGCTAAAGTGATTTTTCTACAGTGTAGGTCTGACCATCATCTCACTCTTCTATAAAGCCACAGCTTCCTTGTCATCAGATATACCTCTAGGACAAAATGTAAACACCTTTGTTTGGAATTGCAAGTTGTTTAAAACCTGGACCTTTCTTATCTTTTTGATCTTCTTACATGTTACTCCCCTCTACACACTCTATAGTCTAGTCACATTGGACTTGCTCACACACAATGTTCCAGCTTCTGACTCTGTCTGCATTGGCTGCACTCCACATGACTGGAAAGCCTCCTTCCTCAAGTTGTTTCTCAGAATCCCACTGAGATCACCAAGGGAGATAATACAGATAGAAAGGATAAAAGAGACCAGGATGGAGTGATGGAGCATTGGGGTCCACTGGTTTCCTTTAAGACTTAATTAAAATTTCACCTTTAGCAGTACTTTTTCAATCCATTCAACAGCTAGTGCCTTTCCTTAAAGGGCAATTTGTATCTATGCTATATGTATCTCGCATATATCTATTGATAAATGTGCCATCTACCCCATTAGAATGTAAGTTCCTTGAGGGCAGGCACTGGGTTTTTTTTTGTTTGTTTTTCCTTTTTCTTTGTATCCCTAGCACTTAGCACCTTGTTTGGTACATAATAAACTTCATGATTGGTTAACTGCTTGATGGGACTATAATACAAACAGAAGAAGGACATAAATAATGAATTAAGGAACTAGAACACAAAATTGGCATGGATGCATGATGTAATATTGATGGGGGACTTATGTAGAAATCTCCTGGCTCTCTGTCTCTGTCTCTCTCTGTCTCTCTGTCTCTCTCTGTCTCTGTCTCCCTCTGTCTCTGTCTCTCTGTCTCTCTCTGTCTCTCTGTCTCTCTCTTTCTCTCTCTGTCTCTGTCTCTCTGTCTGTCTGTCTGTCTCTCTCTCTCTCTCCCTTTTCCCCTCCCTCTCCCTCTCCCAAAAGAGGAGCAACTAATAATGTCTTGCCTCATCTTAAGAATTTCGTCCTTAAGACATGTGGAAGAAATGATGAGGGGAGCTCTATTCTAGACTTGATTCTGACCAACAAGGAAGATTACAAACATCTCAGAATCAGAAAGGATCTCTGAAGTCATCAAGTATATCCTGTACCTGAACAAGAATCTCCCTTTACAACAACCCTGGAAAGCCACTTATGCATCCATCCATCCATCTTCTAGATCATTTATTACGTGCTTACTCTGTAGTAGATTCAGGGGATACAAAAACCAAAATGTAACAGTCCTCTTCATCAAGGCACTGTCATTCTTTCGAGTGGAAACAACATGTAGACATATAAATAAATACGAAGTATCTGGGGGAGGAGGGTGGAATTTGCAACAAGGGGATAAGGAAATGTCTTTTGTAGGAGATGATCCCTTGAGCTTAGCTTTGAGGAAAGCAAGGGATTCAAAGAGTCAGAAGTATCCAATATTTGTCCCATGTCTTAAGCTAAAGAATCAGGGCTTTGGAAGGTCTGGTGCCTCAGGGTAGATCCTTGGTCATACTTCAAAAATCCAAATTTCAACAACCTGGTTGAAAGTGCAATATTGGAAATTTAAAGACCTGTTCTCTAGATTCTATTCTGATACTAATTGGGGGTTTCTGTTTCCTCTTCTGAAAAAATGAGGTGATTGAACAAAGGGAGGCTCTAAGTTCTTCTCTAGTTCTACCTGTAGATCCATATAATATCTGGGTTCCATCTTGCTCTAATTTAGCTTGGCTCCAATTTCAGTAAAAGTTTAATAAGCCTTCTGTGACTGCAGGCAAGTCATTCCACCAATCTGAGATTCAGTTTCTTTTTTCTTTTTTCTTTTTTCTTTTTTTGGAGGGGGGAAAGCAGGGCAATGGGGATTAAGTGACTTGCCCAAGGTCACACAGCTAATAAGTGTTAAGTGTCTAAGGCTGGATTTGAACTCAGGTCCTCCTGACTCCAGGGCCGGTGCTGTATTCACTGCACCATCTAGCTGCCCTGAGATTCAGTTTCTTGTCTATAGAATGATAATAGATAATCTTTCTGACTCTGATATTTTAAAGATTTGTAAGTTGGAGAGGGGTATCTTCAAGTTCTCTTTGAGTACCCCCCGCAAAAGTATTTATCTGTTTGCTATAGGCATTAACATCTATCCCTAACCCCGCTAGTAAATAAGGTTCCTTGGATGCCAAGTGTGAAGTATAGGTAGGTTAAATTTGCCTATAGGGGCCACCACATGGAGCATGCTCAGAATCACCCTTCCTTGTTCTCCAGTCAACCACATGAGAGCTTTGGGGTCTGTTTCTGGGCATGTGTTGACCAAGCATAGAAAAAAAAAATCAAAAGTATGACATCACTAACCCCTGAATTTTCCCTACTCCATGACAAAAACAGGAACGAGGGAGCTGGGTCATTTAAAAGAAGAGACAACTTCCAGTTTGGGCTCTCTTGCTTCAATACTCCAGATGGCATCATATAGCTGTGAAATTTCCAGTGAGAGTTGGGAAGGGGTTGGCCTTCTTCACCCCAACAATTATGGTAACCTCAACTATATGGTAGCTAGTAAGAGAAGAGAACTCGGTTAGTTGAGCTTGTACCTGGGTCTTGGGCCATCTTTCCCATCTTTGTATTTGACCCTTCCTCACTTTAGATCAGCGGTTCTCAACCTTCCTAATGCTGTGACCCTTTAATACTCATATGTGGGCATATATGCTTGTGGGCGAACCTGCCTAGAGATGGATAGAGGAGCTGTGTCTCAGTTCCTAAGATCATCAGAAATATGTGTTTTCTGATGGTCTTAGGTGACCCCTGTGACCCCTGTGAAAGGGTCATTCAACCCCCAAAGGAGTTGCGACTCACAGCTTTAGATGAATGAGAATCCTGAAATGTATACGTCTAGGCTTGGAAGTGACCTTGTTCAAGATATCTGAAGGTCCCACTGCATAACAGCTGAATGGCATCAGAGAAGACCTCCATAGCAACTGTTCTAGAACTCTTGGAGAGCATGACCACCAGAAAGACTGTTGGTCCAAGTATGGCCATTTTCATGATCACATTTTATACACACACACACACACACACACACACACACACACACACATACACACACACGGAATTGTTTAGATGGTGTAGGCAAAATAGAAAAGACATAATTAGCAATCCCACAAACTACTTTATGTTCTCATGGGATTTAAGTATCAGTCTCCCAGGAGACATTAAAAGTTAAGTTCAATAAGTTACGTAATTGAATCCTATTTTAAGTTGTTTTTTGTCAAATGCATGATTGTGAGTCTTTAACATTTAATGTGTGAGTTTTTTACCATTTTCTTTTATGTGTAGGAATAAAATACCTGCTCCATATTGTACATAGAGCATTTATTGCTCTCCTTTTTTGGGAAAACCGTGGATGTGATCATAACCAAGGCTACAAAAGCATCCATGGGGTGCTGGAGTAAAGTTTAATAATAAAAAAAAACATATGGACAGGGAACTTGGTCCTATCTTTTTGGAGGCCAGGATCCCTAGCCTGAACCTGGTCCAAACCATAGGCCTGAGTACAGAAAAGGAAGTGGAAACAGTACTGTAGTCCCTATAAGCCCAGAAGTGGTTCTTCTAGTTTAGATAGTAACCTTAGCATTTAGTTTGATCTGGAGCTATGGTTTCATGGGCTTAGGAAATTCCTAGTATGGAACTTCTTCCAACTGGTGCAGATTGGCAACTCTTCCTGAACTTGTAGTCTTAGAAAGCTCCCTGGGGCAGTGGGAAGTTAAATGATTTGCTAAGGATCACACATCTAGTACGCATCAGAAGAGGCAACACCTGAACGCAGGTCTCCCTAAGTCCTGTCCCATATTGATTCTGTAACACCTAGTTACCAAGAATAATTAATTACTATATAAAACTTCCTTACAATTTAGGGAGAAGGATCTATAAAGATAGGTCAGGAATCAATAAAGTCAATAAAATCAATCCCTTTCAACAAATACTCATTAAGCTCATGTTATGTACAAGGCACAATACCCATTTAGGGATCCAAAGATGCTCTTACAACTGCAAGGCCAACAAGACTTAAAAACAAATAATTATAGTATCAGGTAAAATGTGATTAGAAAGGTACTAGGGCAGCTTAGAGGACAGAAAGGCCCTTTATGGCTTGGGGAATCAGGGAAGGCTTCCCAGAGGAGGCAGAGGTTGGCTAAATAGATTTGAAAAACATCATTCCTTTTTTGGGGGGGTGTGGAGAGGCAACTGGGGCTAAATGATTTGACCAGGGTCACACAGCTACTATGTGTCTGAGGGTGAATTTGAACTCAGATCCTCCTGATTCCAGGGCCAGTACTCTATTCACTGTACCACCTGAATGCCCCTGAAAAAACACTTCTAAGAAAGGGGCACACCACCCGTCTATCAGCTAGGGTCAAGCATGAAGAAAAACAGAATTTGCCTCTGTAGAGAATACCAAAACTTGATGGAAGGTTTGAAGAAAGGGAGCTGCCTTTGGAGACATTTGATGATGAGTTGTATGTCTGTCAAACAGCATCATTGTACTGGTTTGTTCTTTGTTTTTAGCTTTTTGAGAACTGCTGTCCTTACCTGTTTGAGTTTTCTTGGATGGAAAGGGAAAAAGAAAGTGAAAAGGTAGACAGGTAGTTTTAAGGGAGGCCTGTCATGTTATCAAAACAACTCTGACTGTCTGAGATAGACCTAGGCTTATGGAAATGTCAAGGGAGCTCAATCTCATGTACTCCAGTGTTTGGCACAGTGTCTGGCATTTAATGTATACTTAATGAAAGTTCACTAATTCATTGATTAGTTGATTGATTTGGGTGTTTGACACCAGTCTCATTGAGGATCATGAGAGAGTTAGATACCATAACACATACTCCATAGAATCAAAGAATCATAGGATTTAGAGCTCAAAAGTATTAGAGGTATAATTTAGTCCTTTGTCCCTCATTTTATGACTGAGGAAGTTGAAGAACAATTACTTGTTTAGGGTCAGGAGATGAGGTCCAAAAACCCAGAATTGGGTTTACATATTTAATATATATAATATATATATTAAAAATTATTTCTATTATAATGTAAGGCCCCTTAAAAATGAGCATGCAGCCTTTTTGGAGACATAAGATAGGAAGATTATGATAGTTATAGGTATGATATTAATCTGTTACTAGATTCCAAAATTAGAATAGTGTAAGATGCAAACAGAATTGAAGGGGGATTCTGCTCGTATCTTATACTATTCAAATTGTGAAATGTTATTGTAAATGCCATTCTAGCAGAAAGCAAACTAATTAGGTGAATAAGAAGTAATGTGACTTTATGAAGACATGAAACTAAGTTTTTTGACCTTTGCTCAAGGGTATACCGGGAGCTCAAGTAAGATCCTATAGCTGCACAGGGAGAATTGGGTTTTTGAATTTGCTCTTCAAAAAAAGTCTTTTTTTCCCATTCCAAGTTTATAAGAGAATGCTATTTCTGTATCCAATTTCTCTTGTTTTATTTCCAAATGACACTCTTTATCATTTACTTGCAGCAATGCATTTTTCTCAAGTACAATTAAAACCCCATCATAAAATGAACTGGTGTAAGTTTTTCTACTTTCGTAGAGACCGAGACCAATAGGAAAAGGAAAGAAAGTTTATTCTCATTCCTACAACCTTCATCCTTGACATTATTACTCAGACATATAGAAAACAGTGCATATGGTAGAATGAGCTCTGAATATAAAGTCTCAGAACCAGGGTTTGAATCCTGCCCCTGACACTTACTATTTCTATGACCTGGCATAGGCTAATCATTGAACTTCTTTGAGGCATAGTATCTTCAGTGGCAAAATAAAGGATTTGTACTGGATGATTGCTAAGGTTCTTCCCAGCTCTAAATCTATGATCCTACTAATAATGCAATGGTAATTTATCAAACATTAAGTATTAATTAGGATAAGTAATAAAAACAATTCTTTAGAGTAGCATGATTGGGGATAGAGATTGTAACATTTCTCGCTTAGTCCAGTTTTTTCCTGGTAATTCAGATCCAAGTCCCAGTTGTATCCCCTTTCCATGGGTATCACAATTTCTGTGACTTTTGCAAGGGCAGAGCAGAAATATATGGGGTTCTACAGCCCTCAAATACAATAGGAAGAGATAGTTTCCCCAGATATGGATTGTAAGGGAAACAGGAGTGAACAGGAAATTTATCTTTCAATAGTCCTTTTCTTGTAGTAACATTCACATTTTATTCTTCTTATTAACAATGTCTTTTCTAATAATATCCTTTCTACACTCAAGAAAATTGAGGTGCTAGGCAGGTCGGATTGAATTTGATCAATAATATTCAGCATATCAACAATAGATATCCAGATAAAAATCCTGGCAAACTAAATCCCAGACTAGTGCTTTCCCACTCATCTAAATTGTCCACCACTCCAGTTATTTGTTCATCACATGATACAGCCACTGTCCCTTTCCCCTCTGAAGAAAAGCTTAGTTTGTTCATAAAGCTCTGGTTGTGGCACTCTCATATACACTGGGCCAGCTCATGTGAATAAAAGGAATATGGTACCTTGTAGAGTTGGAGGCTGGGAGAGATCCTTACCTCTTCATTAGCAAAACAGTAGAGGAAAGCCACAAGAAGCCCCTGGGGGAAAAAAGAGGTAGAACCAAGTTAGATCCAACTCTGCTTTGGCAGCAGAGCCTGGATAGGGACTTAGACTTCCTAAGCCAGCGAGAGGCAGAGAAAAGTTGTCTCTTCTTCCAAGACATAATTTTTAATTCAGTAGAAGTTAAAGCCAGAACTATAGAATGTTAGAGCTGGAGAGAACTTTAGAAATCAGCTCAGTGAGATTTTGAGTAAATCATTTTGACTATTATAAATACCCAAATTAACTACAAAAGACCTATGATGGATGATGCTATCTGCATCCAGAGAAAGAACTGATAAATATAAGCATGTATAGAATGGTGTTTAAATAGATACATACATACATACATACATATACACACATAGACATTCATATTTGTGTCTGATGGCTAATGGTAAGCCATTTCTAAGATATGGGGAATAGGGGGAAAAGAAAAAAAAAGGGAAAGTTACATGATATATTTATATGTATTGTATATTTAAATATATTTATGTGATATATTTATATTAAATATATTTATATTTAAAAGAAATAGTAAGTTGTATTATTATATATTTAAAAGGAATAATAAATTGTACGTAATAGATTTGCAATTTCACATACAATCATCTTTTTTTTCTATTCTATTATGTTGTAGAAATGTTTTATTTCTTAAGTTCAGAATAAAAGAAAGAAAAAAATCAGCCCAGTGGCATGGCAGAAAGGATACCCAGAAGACCTGAGTATGACTCCTTCCTCTGCCACCACTTAATTTCTCAATGTTCCCATTTGTAAAATCAGAGGGTTTGACTAGGTGTTTTCTAGGATGTCTTCTAGCTCTAAATCTGTGATCATAAGATCTCCTCAAATGATGGATGAGGAAATTGAAGTCCAGGGAGCTGAAGAAGAGAAAAGAAAGGCATCTTAGGAACCAGGATAATGAACCTTGGAATGCAAATAGGGCCAACTTGGTAGTCTACACAGGGGCACCTAGAACTGAGAGATTTCAGTAAGACTCATTCCTAAGCTGGGCAAAACCAGACTCTATCTACTCCAATGATTCTCAAACTTTTTAGATTCAAGATCTCTTTACATGCTTAAAAATTGTTGAGGGCTCCAAAGAGCTTTTGTTTATGTAGTTTATATCTTTCAATAATTGCCATGTTGGAAATTAAAATAAGTGAATGTTTAAAATATTTATTAACTCATTTAGATAGCAATAACAAACCCATTGCGCATTAGCATAAATATAATATTTTTATGAAAATATCTATATTTTCCAAAACAAAAAATTTGAAGAGTGCATGTTTTATGTATTTTTGCAGATCTCTTTAAAGTTTGGCTTAATAGAAGATGGCTGGATTCTCATATCTGCTTCTGCATTCAAGCTGCTGCAATATGCTGTTTTAGCTGATGTTTATGAAGAAAATCCAGTTTCACAGAGCTATATAGTTAGAAAAGGGGAGAATAATTTAATAGACAAAAAGCACTTTTGTATTATAATGAAAATAGTTTTGACTTTCAGGAACCCCTGAAAATGTCTCAGGCCCAGGAGTCCCATGGAGCATACTTTGAGAAACATTGATCCATGCATCTAAAAATTAGCTGGTCCTAGAACCATAGCTAACGCAGGGAGAGTGGGGTTTTTCCTCCAAGTGATGAAATTTAGAAGGTGCTGACAAGACTTTCAGTCCTTCAAGAGCACAGAAACAATTGAATTTAGGCTTTAGTTAAAACAGGATGCTGACAGATGACTGCCTTCCCTCCTTCCCAGGCTAACACTTGATATTTACTTCTCAACTGAACTGGCAGCACATTCTGTATCTTGGGTGTAAACATTAATAATTAAAGCTTTGCTCGTACATTTAGACATTCACATCAATTGTAATGATGTAGTTTCTGTCGTGTCCAAGAATACTGACCTAATAGTATGTTGTGGTCAGGAAACCTTGTCAACAGGAAGGGAGAAGCACAGTGTTCAGGGGAAGATACGGTATCTTTGAACCTGTCCATTACAAACCCAGACAACATTAACTTACCTGGCAGTGGAACTCATTTTCCTTAACCGTTGTGTCTTGAAGCACTCTGGTGCTTTCTCTAGGCTTTCTCCAAATACCAGTGATCATATGCAGAGTCTATTGTTTACTATCTTACAGGCATGAAGAAACACTATAAATTTAGGAGATAGCCATATTAATTCATTTCCCTAATACACTGACATCTACACTTAAAGTACTTTGGAGCTAAAAGTAATCTTAGAGATGATTTAGATGATCATTTCATTTTACGGGAGAGGAAACTGAGGACTAGAAAAGCTAAGTGAGTCATGCAGGATTGTACAAGTTATTTTAGCAGAAATGTAATGAGAACGAAGGTCACCTGCTATTATTTTACAGCTATGATTTTTGTGCAGTTACAAATCCAGCTCTAGTCTTTCTCCTAAGCTATAGTCCTGTGTCACCAACTTGCGTATTTCAAACTAGATATCATGTATGCATCTCACAATCCACATACCCAAAATAGAATTCATTACCTTTTCTCCAAAGTCACTCTGTTCCGAATTTCCTTATTATTTTCAAGGGTATTACCATCCTTCTAGTTATCCAATACAAAATTTTGGTGTCATCCTCCATTTCTCACTCTCCCACATTCCATAAATCCAATCTGTTTCCAAATCTTGTTGTTTCTATCTCCACAACATTCTCTTTTAAATATCCCTTTCTCTTCAATCTCACAGTTATCACTTTAGTTCAAGCCCTCATGCCTTTCTACCAGTATGATTATATCAATAGCCTTTTATTTGGTCTATCTTCATCAAGTCTCTCCCCACTCTGACGTCTCAGATACTTACTGGACAGGTCACTTAACATTTGTGAATCTCATTTTATTTATCTATAAAATGTTGGATTCAAAGGTCTCCAAGGTCCTTTACAGTCCTAGGTTTCTAATTCTATGATGCAGTCTTTACAATTTCCTCCAATAGCAATTCTGACACTTTTATCCCTTTGCTCAATTAACTCCAGTGGCTCTCTATCACCTGTCCTCTAGGGTCAAATTCTTCTGTCTGACATTTAAAGCTCTTCATGGCCTTCTCCCTTCTGACCTTTCCAGTCCTCTCACACATTATTGTCTTCCATAAACTCTATGGCTTAACCATATTGGCCTCCTTGTTGCTCCTCAAACATGAGCCTACATCACCCATCACCATGCCTTTGCACACATTATCTTGTAACGCTCTTTCTTCGCATTTCCACCTATTGAAATCCTTGATTTCTTTCAAAATTCAGGTCAAGCCCCACTTTCTGCATGAAGCCTTTCCAGATCGCCCTCCCCCTTCATTGCCTTCTGTTTATTTTGGATGCATGTGTGTGTGTGTGTGTGTGTGTGTGTGTGTGTGCACTTGCATGCATGCATTTACAGGCATATGTTGTCTCCTCTACTGGAATATAGATACTGTTTAACTGTCTGTCTAAGAATGTTTGTTGATTGATTGGCCATAAAAGAAGCTGTATGATGTAGAAGACAAGAAGAGACTGATCATATGTTTCAGAGCACATGTTCACAAGGTATACCAAAGACTAGTTTGAAAACAAGAAAAAAATCAGGTCATTTGGTAATCATTAAGCTGACTAATGCAAGTGCATGATTTAAATGAAACCCTGATCCAGTTAACTAATTCCATTGTTTTCAGTCAGAGGAGAAAATTTCTGCCACATGTGGGGGCTGTTATCATTTTATATCTTTAGATACAAAATTTTGTCATTTTTATATCTTTATAAATACAGCCTTTAAGGAACAAGTAAAAGACAAAATTATCCTATAATTTCAGTGTGTCTCTACCAGATGACTACTCAAAACTACAAGGTGTGAGGAACTAAGGAGATGGTCATGTGAGCAGGAGAGGGAGAAAGGATGAGAGAGGTTGTGGAGGTAGAAACGAGATTTGGCAGCTGACTAGGTAAGTGGAGTGAAGGAGAGTAAGCAGTCAAGAAAGGACTTCCTTAATTTTTACGAGAACACCAAAGGAGAAAGCTTTCAGATTTTCAGTGATACTGAGGGTCTGAGATTTTAAGAGATATTGCTGGGCCTAGGGCAAAGGAAAACATGGTGGAAAGCTGCCATTCAGAACTCCAGTGGCCAGACTTACAGGTTCAGAATAGGAAGGGAGAGATTCCAAAGTCCAGGTGACTTAGCAAGGCACTGAGTAAGAGTAAAGAGATGAGAGAACATGTTTAAGAGAATACTAGGAGATAGTATGGTTTCTGTGAGATAGCAGGTGATGGGTTCCAGGCATCATATAGAACCATAAAAGGATCAAGAAAACAGGTGATAGGGAAAAGCTGAGCAGAGAATCTTCCCTACATGTCATGTGATAGCAATCAGGGAATATAACTAGACAAAGGAAAACCATATAGAGGGGCTCGTGTGCCCCAATATCATAGTAGAAATTAAAGGTGCAATATAGCAGCCAAAACAAAAACACAGCTATCTCAGGCTTCAGTATCAGTGTCTAGAGTAAGAGCAATCATATTCCCACTAGAGTCCACACCGCAGAGACCACAATGGGAGTACTCTTTTCAGTTCTGAGTGCCACATTTTAGAAAGGATAGTGAAATACAAGGACACAAATAGAACAGAGTCACAAGATAGTAAAGGGAGATTTTGTATGCCCTTCTGCATCTGTTGTGCAGCTAGGTGGCTCAATGGATAGAGCACTAGGCCTAGAATCAGGAAGATCTAAGTTCAAATCCGACTTCAGACACTCAGCTGTATTACCCTGCACAAGTCACTTAACTTCTATTTGCCTAATCCACTGGAGAAGGAAATGCAAATCAGTTCAGTGTCTTTGCCAAGAAAACTCCATACAGGGTCACAAAGAGTCGTACACAACGAAATGATTAAACAACAACTGCGTTTGTTGTGCGGGGCTGAGGGGAACCAGAATGACTCACTCCAAAGTCTGTCAAGGATCCAAAGTCTAGTCCTTATGTACAGAGAAGATTTTTTTCTGCCCTAGCAATCTGTATGTGAACTTTATAGGTTACACGTCCCACATTTGTCCCCCCATTAAGAGATATAACCCAGGAAAGGAGCCGAATGTGTCAGCATATCACTATGAGTGCGTGGATGTATTTGTGGCACACAAAATTCAAATGAACACATTTAATTTGACAGACGTTGTTGTGTACCTGCTACATACCAAAAGAGATGAGTAAGAAGAAGTCTCATTAGACTGTCATTTCTTCAAGGGTAAATAATGTATTTTATTCTACCTTGCATTCCCCTTACCATATTACATGCAGTGAGCACTCAATCAATATTTGTTGTATTGAATACAAAAAGGAACAAGATGTTGCTTTTGCCTTTAAACCCAATTTACTCTCAAGTCAAGACATTCCCCTTGTGGTGTCAATTGTCCTCTTCCAGAATGAAGGCCGATCAACAGCAACCAGAAGTGAAGGGCACAAGATAATACACAAGACATAAGACAAATCAAATGGTACAAACGAATTGTGAGTGTGCATAAGAAAATAACACAGTACAACAGGAACATTTGGAATCATTGCTGACTGATCAAGAACTCAGACAGATGACTAGACATGTCCTCACTGGCCAAAAGACCACTTGGTTTGCATCCCTTTGTTTCCCAAATCCCCGAAACAAGACCACAGCCATCACAGGTTTTTGTTCTTTTTTTTCATTTGAGTTAATGCAAACCGTACCTTCAACAGAGATTGATGGAAAGAGAACACAGAAAACTTGAATTAGCCTTAAAAATCACCCAAATGGTTTAAATAGATTGAACATGTTTTCATAATGAAAATCAACCAATATTGAATTATTTATTTTTGCTGAAAGTAATTTTCAATTCAGCAAAAGGTTAGTACGACTTGAACTCCAACAGAGCTTCAGGCCTGATTGTTGTTCAGGAAACATTAGCCCTGACTATTCAATGTACTGATTCCTACTACCAATCTCTCTTAACTTGTGCCTTATGCCATTTTTGACCCTGTTGGATGCCAGTTTAGTTTTGTGCCTCCTGGTTCTGGCCCTAGTCTGGCATCTAGAACCTAGACCTAATTCTACTAATTGGAGTTAGTTACTTAGTTTTGTGTTTCTTGAGTTTTACTTTGACTATGCCTTTGAATGGAAGCCTTGTCTCAAGCCCATCTAGCTTCCTGTTTCTAGTTACTGCTTTTACTCTGTCTTAACTAAAAACTACAGATGCTAGTCTCAGAGATCCCTATCCCATGTTCTGTCTTCTGTTTTAAGTCATAAATAGCCCAGAGATCCGAGTAATGTTCATTTGATACAGTGTATATCATGTAAAAACTAAGCACTTTATAGGGGTATAAGATGAGGACTCACACAAACTCATCCAAATAATAAAAACTCTAAAATGATTCTACAGAATGGAGAAATAACAATGGACTGAATAGACATATCCCTGGGTAGCATAGTTTCTGGTGTCAAGTGACAAGTAGAAATGGAGAGACTTAACCTAAAATCTAATAATTGCCAGAATCAAGAGATTTAATGATTAGTGGCTGAGAAGCAGAGAATAATGAACAAATTGATGAAGCCTTAATTTGGGGCAACCCTATCTTTCCAGCCTTTTCTTTCAGTGCTTCTTACAGGTAATCCATAGAAATGACTGGTGACCCTTTTTCCTGCATAGCAGAGAAGCTGGAAATGTTCCGTACAGTGGAGAGGTATCCTCCTGTACATGGACACCCAGAAGCTTCTCCAGCATACACACAAAAAGATCAGAACTTCTCCTCAAAATCAAGGAGTGAAGGGACCCTTTATCAAGGCTGACATGTTTAACAAAATAGATGGAGAGACCAGGACTGCGTCAGCAAACTCACACTCAATTTCTTTGAGAGACGGAAGCCTGGTAAGAGCATCAGGTGTAGGGAGGTACTGTTGCTCAGAAGAAAGAGTGATGACCTGGGGGATCAGGAAACTTGGGCTATCTTTGTCATTAATTAGCTGTGTAAGTTGGGAAAGTCATTGACCCTCTCTAGGCCTTACTTTCCTCAATTTATAAAACAAAAGGGTTGGACTAGCTGGCCTCTAAGGAGCCTTCCAGGACCGACATTTTGAGAATATGACTGGGACATATTTTCACTTCAAAGACAGTGGGATATGTACCTCTGCATACCTTGTGTGTACTGAAAGGGAGTGAAGGATGAAACTAATACCTTAGAAAGGGAGTATGACAGAGAAAGAGTTTGGTAGCAGCCAATAGCTTGGAGAGTTGTCAGACTATGATATTGGAAATAGTTCTTTTCATATCATGAAGCTTTAAATTTTTAAAATTAAGTTTGATGGGGGAAAAAGGTGGTGTAGTTGGGAATAAACATGTATAAAATGCTTACGGTGTTAAGTGCTCATTTTATCTTCACAACAACCCTGGGAAGTAGGTACTGTTATTAACCTCATTTTACTGTTGAGGAAACCGAGGCAAGCTGAAGTTAAGTGACTTGTCCAGGGTCACACAACTATTATGTGTCTGAGGCTGGATTTAAACTCAGGTCTTCCTGACTGCAGGCCCAGTATTCTATCTACCATACCACCTAGATGCCTCTATTTAAATAAAGATCACTTCTATTTTCTCAAAGTTGAGCTGTTTCAATTCATAACCCTACTTACATGGAAGGAACTCATTGTTAACTGAATGAAGAGTCTTATATGTTTTGAAGAACCTTTAACTTGTTCATCAGTGACAAAGGAGAAGACTATTTCATGGACACCCAGCAAAGGAATAAGGACCAGTGTTGATCTTGCCAATCTGTAATTGTAAACAGAATAACTGTTAAGTATAGTAACATTCAGAAATGACAAACCAGTAAATTGGAGGCATAGTGATCGATTTCCGTATTGTAACTTCTCAGTTGTTGCTATACCCTCTCTTAACTATACCCCTTTCTCCAATTTTTTTCATTACCCCCAGTGGGGAGAGGAAGTAGGAGGGGGTTACAAGACCTTTAGAGCTGCACTGTGCCCTGGGTCTTTATTGTCAATATGCCACCCAACTCAGGACCTTCCCCAAATAGACCCTTTCTGTTCCTTGGCTTTTTTTTCCCGAAGTGGTAAAATGTAGGCAAGCCATTTACTAGACATATATTTAAGTTACATTGTAAGATTTGATCTTCAGTTGTGAAGCATATTTCATATCATGTTTTGATTTTGTTTTTGTTTTTTAGCAAATGGTGCTTCTGGAATTATGCAGTGGTTGGAAGTTTTGCTATGAAGATGTATGACTTTCTTTTAACTTTCATAAAGTGAAATGAATTTGATGTTCAAAAGGTAACTCAAAATGAAAAAGAAAGCTGTGAATATTTCCTCCAAGCAAACATTTTAGAAGCTCACATGGTGTGAAATATTTTTCACACATTGTAATTGTGAAAATTCAATTTATAATTAAACATTTCAAAGTCTGTGACAGTCATCATATCAAAATATGGTATCAGTGACAGATATCAGGCATCTTCTGAGAGGTGGGGGGGCATTTCTTTTCAAACTCCCATTAATTTAGTATCAATTGCTACCTGGTAGCACAAATAAGAATTATCTGACAAAATCATAGCACCCCTCAATCCACATCTATGCATTTGGCAACTATTTGGAAAAGGTTATTTCCTGGCCTGTGGTAATATAGAAGGTGCTGATTATAACATCCCTCATATAAGTCCCCTTTTCCCTACTCACAAAGCTACCATCCTCATTGAGGCCTTGTTATCTTTTTCTTGAATTATTGGAATAATCTTCTAATTAGTCTCCCTGCATCAAGTCTCTCCCAATCTAATCCATTCTCCACTTGGCTGCCAAGGTGATTTATGTCAAGTTTAGATCTGACAATATCACTCCCTACTCAATAAATTCCAAAGGTTCTCTATTATCTCTAGGATAAATTGTAAAGTCTTCATTTGCTATTTAAAGTACTTTATAACTTGACATCTTCCTACCTTCCATTACCTATAGCTGATGGGCTTGACGGTTCTAGGGACCTGGCAGGCATTCAGTCAAATATAAGCAAATAATCAGAATGGTTCAAGACCAGTTCTCCTACTGAATATCTAGGAACATTTATTTTAGCAAAGTATCCAAACACAAAATCTCCCAGTTGAAATGGATCCCAGAGGTCATCTTATTAACATAGGTCTAGATTTAGAAGAGACCAACAATAAAGATTCCATTCCCTCTACAATTTATCTTTCGGTTGTGCTAAAGGTTTAAATACTTTACAATCTGAATTCTCACTCTAAAGAATAGTTGGTGCACATTACAAGGGGAGAATTAAGTAAGGTCCTTTTTTCTATTTTTACCTTGTTCTCTTTGGAGACTAAGAACTTTACTTTCTATGGCACATACAGATATCTAGAAAATGCTATTAAGATGACAAATGATTGGAGGAAACTAGGCAGAGCACTGTTTTGCCTTAGAAAGGTTTCAATATGTAACTCTGGCTTCAAGCCTGGATCATTTGCATAAGACCTTCCTTACCAGTGGGCAAGACATTCCATGCCCATATCAATGGTAGAATGGACCTGAGAGCCTGGGAGAAATGAGAGAGTCTTCTTTTGGCTCCCTGCTTCAAGAGAGGACACATGTGATTCCAGATCCTCTGTGAAAGAAACCTGTTTATGCTTTTCTTGACTTTTGTATCTGAAAGTCAAATTTCTATTCAGCTCTGGTCTTTTCATTGAAAATGTTTGAAAGTCCTCTACTTCATTGAATATCCATTTTTTCCCTGAAAGATTATACTCAGTTTTGCTGGGTAGGTGATTCTTAGTTGTAAACCTAACTCATTTGCCCTCCAGAATATCATCCAAGTCCTCTGATAGTTTAATGTAGAAGCTGATAAATCTTGTTATTCTAACTGTGGTTATTTCTTTCAGGCTGCTTGCAATATTCTCTCCTTGCCCCAGATGCTCTGTAATTTAACTATACCATTCCTCGGAGTTTTTGTTTTGGAATTTCTTTCAGGAGGTGATTCGTGGATTCTTTCAATTTCTATTTTGCCCTCTGGTTCTAGAATATCAGGGCAGCTTTCCTTGATAATTTCTTGAAAGATGATGTCAAGGTTCTTTTTTTTTTTAATATGACTTTCAGGTAGTCCAATAATTTTTAAACTATCTCTCTTGGATCTATTTTCCAGGTCAGTTGTTTTTTCCAATGAGATATTTCACATTGTCTTCTATTTTTTTTCATTCTTTTGGCTTCAATTTGTTGTTTCTTGATTTCTCATAAAGTCATTAGTTTCCTTTTGCTTAATTATAATTTTTAAGGAATTATTTTCTTCCATGAGCTTTTGTGCCTCCTTTTCCATTTGATCAATTCTGCTTTTTAATGGATTTTTTTTTCTTCAGTGAATTTTTGTGCCTCCTTTTTCATTTGGCCAATTCTACTTTTCAAGACATTCTTCTCCTTATTTGGCTTTTTGTACCTCTTTTACCATTTGGACAAGTCTGTTTTTTAAGGTGTTATTTTCTTTAGTATTTTGTGTGTGTGTGGCTCCTTTACCAAGCTGTTAACTCTTTTTTCATGATTTTCTTGCACTACTCTCATTTCTCTTCCCAATTTTTCTTCTCCCTTTCTTACTTGACTTTCAAAATCCTTTTTGAACTCTTCCATGGAGGGAAACCAATTCATATTTTTCTCAGAGGCTTTGGATGTTGGACATTTGACTTTGTTATCTTCTTCCGAATGTGTGTTTTGATCTTTTTGTCACCGTAGTAACTTTCTATGGTCAGAGGTTTTTTTTTTCTGTCATTTGTTCATTTTCCCTGTCTATTTCTTGACTTTTAGCTCTTTGTTAAAGTGTGGCTTCCAGGGTAGAAGGTGCACTTTACCAGATTTTAGGGGTTTTGTGCAGCTGTTTTCAGAGATATTTCTGGGGACCTGTAAGTTTTTAATTCTTCAGTTCAGTTCTTCCAAGGTGGTATGTATGATCTAAGAAGTGTGCTCTTTTCTGTCCTAGAACTCTGACAAGGGTCCTTGCTTCACTGTGACTGGAAGCTCTGGTATGGTAGTGCTCCTCCTCACCCTGGGATTGTGATTCCTTGCCCAGGATTGTGACTTGGATCTGAGTATGGGCAAAGCAACAGAGTCCTACCCCCAGGGACAGCAAAGAGACCCTGTAATCACCTTCTCATCAGTTGTTCAACCCCTTTACCATCTGTGGGCTGAGAGCTCTGGAAGCAGGTGCTGCTGCTGCTGATTCAGTGGCTCCCAAGGTCTGCTCCTGTTTTGATGGGGCCTGGTCTGCACTGGCACAGCCTGTGCTCCACTCTCATCCAGGTGCAACAGACCTTTCCTGCTGACCTAAGGTGTCTTTGGCTGGAAAATTATTTCACCCTGTCCTTCTGTGGGTTCTTCTGTTCCAGAAATTGTTTTATGGCATTGTTTAAAGGTGTTCAAAGGGGTTCTGGGAGAGCTTAGGTGAATCACTGCCTTTTCTCCACCATCTTAGCTCCACTTCTGTTACTTGGCTTTTAGAAGTTTTATTAAATGTTTTTGTTTTTATATTTCAATCATTTCTAGATATACTTGCTTCACTCACACCCCACCCCAACTTAGTGATTCTTCCCTTGTACCAAAGAGAAGTGTTAAGCAAAACCAACTGGCATAGCATCTTCTTCTGATAGTGTGGCAACATTCCACACCTGTAATCTTCCATCTCTTCAGGAAAAGCAGGGAGTGAATTCCTTAACTCTTTTCTGAGATCAATTGGTCTGTACAATTATATATAGCATTTGACTCCATTTTAGTGTTCTTTCAATTTACATTATTGCAGCCATGTATTTCCTTTCCTCTTATTTGATCCTCACAACAACCCTATAAGGTAGGTGCTATTATTATCATTCTCATTTTACAGTTGAGAAAATTGAGGCAGATAGAAGTTAAATGATTTGCCCAGCGTCATGCAGCTATCTGAGGTTGGATTTGAATTCAGGTCTTCCTGACTCTAAACCAAGTATTCTATTCACTGTGACAACTATCACAAGGATAATCCCCTTAATACTTATCTCACTGGGTTATTGTAAGAATAAAATGAGATAATATACGTAGAATGCTTTGCAGAGTTTAAAGTGATATGAAGATGTTAGCTATTATTATTATTCCCTCCCCAAGGTATCTGTTCTAGAAGGCTCTGGATTTTATGCTGGTTTAAACCCAATATATTATCCCTTTCAGTTTAGGAATATAGATGCATATTTGTGCCAACAGTCCCCTTTGTCCATTTACCTGTATGTATAATCACTGAAGCACATTTGATGGGCTTTGAGCTTAGATACGAGCAACCTGAGAATTTTCAGGAAGATGAAGAAATTGATCTATAAAAAGAACAAATGTGAGTGAGTAACATATACGGATACCTGGGAGCAATTCTGCTCAGTCACTTACTCTGAGACTTCTAAATTAGGACAGTATAGAGGTCACCTCCACATCTCTACCTTAAAATACTTCTCTTTCTTCTAGGTCTACTACATTTCAGGAATCCTCTCTTTGATGAAGATTTCCCTGATCCTCCTGGTTGAAAGAATCCTCCCTTTCCCACTTCTTTTAACACTTCCTCTGGAGATCTGTCCCTGGTGCTTACCCTAATTCTCCTCTGCTTCATAATTACATGTGTAGTATCTTCTCAATTAATCTGTAATTCTCTTAAGGGTGGGGACTGTATCTTTTCATCCTTGTATCCCCAGTATCTCACATTGTGTCTGGGACAGAATAGATTTTTAAGAAGCACATGTCAAGTTGGAAACCTAAGACAAATTTAGACCTCAGCTGGTCAGGGGATAAGAATTTAAATACTATTTTGTTTGGCTCTTCCTTCCTTCTTTCCTTCTTTCTTTCCTTCCTTCCTTCCTTCCTTCTTTCCTTCATTCCTTCCTTCCTTCCTTCCTTCCTTCCTTCCTTCCTTCCTTCCTTCCTTCGTTCTTTTCCTAGACCTGTGATCTCATCTGTGTAATAAGCTCCAGGTAAGGAACATCCTCCATCAATGCAAATTGACAGCTATTTTGCAACTTAAGAGAGTTATCGGGACTCATGATAAAAAATGCTATCCACATGCAGAGAAAGAACTGATGGGATCCAAATGCAGATAGAAGCATACTATTTTTCATTTTATTTTTGTGGGGGAGTGGTTTTTGTGTGCTTCTTCTCTCACAATATGACATATGGAAATATGTTTTACAAGATTGCACATATATAACTTATATCAAATTGCTTATTGCCACAGAGAGGGGGCAGATGAGGGAGAGAGGGAGAACATTTGGAATTCAAATTTTTAAAAAATAAATATTAAAAATGGTCTTTACATGTAAATAGGAAAATACCATGAAAAATACTACAATTTTTTAAAGAGAGAGTTGCCTGGTTAGAAGTTAGATTGACTTACCTAGAGTCACATAACTAGTATGTGTCAGAGGTAAGAAATGAAATCAGGTCTTCTCGTCTCTAAGAACATCTCTCTCCATTATGCCACACTGCTTCTCACTAAACTGCATAATCCTGTTTTAAATGCCACTGAATTAAAATACCAGAAGAGCACCTGAGAGATATTTTTTTTTCATTCCGTTTCAAGGAAAGGCTCCATTTAAAGCAACTTAAAATTTGAGGAAGATAACTATCTATCATTTTTCTGAAAATTTCTACGATTCCAGACCCAGACCAGCAGCTTAAAAGTTGTACTTTAAAGATGAGATTTTTGTCTACAACAGATGTTAATGGTGTCTAACTCCATTATACAATCTTAGCAAATGCCACTACTTTGACCCAATTATGTCTACTGGAATCACTGTCAATAGGAACTCATCAGTGGGTGAAGGGTAGGGGGCAGGAATGACCTAGAGTATTCTTAGTGTTAATCTGCAGACTTGCCTGTAGAATCCAAGGGAGCAGCCACTCTCTGGGAATTCAGACTACCAGTGTGAATAGCAGCTGGGGATCAGCCCAGAGACAGTGCTACACAGAAATATAGGTGACAGTAAAGGTACCTAAACTGAAACCTAACTTCTTTAATATAATAAGCTCATTTCCTCTTAGGCCTTGCTTTTAAGAAATGCAAAACAACTTCCCACCCCTGATTCCATTGAAGCAGGGAGACCATTTAGGAAGCTATTGCAGCAATCCAGGAAAGTGGTGATGAGACCTCTCTCCCCACTTTTCTCTGTGCCTCTATTTCTCTTTGTCTCCATTTGTCTCTTTCTAGAGGCAGCTAAATAGCAGAGTGGATAGAGTTGAGGGTGCAATTTTGAGTAAGAAAGACATGAGTTTAAATCTGACCTCAGATATTTATCAGTTGTATGACTTTTAACCTCTATCTGCTTCAGTAAAATGGGAATGACAAGAAAACCTATCCCCCGGGGTTATTGTGAGGATAAAATGAGATAATATTTGCATCTTAAGGTACTATATAAAAAGTGTTGTTATTTCTTTCTCTGTACACACATATGCACACACAAACATATACATGCATATATATGTATGTATGTGTGTATGTGTGTGCGTATACCCACATACATATGTATGTATAGGGGCAGCTAGGTGTTGCAGCGGATAGATAGCTGGGCCTGGAGTCAAGAAGATTCATCTTCTGAGTTCAAATCTGGCCTCAGACACTTACTAGCTATGTGACCCTGGGCAAGTCACTTAACCCAGTTTGCCTTAGTTCCCTCATCTGTAAAGTGAGCTGGAGAAGGAAATGGCAAACCCCTTTAGTACCTTTGCCAAGAAAACCCCAAATGGGATCATGAAGAGTTGGACATGACTGAAATGATTGGATGACAAGTGTGTGTGTGTGTGTGTGTGTGTGTGTGTGTACAAGCATTGTTTTGAGATTCTCGTGAAGATAACCCAAGAGGAAATAAACAGTAGGGATTCATGTTGGACCTGTGCTTTTTTCAGAAAGAACAGATACACTTAGCCTGGGTCTGGCAGAAACCTCTCTAGATTTGCTCCCTAAGGATCAAAATTCTGAGACTTGCAACCACCAAGGTCAAAGGTGGGCAATGTACGAGATTGTCTTAGCCTTTCTCTTTTTCAGCTCTTGTATGGTTGGGTACCCTAACCTTAACATGTCTGGACATCATCTAGCACACTTACAAAATCTTCATCTCTGCAGGTAGGACATGTCAGATGCAAGGGTCTGGTCTTTATGGTTTGACTCTATCACAGCAGTTTGAGACTGAGAGACAGAAGAATAATTTTTGTATAAAGAAATTAACTGTCAAGGACATAAGGCATTGCCTCTCTCATAGATGAATAGTTTTGTGCCTCAAGTAAGTGGGAAAGGAATTTTAATTTAGTTGCTAAAATCCTTGTTAAAAAAACAACAAAAACATAGTTTTTAGTTGAGACATGAGCAATTTATAGTGTAAGATGAAGTGTGGCATCAACATAGAGACTTAGATCACCTTGTAAAGGATGTGGGGTAATGTCCCTTTTGTATGTGAAAAATGTAATGGTTCAAAGGGGGAGGGTAAAATTATTTATTAAAAACTGATAAAATGCAAGTGTTAAAAAAGAGTTTTCAAGGACACAAATTGTGGAGGACCAGGACAGGGCATTGTGGTTCCTGAGTTAATTTGCATATAATTCTTGTAAAATACAAGAGAAAAAAAACATCACAAAATGGAAAATCACAAGTGTTTGAAAACTGTAGGATAATTAAATAAGTATTTCTTGATTCGGTCAGTTTTTACCTTACAAGTAGAAAGTGAGTTGTTTAATACCAGGATGCTCAGATTGGAAGCTGTTTAAAAAAAAATGTTCAAAAAAAAAGAAAGAAAAGGTGAAATGGTCAAATGTGTTTGGAGTGGTCAAGACAATGGGCAGAAGCAAGACTCAGCAGGGAACAGAAATAGCTTTGTCATAGCTCTGTGATAAGAGTAAGAGTGAAAGAGGACTTCAGCTATGGTTGAATTCCTGGTTGACTGAAGAGTCTGGAGCTCATTGGAAGAGTGATTAAGTTATAGCCATTTCCCTTTGGCATGACTCTAGTGTGAGGTAAAGACTCTCCCAAGTACCTCCAGGCTAAGAGAGAAAAGTAGAAAGGGGAAAGCCAACTTTTGCAATTGCATCACTGTATAAAAAGAAATGTTGAGATCTAATTGGACAATAAAGAACACTCCACTTGGGAGTGGAGAGTTCTAAGCTCATCTGTCTAGCCCAGAGAGTCAACTTGATGTACTTTGTAGTTCTATGGCTCAAAGAATTGCTATCCAATTCAGCAATCTAACACTTTTCCAGTACCCTCCTGAGCCTGATCATAAGTTGAAAGAATTGTTTATGCCTTTTTCCATTCAAGAACAGAAGAAAGGTGATTTGCCTAAATCGAGAACAGTAAATATCAGAAGAGGAACAGCAGAGAAGAGCTTTGTGAATTAACCTGTAACATCTAGGCCTATAGTCCAGAGTTATGTTACCCCAAGCACATAGCTTTTCTTCATTCATATGCTTCTCAACCAGACTTTTGTGTGTGCCCACTCTCCCACAGATGCTGATTGCATTGGTAGGAGAATATAACCCAGGTCTATTTAGATTGTGGTTTATTTTTTATTTCTGTATTTAACTCATGAATACTCAGTTGATATCAGTATTTCTTTTGTCCCATTGCTAAGTAAACTTATGTTTAAGATCTAGAAGTATCATTATTGTAAGTGGCTGGTTTTGTGTAAATGAAGAGCTAAAGCAGTGAATAGGGATAGTATATCCACTCACAATAGGATTACCCTTAGAATTCCAAGAAATATTGAATGTAGACACATTGTGATGGCCCTTCCTGGGAACCTAGATATTTGAAAGCGAAGATAGCCAGCCAGGCAGTGATTAGGCATCAGCATATACTATGTGGAGAGGTAAAAGGCACCACAATGTGGAAGGTCCACATCAAGGACATCTCAATTTGAGCTACTTTGGCAGTGGCCATGTACCTTACAATAATCCCATAGCTCTAGAATTCAGGGTTCCCCAGTGAAATCCCCAGGTTTGATTTGGTTTTTCTTTTAATTTACAATTTTCCAGTAAGTCTAAGCAAATGAGTGGCTTAGGGGAAGATTTTGGCAGCTCATATGTTTTGCTAGCCTTTTCATAACTGAATTCTTCAAAGTCTCACAAGGTGAAAATGAGCCTACTCAAAGTTTTAAATCTTTTATAAAGTACAGAATGTTTTCCTCACATCTGAAAAGGTGAAAACACAGACTGTTCAAGATGGGCCCTTATATCTCATCTTTGTAATTTTTCCATGAATATTAAAAATTTGCTGAAGTCTGAAAGGGGGCACATCATTATATCCTTAGAGTTATGTACCAAGTGCTAGTCAATGCAGTACAGTGAATTGTAAGGCAGTCTCAAAGTTAAGCATTCAAGTCCCAGTTCTGACATATACAGATAGTTTTGCTATATGTAAGTCATTCCACAGGAGTCTTCATAAAGCAATTTTTACATAATGAAAATTTCCCTGTCAACATGGAGAAGTGGGGAAGGGGAGGGGGGAGAGGGGAATCAGGAAGGGAACTGTGTGCCTGTGGAGGGAGAGGTGCAGGATTCAAGGACATGTGGGGGCTGTAGACAGAGAAGTAAGAGCAGGAAGAGGAACATATTGGGGCACGGCCAGAACTGGGAGGAAATACATTGGTGGGAGGATAGAAACTAAGGAGGGGGGCAGGGCAAAGGTCTTGTCTCTGAACCAAGAGCTATGTGGCAGGAGTGGAGAGAGCACAGTACTGTGTAGTAAAGTTAGTATTACGTAACAACTATCTAGTGAAGTTAACATAAGGGGAAGGGGGTATTGGTATGTGGATTTCTTCCAGAATTCTTCAGATAAAGTCGAATTTGCTTACTTAAAACTAGAACTGTCTGTACTTCTTATGTGACCCTGAGCAAATCATTTAATCTCCCAGTGCCCCAGGAGACTCTTTAAGACTCTTAAAGCAAGCTCTTTAAATTGCTTGGGCTAGTATAGCTATAGACCCGTATCCTGCATCGGTAGAGAGAGTTTACTCACCAGGAAGCTTTCCTTATACTCATAAGATCTTTGGTCTTGTTCCCCTCCTCAAAAGAAATGTGTGTCTATTCCTAGATATACTTTATCTTTGTGATGTGGTGTTTAACACCTTTGGGTCCTCTTCTTAAGTAACAGCTGACATTTATAGAGTACTTCAAGACTTGCAAAACACTTTCTATACATGAATTCATTTGATACTCACAATGCTGTGAGGCAAGCATTATAGGCATTATTACTCCCATTTTACAAGTGTAGAATCTGAGGTTTAGAAAGGCTAAAGGAATGTCACCCAGCTAATGTCAGAGTTGGGATTCAAATCCTTTGTCTGTCACTTGTTTCTTATGACTTCAAGTCCTGCTTTTCTCTAAGAAAGTATGCATGAGCACAAGCATGAGGCTTTTGGCATCTGTTGTTTCTTGGACCTGAGTCATATTTCTCAATAAGATTTTAACCATCCTCTCCGATGCCCACCTTTGCATTGAAATGATTACTTATTAATGAACATGTTCATATCATTTAATTTGGAGGACCTTATAAAGTCATTTACAGGATTTCTTGACTTCCTCACTCCCTGTAATAGGTAATGGAACATGAGCAATAGTTATCTTCATGGTGATATTTTTCCATTTACTTTTCACGAGAACCTCAATGCTAGGTGACCAATTGTATCATAAAATGATGCTTTGGACTCAATGTCTCCACCAGCTCTTTTTTTACTCTTTGAGATGAGGTCAAGCCATTTCCCAGCCTTAGTTCTTTCAGTAGCAGGGCATACGCCACCAGAAACCAAGACACCAATTCCTCTAGTTGCTTCTCCAAGAAGATCTCATGAGACATTGTTCCATTTATTTTCAACTTCCTTACCTCTCATTTTGTTTGTTATGAGAATGGCATCATTGGTATTATTTAGTTTCTCCAGAAGGAAGTCAGCTTGGTCTTTGGACAAGGATCTGACATTTAGGGTACCAACAGTTAAGTCTGACCCATTTTATTGGATCCTGGGCTTCTTCTGATTTATGAGAATGCACCTGATCTTGCCCAGACACAGAACCATGATGTCATTTCCTGGCCATTTTCATGCCATGCTGCTGCCCCACTTTCCAACTCTACTCCCAAATATACATCAACACTACCATTCTATAAAATTTCTACCTCAAAACTGTTTCCCTAAACTAGGTTCCCCAATAGTGCTTCCTTGACCCTTGGGCTTCCTTTGAAATATGATACGGCTACTTTCATAAACATGTGTTTCTCAAAAAAGAATTTAAGTAAAACAATGAAAACTTAAATACTACGCAACCTTTAGCAGACTTTTTAAACTTTATTTATGTCATAAGTCCTTTGGAAGTCTGGTGAAACCCATGGACCCCTTCTCAGCATAACGTTTTTAAATGTATAAAATAAAATACACAGCTTTATAAAGGAAATCAAAGATTAGTGAAAATAAAGATATAATTTTTTTCCTAATTCATGGAGTCCCTGAAATCTGTACATAGACCTGCTATAAAGCAAGTAGTAATGAAAAGAAAATTCTCCTACACACAAGTAGGCTCTATCTTTTATATATTGGACTTTCTAATACTCCCATCCTTTTTCTAACTTTCTCCTCTGTCCACAGGATTTGTCAGAAAGTGATCTTGAATTACCTCTCCCACCTTTAAAAGAGTTTAACTCTCTTCCCATATCTTCTACCTTCTCTGTCATTTTTCTCTTGAGGGATAAGAGAAATCACATCCAGCCTAATTACATCATGCCCACTAGATTCCAAGCAGACTCTGTCCATGCTCAGTCCCTCAAGAGGCACTGAACATTTAGATTGTTGATTAAGATGATTAAGAGAATAAAGTTGCTGGACAGAGAAGAAGAGAACATGTCCTTACTGTAATTGAAAGTAATATTGGTCCTCTGATGATCCACCAGATATTCATATTTTTATTTGTCCCCCAGCATCTATGAAGAAATAACACACAAAACGGTAGACTTAGAAATGACTAAGATATCAAAAGAGAAAAAAATCCCATGTCCTCTAGACATCTGCTTGCAGTCTGCTATTTCCCACAATCAACCATATAAAGCAAAGCATAAAACGTTGGGGGAAGACACTATCTAGTTTTAAGGAAGTCTTTTATATTTTACTAACACAGGCCAAGGTTAGCCATGTGTGCAAGAGATTAGACAGGAATGGCAGTCTAGGAGGTGTCCAATCTAAGCTACTGACCATGTGGGGAGGGGAGGGGGGAATTGACTATAGAACCAAGGAAGGCATCCTCACAGCCTGATCAAAGCGGCAGAAGTGGGAATAGGGATGGGGCAGGGAGGTCTTTTAAGACAATGAGAATGGTAATGATGAGAATTATGATGCTCCCTTATATTTTATGCTATATTCAATTTAGTAAAGTAATTTCAGTTAAAATCTGCAAGCATTTATTAAGTACCTACTATTTACAGGGCCATTGTGCTAGGTACCAGGAATAGGAAACTTCAAAATGTCAGTTAACTGCCCCTAAGCAACTTACAATAGGAAAAAGAGAGTCATTAAATTCAACAAGCATTTATTAAGAGATTACTATATGCCAGGTACTAAACTAGTTGCCAGGGATACAAAGACAAATTTGAAACAGTTCCTCCTCTCAAGGAGTTTACTTTTTATTGGGGAGGAAATATACACATACAAGCAAATACAAAATATCTACAAAGTCATTTCTGGAGGGAAGACACAAGTGAAAAATAATGGGAAGCTTGTGAAAAATAGAACAGGGGGTCCAGAGAATAAAATAGAAAGGAACAGAGGAGTGGAATAGAGACCCAAAGGGTTGGAGTAGGGGGAAGAGGGTGACATGGACAGGTAACAGGGAGAAGGGAAAGGAGCTTCAGCCTATAGTTAAGAAGCACAGGGGTTCTGAGGAAAGTCATAGAGTAATTAGGCTTGTTGTGCCCATCATAGTAGCAAAGGTGATATTGAATTGATTCTCAGTCCCTGAGAAAGAGACAGAAAAGTGATAGGAGGAAGGAAGAAATGAAAAGGGTTATAGCAGAGCAGTTCACAGAATCGTTACAGATGAGAAAACTTGGGCTGAGGTGAGTGACTTGCCCCTGGTAGCTCAGCTCACGAATGTTAGAGGTGGGATTAGTACCCAGGTTTTCCTGACCCCAAGTCTAGTAGTCCATCCACTAAGCTATGATACTTCTCTGGATATCAGGAAGAACTTTTGACTTTGTCTTGACATTTTTTTAAAATTGTGTGACCTTAGGCAAGTAATTTAATCTCTCTAAACATCAGTTTTCTCATCTGCATAGCATAAAACTCATGTCTGAGTCCTCTTACAATTCTAAATCTATGAACTTATGAAGCTATGAATAAGGGAAGGCATTCCATGTAAATGAAAAATTATTATCTGAGGCAATAAACAGTATGACATGTTCATATGACAGTAAAGAGGAGGCAGGAGAAAAGGTCTAAAGTAAATGTGCAGGGTGAGATATTTTGAAGGACCTTTAAAGTCAGACAGAGAAGGCTGGATGATATAGTATGGGCAATGAGGATGTAGCAGAGAACATGGTGGATTAGGAGATGAAGAGCCTGGAGACAGGATGACCATTTTAGAAGTTTTTTCAGTAGTGTAGATATGAGGTTATGAGGGCTAGGACAAGAGCAGCAGATATGGGAATGGAGAAGAAAAAACAAAACTGAAGGTCATTGTTAAGGAAGTTATGGTTTGACATCTCCATCCTGGGAAAGAACTAACCTAAGCCTGTATTGTTCCTCATTAAAAAGGCATTCTATCTCTATGGTACCTTCCAGTTCTGGTGTTCTGTTGTTCTTTCTATGGTATGTTCCAGCAGTTCTCAAAATGTGGTCCAGGGGCCTCTTGGGGCCCCTGAGATCTTTTAGGAGGATCTGCGAAGCCAAAACTATTTTTTATAATATTGTCAACATTTTAATTTCTAATATATTAAATATTAATAGGAAGGAAAGAAAGAAGAGAATAAGAATTTTTTAAGTGCCTGTTTGTGCCAGGCATTGTGCTAAACATTTTACAAATATTATCTCATGTGATCCTCACAAGATACCTGGGAAACAGGTGCTGGTATCATCCCAGTTTTATAGTTGAGGAAACCAAAAGCAAACAGAAGTTAATTGATTTACCTAGAGTCACATAGTAAGTATTTGAGACTGGATTTGAACTCAGGTCAACCTGACTCAAACTCTAGCATTCTATCCAGTCCTTTGGTCCAGAGACCAAAAAAGTCAAGAAACCACTGGTACATGCCAATTTTTGGAAGAAAAGGGGAAAGTTCTACCAAAACAGAAACTACCTCTTGTCCTCCCTTGCTCTTCTTGCTGTTGTCAGGGTACTTAAATGCTCCCATTTAGGGGGTGCAATTAGCTGGGAGTGACTGAATCAGCTGTGGCAATAACAGCTGTGGTAGCA
Source organism: Pseudochirops cupreus (assembly GCA_028627135.1). Lineage (NCBI taxonomy): Eukaryota > Metazoa > Chordata > Mammalia > Diprotodontia > Pseudocheiridae > Pseudochirops > Pseudochirops cupreus. The sequence goes on along the minus strand of CM053584.1, from coordinate 180,512,029 downwards.
ACAGTTTCTGGAATTGTCAGCCCACAGGTGGTGAAGGGGTTGGACAACTGGTCAGAAGGAGATTACGGGGGTCCCTTTGCTAGCACTTAGTGTGGGACACTGCTGCATTGCCAATATATATATCTGGGTGGAAGTCCTAGGATAAGGAAAAGCACTAACGCACCAGAGCTTGTGGTTACAGGGAAATGGAGAATCTGGTCACAGGGCAGAAAAGAGTGCTTGTAGTCACAGATGAGAGCATAAGCCAGAACTTCTCCTTAAATCATACCACCTTGGAAGAATTTAAAATTTACAAACTCCCAGAACTAACTGAACAAAAAACCTGAAGCTTCAGACAGTGCCCCTGAACCCCAGGGGGAGACACCAACTTTAACATAGAGTTAAAAGTCAAGAAATAGGCTGGAAAAGTGAACAAATAACACAAAAGAATCTAAGCATGGAAAGTTATTAATGGTGACAGAAAAGGTCAAAGCACAAACTCAGAAGAAGTCAACAAAGTCAAAACTGCTGCATCCAAAGCTTCAAATAAAAAAAAAGCTGAACTGATCTCAGCCCCAAAATGAATTCCTGGAAGAGCTCGAAAAAGATTTGAAAAATCAAATAAGAGAGATAGAGTAAAAAATGGGAAAAGAAATGAGACTAATGCAAGAAATTCATGAAAAAAGAGTCAAAAACTTGTTGGAAGCACAAAGGAATGCTGAAGAACACAAAAAAAGGCTGAAGAAAACAACACTTTAAAAAACAGAATAGACCAAATAGTAAAAGAGTCACACAGATCCACTGAAGAGAAGAACTCCTTAAAAAAGCAGAATTGGCCATATAGCAAAGGAGGCACAAAAGCTCGGTGAAGAAAAATGATACCTTAAGAATTAAAATTGAGAGTTGCAGGATATAAAATAAACCCACATAAATCATCAGCATTTCTATATATTACAATAAAAGTCCAACAGCAAGAAATGGAAAGAGAAATTCCATTTAAAGTAATTGTAGACAACGTATAATATTTGGGAGTCTTCCTGCAAAGACAAACCCAGGAACTATATGAACATGATTACAAAATAAATTTCACACAAATAAAGTCATATCTAAACAACTGGAAAAATAACAGTTGCTCATGAGTAGGCCAAGTTAATACAACAAAAATAACAATTCTACCTAAACTAATTTACTTATTCAGTTCCATACCAATCAAACTACCAAAAATTATTTTATAGAGCTAGAAAAAATAATAACAAAATTTACCTGGAAGAACAAAACGCCCAGAATATCAAGGGAATTAATGAAAAGAAATGGAAGGTAAGGTGGCCTAGTTGTATCAGATCTTAAATTGAATCACAAAGCAGCAATCATCGAATCTACTTGATACTGGCTAAGAAATAGAGCGGTGGATCAGTGGAATAGGTTAGGTACACATGACGCAGGAGGCGATGACTGTAGTAATCTACTCTTTGATAAACCCAAAGACTCCAGCTTCTGGGATCAGAACTCACTATTTGACAAAAACTGCTGGGAAAACTGGAAAATAGTATGGCAGAAACTCGGCATAGACCAACATCTTATACATATACCAAGATAAAGTCAAAATGGGCATATGATTTAGATATAAAGGATGATACTATAAGCAAATTAGGAGAGCAAGGAATAGTTTATCTGTGAGATATGTGGAGAATGGAAGAATTTATGACCAAACAAGAGATAGAGAACATTATGAAATGTAAAATGGATAATTCTTATTAGATTAGGTTAAATTTTTTGCACAAACAAGGTCAATGCAACCAAGATTAGAAGGGAAGCAAAAAAATGGAAACAATTTTTATAGCCAATGTCTCTGATAAAGGCCTCATTTCTAAAATATACGGAGAATTGAGTCAAATTTATAAGAATACAAGTCATTCCCCAATTGATAAATGGTCAAAGGATATGAACAGGTAGTTTTCAGAGGAAGAAATTAAAGCTATCTAATATAGGCATATGAAAAATGCTCTAAATCACTACTTATTAGAGAAATGCAAATTAAAACAACTCTGAAGTACCACATTACACCTATCAGACTGACTGATATGACAAGAAAGGAAAATGATCAATTTTGGAAAGGATGTGGAAGAATTGGAACACTAATGAATTGGTGGAGTTGTGAATTGATCCAACCATGATGGAGAGCACTTTGGAACCATAAACTGTGCATACATCCCAAAGAGATCATACAAAAGGGAAAAGAGTCCACATGTACAAAAATATTCATAGCAGCCCTTTTTGTGGTAGCCAAGAATTGGAAATTGGGGGGATGCCCATCAATTGGGAAATGGCTGAACAAGTTGTGGTATATAAATGTAATGGAATATTATTGTTCCATAAGAAATGACAAGTGGACTTCAGAAAAACTTGGACTTATAGGAAACTGATGCTGAGTGAAGTGAGCAGAACCAGGAGAACATTGTACACAGTAACAACAACAATGTGCCAATGATTGACTTTGATAGACTTAGTTCTTCTCAGCAATACAAAGATCTAAGACAATTCCAAAAGACTCATGATGGAAAATGCTATCCACATCCAGAGAAAGAACTATGGAGACTGAATGCAGATTAAAGCACACTATTTTCCCTTTTTAAAAAATTTCTTCTTTCTCTTTATTTTTCCCTTTGGTTCCAATCTTCTTTACAATGTCACTATTGTGGAAATATGTTTAATATGATTGTACATGTACAGCCCATTTTAGAATGCATGCTGTCTTGGGGAAGGGAGAGAGGAAAGGAGGGAAGCAAAGAAAATTTAAAATTCAAAATCTTATAGAAGCAAATATTGAAAATTAAATGTGTGTGTATGTGAGTATACAATTAGAATTAGGCAAGTAGAAGCAATAAAACAAAACCAAAAGAATGAAAAAACAGAAGACAACATGAAATATCTCATTAGAAAAACAACTGACCTGGAAAATAGATTGAGGAGAGAAAATTTAAAAGTTATTGGAATAGCTGAAAGTAAAGATAAAAAAAAAAGAGAGACTAGACAACATTTTTTGGGGTGGCTAGGTGGCGCAGTGAATAGAGTACCAGTCCTGGAGTCAGGACGATGTGAGTTCAAATCTGACCCCAGACACTTAATACTTACTAGCCATGTGACCTTGGGCAAGTCACTGATTGCCCTGCCTTCCTCGCTCCAAAAAGAAAAAAAAAGATATCATCTTTCAAGAAATTATCACAGGTTTGTTTCTTTTTTCTCATTGTTCACTCCATTGGTTACAACCCTTCTATACAACCAGACTAATGTTCATTGTGAAAGTATTTGCAGATCCTATGCTTGATTGCATGCTGCCATGGCGGAGGGGTGGGGGGAAAGAAGATGAGAAAATTTGAAACTCAAGGGATTCTGGAACTGAATCTTGTAAACTAAAAGTAACAAATCAATTTAAAAAAAAATAAAGTTATTTCTAATAAAAAAAAGAGAAATTATCACAGGAAACTACCCTGATATTCTAGAATCAGAGCATAAACTAGAAATCAAAAGAATTCCCCAATCACCTCCAGAAAGAAATCCCCAAAGGAAAACTCCCAGGAATAGCATAATCAAATTCTAGAGCTCCCAGGTTAAGGAGAAAGTATTGCAAGCAGCCCAAAAGAAACAATTCAAATATCATGGAGCCACAGTCAGGATAATACAAGATCTAGTAGCTTTTACATTAAAGTATCACAGGGATTGGAATAGGATATTCCAGAGGCCAAGGAATTAGGATTATGATCAAGAATCACCTACTCAGCAAAACTGAGTGTAAGCCTTCAGGGTAAAAATGGATATTCAATGAAACAGAAAACTTTCAAGCATTCCTGGTAGAGCTGAATAGAAAATTTGACTTGCAAATACAAGACTCAAGAGAAACATAAAAAGGCACAGGTGGAGGGGTTGGGGGTGAGGGGGGTGGCTAGGTGGCACAGTGAGTAGAGCACCAGTCCTGGAGTCAGGAGGACCTGAGTTCAAATTTGGCCTCAGACTTATAACACTTACTAGCTGTGTGACCTTGGGCAAGTCACTCAACTCCAATTGCCCTGCCTTCCCTTCTCCAAAAAAGGCAAAAAAAAAAAAAAAGATAAACAGAAAAATCATAAGAAATTTTAAAAGATTAAACTGTTTACCTCCCTACATGAGTAGGTGATAGTTGTAATTCCTAAGAACTTTCTCATTATCAGGGCAGTTAGAAGAAGTATACATAGACAGAAGATTCAGATGTGAGTTGAATTTGAAGATAATCTAAAAAGTAAGACAAAAATTAAGGGTTAAGAAAGAGAAATAAACTAAGAGAAGGAAAAATGAGAGTTAGAATGGGATGAAGTATCCCACATATATAAAAAAAAAAGCCAACCAAAACCATGGGGCAGCTAGGTGGTACAGTGAATAGAGCACAGGCCCTGCAGTCAGGAGGACCTGAGTTCAAATCAGGCCTCAGACACCTGACACTTAACTAGCTATGTGACCTTGGGCAAGTCACTTAACCGAAACTGCCTTGCCTCTCCACCTCCAAAACAAATTATCCTACATAAAAGAGGCATGAAAGAACTTTTACAATGGAGGGGGAAATGGGGGATGTGGATGGGAGCATTTGAACCTTACTCTCATCAGAATTTACTCAAAGAGGGAATAACATGCGCACTCAGATTGGTATAGAAATCTGTATTGCCCTATAGGAAAGTAGAATGGAAAAGGGATAAGAAAAGGGGGTGGGGGAGTTGAGAGCAGGGTGGGCAATAGCAAGAAGTAAAACATTTTTGAGGAGGGACAGGGTGAATGAAGAGAGAGAGAGTAAGATAAACAGAGAGAAAATTGGATGGAGAGAAATAACTGTGAAATAAAATTTACAGCATGTTTTTTTCTTATACAGGCCTCATTTCTCAAATATATAGTGAATTGAATCAGATTTATAAAAATAAGAGCCATTCCCCAGTTGATAAATAGTCAAAGGATATCAACAGGCTGTTTTCAGACAAAGTAATCAAATTTATTTATAGCCAAATTTTTAAAAATGTTCTAAATCACTATTGATTAGAGAAATGAAAATTAAAACAACTCTGAGGTACCACTACACAACTATAAGATTGGGTAATACGACAGAAAAGGAAAATGACAGATATTGGAGGAGTGAGGGCAAATTGAGACACTGTTGGTGGAGCTGTGAATTAATTCAACCATTCTGAAGTACAATTGGAACTATGTCCAAAGGGCTATAAGACCATGAATACTGTCTGATCAGCACTTTTACCCAGTCTCTATCCCAAAAACATAAAAAACAAAAAGCAAAGGGGTCTATATGTAGAAAAATATTTATAGAAGTTTTTTGTTGTAGCAAAGAAATTGAAATTGAGGAGATACTCGTTGATTGAGGAATAGCTATACAAATTGTGGTATATGATTGTATGATATATGATTGAGAAAATGTCAAGCAGGATGGTCTCAGAAAAAGACTGGAAAGACTTACCTGAACTGTGCAAAGTGAAATGAGCAAAACCAGGAGAAGTTTGTACACAGTAATAGCAATATTGTATGATGATCAACTGTGAATGACTTAGTCTGAGCCATACAATGATCCAAGTCAATTCCAAAGTACTTATGATGAAAAATGCTATCCATCTCTAGAGGTACAGATCTAAGCATACTTATTTTCTTTTTTTCTTGGGGTTTTTTTTGGTTTTCTTTCACAACATGACTAATATGGAAGTGCTTTGCATATATATATATATATATATATATATATATATATATATATATTTATATATATAAAACATATCTAATTGCTTGCCTTCTCAATGGGAGAGGAGGATGGAAGGGAGAGAATTTGGAACTCAAGTTTTTTTGTTTTTCTTGTTTTTATCAGTTGATTTTTTTATTTTTAAAAAAGATTTCATTTATTTGCTTGTTTTTAGTTTTCAACATTCACTTCTATAATATTTTTGAGCTCTAAATGTTCTTCCCCTCACTTTCTTCCCCCTTTCCCAAGATGGCATGCAATTTATTATGGGTTACACATGTATAATCATATTAAAAATACAATCACATTAAAAACCACAAGAAAGAAACAAAAAAAAAGAGAAAATATGCTTCAATCTGCATTCAGTCTCCATAGTTCTTTCTCTGGACGAGGATAGCATTTTCCATCATGAGTCTTTTGGAATTGTCTTAGATCTTTGTATTGCTGAGAAGAACTAAGTCTATCAAAGTTGGTCATCACGCAATACTGCTGTTACTGTGTATAATGTTCTCCTGATTCTGTTCATTTCACTCAGCATCAGTTCATGTAAGTCTTTCCAGGCTTTTCTGAAGTCCACCTACTCATCATTTCTTATGGAAAAATAGTATTCCATCACATTCATATACCACAACTTGCTCAGCCATTTCCCAATTTATGGACATCACCCCAATTTTGAATTCTTGGCAACCACAAAAAGAGCTACTATAAATATTTTTGTACATGTGGGTCCTTTTCCCATTTTTATGATCTCTTTGGGATAGAGACCTAGAAGTGGCATTGCTAGGTGTAATGGTAATGTATTTTTGCTTAATGGGAAGATCATTCCCATCCATTAATAGGTCCATGTGACCTGCTTGAGTCACATGGAAGCCTGAATCACATGAGTCTCTGGTGGGAGGAGCTTGCGGAATAGGTGGAGCAGAAAGGGAAGAGCAGAGGTTAGAGGAAGTTGGTCAGAATAGCTAGAGCTGAGGGAGAGAGAGGAAGCAGGCATTGAGCTGTATTTGTTTGTGGAAAGACCCTAACAGGGGGAAGGCTTGGGGATGGTGATGCCTGCTGCATTGCTATTGTGCACAGATTTCTTTGTTGCTGTGATGGATTTAACTTTCTGGTGTGTGAATAAATGTTTTGGTTCTGTCTTCCATGTAGAGAGTCTTTAATATTTTGCAATTCAGAATTATGCCGGCATATTCATAGACATCATAAACCCTGTGAATATCACAATGGAGATACATTTGGTAAAGAGGATGGGATTGTAAAATATCAGACCTCTATTTGGAGCCAGAAGGCCTTTAGAGAGAGAAATGAATATCCCAGGATAGGAGGATTTACCTTATTCCTTCCTAGCAAGAGAATGGGCTAAAAGCACAGGACTCTGTGAAAACTGGGAATTCCGGCTATGGAAAGGAGAACCTAGAACAGTGGTTCTCAACCTTCCTAATTCCATGACCCTTTAATACAGTTCCTCATGTCGTGGTGACCCCCAACCATAAAATTATTTTTGTTGCTACTTCATAACTGTAATTTTGCTACTGTTATGAATCATAATGTAAATATCTGATATGCAGGATGTATTTTCATTGTTACAAATTGAATATAACCCACAGGTTGAGAACCGCTGACCTAGAGATTTGGAAAGATGTTTGCAAGGAATACCAATAAAACTGGGGGAAAAACTGTCAAGGATATGTAGGAGAGTCTGGGCCTTGCTAACAATTTATAACCTCATGTGTAAAAGCCTCTGGAAGAGAAAGCTCAGATGGAAAAGGAGTTGACTGATTTGCATGAGAATCTTTTTGTGCCACAGCATTTGGGCTCTCCTTTAAAAGAGCAAGGTAGTCAGGTAGCAGAAGAGAAGGCTGTTGTGGGTTTGGCTCAGAAAAAGAAGAAAAAAATTAACAAGAGGAAAGTGCAACACCCTTGTACAAACTGGGCCTGATTGGCCCCAGACACCTGGAAGGAAAATACATGGGAGGAAAATGAAACAAAGTTAGATGAGGAAGCTTTTACAAGTACATACATTTGCCCCCTACTAAGAAGAAAGCAGGAGAACCATGGAGGCCACATGGTGTTTAGGGAGGTAACTAAGGATTTTACTCAGCAAGAGGTCACAAAGGATGGGAGAATCTTTAGTGTCTTGGATGGTGAGAATCAGTGATAAGGGGGCCAGAGGAGTATAGAGAGATAACTTAGATTGCTTGAAATTTATAGGTATTAGTCAGAATCATTTTGTACAGCAAGCTTTTAGGGATTACCATAAAAAAGGAGGTAACAGTGAAATGAATCTGTTAGTTTTAACTGCCAATGGATGCAATCAAACGTATCCCACTGACTTTATGTGGTCTAGTGGAGATAGACCCTGGTACTCCCTTAGAGATTGTATGAGAAAGTTAAAGAAGAGGTAATGAAGACTGCAATTATGATGGGAGACACAAATGTGTATCATGATACCACATTAGCAGTTTCTCATTGAAATATCCATAGTGAAGACAGCTCTTCCTGTTAATAAGCAACTGATTCTGACTCTACTAATTAGGGAGATAGGGCATTCTCTTTCAGAGGTGCTGGGTAAGATTTCACAGTTCTGTGACTTAGGGGAATGGGAAAAAGATAAATTTCCTCAAGAGAAAAGAGTAAATAGCCAATGGATTCAAAGTCAGAATAGATTTACAAGAAATGAATTGTTTACTACTCTACTTAGAGCAGGGGTAGATTTCGGAAGAACAGATGGCATTCCAGCTAATGAACTACATAAAATGTGCCAAGAAAAAGGGCTTAATATCAGACTTAACAGGGAAGTAACAACTGTCCCTACAGATCATCCTGAAACATGGTATACAAGTTTGTTACACCTTCAGAGAGAATAGGAAATTGGCCAGGCCCCAGCTCAAATTAAAGAAAGCAAATCTCTAGCTAGAATGTTGGCCCCAAAACTGCAAATTAGAAAACAGAAAACAACAATGAATAAGGCTATGGTAGTGGATTCATGGACTCCAGAAGCATGACTGACCCTGTATCTACTCTGCTTCTGGTTATTGTCTCCTCGTTTCTTTTTGGTTTTTGTCTGTTAAACTTGTTTGCTAGATTTGTTTCCTGCAGGTTTAGTACCCTCCATCTGCAGATGCCTGATTACTTAAGTTGGATGTCAACCCCTGTCTATGACTGTGATGTGTCACCCCTGGACCTGGCTTTGATCAACCTCTAGCTAAAGAACTAACCTTTTGAATGGAACCTCTTGGGGCAGGAACAGCTTTACATCCAATTTCAGCAGTAAGTAATTATAGAAGAAGAGACCTTTGCCCCTTACCCCAAGATTTTGGACCCCATTCATTCAAGGGGGGAATGATAGGGTGCTTGTGCTCAAGCTCCATCCTAAGATATTGCTTTATGTGCTTATTTTGTGTTATTCATGTTATATTGTTGTAATGTTCTGTGCACACCAGTTACCCCTAAACTAACATTAACCTAGGTGATGGATACTAAAGATTTCAGGGCCAAATGTAATGGTCATGTATTTTTGCTTAATGGGAAGATCTTTCTCATCCATTAATAAGCCCATGTGACCTGCTTGGAGTCACATGGAAGCCTGAGTCACATGAGTCTGTTGTGGTAGAGCTTGCTGAATGGGTGGAGCAGGAAGGGTGGAGCAGAGGCCAGAAAAAGTTGATCAGACTCTCCACATGGAAGGCAGAGTCTGTTATATTTTGCAATTCAGAACTATGCTGGCATATTCATAGCAACTGTAGGTGCTGTGAATATTACATTGGCGCTATACTAGGTCAAAGGGTATGCATAGTTTAAAGCCTTTTAGGCCAAGCTCGTTTTAAAAAAATAATGCTAAAAATTGTTTAGGAGGAAAATAAAATATTAAATATGTATTTTAAAAAGACAAATAATAAAGTATCTAAGTATGGGTAGGCCTGAGGCTTACCTGTAGGTAGATGAGTGGCAAGTAGCCAGGCAATTTTTGACACATAAAGAAGTGTAAGTGATTCAATTACCAGCACTGGATTATGCAGTTTACTCATTAGCTACATACATACCCTGTATTTTCCAGCTTTGCTCGAGTAATCCACCAAGGGACAACATACAAAACAGGAAATGCTGGGGAGAAAACACAGTGGGATTTTAAGAGAATTAAGATCAAATCCATTGCCTCCCACTTCAGCCAGCCAGGACCAACAACATTAGCTCAGAACATGAGAAATGCCTAGGGCCAGCAAGACTCTTCCCCTCCCGCCACCTTTGTACAATTAGAGTTATCCAGCAATGGCATAGGATGGCTCCTGAACTGATAAGCTGCTTATCTTTCAGCAGAGACTAGATAACTTCCTATGGAGGATGACATGGATAAAAGTGTGAAGTTGGACTGGATGACTTCTATGGCCACTTTCTAGCCTTAGTATTCTATGACTCTTTGGGGGGCTATGCAGAAATTGTTCTTAGTCACATGACAAATATGTTATAACTCAGCATTTTAGCAAAGTAGAGGGAGATAGATGCCCTCTTACCCCTTCAAAATAAGAGGAAAATGCGGGGAGAGATTGAGGTTTCTTAAGAGCCTACATTTCTCTGATTAGGTTAATACTGGAGTAATTTTAGAAAAAGTCCTGAAGTCTTTCTAGAGAAAAAATTAAATTAAATTAAAATAACAAATAAAAATTAATTAATTAATGATCACTTAATGAACACTGGGTGTTCAAAAAATTTTTTTAACCATTTTCATTCTTGTCTATGGTGTTTTCTCTCACTGTAAGTTGGTAGACCTTTTTCTTATCTCACTCTCCTGAGCTTCGGTGGCAGAAATCTGAACACATGGTTTACTTACCCCAGCCCACCAAAATATATCTGGGCAAGAGGCGTTTCTGTGAAAGTACCAAAGGTCCCAGCAGTGTGTGAAGATAAATGCCTTCAACTAAAAGCCACGAGTAATTGGCTCCAACAAAGTAGTGAAGAAGAACTTGTGCAGCCCGACAAGTGGATGAAGACTGGAAGAGGAAGGGAAAAGGTTGCTGGGTTTTATCTCAGTGTCATGGAGAGGTCTGTCAATGTGCTTCCCTGGCATGAAGACAAATAACCAGGGTTTCAACTTTGCCTCTGTTACCTACTACTGGTGTGACCTTGGGTAAGGCACTCAACCTCTATGGATTGGTACCCTCCTCAGAAAAAAACAAAAACCAGAAAAATTATCTCTAAGGTCCCTTTCAACTCTGAATTCTGGGATCATATGAACTAATTTCTTTCTGCCTCCAAACCATCTACTTTTACACACACACACACACACACACACACACACACACACACACACACGCACCCACACACATGTGGATGTGTAATTTATCCACCTTGATCCTTTGTCCAAAAGAAGCTGTGATGAAAGAAAAATGCCAAGAGACAGTTTTGGGGTAATTAATAATCAATTTACTAATTAGGCTAACTAATAATTAATAAAGTGATAATCATTGATCTCTCTCAACAACCAAAGAACCAACACGAATATTACTGAATGTTTAAATACCTTTGGAAAAGGACATACCCCTGACAGGTAAAAATCAACCCTGATTGGTAAACAACTAATTAGGACATAGACATTAATGAAGAGGTGGGCTAAAAGTTTCCATCTCCTTCTGCTGAGAACATGGCTTAATCATGAGACTCAGCTGCCTCCACCAATCTGGACAAAGGAATTCATCTCTATCCAGACCACTGTGGTTGGTTTTCTCCTTCATGAGCTGGCTAACCCTAGACTTCAATGGAGGGGTGCAAAGGCATAAATGGTGCTTTGGGGCTGGAATTCATCTAGATTAGAGTCAGTTCACAGTATAAAGTAAGTCTCTTATTTGGGTGGGGTCCTATCCAAGACCTTGAAACATATACCCCAAGGATTAGGCCAATTTCATTTAACAGCCTTGTCCTTCAGATTGGCTATGCTCCCTGAATAAGGAAATAGAAAGGAAAAAATCTTAATACAAATTTTATAATTGGTTATTAATATAATAGAAAAATAATAATTTCTCTCCAACCAGTGCCTTTATGGTCAAGACTTTGTCCCATGAGCAATGGAAGTGGAGGGAAGAAGGGTCGATTCTTTGGAGCAGAAGAGCAATATTTCATAAATAATCGCTGAACTTTTGTATTTTGAAACTTCTGGCATACCAGAATATAATGTAGCCCTAATCTACATCTTCAACCTTAACTCACTTTACTCTAGCCAAATGATAACTTATAAATGCCATGAACATTCCTTGCTCTAAGATCTCGGTGACATTCTTTCTTCTGTCTAGAAAACCTTTTCCCTCATCCTACATCCTCTTATGTCTATGTCTGACTCACTACTCAAGATCCTACTCAAATTCCATATCCTGTGTAGGGTCTTCCCAGACAATTACAACCTTCTACAGTCTAATAGTCATGACATAATCAGGGGCATGGGAGAGAGATTGAGGAGGAACCAAGCAACTAAACTTGGAGTCAGAAGACCTACAGTTCGAATACTGACTCTGCAATTTACTGATTGTATAACTTGAGACAAGGTCACTTAAACTCTAAAAGACTCAATTTGCACATCTATAAAATCCTAGGATTACACTGAAAGTTCCCTCTGCTCCCTTCCAGGTATGACTTTCTATGATTGTTGCCTCCTCCATATTACATATTTAGTACTTCATCATAAATCCTTTTGCACACGTACTAAACTGCAAACTTCTTGATGGCAGGGGTACTTTGTATCCCTCATAGGACCTAGCTCGAGTGATTTGCATAAAATAGGTACTTGATAAATGTCTTTTTGAGAATGGTAATGATGTAAATTACCTCTGACAGGTAGGACATCCATCCATGTTCATCATCTGGCCTTTTTGAGTAGGAATTGTGTACGATGATGTCCTTCACCAATATAGCCAGAGCTCGAAGCATGAAGGAACCAAACAAATTCATGTGGATATAGTTACGAGTACAGTGAACTCTTCTAATGGAGAAAACAGAAACACAAATGGCTCCCAAGGATACAATGATGACTCAGTTCCTCCAAGAGATATTCTCTTATATGACATTGAACCTCCTAAGCATTTAATCAACAAAGATATATTAAACACTTACCATATGTTGTACATTGTTTTAGGAGCTGGAAATACAAAGAAAGGGTCCCTGAAGTCAAGGAATTTATATCCTATTAGAGAAATGACATATGGATGTGTAATATATATGCACATATATTTAGGATATATGTGCATATATAGTGTGTGTGATTAAATATA